>JAOEGL010000002.1:314994438-316194438 GCA_034509955.1 Urosaurus nigricauda | reverse complement strand
TGGGAGTACCAACTAAGAAGGCTCTGTCACTTATCCTCATATTTGGGACTTTCTGTCCCAAATGCTTGGGACCAGAATGGACTTGTGAGGTTGGTGGAACCAAGAAAAAGTCCTCCCTTTAGGGGGAAATCATGCTTGTTAGAGGTTTCCAGGAGTGCATTTCTTTTTCCTTTTATGGGAAAAATAATTATTGGGGAGACAGTGGAGCTTAGGGGCCACAGAAGTCTGCAATCTATGTGTCGTCAACTTCAACTGATAGATTATTGATAAGATTATAGATTCATCTTGACATGTTTGGAACTGTGGAGCTGCCTGGGTACCTGCAGGAGATTCTGACAAGGGTGCTGTTGATTATAATAAAAGTGCTGAATGATCAGTTGGCTCTGAGCTTTGCAATCCAAAGAAGAGAAATGCTATATTTAGACATTTGTGCGTGTGCAGCCAGATGAAATGTGTTAAAATCCCTTCTTCCGTTCTTCTTCTTTGCAGGAGAGTGTATTGGGTGGAATTGTTGCCAGCTCCACAACGCTGGACAGAAAATTGGACATGTCAGATTTCAAATTCCATCTCTGTCCTGGATTTATTGGATTTGGATTATTCTGGGCAATTCACTCTCTTTCCAAAGTTCAGCCTCTCCTTTTCTTTTTTTGAAAAAAAGAGTTATATTTATTAATAATTAGAAAAACTAACATGTACACAGAGAGAGATTTAAACAGGTAACAACGATAAATTCACCTTTGCACACATGTCCCTTTACAAAGACTTCTTGGTTATCTCTGACAGTGACTTAACTAATTATCCTAATCTCTCCTCGTCTTGTTACTGTTATCTATTATTTATCTTATCTAGTTTTTCCACTATTAATCTAAATTTCTTTCTTAAACATTAAAAAACACCTTTACTTTCTATATGTCAAAACCTATAACACTGATAATCTCCTTTTTGCTGTTTTTTATTTGTCTTTTTGTAAAGATACTGAAAAAATATTTTTTAAAAGAAGATTTTGATTCAACCATCTCAGTGAGAACGTTTCCTGGGTCAACTGAGTGGCTTATATACCACCCTTCCTCAAAGTGATTCCAAATGTTCCAGCAGAAAAAAAAAAACATGAAATCAAGTCAATAATAATCAAATAATTAAAAATAGCTAATAAATGAGAGCCACTGTGGTGTAATGGGTGTTAAACTATAATTCTGATGACCAATGTTTGAATCCCTGTTCAACCATGGAAATCCACTGGGTAGCACTGGACAGGTCACACACTCTCAGCATTGAAGGAAGGCAAGGACAAACTCCTGCTGAACAAATGTAGTCAAGAAAACCTCATGGTAAGGTTTGCCTTGGGGTCCCCATAAGTCAGAAACAACTTGAAGTCACCCAACAACAACAAGCTAAAGATATAGCTGTGTTAGTCTGTAAAATCAGTATGTAGAGAGATCTTGTAATACATTTGTGACTGCCTGAAAGAAATGAGTTGGCAGCATGAGCTTTCATAGACTGAAATCTACTTCCCCAAATGCATCTGAGGAAGTAGACCTAAATCTACAAAAGCTCATTCTGGCCAACTCTTTTCTTTTACTTAGTCTCAAAGGTGCTACAAGATCTCTCTACAAGCTAATAAATCGTTACAACAGGAGACAAGTTCTATATTTAAACTCTTCTCAGTCCATAAGTGGTGCTAGATAGCTCTGTCTCTTTCAGCACCTTCTTTGTAATATGTAGAGAATGCCTTTCATAGGGTAAATAATTTTCTGTAAGCACCCTCTTACGTATTATGTAAGCACAATTTTTTGTCATATTATTATAATAACATGGGAAATCGTGGAGCAGGAGTGGAAAGACTTCAGAATTTGTCAAGTTGCAAGCTGAGTTTATGGGTCACCACTGATCAGCCATGATGCGTAGAGCAAGAGCGTGTGCAGAGTGTGAGGTCGATCAAGAACAGAGTGAAGGTGAAGCATGGCAGTGGCAGGAGGATAAAATGCACTCAGTGCTCACCTCTATCCTTTTTTATCTTTTTCAGCTGGTGGGATCATGCGGCAGGGTCGAAGCTGTATTGGGGTACTAGCTCCATTTTATATTTTGGCCACCTTCCTCCTGCTCACTCTCACAGCATCTTACAAACCGGTCATTGTCGTCCATGGCTTGTTTGACAGCCCTTCAGATTTTCACCTCTTGCTTGACTTCATCAATGAGGTGAGTCTGGGAGCCAGAAAGTTGGGAGTGATGTGGAATATGTATAATAATATAATAATAATTTATTTCTAGCCCGCCCCTCTGAACAGGCAATCGGGGCGGGTTACAACAAAAAGGTTAAAACAATATCAGTTAAAACGTCCCATCCCTTCCCTCACTGCCCGCCCTTAAAAAGAGAATTAAACCACTATATAATTAAAAAACATAAAATAAAAAATAATAAATATAAGGAGAAAGCCAGTTGTTACTCTCAAGTACAGTGGAAGCTTGGTAATGCAACAGTTACGCAAATCCCATTGATACAACAGGCCTGTTCTGGTGGCGGCTAACTCTTAGATTCAGCCCATGGAAATGATGTATTTTTACATATTATTTTTATTTATTTTTGTTTATTTATTCATTATATTCATATCCTGTCTTTTCCCCAATTTTAAAAACCCAATTCTGGTTGCATCTCCCTTATCCAGAATTCCGAAAATCCAAAATCTAACATTGTCCACATGGGTAGCTGAGATAGTGACACCTTTGCTTCCTGGTGATTCAAACATTGTTTCACGCACAACATTGTTAAGAAAATTATGTATAAAAGTACCTTTTGGGCTATGGGTATAAGAAGCGTATGAAACCTAAATGAATTTCCTGTTAAACTTGGGTCCCATCTTCAAGATATCTCATTATATGTATGCCAGTATTCCAAAATCCAAAAAAAAAAAAAAAACAAACCAAAACTCTGGAATGCAAAACACTTCTGGTCCCATGCATTTTGGAAAAACCCTGATCCTGGGTGGGTTTTGTTGGGTCTTAATTTTGGTGTTCCAGCAAAATGGAAATGAAACCCAGCAAAATGAAAATGAAAACCACCCAGAATTAGTTTTTATTTCCCTAGCAGACAGGGGACCACTAATTAAGCAGACACAAATCCTCCTTGCATATCCTACCACCCTGAGGCCTTGCCACTCAAAAAACAGAACAATGCACAGATTAACATGTAAATCACTCCTCCCAACCTAGAGTCACACTATATTATATATATACACACACACATACCCCGCTCACTTCCATGCCAGCATTCTCTGAAGATACCAGTCACAGATGCCCGTGAAACATCAGGAATAAACTCTTGTAGAACATGGCCACATAGCCCAAAAAACCAACAAAAAACTATGGATGCCAGCCATGAAAGTCTTCAACTTCTCACTGGGTGAGCTTTGGCTTAGCCATTCTGGGTTTGTCTACATGGGCCAAATGAAATGTTCCCGCCCCCATCTTCATGGTGACCTGTCTTCATGATGCAGGGCCAAATCCCCAATTCAAGTGTGTATTGCCTTCACGATGGAAGGCCAACTCTGCACTGAATCTGCCGTATCCCTCCTTTAATCCAGTTTTCAAAAACTTGCCTTTTGCTCCACATTTTGTGACTTCTGAGTGAACAACTCACAACAGCAGTAGTGGTGCTCAGCACCACAGCAGAGAGAGGTGTGTGGACAGCCACCCAACGTACCAATGTAACTACAGGATGTGGAGCTAACAGGAGAGAATCTGGGATAGCTCTGAGGCCAGAATACTTTGGGATCAACCTGGAGTATTTTGTCTGGTGTAGAAGAGCTCTGTGTCTTAGCCTGACCAATTTTGTAGGGTTGTTGTGAGAAAGGTAAAGCTGTATATGCTGCTTTAAGCATTGAAGGAAAGGCAGGGTGTACGTCTAATGAATAACAACAATAATGTATCTTATTTATTTATTTATTCATTCATTCAAGCATTTCTGTATCACCTCCAGCCTACAAGGGCTCCCAAGATGATGAACAAGTAAAAACGAATGAAAGCAATACAAAGGGAAAAACATTTTAAAAGCACATTAAAATATTCTTTTAAAACTCCTAAAAGCAGTCTAAAAACAATCCTGTCTGTGTGCCCTAGTGGCATTGTGCAAAGGAAGGATGTTCTACTGAGATGCAGAAACCAGTTTCCTATCTGCTTTTGTTTTCAAACGAAGAACTTTTCCAGACTTCAAGCAACCACTGTTTGGATATTTTGGGGGAAACTGGCAGCTCTTCCTGAATGTTTGAATCTTTCTGCCTGTCTCTCTAACAGTAACTCAATTCCTGCTGCTTCCCAACAGACCCATCCAGGAACCAACGTAACAGTTGTTGATCTGTTTGACCGCACAGAGAGCCTGAAACCACTCTGGCTACAAGTTGAGGGCTTCAGGAGAGCTATTTATCCTATAATGCAGAATGCTGCTGACGGGGTCCACCTCATCTGCTATTCACAAGGTACACAAATTCTTATGGGGCAGGGGTGAAGAGGGAAAGTCCCACTTTCAGGTCATCTGAGAGGTCTCTTCCAATGTCTTCTGATAAGCATTCTCCACTATCAGTAGGTCCAGGTAGGCTTGCCTGATTACAGTAGCAATTGGGACTAGCTATACTTTTTATTTTCCACATTTCTCCAAAGTCAACCAGATGGTAGTTCCTCCATTGTCCTCAAATTTCTGATCACTTTGTGTTTTGGAAAAAGGCCACTCCTGGGTCTAAAATACATCTCTTGTCCCTTCCCTCTGGTGGGGGACATGAATAAATCTCCCCCATGCCCTCTTAAAAGAGGAGGGGACATTCTGAATTTTTTTTTCCAAATAATAAAAAATGTCTGGGATAGGGCATTGCAACCTTCCAAGGTTTTTTGGAAAGCATTTATGGTCCTGATCTCAAGATGTTGCCCACCCTGAACCTTATTGCATTATTAAACAATCCCAGTAGGCAATGAAAAGTTGTGTGTCTTTTTTCTCCCACTACATGACTTTGTTCTCTTTCATTCTCTTCTGATTGTAAAAACCTGTGGGAGAGGGTCATTTGCCAAGCTGAAATAAACCGTTCAGCAAAAATGACTCTTTTACAATGCTCTCCCACACTTTTACAACCTGAAGAGAAAGAAAGTCTTATGGAGACATAAAAAACACATCTTTTTTTTGCCTGCCACATTTGTTTAATAATGCGATAAGGCTCTAGAATGATTACCTTTTTCTTGGAAACATTTGTGTATACTCTTTAGAGAATAGAGTCACCATGTGTGGTGGTCTGAGTGTTGAGCTAAGGTTTTTGGAAACCAGGGTTTGAATATCTGCTATGTAATTATTGTCAATTTTGGCAGTACAGACATTTCCCCTGTGTATCATCTCAACTACCATTACAGCATCTGTTTTGTTTACATACTCTGATGATGGCAGGGGGAAATGGTTTGAAGAGTGGACTTCCTGGGTCACATCTCCAAGCCAAACTAGTTCAGGACCTTGAATTTGGCCCTGATGGCAAATACTATCTGAAGCCAAACTAAAGGTATGTTTAAAAGAAGGGGGAAAAGTTGATCAAACACAAAGACCTAACCTGGAAATACAGTACAGCCAAGTCAGAAAAGCTTCAAACAGATGTTTACTTGTGGAAAACAAACTAAATACAATGCTGAACACCAGATCAGCTTCAATATGTAGGATTGATATTGTCTGATTTTGGAAACCAAGCAGGAGCCAGGCCTTGTTAGTACTTAGATAGGAAAGCAGGTTGAGCTAAGAATCCCAGGGACCTCTAAGTCAGGTTAGGAAAAGAAATGTGCCTGACTTAGTGCCAAAGGCTGTATCCACACTAGAGAAGTAACCTGGTTTGGTACCGCTTTATCTGCCCAGGCTGAAGGTTATAAAATTCTGGGAGTTGGGGTTTGTTGTGGGGCCCAGAGCAGAGCCTAATGGATTGATGTGGAATTGATATAGGAGTAGGGGTTCCTTCAGCCTTTATCCACTGTCCTAAAAGTGTGACTCCATTTTCCTCTTTCTTGTAGGTGGACTCATCTGCCGTGCCCTTCTCTCCACAACCCCTGATCATAATGTGGACACATTCATCTCACTCTCCTCCCCACAAATGGGGCAGTATGGAGGTAAGTGAGGAGTGAGGAGCATGGTGCCATTGGGATAGGAATTTGGACTAAACATTCAACTCAATGCCATTCATCAGGGTCTCTCACAGTAGAAGGGTCCCCAAACATTGGCTTAACCATATTTTGTGGTGGAAGGAATGGAAAAAGGTGTCCTGCCAAGGCCCCAGAACAGGTCCTCTTGACTCCCCTATGTCAGAAAATAAAATTTAAAAAATGGCATTACATTACATTTTAAAGTTGGCATTAAAAATGACCAATTACAGACCCAAAGTATTTTAGATAACAGCCTTTTCTAGAATAGAGTAGATTTGACTATCAGACAACTCAGTGAGGATATTAGACAGCTCTTGACAATGTACCTGGGGACATTTCCCAGCTTGCAAGCTTCTCTTGTGTGCCTGCTCCAAAAATACCACCAGCGACTTCTATTCCAGATGCATTCATCACTGTGGGAGGAGCCCCTGAATTTTGGCCCCTCGGGTAGTTACGTAGGTCCAATCTGCACTGCAAAAATAATGCAGTTTGATAACACTTTAAATCCCATGGCTCCCTCCTATGGAATTCTGGCATTTGTAGTTTTGTGAGCTATTTGGCCTTCTCTGACACAACAAACTACACATCCCAGGATTCCATAAGATGGAGCCATGGCAGTATAGCTGGCATTCTTATTGAGGTCCCCTTGCACGGCACTGTGCCTCTTAGGGACTCCCACTCCTTCTTTTGCAGCTGTGTAAGTGGATGGTGCAACACCCTCCACATTTACTTCACAGGGTAAATAAGAAAGAGCAAATGGATGAGGAAAAAATAGCTGCTGTGGGCAGAGATAGGGTTGCCAGGTTAATGGCTCCAGATGTAATTTCATGGAATCACTGTTTTTCTCTCCATCCCTTTCAAACTACACAATTATAGCAGTATCGTTTAACTTTATTGCCATGGCAACATCCTATAGAATTCTGGAGTGTATTGTTTAATGAGGCACTAGTACTCTGTGGACTCTTTCAAACGGGGAGGAATTTCTCCCAACTCCGAATGGAGCCAATGCGGATTTATGTAAATTCGCTTGTTTAGCGAATTTACATGAACCCCTGCTCCGTTCGGAATTACTTCCCATTACCCGAAATTAACCCCCTCCTGCCCGAATTTGCATGCGAAGCTTTAATTTGGAATAAGGTAAAACCCATGATTGCATTCGAATTGGCTTCCCTCCTGCCCGAATTTGCATGTGAAGAGTTAATTTGCAATAACGTAAAACCCATGATTGCATTCAAATTGACCTTAAATTATACTTCCAATTTAGCCTTGTATGAAAGAGTCCTGTGACAGAAAATTCTAAATACCTAATAGAACTACAAATCCCAGTATTGCATAGGATGGTACCATGGTGGTTAAATTGGAAACACAGAGGTATAATTGTGTAGTGTGAGTTGGCCACAGATTTCTAAGAGACAAGGCAAATATATTTCAGGGCAAGCAGCACTGGAAAAGGAGGAGTGGAGGCGGTTTGAGTTTTGTTTGTGAGGTGATATCAAAATTACAGTACTTATCTTCCCTTCCAGCTGGTGCCAGGTCTGACTAGCTGATTGCAAAGATGTTCCATTATCAGCTTTTAATTTAGAGGGGGAAAAAAATCCGAAATGGTGCAGGATAGTACCAGCTTCCTCCATGCCTCTCTGCATGATGTCGTAGTGCTTCCATTCTCTTTCCTGAGGGAGATGGTCATAAAAGTCTGCCTTTCGTTCAATAGATTTTTCCAATGACACAGGACACACCTTTACAACCATCGTCCTCGGAAGAAGAATGGAAGTGCCACAGTGTCATGCAGAGAGGCATGGGGAAAGCCACTGCTCTCCTGCTACATTTTGGATTTTTTTTTCTCATGTGTTAAGGCTTTTTTGTCACTCTTGTGAAAATGTTCAAAATACACCAATGATCCAACTAAAGAGTGGCATGAACCAGGCCTTGAAAAAAAGTGATGCCAATGGGAGTATAAGCAGGGCTGGACCACAATGTTTGTTGCTGAAGTCAAGATAGCTGTCTCTTATTCCATGTACAGAAGCTGACCAGAAAAGTGGTCATATCTTATTTCAGTGCCAACAGCCTCTAGTGCAACTAAGGGCAGCAGACTAGTTTAACAGAGGATGAAAGACAGGCTATAAGATATACATGGAGCTCTGTTCTTCTATACATTTCTGCTATTCTTCCATAACATCCTGCATATCTAGGACTTGAAGAAGCTGCTTCACTATGTCTAATAGTACGACTGGCCCTGACTTTGTGTGATCTCACTCTGTGTGTCTCTCTCTCTCTCTCTTTTCTGATCCAGACACAAAGTACTTGAAGTGGCTTTTTCCTGAGCATATGAAATCCAATTTGTACCGTGTGTGCTATACACACTTGGGACAGGATTTCTCCATCTGTAACTACTGGAATGGTAAGACTTGTTCTTGTTGTGGTGTGCCTCACAAAACTACAAACGCTAGAATTCCAGAGGATGTTACCATGGCAGTTAAAGTGGAATATGGTGCTATAATAATGTACTGTAATATGATAACGATTTGAGTAAACTCAGCAAGACAGGGGTGGACTAGTTAACATGGGCTTAAGTTAACATATGTTTTTATTATAATAAATGTGCATGTATGGATAAGAAACACAATTGCTAAACTCCTTGCTGATCTTCTGCAAGCACAACCCTTTACAGCACAACTATAGTTTTAAGTCAAGATTCCTTGGATGTCTGGATAAGGGGTTTGAGGAGAAAGAGGACGATGGTTTTAGAGCCAGTTTGGAAAGTGTATGTGAATGATGGTGAAGAGAAGTGCTGTATGATTTCTCAGTGGCATGGGAAAGTACTATACATATGTTCTGATTCAGTTACCCTTTTTACAATTTTAGAATTTTACAATTCTTCCAGTAATGGGCCTGACATTAAAAATAGATTCCAATGCTGTAGTCAGATCTAAATTCCGAATATAAAGGGAGAGATTTATGGGATATGGGGAAGGAATGTAGGTCTTTAAGGTTTTGTTGTTGTTGTTGTTGTTTTTAAGAGAAGAGATTAGGGTGGAGTAGTCTGTTGAGTGTAGGAACCAAACATCATGTCTCTCAACCTTTTTCTGTCATGCAAAGAGATATCATAGCATCTGAGACTAACTGAAAGAAAGAAGTTGGTAGTATGAGCTTTCATAGACCTGAGCCTACCTCCTCAGATGCATGTTTTTTCCAGATTAACACAGCTATCTCTTTTTTTCTCTCCCATGGTAACTTCATTTTCAGATCCACATCATCGAGATCTTTACCTCAACAACAGTAATTTCCTGGCTCTGCTGAATGACGAGAGACTCCATCCCAATGCAACTGGTAATAATTAAAAGCATCTCTCTGTCTCAATATACAAAAGATCATAGTAGACCTCAGTGGCAGGCATGCCTCACATCTCCACTTCTGTCTTTTATCCTCAGTGGAGGTACTGTCGCATGTCCCAACACCCCATGAGGTTAATGTGGTGTGTACATGTTACAAAGCTTACTCTAAAGCAGCACCTCAACTGTGGAACTCTGTGCCAGAGAAAGTTAAACTTTCTCCATCTTTTCTGAGCTTCTGGAGAGTATCTAAGATAATGCATGGCCTTTGGTCTCTGAAATTTCCTTGGCTGTTTTATCAATCTAGTTTTAAATTATTTTTAAAGAGTGTTTTAGTTGGTTTTTATCTATGTGTTTAATGTTCTAAATGTTTTTATCTTTTGTGCATTGTCTTGGGTGCTCTAGTGGACTTAGAGGTGCTACCTAAATGCCTTAAATAAATACAAATAAATAGATGCTAGCCTGGGCCCACATTTTTGGGGTACACAGTGTCTGTATTCTTATTCTTGAACTATCTATTCCTCAGACACTTGTGATTCCTCCTTTGAAAAATACAGCAGTGGCTGAGATGTAGTTAGAACCAGGGGTCTACCAGTACTTGGTAAATTGTCCTCTTGAGTCAAACTAGAAAAGGTGGTATCAATTCATATGTTGACTTGGTGTATATTTAAAGTATTTTTCTCACTTGCCTGATTTACTTCAGGGATCAAGGTGAGATTGGGACAAGTGGTGATAGAGTCAGAATATTGAAAACTTATTTTTTGGATCATAGGACCCAGAATCCCTCAGCCAAATATGGGCAGAGGCCATGAATCTACTAGATGCTAGAAGCCTCCAGCTTTTAGAATTCCTAAGCCACTGTGGCTAGTGACTATGCTGGATAGGTTATTTTGGGGGCTATAATAATAATTTTTAAAAACCCAAGATCTGCACTACATAGTACATGAAAATTTGTTCCTCAAACATCTAGTACTTGAGATGGGTACCACAGTACCTAGTAGAAGAATGGTATCTTCTGGATACCTCATTCTTTTACCATATCTGTTCATATATGCAGAACATATTATACAAAAAGCAGGCTTGGACACAGAAGGAGGAGGAGTGAAAATAGGAGGAAGGAATATCAACAATCCAAGAATGCAGACAGCACCATAATACTAACAGAAAACCTCAAAGACCTGGAACAACTAGTAAGGAAGATCAAGGAAGAAAGTAGAAAGGAAGGTTTACTGTTGAATGTAAAAAAACCCAGAAATAATGACCATGGAGAATTTACACAAATTCAACCTAGAAAATAATGAAATAGAAATAGTAAAAGAGTTCTCATACCTAGGATCAAACATTAATTAGAGCAGAGAGTACGGTCAAGAAATCATAAAAAGACACAGAATGGGGAGGGCAGCAATGAAAGAACTAGAAAAAATGCTAAAATGTCAAGATATAACAAAATGAAATTCAATACGGAGAAATGTAAGGTTCTGCACTTAGGGCGGAAAAATGAAATGCACAGATATAGGATGGGGGACACCTGGCTGAACGAGACCACATGTGAAAGGGATCTAGGAGTCCAAGTAGACCATAAGCTGAACATGAGTCAACAGTGTGATGCGGCAGCTAAAAAAGCCAATGCAATTTTAGGCTGCATCAATAGAAGTATAGTTTCTAGATCAAGGGAAGTTATAGTGCCACTCTATTCTGCTTTGGTCAGGCCCCACCTGGAATACTGTGTCCAGTTCTGGGCACCACAATTCAAAAAGGATGTGGAGAAACTGGAGCATGTCCAAAGGAGGGCAACTAAGATGGTGAAGGGTCTGGAAACCTTGCCCTATGAAGAACGCCTTAGGGAGCTGGGGATGTTTAGCCTGGAGAAGAGAAGGTTAAGAGGTGATATGATAGCCCTGTTTAAATATTTGAAGGGATGTCATATTGAGGAGGGAGCAAGCTTGTTTTCTGCTGCTGCAGAGACTAGAACGCGGAACAATGGATGCAAACTGCAGGAAAAGAGATTCCACCTCAACATTAGGAGGAACTTCCTGACAGTAAGGGCTGTTCGACAGTGGAACACACTCCCTCGGAGTGTAGTGGAGTCTCCTTCCTTAGGGGTCTTTAAGCAGAGGCTGGATGGCCATCTGTCAGGGATGCTTTGACTTGGAGTTCCTGCATGGCAGGGGGTTGGACTGGATGGCCCTCGTGGTCTCTTCCAACTCTATGATTCTATGATTCTATGATTCTATACAACTGAGCATGAAAGTGAGAATTGCAAAGCCATTGTAGAATCATAGAATCATAGAGTTGGAAGAGACCACAAGGGCCATCCAGTCCAACCCCCTGCCATGCAGGAACTCCCAATCAAAGCATCCCCAACAGATGGCCATCCAGCCTCTGCTTAAAGACCTCTAAGGAAGGAGACTCCACCACTCTCCTGGGAGTGTGTTCCACTGTCAAACAGCCCTTATTGTCAGGAAGTTCCTCCTAATGTTGAGGTGGAATCTCTTTTCCTGCAGTTTGCATCCATTGTTCCGCGTCCTAGTCTCTGGAGCAGCAGAAAACAAGCTTGCTCCCTCCTCAATATGACATCCCTTCAAATATTTGAACAGGGCTATCATATCACCTCTTAACCTTCTCTTCTCCAGGCTAAACATCCCCAGCTCTCTAAGTCGTTCCTCATAGGGCATGGTTTCCAGACCCTTCACCATCTTAATTGCTCTTCTTTGGACACGCTCCTGTTTCTCCACATCCTTTTTGAATTGTGGTGCCCAGAACTGGACACAGTATTCCAGGTGGGGCCTGACCAAAGCAGAATAGAGTGGCACTATTACTTCCCTTGATCTAGACGCTATACTTCTATTGATGCAGCCTAAAAGTGCATTGGCCTTTTTAGCTGCCGCATCGCACTGTTGACTCATGTTCAGTTTATGGTCTAGTAATTTTATCAAAAAAAAAGAGATCAGGTTTGTTTGGCATGACTTCTTTCTCTGAAACCCATGTTGACTTTTTGTGATTATGGCATTGGCTTCTAAATGTTCACAGACTCTCTGCTTAATGATCTGCTCTAGAATCTTTCCTGGAATTGATGTCAGACTAACTGGTCGATAATTGTTGGGAATCCTCTTTTATTCCCTTTTTGAAGATGGGGACAACGTTTGCCCTCCTCCAGTCTGCTGGGACTTCTCCTGTTCTCCAGGAGTTCTAAAAGATTATTGCCAGTGGTTCCGATATTACATTTGCCAGTTCTTTTAATACCCTTGGATGTAGTTCATCTGGTCCTGGAGACTTATATTAATAAGAAATATCCCAACCCATAGCATAGCTTGGTAGGCAGGCTTTATTTGTGGTGACCACCAAATTCTTCTGCCTGCCCCATTTCATATAGATAATTCAGGGGGAAGGTCAAGGTCTGCTTTCATTCAGATGTGGAATGTGGAAAAGCAATGAAGGAAACAGGTGCTGCTGTGAAATACCCTAAGGAAAATGAGAGTAATGACTCCCCCCCCCCCCCAGCTCCATCAACAAGAAAAAGAGGTTTTGGAAGAGTGTTAAGGTCTTTCCAGTCATGTTGTGATGTACATTGGAAACCAGAAGAGTCAAGCATTCAGCTCGAGTATTACTTTTAAATATAACATTATATAACAGGTACAGACCCAGATCTCTGAAGGCCCTGATTCTCTTTCTGTTTCATGGCAGCCTGGAAGAAGAATCTCCTGCGGATCCGCAAACTCATTCTCATTGGGGGTCCAGATGATGGTGTAATCATGCCATGGGAGTCCAGGTATGTTCTTAGAGTTGAGAAGAGAGAGGTCCCCCTTTAGAAAAGGGGTCAAGATAAGTAATTCTGCTGACCTATTCATATAGGGTTTTGGGGAGGAGAGTATTGAATGCAATTGGAAGTCCCAGTCATTCAGTAATTAGAGCACATACATATAGTGGGCCCTCAGTATTTGCAGGGGTTTGGTTCCAAAACCTACTGTGGATACCAAAAACCAAGGATGCTCCAGTCAGTATTTAACATTTAAAATTACCTGGCCTCAAGTTCCAGACATTGGGAAGACTTTCTTCCTGCACTGTTTCCCACTTTCTCAACCTTCTCATCACAAAGCCTCTGGCAGATTTTGAACCCCTTTGCCACTGAGCCATCTCAAGGGGGGTCAGAAGAAGAAGTGGGGCAAAGAGGTGTATCGGTGGAAAGGAGATTTAAATTCTGTCAGAGGCTTCCTTATGAGAAAGCCGGAAATGGAGTGCAGCAAGAGTGTAAATTTTGACCAAGGCTTTTTTGTTGTTGTCAGAGAATATATATGTGATATTTCCATAATGGGAACTGGGAATGGTCAAAGCCAGTTTTCTAATAAAATATTTTACTTTATCTTTATCTTCTGTCTGTCTTTGCAGTCTGTTTGCCTTCTATGATGATAACGAAACAGTGAGGGAAATGAAATCTCAGCCGGTAAGTGTAGGGCACAACTACTTGAGCTGTGGGAGAAGAGAAAGGGTGTACAGTGCTCCCTCCACATTCGCTGGGGTTAGGGGTGAAGGACCCCGGTGAATGTGGGGGGAAAAAAAAAACACTATTCTTCTTACTAGAGAGAACAGCTCTCTAGCAATCTCCAGTGCAGCCCTGTGGTTAGCATCTGCCAGAAGTTGATCATAGAATCATGTTGGAGGACCTACAGAGGCCTAGAGGAGTGTTTTCTTTAGGAACATTTAGGTTCTCCAACACAACACTGTGGTCAACGTCTCGCAGAATTGTGCCAGAGGACCTAAAGATTCCTAGAGAGAAATTAATTAAAACCACAAATAATCAGATCCACAAAAGTCAAAGCTGTAAATGTGGAAGTACAACTGTATTTTCGTTTAGCGAGAGAGGAAGGGTATTGAAGAAAAGATACTGTTAAAGACACTGGCTGCCATTGTTGAACAACAAACATTATCATAGGAGTTTATCAGATGGGATGGATTTCTCTTTATTTCAAATGGAGCCAATTGGAGCCAATTCGAATTCACATGAATTCGCTAGTTTAGCGAATTTATGTGAATTCCAATTGCGTTCGAAATGTGTTCAGAATGACTTCCCATTACCCAAAAATGACTGCCCATTGCCCGAAATTGCGTGAGATGCTTTAATACAAAATAACGTAAAACCCATGATTGCGTTCGGAATGACTTCCCTTTTGCCTGAAACTGTGTGTAAAAAATTTAATATGCAATAACGTGAAACCCCATGATTGCCATTGGATTATACTTCCAATTTCCATCATCTGATAAACTCCATAGTGTTTTGTGGGTTTTTCAGGCTATGTGGCCATGTTCTAGAAGAGTTTATTCCTGATGTTTCGCCAGCATCTGTGGCTGACATTTTCAGAGAATGAGAAAGCTCACAAAACACTATGGATGCTGGCCATGAAAGCCTTCGATTTTACAAACATTATCATTCTATTAACCAAGAATCCCTAGTATATACATAACTGGAAAGTTGTTGTATTTCTATGTTGTTTCAGTGTCTTGTGTGACTTCTTTACTGAACTGTTACCCTGAAAAAAGTTGACTAAAAATTTGGCAGTAGAGGAGAAAGCAAATCAGAATTGGGGAATGCAAGTTTGTTTGGCCACTTGCCATACAATATGCCCCCTTTAACAGCATCTAAAATCTGTAGCCTTGTCTTTCCTTCACAATTTTTTTACGTGAAAACTCCTTGGTTCTCTCTCTCATTGGTGTTATCAGGTTTTCAAAATAGCAATAAGGGACAGTCAAAATTCTTGACATCCAGGGCTGACAGTCGGAAAGCTATTGCAGATTGAGTCTCCCTTATCTGAAATGTTTGGGACCAGAAATGTCTTGGATGTCAGTGTAGGTTTGTTTGTTTGGATTTTTGAATACCTGTATTTGCATACACACACACACAATGAGATATCTTGGAGATTGGACCTAGGTCTAAACACAAAACTTGTTTATGTTTCATATGCACCTTATACACATAGCCTGAAGTTAATTTTATACAATATTTTAAACAATTTTGTGCATTGAAAAAAGTTAGTGTACAGTGAACCACACGGAAGCAAAGGCGTCAATATCTCAGCCATCCATGAAAAAAAATTGTTTTCTAGAATAGTTCAGATTTCAGAATTTCAGATAAGGAAGACTCAACCTGTAACATATTTTTATTCTGACGAAATATCAAATGGAAGTATTGATTTCAGTTAACCTAGCCATGTATTTCTCTGCAAAATTAGTATATTATCAATATTAATAAATTACCTGAAACACACTTTTCTGTCTTTACTAAGGGTCCACATGGGCCTTCATTCAATCTGTACAAAAGGAAGACCTTTCTAATACACAAATAGGGGACATTCCTTATATAATGAAGGACACCTGCCACCCCTTTTATGGTGAAGTGTTCTGGCATTCATATAAGGGACATCCCTTATACTAAGGAACACGTAGCAACCACTCCTCTCTCTTTCCCCCTTTCTCTCAGGTCTACCTCCTGGACACCTTCGGCTTGAAGACCCTGGATGCTCGTGGTGACATTGCTTTTTATGTCATGCCTGGCATTGCTCACACACAGTGGCACTCCAATCGCACAGTTTATGACACTTGCATTGCCAAATGGCTGACGTAGCTGGAATTTCTGAGAAAAACGCTGACAGAGGAGAGAGTCTTCAATTGAGATGGGCTACTTTACTTTGTCTTGGCATTTCTTCTTCCGCAAGGCATAAACTCTGTTACCTGTAGTTTTTCTAGAACGACTGATATTTTCTTTCATAGTGGAAGAGACTTTTTCTGCAGGAATTTTTGGTGGATGCCAGCAGCTGTTTTTTGGGGGGGGGGCGCATAGGATTCAAGGTTGCTGCACCAGATTTGAGTGGGGGCAAAATGAAGGAATAGATCTATCTTTCGTTGGGTCTAGAGCAATGAACGAGGTAGGAGAAACCACAGTAGAACAATTTGGTATCAGGCAGTTGAGATAAGATGTGGGGTAGGGTTAGATGCCTAGTCTGGGAAAGAGACTAAAAACTTGAAATAAGTTACATTTAGATGTGATCAAAAGCATTCAGGGTTCATATTTCCCAGTTCCAAACCTCGAGTAGAAAGTTGATGCCGTGTGCAAACTAGCAACATCTTGGGCTACGCTTTGAATTATTTTGCCCCAAATTTGGAAAGTGTCTAAGTTTCGCAAGTTTCAAGTTTTACATTCACACACCGATGCCAACTGCCACTACCCAACATGGTTTTTTAACAGAGAGATGATATCTGAAATGCTAGAAAAAACAACTCTGGAGAAAGCTTTGGTTATGTCCCTTTTTGTTTGGTTTCATTTATAGTAGTTTGCAGAGTTAGTCTAACTTTTCTATCCAAATCCTTGTCTGGACATTTCACCAGAAAACATGGGCCAACTTACATTGTTTTAACCAAAACTCTGGTTCCATGACATTTTCAAAATGAGGGGTAAAACTGTTCCCACAAAACCATCACATAGTTCAGTGTTCCATGTTACAGTTACTTTTTTCCGTGTCTTTTCATAGCCTAGTGGGAAGGAACCTCAGAATTTGTCCTTCTAACTGTATATCAAAGTTAACGGCTAAGTTATTGAACTGAATCTAAAGGCAATATGTGCATCTGTGTACATTTCCTTCTCCTTAGAAGCACACTTTCAGAATCTCAGGATGGCAACTGAAAAACAGGTTAATCAAGAAAAATGCATAACCTTCTTTAGCTTCTGTTTAATTTTTTTAGAACAATGTGTACTTAAACCATCTTTTGGAGGGAAAACCTCAGAGTTTCATTGTTACAGTATTAATTCCTTAATTTCACAAAGCTGCAACAGAACAAATGCAATAGGACTCAGGTTTATCTTTAGCCTCTCAAGTAGAGGTACAAAAATGGAAATCAGCAGAGTAAAAGACAAGGTGCACTTTAAGCTGAGCTTGCTAGGATTTGAAACATTTCTTCTGAAATAATGAGATGTTTTATAACAGCTTGCCCTAATCCAGTGCCTTCTAGATGTGTTGGACTGCATAGCCATGCTAGGTTGGGGATGATCGTACATGTAATCCAAGAGTCAGGGAAGTGGCTATGTTTCTAACCCCTTGCACAATTTTATTTGAGGGAAAATACCAATATTGCTGCCTGGTGGGTATGGAAGGCATTTTTGGCATTTTTTTTGTTCAAAAATTGTTGTTTGGACCCAGGAGCAGAAATTTTCCAACAGCAAGTGACTTGGTAGTTAATGTCTGAGTCACTTCATTTGGGGGGCTCTCTTGGGCTTAAAACAACCAGTAAGTGAAACTCCCCCATTCCTCCTAGTGAGCATTTGAGATCAAACAAAATTCAAAAATATTTTCCAGGGATGTGGTGGGGAGTAAATATCCTCCAAAATTCCTCGGAGGGGCAAAGCAACCTCCAGCCCCCAACAATTGGCTACATCGGTATAGTCAAGCACATCCAGAGGGCACCAGGTTCAGATAAACTGGTAGAGAAGGACACTGATTTCTGGATTGCACTCCTTCTGATTGTGGAGAGGAGATTTATAACTAGGGGAGCATTCAGAAGCGTTATTCACACACATCTGAAGTGGTGTTACCCGTATTTTTACCACTCCCTTTGGTGTGATGATGAGATGGATGCATCTCAATCATCTGTTTCCATTCAGGTTGTTTTTCCTGCAACACTTTAGATGGAAGGTGAATTGTTTGTAGCCCATGGTGGCCAAAGCTGTGTGTATGTAGCCCATCCTAGAAAAGCAACTGGGCAATATTTGTACTCATTATGCAGATTTAAGAGCATTTGCCTAAGGTCTAATCTGCCCTGTAGAAATTATGCAATTTGACACTGCTTTAACTGCCATGGCTCAGTGCTGTGAACTTCAGGGAATTGTAGTTTTGTTCAGCCTTCTCTGTCAAAGATCTCTGGTGCCACAACCAATGACAAATTCTATGATTCCATAGAATGGAGCCATGACAGTTAAAGCAGTGTCAAACTGCATTATTTTTGCAGTGCAGATTAATTGCCTGAATGTTTCTGTAAATTAATGCAGAAGTACACTGTGTTCTAGGTTTTCCTGTAATGACTTGCAAATAACTTGTATTTATTTACTTATTTATTGAATGCATGTGAGAAGAGCCTTTCTCCCCACTAGTGGTACTCAAGGTGGCTGACAGTGATAAAAGTCGATGAACACGAAATACAATGGCAACAGATTAAAAGCAGATAGAGAATGCATAAGTAAAAGGAAAATAACCCCATCCAAAGACACTCCTCCAATGGTAATTCCAAAGGCCTGTGTGACAAAGAAATCTACTTTTCTGATCTCTGCTTTGGCAAAAAATAGAGTTGGAAGAGACCCCAAGGTTGGAAATCTCAGAATTGTAATTAGAGAAGAAGGTGGTGATGAGAATTGTTAGATTTGAAGGCTACAGTGGTGAAAATGTCTTGATTTATCTCTCAGATCAAAATATGAAACCTAGACCTTTTCAATATTGATGATCATGTTATGTGTAACTTTTTGTTAGGTAACCCACAATCCCATGCCCTTCTTTCTAGAGAGGTAACTACACACTTTGTGTGAACAGAGTGGCTAAGATTCTTGTATTCAGAAACATTATACATTTGAATCCTAGGCACTGCAGATGAATGTTGCTTATTAGTTACATTTATATCCTATTATGCCTCCTCATTTTATTCTCATGAAAATCTTGTGAGATTGGTTAGACTGAAAGAGAGTGACTGGTTGAATTTAAGACCAGGAGATGGTGGTGTGAGGATACTGACCATGTTCTTTTGGAGGTGATGCTCACTCCACTCTCAGCAGTGCCCCCATCTTGGGTTCAAGAAAAAGACTGAGCAATCATTATAAAGATTGCAATATGTTTATGACATGAAAACTTATACCAAATGAACTGTAAAGTTCTTGTGACCAGCCACTGTGCCAAAGTCAGGCAAAATCTCATCAGCCGCCCTAAATTTTCCAGAAGGAGAAGCTTAGCTTGTCGTGTTAAGTCAGTTACAACAGAGAAAAAAAAAAGAAGTCTTGCAGAATCTTTAGTAGCAGGTCTTATTTATAGACTGGAGTCCACAAAAGCTTGTGCAAGATAAAACCTGTTAGATGTTAAGACTTTTGGCCATCTATTCGAAAGTAATTATGTGAAGCAAATCCAATTACACTTTTTAAAAAAAAAAAAAACACCCATAAAACAGCATAAAAACCCAAACCCCAAGCATGGAAGCAGGATTCAGGATCTGGGAGAAATAAACTGTGCCGACATATGAGGAGTGACTGTTCATTGAGAGCAGTTTTTTTGGGTTATGGTGCTGTTGGAGGGGGAGCAGATGGGCAGATTTTCTACATTCTTCCTTTTCCTTTGAAATATTCTACCCAGAGTAGTAGAATTTCCAGAAGTCCATAGAATGGAGCCATGGCTGTTAAAATGGTGTCATACTGCATTATTTCTGCAGTCGCTGTCAGAGAAAGAAACCACTAGCTTGCAACCCAAGTACGAGGCAGTAGTAGGGATGCAAAGGCATACTGCATTGGTCCTGAGCTTGAAAATTATTGTTTGGACTGCAGCTTCCAGAATCCCTCAGCCAGCATGGCTGTTAGCTATGTTGGAAGGGGAATTCTGGACATGGTAGTCCAAAAGCTTTTCCAAACTCTGCAGTGGCCCAGTATGACTGGCCACTTTTAATGAAGACTTTTGCTAATCATTTTAAGAGCCTTCCAGTTGGGGAAGTAAGGTACCAGTAACTGAATACAGGAGCTTTGAAGGAGTTGTTGTTGTTGTTTTTACATTACTTGC
The DNA here is from genome assembly GCA_034509955.1 of Urosaurus nigricauda. NCBI lineage: Eukaryota > Metazoa > Chordata > Lepidosauria > Squamata > Phrynosomatidae > Urosaurus > Urosaurus nigricauda. The sequence continues at coordinate 316,174,166 of JAOEGL010000002.1, read as the reverse complement.
AAAGCATGAGCTCTACCATCACCAATGTACAGCCCTCCCCTTGGGTTTGTTTCATATTGAGATTCATTTAGGATATGGGTTTTGTGTATGGGTTTAGATTTTTGAGGTGTCAGAAAGTGAAGGATCCTTTAGCCCCTTGTGCTTCAAGCCTACATCATCAGGATGAACAGACCGATAACAACCTCAAAATCCCTATATTTATGTAGCTTTTTAGTGTTATAGCTGTGTTTCTGAGGCTTCTCTGAGGCCCAATTGATAATTCTGAGATAACATACGAGTCATTATTATTCATTTTATTTTATTATTATTAATATGGTTGAAATGTTTTCTGATCTGTGTTTACACTATAGAGAAACTATGTGTGCATGAATATTTATTTTATCTGGTGGCAATGCAACTTGTGAATAGTTAATATTGTACTCCTCATCTGGCTCTGATTTGAATGTTGGGAGAGAACCTGTGGTATGGAGGTATTTCCTTAATTTCTGGTGGATGAAGCATGTAGTTTAGATTTTTAGGTAAAACTGGAGGTGAAAAGGTTTACTCTTAGAGCCTGTAAAGGTAAGACCCCATCCCCAGGTCTTTCTTCATCAAATATCCTTCTAGCCCTACTGCCTGATTTTATAAAAGAGGTGAGAAACCTCATGCTCAGGGATTGAATCCTGCCCTCTTGGGGCCCCAATCCAGTCTTCTGGGGTTTGTCAGAGACCCATGCCTCCTTGCCCACAACAAAAATATTGGTGGCTTCCTGACTTTTGTATTGTTTTCTTATTTGCAGTCTTTCATAAAACTTAATTATGGGTAAAGGGACAGCCAAAGCATATTGGTATTTTTGGCCCCACTCATAACTGAAGTGTAGCACAAGCTCCAGATCTTTTCATTAGGCTAGACGTTACCATAAAATAGATTGGGGATCAGTGTAGCTATTCTGTCCCTCCTCTTCTCAAGTGATTCCCCACCCTTGCACTGAAAATAAAATTAAATAAAAGATGGTAGAGGTGAGGCAGAAGGGTTTCAAATACCTTTTGGTGTCTGGACACTTCTCCTCATTCCCCGGCTGTTCATGCTAAAGGATCATTCTACTGGAATGGAAGCATCAAAATGAGCCCAGTTGCAAACACAGACCAGAATGACCTCCCCGCTTCCTTCCAACAGAGAGGCCAATACAGAGGTCAGGCTGCCTCCTCCTCCTATAGACAGATAGTTTGTGTTTTCAGACTATTTTAGCACATTTCACTCATTTTGTTTCCCACAGTATAGTATCACTTCTTGCAGTTTAAGAATGACTTGCTTTCAGAATTGGTTGGGACTGGAGATGGTTCTCCTGATCCTGTTGATCAAAGCTGTAGGTATACCTCTGTGCCAGAGCTTGGAAAACTTTTCTTTTTAGACTACTGTGTCTGGGACACTCTGGGAGCTGTAGCGCAACGTTGGCCCCTTCCCAGTTTTCACTACCTGCAAATGGTGTTGTTGTTGTACGCCTTCAAGTTGTTTCCGATTTATGCCGACCCTAAAGTGAATTTATTATGGAGTTTTCTGGGGCTGAGAGTGTGTGACTGGCCCAAGGTCACCCAATGGGTTTTCTTAGCTGAGGTTGTAGAGTTTTAGTCCGCTGTACTAAAACAAGAGTTTTAGAGTTTGTACTAGAGTTTTAGTCCACTGTACTACATTGAGTCTCTGGTGTACTGATAGACAATTTGCTACAGACAAATCAATCCTACTGAGCAAATATGCTTAACTTCCTTTGGTTTACATTTAGTTCACTTCTACCATTTGTGGAGGGAGGTCTGCAGAACTGTGGAAGTCACTTTGAAATTTTGTCTCCTGAATCCCCCCGCCCCAAGTGTCTGAGGTTTGGAAAGTCTTGCCCATCCATTTGCAACTGTATCTTCCTCCATCCATAAAGGTTAGAAACTTGGGTATTCAGATTTCATTCATGTGCATACCTTTAGGATTTACACAGTCCTGAGCTTGTGGCAAATTGTATATGAGTGGATGGTGAAACCATTATGCCCCCTATTCCCTCCCCACTACACAACCTGGTTACAGAGGGATTATGACTGTGGGATCTGGATGCGCAGTAAGATTGTCACGTTGGCACGTCGGATACTGCACACCCAGTCACTTTGTATTAGCTTGTGTAAGTATACCATGACCAATCCCTGAAAAGTCTTTTTTTTTTTCCTTTGGTAAAACTGCTGCTGTACCTTTGGTGGTACTTTAATGTAGACTAAAGAGGTACATACCTTTTTGACTACAGCAGAAACACTACACTCTTGTTTTTCCCCGTGTTGCAGTTTTATACCACTTTAACTCCATCCTGTGGAATCCTGGAATTTGTAGTTTGTGGTGGCACCCAAACTCTCTGACAGGGAAGGCTAACTATCTCATAAAGCTACAAATCCCAGAATTCCATACCATTCAGCCATGGCAATTAAAGTGGTGTCAAACTGCATTAATTCCACACTGTAGATGCAGCTTTGGTAGCCCAGCAAAACCTGGAATTGAGGAGAAAGCTTTGGCTTACCTGATGTCTTTGCTGTTCCCCATCTCCTTTTCATTTGTCCACGGCTCTAAGTCTGCTCGATATTTATGTCCTTTTGTTAAATGTTGGCTTTTAAAGGTTCTGACCACAAATTAAACTGGTTTGGTTGATTTGGTTTTTGATAGCAGGGGTAGGATTCATTAATAGGCTTTTAAATCTTTTAGTCACCAAAAGGGTAAAGATGATTTGCTTGGAGTTACCCATTCAATGGAATATATGGTCATAGCATTGTACACTAGACAGTAGGAAGAAGAGGTGGAAGTTTTCCTCTCCATTGGAAAGTCAATAGCATCTATTTAAAGTACTGTTTGATATTTTGCATAGCTTCCATACCGAAAGCACAAACCTGGTTATTGCACCTGCTGAAATCTGCTGTATAGGATTTTGGTACAGATGGAATGAGGATCATGCCTCTCTGTTAGACACATCTATTTACATCCTCCAAATTTCTGGTATAAACTGCGTGCCCAAATTATTTCATGTTTCTGCTTTTCTTTCTGTTTGGGTCCATGCAGCCCATGTCTGCAAGCTTATGCACATTTAAAGCAAAGATAAATGTAGCCTTTCCTCTCTTTTTTTGGTACAGTGGAGGATGCTCTGATATTAGTCATTGGAGCCATGCCACTTTCTCTTCAAGATCAGCATCTGGAAAACAAAAATTCTACAGATCTGAACAGAAAGTGGGCTGTGTTTGGTTGGTTAACATTATCTTATCAAGAAATCTTTCACTCCCCCACATCTCATTGGAGGCTCTTTATTTAAATTTGTTTTAAAAATGAAAACAGTAAGCATGAACCTCCACCTTGTGAAATATGAGCGAGGGGCAAAAGAGCTGAAGGAGCACTCAGTTTGTTGTTACAGCATACCTGTTTCTTATTTCTGGTCTGAACATGGGTTTATCCTGCAACCTATAATAAGTTCTGTTTTTATGTTTGGTCTGTTTTCACCTTTACGTACTTGAAAGTAAACCTCATTCAGCTTTCTAGGTTACTTTGAAATATACACTCATATGATTGGAGCCTTCTCTTTGCAACCAGAAATGTTTACAAATTTATGGTTTTCAGCACCATACCTGTGAATCAGTTTTGTTTTTATTTGCTTGTTCTAAGCATGGCTTCTCTGATGGCTTTATTTGAAAGGAACTGGCTAAGTGTTTTCTCCAAATATTCCTTCTAAAAATTCTGCCTCTTTTCCTAGGTCAGGCACAGTTTTATATACAGGTGACAGTTACACTGCCTCCTTTTGAGGCAAAAGATTAAGAGGTGCGCCTGCTGATTGTTTGAAATGTGGCTGCCTTCCCTGCCACGTGAAATATCTCTGTATTTATAAGAATAAAGCAATTCATTCCCAAAAAGAGTGTGTTTTGTCTGTTGTGTGTTCAGAATACCAACGAAGAACCACATTTTGTTTCCTGAAATAAAGATATTACAAAGACATCTGGGAGATACCTGGGCCAGTGAAGAGATGCTCATCTTAAGAACTTATCCCATTCTTACATTCTGCATGCTTGGATTGCTCTTACACAATAACATTCTTATGGATTCATATCACTTTTTCCAGATATTAGAAAAATACATTTTTGGACTAGAAGTCCTGGAATCCTCCACCTAAATAGCTACATGCCATCCTGGCTGTACATTTCTGGGAGTTGTAGTTCAAAAGGGGGCTTAAATAACCTAAAAGCACCAGATCCTGTGTGATCTTGGAAGCTAAGTAGAGTCAGCCTTGGTTTGTACTTAGATGGAAGACCGTTAACAAATACCACGTGCTGTAGGCTATATTTCAGAGGAAGGAACTGGCCAAGCCATCTCTTGACTATTCTTTCCTCTAAACACAAACACACACAGACCTGAATACTGCAATTTGAAATTTTAGTCCTTGATCCATTACAACTGTGTCTTTGGAAAGACAGCCAACCACACTTATTAGCTATTAAAGTGAAAAATGAAGAGGGCTTTAATGATGCATAGACAAGATTATCACACCAGCAAAAAAGAGGGGAGCATAGCAGCATGCGAAGATTATCACATGGCATCACACGATGTCACAATTATCCCACGATTATCCCCTGAATAAAGCGGAATTCTAGTGCCACTTTTTATTCATGTGGATTTTCCGTGAATAAATGTGGCACTAGAATCCCTCTTTATTCATGGGACAATCCTGGGGTAATCACAACTTTATGCAATGTCATGTGATAATCTTTGTATTATCAGGCAATATTGATGGGAGCATACCGCTGTGCTCCTGTCTTTTTTGCCAATATGATAATCTCCAAAGGCCTGGAACAATTACTGAATAAGACTAAGGCGGAAAGTGTAAGTGTTGGATTAATGCTGATCATTAAAAAAACCAAACCCACATCGGAAAACCATTAATGGGTTAATTCAGTCACCGGGGGAATTATATTGTCTGTGATTCATTATTTATTTGAAATTTAAGAATTAAAAAAAACTTGGCTTACTGAGTAATTAGAATTATAGAATCATAGAATCATAGAATCGTAGAGTTGGAAGAGACCACTAGGGCCATCCAGTCCAACCCCCTGCCATGCAGGAAATCCAAATCAAAGCATCCCTGACAGATGGCCATCCAGCCTCTGCTTAAAGACCTCCAAGGAAGGAGACTCTATCACCTTCCGAGGAAGTGCGTTCCACTGTCGAACAGCCCTTACTGTCAGGAAGTTCTTCCTAATGTTCAGGTGGAATCTCTTTTCCTGTATCTTGCATCCATTGTTCCGAGTCCTGTTCTCTGGAGCAGCAGAAAACAAGCTTGCTCCCTCCTCAATATGACATCCTTTCAAATATTTAAACAGGGCTATCATATCACCTCTTAACCTTCTTTTCTCCAGGCTAAACATCCCCAGCTCCCTAAGTCGTTCCTCATAGGGCATGGTTTCCAGACCCTTCACCATTTTTGTCGCCCTCCTTTGGACACGCTCCAGTTTCTCAATGTCCTTTCTGAATTGTGGCGCCCAGAACTGGACACAATATTCTAGGTGAGGCCTGACCAAAGCAGAATACAGTGGCACTATTACTTCTCTTGATCTAGACACTATACTTCTATTAATGCAGCCCAAAATAGCATTGGCCTTTTTAGCTGCCGCATCACACTGTTGACTCATGTTCAACTTGTGGTCTACTTGGACTCCTAGATCCCTTTCACATGTAGTTTCATTCAGCCAGGTGTCACCCATCCTATATCTGTGCATTTCATTTTTCCGCCCTAAGTGCAATACCTTACATTTCTCTGTGTTGAATTTCATTTTGTTAGCTTTGGCCCAGCTTTCTAGTCTATTCAGGTCATTTTGAATCTTGATCCTGTCCTCTGGGGTATTAGCTATTCCCCCTAATTTGGTGTCATCTGCAAATTTGATAAGTATGCTCCCAATTCTGTCATCCAGGTCATTGATAAAGATGTTGAATAGCACTGGGCCCAGGACAGAGCCCTGTGGGACCCCACTGGTCACTTCTCTCCAGGATGAAAAGGAGCCATTGTTGAGCACCCTTTGGGTTCGGCCATTCAACCAATTACAGATCCATTTAACAGTTCCTTTGTCTAGCCCACATTTTACAAGCTTGTTAGCAAGAATGTCATGGGAAACCTTGTCAAAGGCCTTACTGAAATCAAGATATACTATATCCACAGCATTCCCTTCATCTACCAAACTGGTAATTTTATCAAAGAAAGAGATTAGATTTGTCTGGCATGACTTGTTTCTCTGAAACCCATGTTGAGTTTTTGTGATTATGGCATTGCCTTCTAGATGTTCACAGACTCTCTGTTTAATTATCTGCTCCAGAATCTTTCCTAGAACCGATGTCAGACTAACTGGACGATAATTGTTGGGATCCTCTTTTTTCCCCTTTTTGAAGATGGGGACAACGTTTGCCCTTCGCCAGTCTGCTGGGATCTCTCCTGTTCTCCAGGAGTTTTCAAATATGATTGCCAATGGCTCCGATATTACTTTTGCCAGTTCTTTTAATACCCTTGGATGGAGTTCATCTGGTCCCGGAGACTTAAATTCATTTAGATTAACAAGGTGTTCCTCTACTATCTCTTTACTTATTCTGTGCTGAAATTCCCCTATTCTGTGCTCTGCTCCATTATCCTCAGGTTGAGCACCCTTTGCCTTTTCTGAGAAGACTGAGGCAAAGAAGGTGTTGAGTAATTCTGCCTTTTCTCTATCTCCTGTTAGCATTTTGCCATCTTCTCCACGCAGTGGCCCTACCGTTTCCTTCTTCTTCCTCTTGCTGTGGACATATCCAAAAAAGCCCTTTTTATTGTTCTTAACCTCTCTAGCAAGCCTGAGTTCATTCTGCGCTTTAGCTTTTCTGACTTTACCCCTACACATGCCTGCTATTTCTTTGAATTCCTTTTTCGTGATTTCCCCCTTTTTCCAATTCTTATACATGTTCCGTTTCAAACTTAGCTCGGTTGAAAGTTCCTTAGTCATCCATCCTGGTTTCTTGAGACACCTCCCGTTTTTCTTTCTCACTGGAACTGTTTGAAATTGTGCCTTCAGTATCTCCCTTTTGAGAAAGTCCCATCCGTCCTGAACTCCTTTATCTTTTAGTATTTCTGACCATGGAATCGCCCTCAATACTTCTCTAAGTTTACTGAAATCCGCTCTCCTAAAGTCTAGGATGCGTGTCTGACTCAGCCTGGCTTCTCCCTTCCACTGCATAACAAACTCCAGGAGAACATGGTCACTTCCACCTAATGATCCCACCACTTGCACCCCATTAACCAAGTCATCCTTGTTGGTTAGGATCAGATCTAAAATAGCTGACCCCCTTGTTGCCTCTTCCACCTTTTGGACCATGAAATTGTCTTCCAGGTAAGTGAGGAATTTGCTAGACCTTGAGGATTTTGCTGAGTTTGACTTCCAGCAAATATCAGGATAGTTGAAGTCGCCTATCACTACTACATCTCTCTTTTCTGACTGTGTGGTCATCTGTTCTAGAAAGATATCATCCAATTCCTCAGTCTGACTTGGGGGTCTGTAGTAGACTCCCACCGTAACATCCTTGTTGTTTCCCTCCCCTTTGATTCTTATCCAGATGCTCTCCACCTGGCTTCCATGACTGATGTCCAGGATCTCTTCACTGGTGTAAATATCTCTGACATATAGTGCTATTCCTCCTCCTTTCCTGTTTGGCCTATTTCTCTTAATAAGGTTATACCCCTCTATTTCCACATTCCAATCATGAGACTCATCCCACCAGGTTTCAGTGATGCCTATTATATCATATTTGCTTTGTTGTACTAGGAGTTCGAGTTCATCTTGCTTATTTCCCATGCTCTGTGCATTAGTGTAGAGACATCGCAGACCATGGTTCCCTTTTACTTGCTGCCTGTGCAAGTTTTTTTGCCTCCCACTGTTGGGTCCTTGCACTGTTTGCCTTGTTTCCTCTATGTCAGTTTGACTATTTTCGCCATCCCTTTTGTCTTCCTTAATATTGTCTCCCTTCCCCTCGGAACTCAGTTTAAAGCTCTCCTGATCAAGTTCTTGAGACTGTTGGCAAAAACATTTCTTCCAACTGGCGTGAGATGCAACCCGTCTGTTGCAAGAAGTCCCTCCTCATGGAACCGCAGCCCATGATCCAAGAATCCAAATCCTTCTCGGCGGCACCATCTGCGAAGCCAGTTGTTCACCTCTGCTATTTTCCTCTCCCTTCCTGGACCATGCCCTTCAACTGGCAGAAGAGACGAGATGACAACCTGTACATCCATTCCTTTCAGCTTCCTACCAAGCGCCTCATAATCCCTTTTGATGTTCTGAATGCTGTGTCTTGCAGTATCATTAGTTCCCACGTGGACCAAAAGGAAGGGGTATTGGTCAGTAGGCTTGACCAGTCTTGTCAGCCTCTCTGTCACATCCCGGATCTTTGCACCTGGAAGACAACACACCTCTCGAGACATCTTGTCAGGCCTACAAATCACTGCTTCTGTACCCCTCAGCAAGGAGTCCCCCACTACGACCACACGCCTCCTCCGAGGCTTAGCAGCGACTGTTCCCTCGGGTGGGACTCTCAGGCTCCCATGCTCCGTCCCTGAAGTCTGTCCATGCTGCTCTTCTTCATCCTCCTTGATAAGGGAAAGAGCTTCGAATCGATTCTCTAGCTGCAAGCTCCCCGAACAATTCCTTCTTGGTTTACTTCTCTTTGTGACATTCCTCCAGCTGTCTGCCTCCTCTGTTTGGCAAGTGACCTCTTCCACCCTAGCATCTTCCTCTGCATGGTACTCATCCAAGATGGTTAGTTCTATTGTGTCCAGGAAATCCTCTTGTTCCCTAATCTGCTGAAGTGTAGCTACTCTGGACTCCAGCTGCTGCACTTTCTCCTCCAAGAGTGCTACCAACTTGCACTTGGTGCATGTGAAGTTCTCCAATTCTGTAGGCAAGAAGAGAAACATCCCACAAGAGTTGCAGGTGACTGCGGCAGATCCCTCGTTGTCCATACTGCAAAGTCTTTAGTAATAAATATAACAGTCAATCTACTGGGAATACTTCTTTAAAGGTAAGTACTGGCTGCTATCTTACACTTAAAGGGAAGGTTCTGTTTCAATATCTGATTCTAACCTAATGCCACTTGAGCAGAGTTGTTCAGTTAAAGAAAACTAAAATTCGCGCGCCAAAATGGCTGCCAAGCAGCTCCTCTCCTTCTCCTCTCTCTGGCCGGACTGTTCTGGAAGGCTCTGGAAGGTGGTATTTAAAGCTAGTCTGCTAGCTCCGCCCCCTTGTGACTCACAGATGTGACTCACAGAAGCTCCTCCCTTAATTCTTAAGGACCCATCCATCCCTTCACTCTGCATTACTGAGCAGTTTAGTTTCTCAGCACAAAGTGGTAGAGATACCCATTGTGCTGTTGTCTCAGTATTTCCTGCATATCCATGGATTCTGCATCCTTGGATTTAACCCCCCCACGACTTGAAAATACTGTGTCAGTTTTTTTGTGCCTTCAAGTCATTTCTGACTTCATAGCAACCCTAAGGCAAACCTATCGCAGGGTTTCCTAGCAAGTTTCCTCAGATGGGGTTTGCCATTGCTAGAGCCTGTGTGACTTGGCTAAAGGTCACCCAGGTGGTTTTCATGTCCGAACAGTCATCTGTTTCCATTCAGGTTGTTTTTCCTGTTATTACCCAATGATGTATCCATTACAGTTCACACACGGGACACGAACGGGAGAAGTGCACGGGAGTGTGATAATCTTCCTATCGTGCTATTACCACATTTTAATGATGCTTGCCTCCTCCATGTGATAGAGTCCTCTGTCTTCCCCTCTCCTTTCCTCCTCTCACTAAGTAACATGGGTGCAAAATACTTTTGTACTTTAAACCAAGTGAGCATCAGTTGAAGTAAACTGAGGACACCGGGAGTGGAAGGAGGAGAGAAAAAGAGTGCAGTACAATGAGTGGTAAAGGAGGAGGCAGCAGGAAAAGAGACTCCATTACAGATGGATAGATTCAGTCAAGGAAGCCATGGACCTGAGTTTGTAAGACCTGAGCAGAGCTATTGATGACAGGGTGACTTGGAGGTCTTTTGTTCATACAGTTGCCTAAAGTCGAAGCCAACTTGATGGCAATTAACAGCAACAAAATAAATAAATATGGGATTTATATCCCTCCCTCATAGCCAGTGTTTTCCTTTTTCTGCATTTTAAATGGGTGTACTAAACACATCATTGTCTCCCTTGGGTTTTGAATGTGTTTCTCAATGAACAGTCTGTTGGCCTAATATTAAAAATCTCACCTAAATTTGGATTTGGATTCCTTTCACACACACACACACACACACACTTAGCTCAAAATGCTGGCTTCCTTTTTATATAATGGCTATGTACAAACATTGACAAAAACTTGATTATGCTGCAAAAGAATGTAAATCTGTTCCCAATCCCCATATCAAACAGATGCTCAGGAATGTGTAACATTGTTCCAGCCTGGTTCTCTGATTCATTCCCACCCCTCACCAAAAATGCTACCTATAATAAACTCAGTTAAAGAGTAAGTCTGTTGTCCGTCTGGTGCTGACTTCTCAGGGTCTCAGATAGAGAAAAAGAATGCCACAATCACAAAAAGTCAACATGGGTTTCTCAAAAACAAGTCATGCCATACTAATTTTATCTCATTTTTGATAGAAGTACCACTTTGGTAGATGAAGAGAATGCTGCCTGCGTACCATATCTTGATTTCAGTAAGGCCTTCAGCAAATTCCCCCATGATATTCTAGCAAACAAGCTAATAAAATGTGGACTAGACAATGCAACTGTTAGGTGGATTTGTAACTGGCTGACTGGCCAAACCCAAAGGGTGGTCAGCAATGGCTCCTCTTCATCCTGGAGAGAAGTGACCAGTGGGGTGCCACAGGGTCTGTCCTGGGCCCAGTGCTATTCAATATCTTTATCAACAACTTGGATGAAAGAATAGGGGGCATCCTCATCAGATTTGCAGGTGACACCAGATTAGGAGGCATGGCTAATACCCCAGAGGAGAGGATCAAAATTCAAAATGAGCTTAATAGATTGGAAAGCTAGGCAAAAACAACAGAGAGAAATGCAAGGTACAGCACTTAGGCAGAAAAAATGAAATGCATAAGATACATGATGGGGGACACCTGGCTTAAGGAGACTATTGGGCTTTCTAGATTGGCAGGAAAGTGTGACATGAAGTTGCCTTTTCCTTAATGCTTAGCAGCTGCACTACAGCCTTTAGATGGAGCTGTGCTGTTCTGCAGTTTTTAAAAAGAAGCTGGGAAAACCAGCACCTTTTTAAAGGCGCTTCTTCTCCCCTAAAACGCAAAAAAAAAAAAAAAAAAAAGCGTTTTCATGGCACACTTTCCCTTTTTCTCATCTGAAGGCTAGAGTTTCATGCAGCCATGAACACACTTCTTTTTGCCAATCTAGAAAGCCCCTTCATGTTTATCACAGGACATTTCCTGTTTAATTCTCATTTAACTCTCGTTTAAATCCTGTTTGCCCCCTAGTGTGATAAAGCAGTATGTGTGAAAAGGATCTAGGAGTCCTAGAAGACCACAAGTTGAACATGAGTCAACAATGTGATGTAGCAGCTAAAAAGGCCAATGTGATTCTAGGCTGCATCAATAGAAGTATAGTGTCTAGATCCAGGGAAGTAATAGTGCCACTCTATTCTGCTTTGGTCAGGCCTCACCTGGAATACTGTGTTCATTTCTGGGCACCACAATTCAAAAACCATGTGGAGAAACTGGAGCATGTCCAAAGGAGGACGACTAAAATATTAGTAGTAGTAGTAGCAACAACAACAACAACAATAATAATAACAACAATAGGTTTTATTTATAGCCCGCTCCTCTGTCCAGGCAATCGGAGTGGGGTACAACAAAATTTAAAAGTCACAAGATAAAATAGTGGCAATAACCCACTACCTCACCTCCCACCTCTTAAAATTAAATTAAACTAACATTAGTTAAAACCAAACAGACAAATTTAAAAACAATACATTCACATAAAAACAACCATTCCTTGAACAGCGTAGAACTATGGCATCCTGGGTCAAAGTGTTGGGAACTGGTGGGAAAAACAAACCTAGTTTCGGAGCTGGGAGATTAAGAAGTTTCTGGAAAGTGAAAGGTCAGGAAACCATGTCTAATGAGGAGAGACTTAGGGAGTTGGGTTTGTTTGGCCTGGAAAAAAGATGTTTAAGAGGTGGTATGATAACCCTGTTTAAATATTGGAAGGGATGTCATGTTGAGGATGGAGCAAGCTTGTTTTCTGCAGCTCCAGAGACTAGGGACCTTATCAGACATTGAAAATTGGAAGTATAATCTAATGGCAATCCGAATGCAATCATGGGGTTTCACATTATTGCGAATTAAAGTACCTCACGCAATTTCGGGCAAAAGGGAAGTCATTCCGAACGCAATCATGGGTTTTATGTTATTGCGAATTAAAGCATCTCACTCAATTTCGGGCAATGGGGGGTCATTTTCGGGTAATGGGAAGTCATTCTGAATGCATTCCAAATGCAACTGGAATTCATGTAAATTTGTTAAACTAGCGAATTCACATGAATTCAAATTAGCTCCTATTGGCTCCATTCACAATAAAGAGAAATTCCTCCTGTCTGATAAGGTCCTAGGACACAGAGCAATGGATGTAAACTACAGGAAAAGAGATTCCATCTCAACATTACGAGGAACTCCCTGACAGTAAGAGCTGTTTGACAGTGGAACACACTCCTCGGAGAGTGGTGGAGTCTCCTACAACTCTGGAGATCCAGGATTTGATTCTCAGTTCAGCCATAAAACCCATGGGGTGCCCTTGGGCAAGTCACATGCTCTCAGTCTCAGGAGAAGGCAATGGTAAACCTTCTCTGAACAAATCTTGTCAAGAAAACCCCATGATAGGGTCACCTTAGGGTTGCCATAAGTTGGAAACAACTTGAAGGTACAGAAACAGTAGGGCCACTGCGTGCAGAAGATGGCAAAATGCTAACAGGGGACAGAGAAAAGGCAGAATTACTCAACACCTTCTTTGCTTCAGTCTTCTCAGAAAAGGCAAAAGGTGCTCAACCGAAGGATAATGGAGCAGAAGACAGAATAGGGGAATTTCAGCACAGAATAAGTAAAGAGATAGTACAGGAATACTTGGTTAACCTAAATGAATATAAATCTCCAGGACCAGATGAACTACATCCTAGAGTATTAAAAGAACTAGCAAATGTAATATCAGAGCCATTGGCAATAATCTTTGAGAACTCCTGGAGAACAGGAGAAGTCCCAGCAGACGACTGGAGGAGGGCAAACGTTGTCCCCATCTTCAAAAAGGGAAAAAAAGAGGATCCCAACAATTATCATCCAGTTAGTCTGACATCAATTCCAGGAAAGGTTCTAGAGCAGATCATTAAGCAGAGAGTCTGCGAACATTTAGAAGCCAATGCCATAATCACAAAAAGCCAACATGGGTTTCAGAAAAAGAAGTCATGCCAAACGAACCTGATCTCTTTTTTTGATAAAATTACCAGCTTGGTAGATGAAGGGAATGCTGTGGATATAGTATACCTCGATTTCAGTAAGGCCTTTGACAAGGTTCCCCATGACATTCTTGCAAACAAGCTTGCAAAATGTGGGATAGACAAGTTAACTGTTACATGGATTTGTAATTGGTTGACTGGCCGAACTCAAAGGGTGCTCAACAATGGCTCCTTTTCATCCTGGAGAGAAGTGACCAGTGGGGTCCCACAGGGTTCTGTCCTGGGCCCAGTGCTATTCAACATCTTTATTAACGATTTGGATGACAGAATTGGGGGCATACTTATCAAATTTGCAGATGACACTAAACTGGGAGGAGTAGCTAATACCCCAGAGGATAGGATCAAAATTCAAAATGACCTGAATAGACTAGAAAGCTGGGCCAGTGCTAACAAAATGAAATTCAATACGGAGAAATGTAAGGTTCTGCACTTAGGGCGGAAAAATGAAATGCACAGATATAGGATGGGGGACACCTGGCTGAACGAGACCACATGTGAAAGGGATCTAGGAGTCCAAGTAGACCATAAGCTGAACATGAGTCAACAGTGTGATGCGGCAGCTAAAAAAGCCAATGCAATTTTAGGCTGCATCAATAGAAGTATAGTTTCTAGATCAAGGGAAGTTATAGTGCCACTCTATTCTGCTTTGGTCAGGCCCCACCTGGAATACTGTGTCCAGTTCTGGGCACCACAATTCAAAAAGGATGTGGAGAAACTGGAGCATGTCCAAAGGAGGGCAACTAAGATGGTGAAGGGTCTGGAAACCTTGCCCTATGAAGAACGCCTTAGGGAGCTGGGGATGTTTAGCCTGGAGAAGAGAAGGTTAAGAGGTGATATGATAGCCCTGTTTAAATATTTGAAGGGATGTCATATTGAGGAGGGAGCAAGCTTGTTTTCTGCTGCTGCAGAGACTAGAACGCGGAACAATGGATGCAAACTGCAGGAAAAGAGATTCCACCTCAACATTAGGAGGAACTTCCTGTCAGTAAGGGCTGTTCGACAGTGGAACACACTCCCTCGGAGTGTGGTGGAGTCTCCTTCCTTAGGGGTCTTTAAGCAGAGGCTGGATGGCCATCTGTCAGGGATGCTTTGACTTGGAGTTCCTGCATGGCAGGGGGTTGGACTGGATGGCCCTTGTGGTCTCTTCCAACTCTATGATTCTATGATTCTATGATTCTATGATTCTATGAACAACAACAACAACAAAGCAAAATGTGGTTTCTTACAGTATATGGCAAAATCAAGTTTACTTTGGGGTGAAACACACAGGCCGAGTAAAGTGGTTTCAAACCACTTTGGAAATGGGGTGTTTAGAAGACACATGCCTCCAAACCAGGCAGAAATCATTCCAACCTGCACTCTGGGCTGAAAACTGGAGCAAGAAGAAGCTGGGATATTCTGACTCAGACCAGAAACTGCTCGCTGTCATCCATGCATAGAAACGCCCTGATGCCAGAGTGGTTCTAAAGGAGCAGTCTATCCTAACCTTAATCCTAAAGATGCAAATAATGTACAGGAGTACATTTAAAAAAAGGATAGAGCTGGCATACCCAACAGTGGTGGTGGCAATGGAAAAGATTAAAATGTGATGCCTTCAATGGATATAAGTACAACATACACACACCAGACAGTCCAAGAGGAAGCATGGGGTGAAGGGGGCATGTAGGGGGGTCATGATTGGATGCTCCGATGCCCTGTGGTGGAGGAGGATCACAGTGCAACTCTGTGGCCGATACAAAGCAGGTGGCTGAGTGGACTAAATAAAGCCAGCTAGTTACTTCAGTCCAAAACTTTCTGCAGAGGCTAGCATGGTGTTCACCAGAAAGACTTGTAAGGAACTGGCCCTTCTTTCTTCTTTAGACAGTGGTTCATCCAGTCTGTGTAAAGACCCAGTTAAGCAAACTAAAACCACCCAGTTCTTTGCACAGGATGGAGGCAGAGATAGAGAGGGAGAGGCACGGCAGGATAGCCATCGCCAAGAGTACCCACCCAGCCTTGAGTTGGACAATAGACATTAAAGGAACCGTGCAAGAGCCTATCAATTCAAGAGCCTCAACCAACCTAGCAGATGAGTTGGCTCTGCCAGAAATTTATATCTCTAATAAGCCCTCAACATCATGAGACTCTGACTCAGACAAATCTAGAAGCTCACGGAAAAACCTTTGATGGTGCAATTTCTCAGTCCCCAGATACTGCACCATCCTTCAGACTCCAACCAAGGAGAAGAAGCAGAAGGGAGCAAAGTGCAAATAGCCGATTGGCCTAACATAACTTTCAGAGAATTATCACTTATTAAAAAATTCTCAATGGAAAGTAACAGGTTGCTAATAAACTGAACTCTACATAACCCAGGACAGCAATCTGTAGAGTAACTGTAAAGACATCAATAAAAGCCAAGCTGAAGGCCCACATGAGTGTCCAAAACATCAATCCAAAACAGATGTCAAAGGCCTGAAGTAGATAATAATAATAATAATAATAATAATAATAATATATTTTATTTATACCCCGCTCTTCAGCCAAAGCTATCAGAGCGACTTACAATTTGTTAATTAGACAATTAACTCCCCTCAAGATGGTGGTTGAAGGGAGGGCTCTTCTTGCTTCCAGCAGGAGGTGGCCTGCCTTTCTCTCCCCTCAAGATGGTGGTTGAAGGGAGGGCTCATCTTGCTTCTAGCAGGAGGTGGCCTGCTAGGAGCGATTTCCAGGCAGTTTGGGGTGTACATCATCAAAACACCATGCCCCCAAAGCACCCAGAAGGTGCGTCATTTGGCCCATTTGCTTTGTGCCAAAGTCAGAAAGGGGGGACGCAATCCAAAAGGGCAGGGGCATAAGATACAGGAAAATAGATACAGAAGAAAAACAAGACCATCAAAAAGTCAGGAAAGCAAGGGAACTCAACTATATGAGCTTGGAGGATTGTTTGCTTTGATTGATTCTTCTGCAAAAACAATCCAACTTAAGGCCACTAAGTAGATGCAAGGAAAAGGAAAAATCAAAGCAGAAAAGTGTGCATTAACACTATCAACAGGAAGCCCCTGCCATAGACCTTACTTTAATTAAGGACACTTGTGATAAGGTGTTGAAATTGCCGCAGGACCAGCATGACCACACACTCAGAAAGGAGAGATGTAGTAGTGAAGGGGGACTTCAACTATCCAGATACAGTATTTGTTGGAAGTCAAACTCAGCCAAATCCTCAAGGTCTAGCAAATTCCTCACTTGCCTCTAAGACAGTTTCATTGTCCAAAAGGTGGAAGAGGCAACAAGGGGATCAGCTATTTTAGATCTGATTTTAACCAACAGGGAAGACCTAGTTGATGGGGTGCAAGTGGTGGGATCCTTAGGTGGAAGTGACCATGTTCTCCTGGAGTTTGTAATACAGTGGAAGGGAGAAGCTAGGCATAGTCAGACACGCACTCTAGACTTTAGGAGAGCTGATTTCAATAAACTTAGAGAAATACTGGGGGTGATCCCATGGTCAGGAATACTAAAAGAGAAGGGAGTTCAAGACGGATGGGAGTTCCTCAAAAGGGAGATACTGAAGGCACAATTTCAAACAATTCCAATGAGGAAGAATAATGGAAGATGTCTCAAGAAGCCAGGATGGATGACTAAGGAACTTTGAACTGAACTAAGTTTTAAACGGAACATGTATAAGAAATGGAAAAATGGGGAAATCACGAAAGAGGAATTCAAACAAATAGCAAGCGCATGTAGGGATAAAGTCAGAAAAGCTAAAGCGCAGAATGAACTCAGGCTTGCTAGAGAAGTTAAGAACAATAAAAAGGGCTTTTTTGGATATGTCCGCAGCAAAAGGAAGAAGAAGGCAAAATGCTAACGGGGACAGAGAAAAGGCAGAATTACCCAACAACTTCTTTGCTTCAGTCATCTCAGAAAAGGCAAAGGGTGCTCAAGCAGAGGATAATGGAGCTGAGGACAGAACAGAGGAATTTCAGCACACAATAAGTAAAGAGATAGTACAGGAATACCTGGTTAACCTAAATGAATGCAAGTCTCCAGGACCAGATGAACTACAGTACATCCAAGGGTATTAAAAGAACTGGCAAATGTAATATTGGAACCATTGGCAATAATCTTTGAGAACTCCTGGAGAACAGGAGAAGTCCCAGCAGACTGGAGGAGGGCAAACGTTGTCCCCATCTTCAAAAAGGGGGAAAAAGAGGATCCCAACAATTATCGTCCGGTTAGTCTGACATCAATACCAGGAAAGATTCTGGAGCAGATCATTAAACAGAGAGTCTGTGAACATTTAGAAGCCAATGCCATAATCACAAAAAGTCAACATGGGTTTCAGAGAAACAAGTCAAATCTTACCTCTTTTTTTATATATAAAATTACCAGCTTGGTAGATGAAGGGAATGCTGTGGATATAGAATATCTTGATTGCAGTAAGGCCTTTGGCAAAGTTCGACCAACCACAGTCCCAGTACTCAGAAAACCCAAAATGGACAAAACAAAACAAAACCGAAAGGGTTCTGACGGAGAAAACAGGAAATAAAACCCTGAGGTCAAAGTAATTATCTAAAAGGGTAAAATACCCCACTAATAATTGAAAATTTAAAAATGCTAAGGAAGATAATAGATAATAATAATAAAAATAAAAATCCTCTATGCCAGGGTAATTAGCCCTGGAAAAAGGCCAATTGAGCAACAGAAAGGGTGAAAATAACATCCCTTATCTTCACCAATGGCAATACAAAATAAACAATAAAGAGATAAAAAAACAAGGCCAAACACGTTTCGGCCGAAGCCTTCTTCGGTGGCCTGCCAATGTAAATAATAAACAATTCCTCAGCATACAATATCTGTATCCTTGCTAAATTCAAAAGCTGTAATCTTACCTCTTTTTTTTTTTTTTTATAAAATTACCAGTTTGGTAGATGAAGGGAATGCTGTGGATATAGTATATCTTGATTTCAGTAAGGTCTTTGACAAGGTTCCCCATGACATTCTTGCAAACAAGCTTGCAGAATGTGGGCTAGACAAGGTAACTGTTACATGGATTTGTAATTGGTTGACTGACCGAGCCCAAAGGATGCTCAACAATGGTTCCTTTTCATCCTGGAGAGACGTGACAAGTGGGATGCCACAGGGCTTGGTCCTGGGCCCAGTGCTATTCAATATCTTTATCAATGACTTGGATAACAGAATTGGGAGCATATTTATCAAATTTGCAGATGACACTAAACTAGGAGGAGTAGTTATTCCCCAGAGGACACGATCAAAATTCAAAATGACCTGAATAGGCTAGAAAGCTCAGTGAATGCTAACAAAATGAAATTCAACACAGAGAAATGTAAGGTGCTGCACTTAGGGCGGAAAAATGAAATGCACAGATATAGGATGGGGGACATCTGGCTGAATGAAACTATGTGCGAAAGAGATGTAGGAGTCCAAGAAGACCATAAGTTGTACATGGGTCAACAGTGCAATGCGGCAGCTAAAAAGGCCAATGCAATTTTAGGCTGCATCAACAGAAGTATAGTGTTTAGATCCATGGAAGTAATAGCGCCACTCTATTCTGCTTTGGTCAGGCCCCACCTGGAATACTGTGTCCAGTTCTGGGCACCACAATTCAAAAAAGATGTGGAGAAACTGGAGCATGTCCAAAGGAGGGCAATTAAGATGGTGAGGGGTCTGGAAGTCATGCCCTATGAGGAACGCCTTAGGGAACTGGGGATGTTTAGCCTGGAGAAGAGAAGGTTAAGAGGTGATATGATAGCTTTGTTTAAATATTTGAAGGGATGTCATATTGAGGAGGGAGCAAGCTTGTTTTCTGCTGCTGCAGAGACTAGAATGCGGAACAATGGGTACAAATTGCAGGAAAAGAGATTCCACCTCAACATTAGGAAGAACTTCCTGACAGTAAGGGCTGTTCGACAGTGGAACACACTCCCTCGGAGGGTGGTGGAGTCGCCTTCCTTGGAGGTCTTTAAGCAGAGGCTGGATAGTCATCTGTCGGGGATGCTTTGTTTGGGAGTTCCTGCATGGCAGGGGGTTGGACTGGATGGCCCTTGTGGTCTCTTCCAACTCTATGATTCTATGATTCTATGAAAGGTGTCACTATCTCAGCCCCTCCTTTAAAAAGCTTTGGATTTATCTCTTCCAACTGTGATTCTATGATTCTAAGAAGAAAAGATATTGATACAGATGGAGAATGCAAAAACGTTTAAGCAGGGGGTAACTCCCCACCAAGCTGAGTTACAGCTGAGCAGTAGTTCAAGCCACAGTTAGAATCTGGTGCTCATCCCTCAAAAGGTGGTGTTTATGAACTACCCTAAACCAAGGAGCCGCACAGAGTATTGAGATCAAATTGTACACCTTCTTCATATCCTAAAAGATGGGATTCATTTTAACAAGATTTTTTGAGACTCAAAAACCCCCCAATACACACACACACACACACACACACATATATATATATATATACAGTCACCCCTCCTTTTTTGCAGGGAATCTTTCTGGACCCCCTCGTGAAAGTGGAGTTTTGCTTATATTCAAGCCCCATGAATCCGAAGACCACGAGAATGGAAGGAAGACTGTGTATATGTGTGTGTGTCTGTAAAAGTCTAGTAAAGTTACTCAAGACTAATCAGCAGGCAAAATTACAAAGTATAAGTAATCTCTTAAGAACCAAATGGAACACATGAAGCTGTGAAGTTAAAACTATTGGCTCCTGATCTGTCTCAAACTGGACACGTGGGGAGACAATTCACTTCTCTTTGATGAAGTTGTCCTTCTCAACTCCTTTCAAGTACTATCAAGCAAAATACAACTGGAGATTTTGGGAAGGCTAGATAGACTATGCAACTACATGAGAGATATACAGATTTATGAGCCCAATAGACAAGTGGAAACTAAAAGCAACCAGTTTAAACAAAATCAGCTCATGCAGATTGACCTGAATAGCTCCAACTGGTTAACTATGAGATATTTAGATAATAGGGAGTTGGGTCACTCTATCCCCCTGGAAACCGCTTTAGAGCCAGTGGTGTTAACCTGATAAGAACTAACACAAGTGTATTTGGTTCAGATAAGGATAAATAGGTATTTTAGAATATCCCCACCCAGAGCTCCGTGAATGACAGGACTCACTGCAGAAGGAAAATCCATTATTTGATGGTCCACAGTCACAGAGAAATCTCTATAAAACCTTATCTACACACGGTACACGTTCTGTATACAGCGTCATGAATCATATTGATAGCTCCAGTCAAAGTTTCCATTTTATCTGTCCTTGGGAGGGAGGAGAAAACTGAGGAGTTCTGCTAGATATACCTCATTACCAACCCCAAAGGCAGTTCTCTGTGTAGTTTCATTAAGTGTAAATAGTTTGGAATAGGTTCTCAAGAGGGAAAAATCCCGAAGCAGATTAAGTGCCTCAATCCAGATGTGTTGCTTTTACAAGAAACACATACAGTGGGACCTTGTTATCTGCTGGGGTTTGGTTCCAGAACCCCCCGTGGATAACAAAATCTGTGTATGCTCAAGTCCCATTAAATATAATGGCAGAGCAAAATGGTGTCCCTTATATAAAATGGAAAATCAAGGTTTGCTATTTGGAATTTATACTTTTTAAGAATATTTTTGACCCGTGTATGCTTGAACCCGTGTATAAAAAATCCATATATAAGGAGGGCTGACTGTAACAAGCTTGAAAGCTCAGTTTTTGGGGGATCAAAACATAAAGGGAGGGAGTGGCAAGGCAAAGGGGGTAGCTATTTTGTTTGTCAAATTATGTCCTTTTCAGCTAGGCAAATTAAAGTGGGATCCTGGTGGAAGATTTCTTAAATTTTTTATATTACATGAACTCTCATGCAATGATACATACCAATAGGAGAGACTCCCTATTAATTAAGGTACTGAGAAGCACATTAGCCCATTGTATTAGAAATAACTCTCTGATAAAGAGCATCAGGATCAATAGGGCTGAGCAAAAAGTCAGTCTTTATGTTGATGATACAATGGTTTTCCTGTCATATCGATTCTTTACTTTCGCCACTAATAACAACCTTAGAACTTTTGATAGATTTACTGGAATATAGTTTAATTTCCATAAATCTAGTATGTCATGTCTTAATACCTACTGTATGTTGACTCCCAAGAGAAATGGCAAAGACTCTCCGGTTTTCAAATACAACCTTCAGACATTATGTACCTTTGAATAATTATTACAAATGATCACTCTCAACTGATCTCGAATAATAATAGGCCCATCAATACATAAATGCAGGAGAAACTGGAAGCATGAAAACGCCTCTAGCTATCCCTTTTAGGATGTATTCTCCTGATAAAATGTTCTTACTCACTAGACTATTTTTTCTCTTTCAAATGATACCATTAACACTCCTTCCACTTATTTTAAATTCCGGCAGGCATTCACTAGTATGTTTGTTTTTAATAATCGGAATTCTTAATTCCCAAAATATTTTAGATCTATTAATTCCAAGGAAGGTAGACTTCTAGTTAAGTCAGCTTATTCAATTGAAAAGACAGGATGACTCTAATAAATGGAATCAATTGGAAATTGGAAATGATTCTCTCCCCAGAATTAGATGTATTATTTTCCTGTCTTCTGATGAAACCAATTAATGAAATCATAAACCTGGAAAATCCAGAGCACTCCAGAGCAATGCCAGGTGGCTGTTTACACACCCATTCTGCTGTGCCCCCTGATGCCGGTGGTGTGGGCACGAGTCACTTTCTCTGATCAATGCCGGGCACCTTGTTTTCAACTTCATGGGGAACAACTTGTGCTAGCACTGGACGACATGGCAGAACCCATGTGTAAACAACCGCTTGGCATCACTCTGGAGTTTGAAGGTAGTGGGGTGAATTCAAGGCAGATACGAGGCCAAAATACTCTGGGAGCAGCCCAGAGCATTCTGGCTGGTGTAGACTCACCCTCACTCTCTGCAATTCTAGAAATTTAGGGACTATAGGAAATTTTAATGGGGGGCAGAATTCTTATTTGGGGTGCAATATGCCCTCATTTATTTCTCCCTGCACCTTAGCTATAAAAAGTATCTTTCTTTTAAAAATAGAATTCATTTGTTGAGTTAATTTGTTTAACTGGTAAGTGAGCTGGAAATGGCTACTAATAAATCCGTAAAATATTGATTTGCTTATTAATCAAGAACATTGTGACAATATTAAATTTGATATGACATTAATATCACATTAAATTAGTAAAAATTAATTTAGTGTATCCTTAATATGAATATCGACAATATTAATGAATAATATTCTGACATTTAACCATTGAAATACTGAAATTTGTATTTATTTACTTCATTTAGATGCTGCCTTTTCTCCCAGAAGGTGTGGAAAATTTCAGTGAAGTAGGAATAATGAGTTAATTCTCCACAAATTATCTCTAAACTCTGGTCACGAGCCAGAAAACTCACCAACGGATAAGAACCGTCCTTGATCCATGTGGATGACTGCCACGTGATGAGACGGACAACCGTAGAGTTCCAGTCCCCGTTTTGGAATCCAGTTTTGGGATTGGATAAAGGAGAGGGGCGGAACTTGGAATAAGCTTTATAATCCCAGGTTGGCGGGAAGGTTTGTAGACTTCTAAGACGGGAAGTGTGTCAGCCACATATAGGTTTGTGCCAGGTAAGAGCTCTGGGATGACTTGAGGGCTGTGCTCTGACCTCTTTGCCTTCTCTTCTGACCTCCTCTGTGAGATAATCCAAGTCTTTAATTGCAGCATTGTGTGTTGTTGTTGTGTTGTTGATAGCTCTCGAGTTATCAGAAAGAGGCTTAGATTCATAAATCACTAACAGGAGGGGTGTGACAACTTGTCAGATTTAGATTAATCAGAGATCTGTCCTATTGCCAGGCACCCAACAGACTGGACTACGACTCCTGTCATCCCCAGCCAGCTCAAGGAGTGATGGAAGATGTAGTCCAGTGCATTTGGAAGACATGCAGGATTGGAAAGGATTGGCCTAGCACTTGCAGACTCTTGGCTTGTAAATTTGCACTGTAGCCTCAGATGGTTATTCATGTCCAGAATACACAGCGGAAATAATCCAGTTTGAAACTGCTTTAACTGCCCTGGCTCAGTGCTAGGTGATCCTGGCAATTGTGGTTTATTGCAGCTCTCACAAAAGTACAGTTGCCAGAATTCCCTAACGTTGAACCAGGGCAGTTAAAGCAGTCTCAAACTGGTTTGTTTCTGCAGCGTGTTTTAGACCTCAGTGGCAGAATTTGGAAACGTTATCGGTTTTCACTGCAGTTCCCAGAATCCGCAACTAGGCTGCAGTGGATGGGGGACTCTGAAAGCTCAAAAAAAAAAAAAAAAGAAAAGAAAAGAAAAAAAAAGAAAAGAAAAGAAAAGGAACTTTTCTGAGTTTTGTGTGGTTGTGTACCCTGCACATGCTTAGGTGGTTTACAAAAAAAACAACAACTGGATTTATTAGTTTATAGGTGATCCTGGGCAATTTAATCTCTTTTCAAAGCTTAGCCTCTCTTTTTCTTTCTTTTTAAAAAAATACGTATAGCATTTATTAATAATTATCAAGAATACCACAAACACACCATAAACTTAAACACCCAACAACAATAAATTTGCCTTTGCACATCTCCCTTTTGAAGTGACTTCCATCTTATCTCGGAAGGTGAGCTAACTAATTGTCCTAATCTCTCCTCTCCTTACAGTTATCTATTGTTTAACTTATCAAGTTTTTCCACTATTAATCTAAATTTGTTTCCCCTCTTTACTTTCTATGTGACAAATAAATACTGATATTCTCTCTTTGGTGTTTTTCTATGTTTGCTTTTTTGTATAATTATTGAAAATATTTTTTAAAAGAAGGTCCTGATATAACCATCTCAGTGATAATGTTTCCTGGGT
This sequence comes from Urosaurus nigricauda, assembly GCA_034509955.1. Taxonomy (NCBI): domain Eukaryota; kingdom Metazoa; phylum Chordata; class Lepidosauria; order Squamata; family Phrynosomatidae; genus Urosaurus; species Urosaurus nigricauda. Next base: position 316,149,720 of record JAOEGL010000002.1, on the reverse strand, counting down.
CAACTGAGAAGTTTTCTGTTTAAGTGGCTTGTATGCTAACCTTCCTCAAAGTGATTCCAAGTGTTGCAGTAGAAAAACCATAAAATCAAGTCAAATGGAAATACTAATCAAATAATTAACAATAGCTAATAAATGAGAGCCACTGTGGTGTAGTGCTTTGAGTGTCAAACTATGACTCTGATGATCAGCATTTGAATCCTTGTACAGTCATGGAAATGCAGATGTTGGCACTGGGCAGGTCACACTCTCTCAGCCTTAAAGGAAAGGAAAGGCAAACCTCTGTTGAACAAATCTTGCCGAGAAAATCTCATGGTAATGTTCTCCTTAGGGTCACCGTAAGTCAGAAACACCTTGAAGCACACAACAAGCTAATAAATAGTTCAAACAGAAAACAAGTGCTGTGTTTAAACTTTTCTCAGTCCATAAGTGCTGCCAGGTAGCTTCAGGTCAGCTCCTGTCTCTTTCAGCACCCTTTTTGCAATATGTGGAGAATGCATCCTATCTTACAGGGTAAATAATTTTATGTAAGCACCCTCTTAAGTAATATGTAAGCAGGATTTTTTTTTGTCATGTTATTATGATAACATTGGAAATTGTGGGGCAGAAGTGAAAAGACTTCAGAATTTGTCAAGTTGTAAGCCGAGTTTATGATCAGCCATGATGGTGACCCATAAACTTTGTAGAGCAAGAGTGTGTGCAGACTGAGATGGTCAACCAAGAACAGAGCAAAGGTGAATCATGGGCAGTGGCAGGAGAGAAAGTCATTCAGCACTCACTTCTATCCTATCTTTTTCAGCTGGTGGGATCATGCAGCAGTGTCGAAGCTATAATGGGGCTCTAGCTCCATTTTGTATTCTGGCCGCCTTCAGCTTGTTCACTCTCACAGCATCTTACAAACCGATCATTGTCATCCATGGATTAATGGAGAGCCCTTCGGATTTCCAGCTCTTTCTTGAGTTCATCAGTGAGGTGAGCCTGGGAGCCAGAATGTGGGAGATGATGTGGAATATGTAGAAGGAGAAAGCCAGTTGTTACTCCCAACTAGAGTGGAAACTTTCAGTCAGGCAACAGTTACGCAAATCCCATTGATACAACAGGCCTGTTCTATCATACCTCCCTTCCAGTAGTTAGGGCAGGCTCATATGGGCTGATCAGTCCTTTCCAGACTAGTCAGCCTCTCCTTAGTTATGTTTAAACTCACTAAAATGTTATAGAGTGGATTCTTGTTATCCGCTGGGATTTGGTTCCAGGAACCCCTGTGGATACCAAAATCTATGGATGCTCATGTCCCATTAAATACAATGACATAGCAAAATGGTCTCCCTTATATAAAATAGAAAATCAAGGTTTGCTATTTGGAATTTATACTTTCCCCACCAGTGTTTTCAAACTGTGGATGCTTGAATCTGTGGATAAAAAAATCCAGGGATAAGGAGGGCTGACTGTATTGAGACAGAGAGACACCTCATTTGGAAGTGACTTCCATGAGATGGGTGCCAATACAGAAAAGGCCATGCTTTTGGTGGCTCCCTGCTCTGCCTTGTGATGCCAAGGAATGTGAAGCAATGCCTCAGATGTTGAGCAGACAGGACCAATGGGAAAAGGCTGACTCTAAAAATCTTATCAATTTATGTAAAAAAATAATAAAAATGGGGCAATGTACTGAGGCTCTGGGGAAACCTGAGAGCAACTCTGGAGCCCCTCAAAATGCATGTAATTTCATGGGACAACACAATTACCATCCATTTTAAGGTGAAAATACTTTGTTATGCTTATGGACACTATCACGTCATCCACATTCAATTGACTGGAGAGGGGTCATCCATGAATCTGGTCCATGAATCTCACGTTGCCTGCCTCTGAACCAGATCTCATTTGAACATTATGGCACCGCATTGGGCAAACCAGAAATAATTCCTAAAACACTATTAAAAACCCAATACAATACAATATTTAACTATTCTTGTATTGCTTCCCAGTCCACAAGGGCTACTGAAACAGTGAATAAATAAAAGCCAAGGTAAAAACCTTTCAAAAATACATTAAAATACTATTTTAAAAGTCTAAAAAGCAGTCTAAAAACAATGCTATGTGCCTTACTTGCACTGTGCAATGGTACTGAGATGTGGAAACCAGTTTCCTACCTGATTTTGTTTTCAAACCAACAACTTTTCCAGACTTCAAGCAACCACTGTTTGGATATTTTCGGGAAAACTGCCAACTCTTCCTGAATGTTTGAATCTTTCTACCCGTCTCTCTAACAGTAACTCAATTCTTGCTACTTCCTTACAGACCCATCCAGGAACCAGTGTAACGGTTGTTGATTTGTATGACCGTGGAGCGAGCATGACACCGCTCTGGCAACAAGTCGAGGACTTCAGGCGAGCTATTTACCCTATAATGCAAAATGCTGTTGATGGGGTCCACCTCATCTGCTATTCACAAGGTATATGCATTTTTGTGGGGCAAGGGTGGAGATGGGATCTGAAGATAGGCCTCTTCCACTGTCTTCTGGTAAGCCTTCTCCACTATCAGTAGGTGCGGGTGGGTTTGCCTGACTACTGTGGCAACTGAGGCTAGCCATTCTTTTTATTTTTCACAATCCTTCAAAGTCAACCTGACGGTAGTTAACAACAACAGAAAGTTAGGTGAGGCGCACTTGATTTAAATGGAGGCACGATCCAGTTTGCTGGTGATGCTCAGGGCATCTGACAGGACTCTTAACACTGTCATCAGACTTCTGATAACTTTATATTTTGGAAGAAGACCCCTCCTGGGTCTAAAATACATGTCCTGTCCCTTCCCTCCAGTGAGGAGACATGAATAAATCTCCCCTATGCCCTCTTAAAAGAGGAGGGGAGCACTCTGAATAACTGGCATTGCAAGTTTCTGAGGTCCTTTGAAGTGCATGTATGGTCCTCAGATCTCAAGATGTTGCCCATCCCAAAATTATTTCCTTTTTTCTCGAAACATTTGTGTACACTCTATAAAGAACAGAGTCAGCATATAGTGTTGTGGTTTGAGTGTTTGAAGTAGAACTTTGGGAAACCAGGGTCTGAATACCTGTTGGGCCATGGACGTGCTGGAAGTTTTTCAAATGAGGCCTGTGCCAGTTAGAATGGGATCACACACCTCTGCTAACTTTGTTTCAGACATTTTCAGCTGCAAATGGGGCTGTAACAACAACAACGTTTTGGCAGTACAGACACTTCCCCATCTGCTGTGTATCATTTCAATCATCGTTCTAGAGTGTGTTTTGCAAATAGAGGCCTGAGATAGACATTAAGATGTTATTCAGACGGTGAAAATAATTTGGGCTGAATCCTTGTTGTTCAGATGCATCCTGAATGCACTCAGTTCAGTTTTTTGGGCGGCTGCCAAAAAAAGAAAAAGAGAAAAAGAAACCCACTTAACCTGGGATAATTAGTATCGGAGGGTTTTCCAAGTTTTTTAAAAAATTTTTTGTATAATTAGCAGTATGAATAATGATGCAAATAAACCAGCTGAATTTACCAATATTAAGCTAAGTGATCTGACTCAGTATAAGACAGGTTCCTAGGTTCCTAGATAGAAAGTTGATCCATTTTAAGGGTGCCATTTTAAAGCCAGAGCAACTAGAACACTTCTGGCAGCTGGTTTCATCTGATGGATTGATGTGGAATTTATACAGGTCTAGGGGTTCATTCAGTCTTTATCGGCTGTCCTAAAAGTGTAACTCCATTTTCCTCTTTCCTACAGGTGGACTCATCTGTCGTGCCCTACTCTCCACAATTCCTGATCACAACGTGGACACGTTCATCTCGCTATCCTCCCCACAAATGGGGCAGTATGGAGGTAAGTGAGGAGCTGGGAGCACAGTGGTGCCATTGGGATAGGAAACGGGACTAAACATTCAACTAATTGCCAGTCAGTGGGGTCTCACACAAAAGGAGGGTCCCCAAACATTGGCTTAACGATATTTTGTGGTGGAAAGAGTTAGTCTCAAAGGTGTTACAAGATCTCTCTATGCACTGTAATTTTGTGAGATATTTAGCTTTCTCTATCAGAGAGCTCACAACAAACTACAGTTCCCAGCGTACCATAGCATTGAGCCATGGAAGTTAAAGTGATGTCAAACTGCATTATTTTTGCAATTTAGATTAGACCGTAACATTGTGCCTGCAACTGGGCTTGAATGGACTGAAAGCATTGCAGTACAGTTGGCACTCTTAATGAAATCAACATCGATAGTTCTGTGTCGCTGAAGGACACACTAGATTCTTCATGACTTCCACTACTATTTTCCCTGCTGTGTAAGTGGATGGAGCAATTTCCCCCTATTTACTTCACAGGGTAAATAGGAAAGAGGAAATGGTTGAAGAAAAAAATGGCAGCTCCAGACAGAGATGCAGTGGCCAGGTTTATGGTTCCAGATGTAATCTCATGGAATCACTGTATTTCTACAGGACCCCTTTCAAACTACACAATTATGGCGCTATCATTAGTTTCAGTCTCTGGTGCAACTAAGGGCAGCAGACTAGAGGATGAAAGGCAGGCTATAAGGTATCTGCTACTCTTCCATACTACCCCACAGATATAGGATCTGAAGAAGCTGCTTCACTCTAATAGTAGGGTTGAACCTGACGTTGTGTGGTCTCACTCGGTGTGTATCTCTCTCTCTCTCTCTTTTCTGATTCAGATGCAAACGTGACAGCATTTTTTCCTGGGTTTATGAAATCCAATTTGTACCGTTTCTGCTATACAGACATGGGACAAGATTTCTCCATCTGTAACTACTGGAACGGTAAGATTTGTTCTTTTTGTTGTGTGCCTCACAAAACTAGAAACCCCAGAAATCTACAGGATATTACTATGGAGGTTAAAGTGGAATATAGTGCTATAACAATGTAGTGGGACAATGGCCTGAGCAAACTCACACAGGGTGCAAGACAGGCATGAACCAGTTAGCAGGGGACTTAAAGCAACTTAACATATATACATGTGGTTTTAGTGTCATACATACATACATACATACATACACATATACATATACAACCCTCTACAGAACAACATATAGTTTTAAGATTTCTTGGATGTCTGGGTGAGAGGTTTGAAAAGAAAGGGGACAGTGGTTCTAGAGACAACTTGGAAGGTGTATGTGAATGATGGTGATGAGAAGTGCTGTATGACTTTTCAGTGGCGTGGAAAGGTACTCTACATATGCTCTGATTAACTCACCTTTTTTACAGGTTTACTTCCAATGATGGGCCTGACATTAAAAATAAATTCTAATGCTGTGCTCAGATCTAAATTCCAAAGATAAAGAGAGAGATTTATGGCATATGGAGAAGGAACGTAGGTCTTAAAAGTATGCAACAAGGTTAGAGGGCCAGTCTCCTGAGTTCTTTTGAGAGAAGAGATTCAAGTGGAGCAGTCTGTTGAGCATAGGAACCAAACAAGATGTCTCTCAACCTTTTCCTCCCATGCAAAGTGATATCATAGCATCTGAAACTGAAAAAAGTAGTAGCATGAACTTTTATAGCCTACTTCCTCAGATGCATGTTTTTCCAGGCTAACACAGCTATCTCTTTTTTTTCTCCTGTGGTATCTTTATTTTCAGATCCATATCATCAGAAGCTTTACCTCAACTACAATGAATTCCTGCCTGTGCTGAATGCTGAGAGACCCCATCCCAATGCAACTGGTAATAATTAAAGCCATCTCTCAATATACAAAGAATCATGGTAGGGATGGGTAGATCCCAGCGGCGGGCATGTTTCACATCTCCATTTCTGTTTGTTATCCTCAGTGACGGCCCTGTTGCACTAAAAATAATGATGTTTTCTTTAATAAGCAAACATCTATGTGCAGAAAAAGCAATTAGTGGGCTCCCTCCATCACTCCCCCCCCCCCCAAAGCATGGCACAATGAGACCCTTCCTCTATGTCCTCCACAGACATGGAGAGGCACTTCTCTCCCTTTGGGGCTTTTCCAGAATTGGTGTAGCAGCAGCACAAATCCTTGTTTTGTTGCTTCTTCCTTTCCCTGAAGACCCCAGATAATGGTTCTTTGCAAATTTGGGAGTGGGGAAAGGAATTCTTGTGCTTTCCCTCAGAGTTGTGGAGAGGAGGAGAGGTTGGGACAGAGATGGAGCTGCCAACCTGGTAACCCAGATTTCTGGAGGCCCTGATTCTCTTTCTCTTTCATGGCAGCCTGGAAGAAGAATCTCCTGCGGATCCACAAAATGGTTCTCATTGGGGGTCCGAATGATGGTATAATTGGACCATGGGAATCCAGGTACGTTCTTGGAATTGGGGAGATCTTACTTTAGAAAAAGGGTCAAGATAAGTATTTCTGCTAACCTATAGATATAGGATTTTGGGGAGGAGAGTGTTAAATGCAGTTGGAAGTCCCAGTCATTCAGTGATTAGAGCACATATATACTCTCAATCCAAAAGGACACAGATTCCTTCCCAAAATCTCCAGAGATAACTGGGACTGGTGAGGTGCTACCAATCTACATGAGTCAATGGTCTGATGCAGTAGAAAATAGTTTCCGTGTTATTGTTGTTGCGTCCCTTCAAATCATTTCTGGTTTAGGGTGATCCTAAGGCAAATCTATCACAGGGTTTTATTGGCAAATTTCTTCAGAGAGGGTTTGCCTTTGCCTTCCCCTGTTGCTCAGAGAGTATGACTTGCCCAAGATTACCCAGTTCTATAGCTGAGCACCAAATTGAACCCTGTACACACCACGTTGGCTCTCTGTTTCCTTAACTAGTTACTAATATTTCCCTTAATTAAGTATCAATATTTCCTTAGATATCAATATTTAGTTAGATATCAATGTTTTAGAAAGAGTGGTTTTAAAAATTGACCACTTCTAGTTGTCTGTTAGGAAAAGAAATCCCAACAGACCTGAGCATCTTCTAAAACATTCTGCCAGTTCTTTGTTAAAATAAAATTAATTTTAATTAATTTGCAGCATCAACAAAAAGTCCAAATGGCGTTGCACGGAAAATTGTATTGCACATGTTTGCAAAGTGCTTTTTAGCTCTGGCAAACCAGAATAACTTCCAAGGGAACAGCCCGAACAGCTTTCTGAGCTGCCTCACATCCCCAAATGATAGTTTTCTTCTAGGCCAGGGGTGGGGGATTTGCAGACCACAGGCCAAAGTCACCCTATGTAAGTTCCCCATCCAACCTCACTGTGGTTCATATCCTAGCCCTTCTCTCTGGAAGCCATCTGGAAGGAAAATCCCCACTGCTATCTGATCAGTTTTCAGAAATAACAACACATCCCTTGACCTGCACATTAGGAGGGAGAGTGGCCCAGTGAATGCTTTATCCATCCATCCTCCTTCCCAGTGGTTGAAAGCACCTCATTTGAGACCTAACTTGAGAAAGGCTCTGTCGTGAAAAAGTAAACTTTAGAGTACTGACTGGAGAAGCTTCAGTTCAACCAAAAACTTCATGACTTGCAAAAGAGATTTCCCCATTGCCAGTGTCTTCTGACCTGGGTGGGCTGGCAGAACATCGTCCATTCAAAAAAGTGTTTCAAAGAATTAAATTGACTCCGTGTGGGCCAATGATGAATGAGTCTTACTAGCCAGCTTATATTTCAGCTGCAGTTTTTTTTAATCAGAGAATATATATGTGATATTTGTGTAATGGGAACAGGGAATAGTCAAAGCCAGTTTTCTAATAAAATCTTTTCCTTTCTCTCTGTCTCTTTTCTGTCTTTTCCTTACAGTCTGTTTGGCTTCTATGATGGTTATGCAGTGCAGGACATGAAATCTCAGATGGTGAGTGTGAGGCACAACTACTTGAGTCCCAGCTTCAGTTGTATAAGGCAACACTACTTGAGTTGAGAAGAGTAGGAATGTATTTTGCTTTAGCAAGAGAGGAAGGGGGTATAATTTATATTTGGGCACATGGAAGAATAAAGATTGTTGTTAAAGACGCTTGCTGTGATGACTGAACAACACACATCATCATGCTATGTTATAGAAAGTTTTTGTAGCACTGAAAGAAAGAAGTTGGCAACATGAGCTTTCATAGACTTAAGTCTACTTCCTCAGATGCATTTGGTGGAGAGGAAAGCCAGGGACAGACATATATGCCATTGATGTGTGAGAATGTCAATTCAAATTCAAAATCCATTGTGTATGGAAATGAAGTGGCAAGTCCAGTTTCAACTATGGTCATTTGTGAACAAAGTCATACACTTTGTTAACAAACAACCATTGTTAAAACTGGACAAAGGATTTTGAATTTGAATTGACATTCTCGCACACTAATGGCATATATATGTCTGTCCCTGGCTTCCACTCCACCAAATGCATCTGAGGAAGTAGACTTACATAAGTGTAGGAAAGCCCATTCTGCCAACTTCTTTCTTTCAATTAGTCTGTTTCTACAGACTAACATGGCTATATCTTTGAATCTAGTAACCAAGAATCCCTACAATCTATACACACATAACTGGAAAGTTGCTGTATTTCTATGTTGTTTCAGTGTCTTGCCCTTGACTTCTTTACTCAGCTGCTACCTTGAAACAAGAGGACTAAAAATTTGGCAGGGAGAAGGGGAAACAAATCAGAAATGGGGAAGGCAAGTTTCTTTAAGCAAGAAAACCAGGCTGAGAAAAAGGCATGGCTTATGTCACCTTTAACAGCATCTGTAGCCTTGTCTTTCCCTCACTATAGAGTTATTTTTGAGTGAAAACTCCTTGGTTCTCTCTCTCATTCGTGTTTTAGAATAGCAATAAGGGACACTCAAAATTCATGACATCCAGGGCTGACAGTCTGGAAATAGCTATTACAGGTTGAGTCTCCTTTATCCAAAACGCTTTGAACCAGAACTGTTTGGGATTTTGCTGGGGTTTTTTATTATTATTTTGGAATACAGTACCTCTATTTGCATCTATGTACATAATGAGACATTTTGGAGATGAGAGCCAAGGCTAAACACGAAACTTGTTTATCTTTAATATACACCTTATACACATAGCCTAAAGGTAATTTATTCAAAATATTTGTAATCATTTTGTGCATGAAGTGAAGTTTGTGTACACTGAATGATCCGGAAGCAAAGGTGTCAATATCTCAGCCACCCATTAAAAAGCTTTTGGCTTTTGGAATAGTTCAGATTTTGAATTCTAGATAAGGAAGACTCTGCCTGTACTAGGTTTGCATTCCACCAAAATATCAAATGGAAGTCTAGATTTGAGTTAATCTTCCTCTGCAAATATTGTCAATATTCATAAATTTCCTGAATATTCTGTCTTTACTAAGGGTCCACATTGGCCCCCATTCAATCTGTACAAAAGGGAGATCTTTCTAATACCCAAATAGAGGACATTCCTTATATAATGAAGGACACCTGCCACCCCTTTTATGGTGAAGTTTTCTGGCATTCATATAAGGGACATCCCTTATACTAAGGAACACGTAGCAACCACTCCTCTCTCTTTCCCCCTTTCTCTCAGGTCTATCTCCAGGACACCTTTGGCTTGAAGACCCTGGATGCTCGTGGTGACATTGTTTTTTGCGTCATGCCTGGCATCACTCACACACAGTGGCACTCCACTCGCAAAGTCTATGACACTTGCATTGCCAAATGGCTGACATAACTGGAGTTGCTGAGGAAAAAGCTGACAGAGGAGAGAGTCTTCAGTTGAGATGGGCTACTTTGCTTCATCTTGGCATTTCTTCTCCCGCAAGGCATAAACTCTGTTACCTGTAGTTCTTCTTGAACGACTGATATTTCCTTTCATAGTAGAAGAGACCTTTTTTTCTGTAGGAATTTTTGGTGGATTCCAGGTTTGGCTGGGGGCAAAATGAAGGAATAGGCCTATCTTTTTATTGGTCTAGAGCTATAAAAGAAGCCACAGAAGAACAATTTGGTATCAGACAACTGAGATGTCGGGTAGGATTAGATGCTGAGTCTGGCAAAGAGACTGCCAGCTGGAAATAAGTTATATTTAAGTTATGTTTAAATGTGATGAAAAGCATTGATGTGTCCCAGTTGGGTAGAAAAGTGATGCTGTGTACAAAATGGCAACTTCTTGGTCTATTGCTTTGAATTACTTTGCCCCTTGTCTTTTAAGATTCACAAGTTTCATGTTTCACATTCAGGCGCTGAAGCCAACTGCCACTACCCACCATTGTTTTTAAGAGAGAGATGAAATCTGAAATGCCAGCAAAAATTATTTTGGAGAAAACTTTGGTTAAGTCTTCTTTTTGTTTTGTTCCATATAGTTTGTACAGCTAGTCTAATTTTTCTATTCAAATCCTTATCTAGACATTTCACCAGAAGAAAAAAATGGGCCAACTTATATTCTCTTTACCAAAACTCTGGTTCCATGGCATTTTCAACATTAGGGGTAAAAGTGTTGCCATGTCTAATCTGTGGTTTTGAGGTTTTTTTAATTTGCTCATTTTAGGCATGGCTTCTGGCTTTATTTGAAAGGAACTGGCTAAAGGTTTTCTCCAAATATTCCTTCCGAAAATTCTGCCTCTTTTCCTAGGTCAGGCACAGTTTTATAAATGGGTTACAGTTACACTGCCTCCTTTTGAGGCAAAAGATGAAGACATGTATCTGCTGATTGTTTGAAATGTGGCTGCCTTCTCTGCCACTTGAATTATCCCTGTATTTATAAGAATAAAACAGTTCATTCCCAAAAAGAGTGTGTTTTGTCTGTTGTGTGCTCAAGATACCAGAAAAAACACATAATCACTTGTTTCCTGAAATACTGATATAGATATTTCAAAGATATCTAGGAGATATCTGGGCCAGTGAAGTGATGCTCATCTCAAGAACTTATCCCATCCTTACATTCTGCATGCTTGGATTGCTCTTACACAATAACATTCTTACACATTCATATCACATTTTCCAGATATTAGAAAAATACATTTTTGGACTACAAGTCCTAGAATCCCCCACCTACATAGATACAGTCCGTTGTAGTTCTGGGAGTTGTAGTTCAAAAGGGGGCTCAATACCCTAAAGGTATCAGATCCTGTCTGAGCTTGGAAGTTAGTAATTGGATGGAAGACCATCAACAAATGCCAGGTGCTGTTGGCTATATTCAGAGGAAGTAGCTGACAAGGCCACCTCTACCTATTCTTTCCTTAAGAAAACCCTATGAAATTAATGAGGTCACCATATGTTGATAGATGACTTGTCGGCACATACACCCATAATCCAAAAGGTTCTTTCCCAAGTTCTCCATTTATCCCATAGATCTGGAAACCATGTTCTATGAGAAGAATTTTAGGGATCTGAGTATGTTTAGCCTGGGGAAGAGAAGGTCAAGAGGTGACATGATAGCCATGTTTAAATATTTGAAGGGATGTTATAATGAGGAGGGAGCAAGCTTGTTTTCTGCTGCTCCAGAAACTTGGGGCTTTATCACATGCAGCTTGTAAACGGCGATTCCCGCGGGAAGGAAGCAGCATCAGCAAGACTGATCACACGACACTACTTCTCTCCCAAAGCGGCCCCGTCCCCAGCTGTCCCTTTTCATTCACGGGATAAATCCATGAATAAGATGGCAATCTCACAATGCCACAGATGTGAAAAGCCATTCCCGGAGCAGTAGCGCGGTTGGCAGTCATATGGTTTCAATGGCCTCTCCTCCGCCTTTCCCTCTTCCCCTTCACTTTTTACAAGATTTCCTCTTTTTCATGCAATTCTGGAGCTCTGAAGCCTCAAAGTTTAAAAAAAATAACTTAAATCAGGGCAGCAGAAGTCTAGATTTGCACGAAAAAACATTGAAAATAAAATAGGTTTTTAAAAAATTTAATTCTTTTTAAACTGTCTTTAAAAACATCACATCTTATCAAATTTTGACTTTAAACACACGTAACTACGCACATGTAAACACATTTAGGCTGTGCATATGGAATTGTAAATTAAAGGTATAATTTTAATTTTGCTAGTTGTTTTATGTGATAACTATTGCCATTACATCCAGTGATATACAGGAATTACAATTTATGAGTAACATTAGTACAGAAAGCATTACTAATGTGGCATGGGAAGAGGGCAAGGGCAGGAGGGTAACACCATGGGTTACCCGACTGGGTGATGCCAACCCTAGTGATGCCACTGATAATTGGCCAACCAAAAGATCACAAAATGTGCGCTAGATTTTGAAAAATTGGCAGTGCATGAGACTTCAGTACACATACATGGTCTCTAGAGGATGCTGTTGACTCACTAGCTTTTGATGAAGAGGGCCATAGTCAATGGCATTCTACATTTCAACCTTCTGTCCAGGAGGAATTCCAAAATGCCTTCTATATTTGACCACGACTAAGGCTGCATCTGCATTACAGAAATAATCCAGTTTGACATCACTTGAACAGCCATGGCTCAATGCTATGGATTTCTATGAACTATAGTTTGTTGTGGCCCCAGCAGCGCTCTCTGACAATGAAGACTAAATGTCTTACACAACTAGTTCCCAGAATTTCATGACATTGAGCCTTCGCAGCTAAAGAGGTGTCAAACCGGATTATTTCTGCAGTGTGGATGCAGCCTAGGAAGCCCATTGTGTAAAACCACTTGCAGTTCCTCTTTAAGAAATCTGTCTACTTGGTAGCCTGTCCTCGCTGCAAATAGGGGGATAGGATGGATCCTTCTAAAATTCCTCTTATCCTAGGAGCAGCATCAGGCAACACTCGCACTCAGAGCTCAGGGAACATTTGTTTCTTAGAGGGGGAAAGGACAGCAAATGTGTTAGGCAATGGGCTGCTTGAGGATCCAGTGCTAATGTTGAAAGGTTTTGCCACTTGATTTTAGTACAATGGACATATCAAAAGAATAATTTAAATGTAGATTCCAGTTGTTGCTAGTAAAGTACTATTTTAAGCATTTGTCCTAGTGGGAGTTCTTTAAGTATTTTGCAAATTGTTGTTGTTGTATGCCTTCAAGTCACCTCAGACTTATTGGGACCCGAAGCATGGAGCTTTCTTGGCAAGGTGTGTTCAGAGATGCTTTGCCATTCCCTTCCTCTGTGGCTGAGAGCATGCGACTTTCCCAAGATCACCCAGTGGGTTTCCATGGCTGCGCGGGGGAATTGAACCTTGGTCTACAGAGTCAAGTTCAACCCTCAGACCACCATGCCAGGCTGGCTCATACTGCAAGACAACAAGGCATTTGAAGAAAATACAATTGAGTGCATAATAAAATGCAGTATATGTAACATAGCTGCAAATAAACTATATGAAATGAATTTGTATTGATATGAGTTTTTTAGCTGCTTATTTTTTGGGTAATGTCCTACACTTTTCTTGAATGTCCCTACATGTTGTGGTACCTTGTCCTTTTGAGGTTAGGACATTTGGTCACCCTGCACTGGTTTGGGCAGCACTGCTCAGAAGTACAATATTGTACGTGTAGGAATAGTATTCTATTTATCTGATATTTATTTATCTCTGAATACTGTAGTTCCACTGGAAAGGCCTTTGAAGATGCTTATGTGCTGGTGAGGGGACTTAATAATTAAAATTCTTTAATTATTTTTAACTTTTATATTTATATATTTTAATATTGTTGTAGTGTTTTTAAATTGTATTGTTTTATACCTATTGTTTGCCGCCTTGAGTCCCCATTTTGAGAGAAAGGCAGAATATAAGAAAATAAAATAGTAATAGTAATAATAATAATTAAATTAAATAATTTTAAGATCCAAAATCCAGAAATAAGGCAATATATATGGAAAAAGTAAAATCAGACAAAGTCATGGCAGGGAGGAACAATCACATCGTCTCACACTACTCTTTCATACGAGGCTAAATTGGAAGTATAATTTAAGGTAAATTCGAATGCAATCATGGGTTTTATGTTATTGCAAATTAACTCTTCATATGCAAATTCGGGCAAGAGGGAAGCCAATTCGAATGCAATCATGGGTTTTACTTTATTGCGAATTAAAGCTTTGCATGCAAATTCGGGCAGGAGGGGGTTATTTTCGGGTAATGGGAAGTAATTCCGAACGGAGCAGGGGTTCTTCCAAATGGAGCAGGGGTTCATGTAAATTCGCTAAACAAGCGAATTTATATGAATCCGCATTGGCTCCATTCGAAGTTAGGAGAATTTTCTCCCGTTTGAAAGAGTCCACAGAATCTCAGTGCCCACATTTTTACAATGAGCATCACTAAAATATCTATATGCAACTTTTCTCTGAAGATGCCAGCCACAGATGCTGGCGAAACGTCAGGAATAAACTGTTCCAGAACACGGCCACATAGCCCAAAAAAACCACCAAAAACTATTTTCTGGTTATAACTTTAATCTCCTTGCCAAACCAAAAAATAACCTGGGAGGCTGAATTATGTTCAAAGCTTACCAACATGGATTCTGTATAGAAAACAGTAGGAGATGTTTTAGCTCACATTTGTTTTCAAAACAAAGGAGTCCTGGGCTTTTTCTACAAATGGGATTTGTTTGGGGTTTAGCTGGCTAAGATTTAATTGTTTATTTCTAAACATGAGCAAGCAATAGGAAAAATGGCTTTAAAAAAAGGACTGGCAAAATGAAAGCTTGAGCATTCCTATTTTGTTATGTTTGTTGCTACTGATTGCTTTGGAGTCAACTCTGACTCATGGCGACCCCATGGATGGGACATTTCCAGGACTTTCAATGCTGTTCTCAGGTCTCACAAATTCAGGCCCATGACCTTCCTCGCTGATTCTATCCATCTGGTGCGTGGTCTTCCTCTCTTTCTACTATCCTTTACCTTTCCTAACATTATTATCTTTTTCTACGAGTCGTGCCTGCTCGTGATGTAACCAAAGTACAACAGCCTCAGCTGGGTCATTTTGGCTTCCCAGGAAATTTCTGGCTTGATCTGCTCTAGGACCATTTATTTGTCTCTTTGGGCCACCCACAGTATCCTCTGCACCCTTCTCCAGCACCACATTTCAAATGATCTGATTTTCTTCCTATCTTCTTTTTTCACTCTCCAGCTCTCACATCTGTACGTGGTAATGGGGAATACAATGGCTTGGACAATTCTAAATTTAGTGTTCAGTTGTATATCTTTGCACTTTAGGATCTTATCTAGTTCTTTCATAACTGCCCTTCCCATTCCTAATCTTCTTCTGGTTTCTTGACTACAGTCTCTGTTCTGATCAACAATTGATCCCAGGTATGGGAAATCTGTAACTAATTTCAAATTCCTTGTTATCTAGGTTGAATTTATGCAGCTCCTCCATGATCATTATTGTTGTTTTCTTTATGTTCAGCAGCAAGCCTGCCTTTCTACTTTCATCTTTAACTTTCCTTAGTAATTCTTCCAAGTCTGTGATGTTTTCTGCTAATAGTATGGTGTCATCCGCATATCTTAGACTATTGATATTCCTTCCTCCAGTCTTCTCCTTCTTCTGAGTCTAAGCATTCTCTTCAGATGTTATTTTCTGCATACAAGTTGAACAGATAAAATAAAATGCAGCCTTGCTTGACCCCTTTGCCTATCAGGAACCATTCTGTTATACTACCTCAGAACTTCTCATGACCCACAAACTTCCTTATTAATTGCCTCTTAACCACCATATATTCTTTTCGCATCTCCCTAGTAACCATATTTACTTATCCTTTTACTCCAATTTTGCCCCTTCTCTCAATGGGAAGGTCCAAGAAAAGCCTTGAAATCACTATGAATTGCAAATGTATTGAGGTTTTATTGCAATAACAGTAAATGTAAGTGTAAAAAAAAATCACTGATAAACATTGTGATGTACAGTATAAACAGTTCAGTCCTCTGAGAATTTAAAGAAATCACAGCAAATTTACAGAAATCACAGCAGCAATGTTGGATAATCTGGAATGTTGGATAACCAAAGGTTGGATAATCGAGACTTTACTGTATTCAAATGTAGCTCTTTCCTAGCCCAGTCCTGTTAGGGTTGCCAGAATGAAACCTGGAGAAGGCTCTTGTAGCTTTAATGGTTGTGTAAAAGAGGAAATTTCAGCAGATGTTGCTTGTCTTGCAACACCTGCTATTTCCCCTTCTCCCCACCAAACATTAACAGTACAATTTTCAGTCTGACAACTCTAAATCTGAAGCATGTTTATTTTAAAGTCACCCAATAGGGAGACTTTGGGAATCCCAATAGGACTTACTTGCAGGTAAGATGCAGTTTCATCTGCTATGCTGACTGAGCTTTCTCATTGGTTTATATCACTTTTTTTTTTTAAAAAAAAAATCAAGCTTTGTTTTGGATTGCTTTTTCTAGCAAAATTCCATGCTGCTAGGTTTCAAATGTCAGCCTTTACACAGAATCCCCCCCCCCCCCCCCCATCAAGGGCTTTTCAATTTGGAGCAGAAAAATAGCTTTAAATTTGCTTGCTGTGGAAAATGGTTATTTATTATTTATAATTTCCTTGTTATATTTATCTCTCATCTCCCTTTGGGGTTTAAATCATTTTTATTCCTTTACCATCACAATCTCAATACAGTTTGTTTTCAAATCCATAGTATGTCAATGTCATAATATTAAAATACCATGAATTCTATAATACTAAAATATTGTATTATTTCAACATTCTAATTATCCAAAATTCCAACTACTGGTATATTCTAAGAATTGTAATCATATATACCTCCCATTCGTCGTATCCCTTATCCTTACTTAATATAGTATACTTATTATCAACTATTTTTTTTCTCTCACACATATTTTTCTTGCTGTTATTTACATTTTGCCTTTTGTTCCCTAATATTTCTACCTGTTCTTATCCCATTCTGTTTCCTCATCTCATCTCTCTTCGAAGGGGCTGAAGACAGAATCCACTGCCACCTTCCTCCTAATTTTTATCCTTACAACAATCCTGTAAGGTGGATCAGGCACAGGGTGAGAGCAGCGTATGATGTGGGCGCACTGTAGTTGTGACATTAGCAACTAGCAAAATTAAAATGATATCTTTAAGTTACAGATGTTTGGGGTCCAGCAGTGTCACCCCTTCTTAGGGTGTCACCAGGTGCAGCCCACACCCCCCGCACTCCCTTAGTACTTCTAAAAGATTTAATGCATACAATCGGATTTATGAGCTGGGGCTTTCCCCGAGTGGCCATCTCCTGACCCATAACTAACGCTCCCTGGCTCCCTGCCCTCTTTAAGAGGATTGGTAATAAAGCCATTGGCCAGGGTTGCTTGTCACATTCCATGAAAGTAACAGTCTAAAAAAATTGTTTAAAAGGGTAAGCATGAATAGAAATCGCACTCAGCCCTCAAACATGGTGCAAGGCAGATTCACAACCCCGAAGCAAAGAAGGAAATACTTTCAGTATTTACTTTCCCCTGAAAAACGGCTCCCACCAAGTCCTTGAAAGACTGCTTGCTAACAATTGTCCTCTTGAAAAGGGATCTTGGAGCACCTTTGAGACTAGAAAGAAATACGTTGGTAGCATAGGGTGCATCTACATGGTAGAAATAATGCAGTTTCACACCACTCTTAAGTGCTCTAGCTCCATCCTATGGAATCCTGTAGTTTTACAAGGTCTTTAGCCTTCTCTGCCAAAGAGGGCTGGCGCCTCACAAAACTACAAGTACCT
This sequence comes from Urosaurus nigricauda, assembly GCA_034509955.1. NCBI lineage: Eukaryota > Metazoa > Chordata > Lepidosauria > Squamata > Phrynosomatidae > Urosaurus > Urosaurus nigricauda. The sequence continues at coordinate 316,132,175 of JAOEGL010000002.1, read as the reverse complement.
AGTGTCTAGATCAACGGTGCTCAAACTCTGGTCCTCCAGATGTTTTGGGTTTCAGCTCCCAGATTCCCAGATTATTGGCCACAATGGATGAGGCCTCTGGGAGCTGAAGTCCAAAGCACCTGGAGGACCAGTTTGGGAATCAGTGGTCTACATCGAGGGGAGTTATAGTGCCACTCCAGTCTCCTTTGGCCAGGCCTCACCTGGAGTACTATGTCCAGTTCTGGGCACCACAACTCAAAAAGGATGTTGAGAAACTGGAGCATGTCCAGAGGAGGGCAATCAACATGGTGATGGGTCTGGAAACCATCAAACCTTATCAGGAGGTGGGTTAGGGAGCTGGGTATGTTTAGAAGAGATGGTTATGAGTGGATATGACAGCCCTGTTTAAATATTCGAAGGGGCGCCACATTGAGGATGAAGGAAGCTTGTTTTCTCGTGCTCCAGATAATAGGACCCAGAGCAGTGGATTCAAACGACAGGAAAAGTGATTCCAACGCAACTTTAGGAAGAACTTCCTGACAGTACCGTAAGTGCTGCTTGACAGTGGAATATGCTACTTCGGAAAGTGGCAGAGTCTCCTTCTTTGGAGGTCTTTAAACACAGTCCAGATGGCCATCTGTTGGGGGCGCTTTGATTGTGTATTCCTGCATGGCAGAATGGAGTTGGATTGGATGACCCCTGGGGCCTGTTCCAACTCTATGATTCTATATATACCCTTGGTATCTGCTGGACTTTGGTTCCAGGATCCCTTGTGGATACCGAACTCTGTGGATGCTCAGATCCCATTATAGACAATGGTGTACTGAAATGGTGTCCCTTATATAAATGGCAAAATAAAGCTTTGCTTTTTGGAATTGATTTATTTATTTAGCAATATGGGATGGTTGAATCTGTGGATAAAAAAAATTCCATGGACATGGAAGACCGACTTTAATTCTAAATCCCAGGCTGCATTTGCACTGCAGAAATAATGGAGTTTGACACGGCTTTAACTATCTCACAAAACTACAAATATCAGGATTCCATAGGATGCAGCCATGGTGGTTAAAATGCATTGTTTCTACAGTCTCTTCTTCAGATATCTACCCATAGGAAAGCTCATGTTACAAAAAAACAAAAAACAAAACCCAAAACATCTTGTGCTGTTTGGTTTTTTCAAAATGACAAGGGTTGGGCTTTAGATGCTTTATAATTCAGATTTTAAGGGCTGTATAAAGTTTTCAACACATTTTACATGTTAATACACAGCTGTTTTAAAATGATTTGTTTTTAAAATTGCATATTTATACAATGCTTTTGTGTGGTTTGAAAATTGTGTGGTTTTGAATTTGCTGTTCACCACCTTGAGTCCCTATATTGAGAGAAAGGCAGCATAGAGAGCCAGCATGGTGTCATGGTTTGAACTTGGAACTAGGGCTCTGAAGAGCAGGGTTCAAATCACAGGCTGGCCATGAAAACCCACTGGATGTCCTTTGGCAAGTCACATGCTCTCAGCCTCAGGGGATGGCCATGGCAAACCTGCCCTGAAGAAATGTTGCTGAGAAAACCCCATGATAGGTTCACCTTCATGTCACAATAAGTCGGAAATGACTTGAAGGTACACAACACAGAGAGACACACAGAGTACCAGGTCCAATCCCTGGAACTTCCAGCTGCCAGTCAGGATAATACTGGACTACATGAACAAACATCCCAATAACAACAACAACAACTTTCTCTCTCTGGACTCTTTCATACAAGGCTAAATTGGAAGTATAATTTAAGGTCAATTCGAATGCAATCATGGGTTTTATGTTATTGCAAATTAACTCTTCACATGCAAATTCGGGCAAGAGGGAAGCCAATTCGAATGCAATCATGGGTTTTACCTTATTGCGAATTAAAGCTTCACATGCAAATTTGGGCAGGAGGGGGTTATTTTCGGGTAATGGGAAGTAATTCCGAACGGAGCAGGGGTTCATGTAAATTCGCTAAACAAGCGAATTTACATAAATCCGCATTGGCTCCATTCGGAGTTGGGAGAAATTCCTCCCCGTTTGAAAGAGTCCAGTGAGGCATTTCCAAGCATTCATGGCATATGGACCCATCCCAAAAGGGTTCTGTCTATTCAAGGACACAGCCATGTCTTTGAATGTCTGGAAAATCACAATGCAAAGAGATCTTGCAGCACCTTTGCGACTAAGGAGTTTATCACACAAAGGAGATCCGGAGTTTATCCCAAGAATATCCCGGAAAAAATGCATAATTACATGAGAGGATTTTACATGACGTCACCATTAAAAGCATTAATGCGCATCTTTTTACTTTCGGAATTTGGACGACAATGCATTCCTGATATCACTTTATTTGTGCAACTGCATGTGATAATCATTCGCACAATTACTCATCATTTTTGCTTTATTTGTGGGATGCTTTAAATGTGCTTTAATCTCTCTTTAATGCCAAAATTAGCACCAGTGTGATAAACTTCTAACTAAGGTCCAAAATACACTGCAGAAATAATTTAGTTTGGGACCACTTTAAATGCACTGGCTCAGTGCTAGGGAATTTGGGGACTGTAGTTTTGTGAGGCATTGAGCCTTCTTTGTCAAAGAGCTCTGGTGCCACAATAAACTATAATTCCCAGGATTCACTAGAACTGAGCCAGGGCAGTTAAAGCAGTCTCAAACTGGACAATTTCTGCACAGTGTTTTGGACCAAAGTTGGCAGCATGAGCTTTCGCAGGAGTTTATCACATGGAGGGCGAATTGGTGAAATCCCATGCAGAAACAGGATTTTAAAATTCGGGTGTTTGTCAGTTGTGTTGGCGTGAAAGAGAAATAGCGCAAAAATAATCTGAAAGGAAAGCCGTTTTGTACTTCGGAATTTAGCAAAAGTAAAAAGGTGTTGGTTTTGATGACTTTGCGTTCCGGTTATTTTCACGTTATTTCTCTTTCACACAAACGTCATCTGATAAACATCCCACAAATTTGGGGTTTTCCCCACTTTCTGTTTGGGTTAACCCCAAATGTCGTCTGAAAAACAACCGGCAAAGGCAGGTTGTTTTCAGTTTAAATTTAGTTTCTGCACAGGATTTGTCCCGTGTGATAAACTCCGTAGACTTAAGCCTCCTTCCTCAGATGCATTTGGGCTCTATCTTTGGCCCAAAACACACTGCAGATATCATCCCATTTGAGACCACTTTAATAACAGCCCTCCCTTGCTCAGTGCTATGGAATTCTGGAGACTGTAGTTTTGTGAGGCACTGAGCCTTCTCTGTCAGAGAACTCCGGGGCTACCAGAAACTACAGCTCCCAGGGCAGGTCAAACAGTCTCATACTGGATGGTTTCTGCTGGGCGTTTTGGACCAAGTGTCCTTGAATCCTCCTCTTGCCCAGAAGGACTCTTTCGCACAGGAAACTTTGGCCTGTGAAGAGATCTTCTAGTAGCACTGCAAGGTGTTACAAGGTCTCTTGCCATGCTTTCCAAAGTAACAGGGTGCTGCCTTTAAATCCAGGAGACTCGGGGCGTGAGAACCGAGCAGGTCCCGGGTTTACGTGGCTCAGGTCCAAAGCAACACAAGGTCAGGCGATGTGGCACAAGAAAAGGAAGAAAGAACCCCGCCCTGGGCAAGCAAGGCAGGTGCCAGGTAAGCCAAGGCCTTTGCCAAGGCCCCGAAAAGGAGGCCCTGGTTGGTCCAGGAATCCCTCTGGTGGCTGGCCATGGCAATGGCCTCAAGCATCCTGGCACCCAGCAATAGCAGCAGCAGCAGCAGCAGTTTCTTTCCACCTAACGTTTGCCTCCCTCCTTCTTCTTCTTCTCTTCCCAGGAGGCCAGCTGGAGGTCCAGACGGAGGCGGCTTGGCCAGGTGCCCTGGGATTAGCCCGGCCAAAGCCTTGGATTGCCAGCCATCACATGGTCCCTTTAAGTGGCTTGTTGTCTACAAACAGCTTGGCAAGGCAATTAGGAGTCAGGGAAGGGAAGAAGGGGGCTTTGAGGTGGCCTTCCTTTCAAGGGAAAGAAAAGGCCTCCCTCTGCCTGGGAGGAAGAGGAGGAAGAGGGAGCTGGTCCTGGAGGCCAAGGAGAGAGGTAAAAATAACAACCTGACAAGACGAAGGGGAGGGGAGCTGTGTTTGTGTGGTCCCAAACACACACTGCAGGAAGAAGCCAGTTTGAGATTGCTTTCACTGCCCTGGCACAATGCTGGGGCCTGGAGTTTCGTGAGACATTTGTAAGACTGGAGTTTTGCCTCTCTTTATCGTGACAGGAATCGATCACGTTGCGACAGGAACCGGTTTCAAATGGGAACGAGGGGCATTTAAACCGATCAGCGATTCGATTTATTTCATAGTGGGAATGCAGCCATAGAGCCTTCTCTGTCAGAGAGCTCTGGGGCCACAAGAAACTACTTGGCAAGATTCTCTAATAGCACTGAGCCAGGGCAGCTGAAGCAGTCTCAAACTGGATGATTTCTGCAATGTGTTTTGGACCAAAGAGAAGGATCCACTCTGAGAAGATTGGCGTAAGAATCTGGAGTCCTGGAGGGTTGTCTGGGAAACAGAGTGTGATGAACTGGAATCCAAGACCTGAGAGAGTCACTGGCTATAAAGCCTAGTCTTTATTTTGTCTATAAAAATAGCTGTTGTTGTTGTTGTATGCCCTTGAATTGTTTCCAACTTAAGGTGACACTAGCATGCGGTTTTCTTGGCAAGTTTTGTTCAGAGAAGGCTTGCCCTTGCCTTCGCCTGAGGCTGAGAGTGTGTGACTCGCCCAAATCACCCAATTGGTTTTCATTGCCCAGCTGGGAATCACACCCTGGGCTCTGGAGTCGTAGTCCAATACTCAAGTCATTATGCCACACTGGCTCATCTTTAAAAATACAGTCCACCACCCCCCCTCGTATGAATTTAAATACCTTTTGCTTGATGAAGAAGCCAGTGGAGTTTTCAAAGCTTGACACATATACATGTATGTTGTGCCTTTTCGTTGGCCTCAGAAAGGTATCACTGTTGGCTACCCCAGGTTTGTTGTTCTGTGCCTTTCAGTCATTTCCAACTTATAGTGGCTCTAAGGCAAACCTATCACAAACAGGTTTCTTCAGAGGGAGTTTGCCATTGCCATCCTCTGAGGCTGAGAGAGTGTGACTTGCCCAGTGGGTTTGTCTTTATAGCTGTCCACAGGATCCTCGGCACTCTTCTCCAGCACCACATTTCAAGTGAGTTTTCTTCCTGTCTTCTTTCTTAACTGTTCAGCTCTCACATCCATACATGGTCATCAGGAATACAAAGGCTTATATGATTCTAACTTTTTTGTGCTCAGTTGTTTATCTTTGTATCTTAGAATCTTTTTTAGTTCTTTCATTCATAATCTTCTGATTTCCTGACTGCAGTCCCGGTTGCTATCAATGTTTGAGCCCAGGTATGAGATCTCTTTTACTATTTCTATTTCTTCATTATCTAGGTTGAATTTGTATAGATTCTCTGCTGTCATTATTTCTGTTTTCCTTATGTTCAATGATAGGCCTGCCTTTTCACTTTCTTCCTTGATCTTCCTTAGTATTGTTCCAGGTCTGGAAAGTTTTCTGCTAGTATTAAGATGTCATCCGTGTATCTTGTTGATATTCCTTTCTCCTATTTTCACTCCTCCTTCTTCTATGTCCAAGCCTGCTTTTCTTACAATATGTTCTGCATACAAGTTGAACTGGTAGGGTGATAAGATGCAGTCTTGTCTGACTCCTTTTCCAATGGGAACCATTCTGTTTCTCCATGTTCTGTTCTGATGGTAGCCTCTTGTCCCAAGTATAGATTCCTCATCAGGGCTATGATATGTCTATAAGGACATGTCCAGAAGGAGGTAGAATTCAGAGATGTTGCCATGTTAGTCTGGAAAATCAGTACACAATGGGATCCTGTAGCACCTTTAAGCCTAACTGGAAGAAAGAAGCTGGCAGGACGATCTTTCCTAGACTTGAGTCTACAGTGCAGATGCAGCAATAAAAAACCAGAGGAGGGCAGGGGATCCAGGACCTTCTTGTTGTTGGAAAGTGTGTCTGTGTGCATGCATGAGTATTTGTTGGGGGTGTCTATTTTTTGTTCCCTTCCTAAGAAAGCAAACTCTTTAACAGGCAGTAGTTGGTCAGGTTTAGCTTTTCTCCTTGGATTGGTGAGGTGAAGAGGACGGCATCACTAGATGAACTCCTGCCTGTCACAGTCACACAAAAGTGATGAGGGAATGAGACAGTGGCAGTTCTAGTCCAAGGATGGGCAGCTGTTGCCCGTGAGCTGCTTTTGGACTGCAGGTCCAATAACAGTTAGCTCTACTGAATAAGACAGATGGGAACTGTAGGCCAAACAAAAGTGCATGAAAAAAGATGTTTGAGACTGAGACAGGGTACTCATTTATTCATTACGTCAATCATAACATTAACTCTGTGCCTCCTTTGTGGAAAGATGTTATTACTCACTAACCACAGGTCCTTTTGTAAAGGGAAGGTGCATCCTTTCTTCGACTCGTTCTTGTTGTTGCTGTGTGCCTTCAAGTGGTTTCTGACTTAAGGCAACCCTAAGGTGACCCTATCATGGGGTCTTCTGAGGCTGAGAGTGTGTAACTCTCCCAAGGCCACCCAGTGGGTTTCCATGTCTGAACAGGGAAGCAAACTCTGGTCTCCAGAGTCATAGTCCAACACTCAAACCCTTTCACCACCCTAGCTCTCTTCTCCTTTTGAAAGCATGTGGGATTGTCACTCTTTCTCTCACCTGACTTGTTAACAATGTAAATGTTTGTTTTCTTCTTTTTATTGACAAATCATAAAAACAAAAAAGAGGGCCGCTGCTGATGGCCTCTAATGCAGAAGATGTGGCATCTGATGCAAAAGATGTGTCACCTGCTGGCCCCTAATGGCACCAGATGTGAGCCAAAACAACCCAAGGGTGCTATGCAGGCAGAGAGGAGCCTTCTTAGGGCAGGAAGAGACTCCAAGCTAGAAAAGTAACCTGGCTGGGATCCCTGAGTAGGAGTCCCTCCCTCCCTCTCCCTTCCCCATAGACTGGAAGGTGGGGCTTGTGGCTCCAGTATCTGCCAGGTGTGCTACTTTAATCTCTCTGCCCTTTGCTCTGGGTGGAGTGAGGGAAGGAGAAAGGCAGGTAGAGAGACTGAGGCACAGCTGTGGCCTGGGGTATTGGTTTCTCTGTGTAATCTTTGCTCTGCGGCTGCACGGGGTTACGGTGTGCTGCAGGAGTCACTTGCAATGTGTTGGGAGCTCCCTGGACGTGGGTGACAGGTAAGTACCTCATCCCCCTTTTTACTTCTTCCAGATCTGTTCAAAGGCCACCTTGGAGAAATGCTCTATATACTCATGTATAAGTCTAGACGTTTAGGTCAAAAAATTCACCCAAAAAACATGAGTCAACATATCCATTGGTCAATCTCAGTACTGTACTTTTAACTCTTATTTTAAAAAGAACCATCCTCTGGTGAAAGGCAAGAACATAATCTGTACTGGGAGCACTGATCCTCTCTATTCTCTCATTCATCCAGCCTTTACTGTGTGAGCACAAATAGTTATGCCTGTTGGAATTTTTTAAGTTCTTTGGCACTGTTTTCCTTTGCTTTGTCCTTTACATAATTTGTTAGATTTCCCTAAGTTTTACCTACCACTTACCCATGGGTCATATCAAAATCTATAATTTTGATCCCCAAACCAAACTTATGCATGAGGTTGACTTATAGTCGAGTATATATGGTAGCCTTCCAGCCTAGGACTCTTCCTGGTGTTAGAGGGAAATTGGCCTGGAGTAAGATGGTTACTTGTTGGAACTACCTGGTTGCTGAGAGCCTTGTTGTTTGGAGCCTGAATGACATAGTGGTTTAAGTGTCAGACTACAACTCTGGAGGCCACGGTTCAAATCCTGACTCAGACATGGAACCCACACTAGGGTGACCTTAGGCAAGTCACATGCTCTCAGCCTCAGAGGAAGGCCATGGCAAACCTCCTGTGAACAAATCTTGCCAGGAAAATCCCATTTGCCTTAGGGTTGCCGTAAGTCAGAAATGACTTGAAGGCACACAACAACAAGATGATGATTAGGGTCATGTAGCAGTTCCAAAAACAGTCTCTCCCTTGTGCTCATGCCTGGCCTTCTCCTTCAGGTCGGAGGAAGGGGTATCAATTCAGGTATCATTCCTCTCCCCTCACCACATACATGGTTCCTAGCTGGCATGACCAAAGCCAGGGCTAAAGTGACTGGGGGTTCACTGTAGAAGTAATGCAGTTTGGCGCCTGTCACAGCTCCAACCTACAGAATCCTGGGATGTGGCAGAGAATGCTAAAGACCTTGTAAAACTACAAATCTTAGGATTCCATAGGCTGGAGCTACAGCACTTAACAGTGGTGGCAAACTGCATTATCTCTACAGTGTAGATTCACCCTGGGTGACCAACACACCACCTTCTTCTTCACTGTCTCTGCAGTTGCAGTATAGGGCTGAAATGAGGGGGGTATCCAACCAGCCCTTGGGAGAGGTAGAGTGGGGTCTTCACTCCTATTCTCCCCAAGAGCTTTCTTCTCTTGACAGCAGCATGATACAAAGAGCTTGCCCATAACTCTGTATAGGACCATGCATGTGGTTCTAGCAGCAATGCGGGGCCCATGGATACTAAGGAGTTTATCACACGAAGGGAATTGGAAGTATAATCCAGTGGCAATCTGAATGCAATCGTGGGGTTTCGTGTGATTGCGTGAGAAACTATCACATGCAATTTCGGGCCCTGGGAGGCAATTTTGGGCAGTTCTGAACGCAATGCAGTGTCAATACACAATCACGTAAATTAGCTGAACTAGCGAATTTACTCAATTCTGAACTGGCCTCACTTCCATTTCTTTCGAAATTGAGAGAAATTCCTCCCATGTGATAAACTCCTGAGATCAGTGTTTATGAACTAGAAGAACTCACTCTGTCAAGAGGTTCATCAGAAGCTGATCTGCCCAATGCTGATATCCTGAAAAACCAAGTTAACTCTCTTGGGGCCAGGATAAGGTTAACATTCGTCTTTGTTGGTGTTGTACCTTTTAAAGGAAGCTCAAGATTGGGATCCATCTGGGAGGAACAACTGGATCTATACCTTTGCTGGGCGCAGCTGTTGCTAGGAGCATGGAGATTGCTGCTCTCCCTCTCTTTGTTGATCTCCTCTCCCTTTCGGCCTCTGACAAATCGATCACATCTGCCCCATTTCTCCCTGGCCACCACCTTTTGAATTTCTTGATCCAGCTGTACCCTTGGCCCAGGGTAGAATCTTTTTTAGTAAAGGCAAATGAAAAACTAATTTGATTGAAAATTAAATCAACATTGTAAGCCCATATATATTTTTAAATGAGGGATATGACTCAGTTCCAGCGTTCTAACAGAGATATCGCTGTCATCTTCAGTGTTCCTGAATAATGGCCACCCAGGGAGAACTGACTTCCTTGGTCTTTTAGAGGCTAAGCAAATATGTTTTGCTTTTATGCTGTGGACTAAAGCAGTGTATACTCTGTACACAATGTTGTCAGAAGTCATGGCTTTGCAGCAGGAAGAAGTCCAAAATGAACCAGTTTCAGGCTGTGTAACCCTGTATACCTGCTTATCTGGGATACATCCTTTTAAATTTAATAAGATTAATTTCTGCTTAGAATCATAGAATTATAGAGTCGAAAGAATTAGGTATGAGTTCAGTGGCACTGTCAGTGATCAGAATAAACTGAGCCAATGTGTAGTAGTTTGTGTGTTGGACTACAGCTCTGGAGACCAGGGTGCGAATCCCCATTCAATCATGAAAAGGTTGAGGCAAGTCATATGCTCGCTTAGGCAAGTCATATGCTCTTAGAGGGAGGCAAAGTCCTCCCTCTGTATACATCACACCAAGAAAATCCTGTGATAGGGTCACCATAAATAGGAAACAACTTGAAAGCACCCAACAACATCTTTGCTTCCTGACTTCTAGGGTCCTTTTCTTCAAGTCATGATTCTTTAGTTCAAGAACCGGCAGGACTGGAAACATGCTTTTTTTTTTTTTTCCTAAGAACTTGAGAAATAAAAATAACTCATGTGTCATGTTCTATGGGTAAAGTCACAATGCTGTGCTTGCAGAGCAAACCTGTAGAACATGCTTTGCCTGGAGTTGAGGCAAGAGGGAATTTCACCCAAGAAGATTAATCTGCTGAGGTCTGTGGTGTTTCTAGTGGTTTTGTTTTACCCCAAAGAAGTAGGTGTGTATTTATAAAGGGTATTCCTTGCCCTGCAGGTATTCCTGGTGTGCTGTGTCTGGGCAAATGCTCATCTCTTTTTCTGGCAGGTAATAATCTTGATAAATGTTATGATATGAAATATTACTGGATAATCCAGAAGGACCTGCGTTGAGGAGCCGGCAGGCATTTCTTTTGCTACATCTTGCCAGACAGTGAAAGTTCTCAAGGTTTGACACAGCACACACCTTAAGCTGCAAACAAAACTTTACTGTTGGCCCTCCATATCCACTGCATCCATGGATTTAAACATCCATAGCTTATATATTCTAAATTCCCAAATCAAACTGATTTTGCCATTTTATATAAGGGAACATTTTACTCCACCACTGTTTATAAGGGAACTTGAGTATCCACAGATTTTGGCATCCAAGGATGGTCCTGGAATCAAACTCCAGTGGATATCAAGGGCCCACTGCATTTACTTATTTGAATATAGCCCTTACCATGTTGGCATTTGCTGTCCCAGTAATTCCTGCAGGAACCTTGTAAGATAAGAGAGTGGCTGATGCCGAAACAAAACAGTAATTTTTGACTGGTGAGGGGATCAGTTGATCAGGAGGAGGAATAAGAAGGGAGCTTGAAGCTAGAGTCACCAAATTTCACGACTTGTCCTTGAGTCTCAGAGCCTATTCTCTGGTTCTCAGGGCACAGGGGAGGAATTCCAGAGCAAAACTTTAAAATTAATTTATATATGAAAGCCTCCCTGGCAATGTCTTGTTTTCGCCCCTATGTTCCTTGATTTATATAATTCAAGCTTTTTCTGCTTTCTGCCTCCCCTTTCTCTCCAAAAGTTTGCTTTTAGTGTTTTGGTCTTCTTTGGCTGAGAAGGAAGCATCCACACACATGAAAGACAGCATTAGGGACTCATGAACCAAGTATAGGTAACATTCTTTTGTCTGTCTGCTTTCTTATTTCTGATGCATTTCTTGCAACAATAAATGTACATTTTATTTTTTTTAACCTTATCAGAGCATCCTCTATATTTCTATCATATTTTATACCAGAAGTTCATGTTGCACGGGGAGATGCTGCTCTCTGCTTAATATAAATACCAACATTTCCTACAGTGCATAAAATTACCTTCAAGCTATGTCTATAAAGTGCATACAGGCCATAAATAAATTTAATGTTTAGACTTGGGTCTCATCTCCAAGCTATTTCATTATGTACATGCAAATATTCCAAAATTGGAAAAATTTAGAAATCCAAAACACTTCTGATCCCAAGCTTTTCGGATAAGGGAAACTCAGTATATACTATGGCTTTGGGGAGACTTTGATACTCTGTTTCATGCAGCAAAATGCATTGGCCCACTTCTTTCCTTGAGGACAGTCTCCTTGGCCTGCTAATGAGTTCTAGAGACTCATTAACCGGTATAACCAGAGTCCATGCTGTTAAGTACTATTGCTTCTCAAGAATTGTTAAGAAAATTGTTAAGTAACCTTGTCCCAGAAGGTCAAAGTTTTTGTCCACCTAGCCCACTGTTTATTTATGTAAGCCATTTCTTGCAAAAACCCAAATCCTTGATTTACTGGACTAATTTTTTTTTCATTTTTATAGGAATGAATCAAGAACAAGAAAGTTGTGGAATCTAGAGGGAAAGGAAGATACCCAGCCTTTCAACTGAATATAGCTAACTAGCCCTGTGAACTTTCTTCGACTGAAAATACTTCAAAGACAGGACCCAAAGTCTAATACGCCTACTCCGTAACTCATATAATTGCTCTACTTGTGCCGAATGGCTACCAGGAAGCGGATAGTAAAAATACAGAAATCTTAAGGTTTTAGGTCACCTGGGGCTTTAAGTAGTGCTAGACTCTTACTGAGTCTTATCTGAATTAAAACTAGATATCAGGTGTCTAGATACAGATATAAGAATAATCTAGATTCCCATTTAATACTGATAGTAGAAATGAAAGTTAAGTTTAGTTCTAAATTCTTTAATCTTGCACAATAGATATTTTGAGATTCAGGTGGTTGTCAGAAAAGGGATGTTTGAACTGTATTAAATCTAGGCTTTGAACTGAAGGGGGGAAAGCACTGTTATACACTAGATTGCTGTCTAGATACTGTTGTAGTCTCTAGATCATTCATGAATGTAATCCTAATCTGGTCACAGGGAATCAGTTTTTTTTCCTGGTAGTGGTTCTGAGTACTTGAATATTTATTATCTACTTTTAGAAACAACCAGGAGTTTTCCATAGTAAATTCTGTTCTAGTGGAAGCCACAAGTCTAGAAATTGATTTCTGAGTTTAATTTGGACTAGACTAGGGGCTGGAAGGACCAGATTAACAAATCAAATTGAAATTGATTTGGAGAGATCCATATATTTGTTTTTAAAAATGAATGCTAGGCACTAGGATCTGGAGAGGGGATCAGAACCCAATAATAGGGAAGTGAGACTCAGAATCCCAAGAATTTCTGAGGATCCAGAAAATAAAATCTACAAATGTCTCATTCTTAGACTGACTCAGTAGTTGAATACAGTCAAGGTACTCCTTTAGGACTGACGAAGCTGTAGACCTTTTAGTAATTTATAACTACCCAGAACTAGATCAGGACATCAGAAAATAAGAGAGAAACTAAGAATACAAGATACCATTTCTTCATCCTTGCCTCTGTATTCATGGATAGCCCTAACAATTTCTGCCGCCTCTGTGGTGCTGTGCTACGTGGGAACCATCGTCGATGGATATTCAGCCGCAGCAGTGGAAACTCACGCCCTGATCTGTTGGTGGTGCTGTCTTATGTTCTTGATCGAGAGCCACCTCAGCGTGGGGACGGACGCGGAGAATTTCTTTGCGGAAAATGTGCCCAGGCCTTGGGCCGTGTGTACCGCTTCGACACTGTCATTGCCCGGGTTCAAGCACTCTCCATTGACCGGCTCCAGCGCCTTCTTTCAGAGAAGGACCAGCTGGCCCGCTCCCTGCGCCACATCCATGCACGGCAATTCCCAGACGACAAGGATTCAGTGTTCTATACAGGCCAAGAGATATCGGCCAGCATAGCAGATTTGCCGCACGTCCGCTACCAGCGTCTCTTGCAGGATGACATGGCCCTCTCTGAATATGAGTGCTGGGCAAATGACACGGACAGCAGCCACCCAGGCACTCCTTGCCGGAACCGGCGGTGTCGCAGCTGCCACGGTCTGCGGGTCGAGGACTCTGATTATGAGTGGGTGTGCCGGACTCCAAGAAAGCTGGGGGTGTTGTCTCCCATATTTCCTCTTTGCCGGGATAAATCCCAGAGCATGCCCACAGTCCACCACATGAGCTCCCAGGCCTCTCTGAGGTCACAGAGCTTGGGGGAGGCTGAGTCGTGTTCGATGCTGTCATTGGATACCTTGCCGGAACTGGATCTGACCTGGGAGGCTCTGAGGGCCCTGAAGAGCATTGGAAGGAAGCGGCTGAGAGTGCCCACGGGCAGCAAGATCCCAGTGCTGGCAGGAAACAGGCATGCATCCCCAGCCCAGAGGGAGAGTCCATTGGGAGAGGAGGCATATGAAGAAATGGTGGATGAGTTTCTGCCACTGGAAGCGAAGGTAAGACAGTGAGGAGCATGAAGAAGTGAGGTCCTTGTTGAACAGTTCTGCTCAACCATTAGCCCTCCTTTCCTGCTCATATTCCCCTTGAATTGGCCCTGCAGATCAGGCTACTGGTAAAGCCAGAGAAGCAGAGGATTAGTCCTCCTTGTATTGTTTTCCTGTGCCTTCAAGTCATTTCCAACTTATAGTGACCCTAAGGTGTGGTTTACATTGCAAAATTTGTTCAGATGAAGTTTACCTCTGAAGTTTACCTTTTGCTGAGAAGGTGTGACTAGCCCAAAGTCACCTACCCATAGTGGGTTTCCATGGCTGAGTGAGGATTTGAACCCTGGTCTCCAGAGTTATAGTCCATCACTCAAACCACTACTGCATGCTGGCTCTTCGTATTACACCCTCAAATTCAGCTCAAATTCTGAAAAAGCAAAGGAACAAGGGTATTTTTTTTAAAACCCTGCAATCCTCTTCATAGCTCAGGTTTGTTGTGTTCTAAGGCAGGATAAGGAATATAGACATTGTTGGTCTGCAACTTCCATGAGCCTTAGCTGGCATTATCAGGGGTGACAGATGATGGGAAGTACTACCAAACATCATCTAAAAGGGCTTATGGTCCCTGTCCATACCTAGGGGCTGAAAGGTTCACCCCTAATTTTGTTACCATTATAGTGATCCTGTGTTATATTTGTCCAATAAAACTGAGAAGTAGAGGGCAGACTTGCAAACTTAAGCAGAAGCCTGGGCCTGTAGTGGAAAGTGGGGAGCACAGTAGGGACAAAGCAGAACTTGGTTGTAACTACTTAGAAATGACCAGTAACTTGTCATTTTATTGTGCAATATCAAATGTATACCTATATAATATTACAGTTGTAACTTAACAAGTGACGGCTTTACTCTTTTATAGTGAAACTGCAATGTTTTAGCTACTTGTCTAGTTAAGGGTGTATAGCTTGCACTAAATAATGAAGATGAATATGTCATGAATAAAGTGCTGGAGGAGGAAGAATATCATATCACTCAAGTTCTGTCCCATTATGGAGAATTAAAAAAATTTTTTTTTAAAGTGATGGTTGTAGTGTCTTGTGTGAAACAGCAAAGTAAAATAAATTGTAGCTATAATGAAAACTGATTATTGAGGTAAGGGAATGGAACTATCACTCTAATTATTTTTGGAAATGTATATTCCTAAATTTTGGGGTAGCTGAAGCCACCCACCCCTGACCACTCAAGAGTAGAACCTGAGGGAAATGCCAGTGGACTGTGATGGGGTGAATTGCAAAAGCAGTTGCCAAGCAAAGAGTAGTCCCTGCCCCTCTTGATTTCTTCTGGCCCTTATTCTGAGATATTACTCCTTCCCTAGAAGCCCAATGGAAGCTAAATCCATGGAACCTATAAATCCAGGCTGTCAGCTCTTCGCCAGACAAAATCTGCCTATGAACCCAAGAATACTGTCTTCCAGTTTAAGGTTCTCTCTAACCTGTTTTCCTTTCTAAAGCTCCAAGCTCAGAGGACCCTACACCAGAACCTCCAAGGGGCTTTTGACAACTTGAACGAACGTCTCAAGGCAGCTGAAGAGGAGCTTGGGAGCTTTCGAGAGAAGGGAGAAGAGGCTGCAAGTCAGGTAGAGAGTCATTTTGCTTTGGTCTTATCAGCTCTTGGCAAGCAGGATCATAGAATCATAGAGTTGGAAGAGACCACAAGGCCATCCAGTCCAACCCCCTGCCATGCAGGAACTCCCAGTCAAAGCATCCCTGACAGATGACCATCCTCTGTTTAAAGACTTCCAATGAAGAAGACTACACTACACTCCAAGGGAGTGTGTTCCACTATTGAACAGCCCTTACTGTCAGGAAGTTCCTCTTAATGTTGAGGTGGAATCTCTTTTCCTATAGCTTGCATCCATTGTTCTGAGAGAACATTAGGCCTGTTTGCCTGATCTGGGTTGTGGAGGATCATCAACTGACCTGTCCTTGCTGGTTAGGAAGGGTGGGGGGACTCGGAGTCCAAAAAAAAAAAAAAATCAACTTTTTCAAGCTTTGGCAAGAAGTGCACAGGAAAAGTGGCATCGCTAGCATTGGTGTCACCCAGTATGGGTGTCTGAAAAGGGATTGTGAAGGAGCCAGTGGCTTGGCCTGCCCCCCTCCCATCATGTTTTCTTTCATGGCCTCTTGGCCAGCCACTGGATGCCACCTGCCCACCTGCCAGCCCAGAGCTGCTGAGAACCAGGTGTGCAGCTGAATGGGTGTGTACTTATGCTCCTTTTCCAGTACCTTGGCTCCCTTGTCTGAGCAGGTTATGGCACCAGAGGAGGTGGGAGAGATGCGTGCACATTCACCCCTTCTCCGTTGCCTTGGTTCTCTCTCCCAAGTGCACCATGGCACTGAAGAAGGTGGGAGGGGCAGGAGAAGGCCCTAAGTGGGTGTCATTCACCGGCTGGCCGGAGCAGCAATCCACGACCTTTGGGTTGTTTCCACATGGCAACTGCATGTGCAGGAGTGCAGGCTCTCCTCTGTCATTTTTTTATTATGCTGTATACAGACCAGACATGTTTGCCTCTTGCTGTGAGGTGTCACCCAGTGTAGTCCACACTGCCTGCACCCAGCTAGCATTGCCACTGCATAGGAGAATGCTGAATGAGGACAGGAATCAGCATGCAACACACTTCACCTGCCCGACATCCTCTCCAGAGGAAAAGTAAGGGGTGAGGCAATATTCTTCAAGCTGCTCCCTTGTCTGGGGGAGCTTTTTTCTGTGGCTGGGATTCATTTTCCCAGGTGACAAAATACCAAATACAGTGAGGACTGCTCCACAGTTCAGTCAATGGCTGCAGGAACACCAGACAGCACTTTGTCTAGGGAATGAACGCCATGATGTCGTTTGCTCTGTGGAGGTTGGTGAGAGGTAATCTGCCCTCCAAATATTCAAATCCACTTTTGAATATGGAAAACAGCCCTGCTGTGTTTTGAAACATCCAGGACTTCAGGGCAGCATTTGAGTTTGAAGAAATAGAAAACAACTAACTATGCATGGAATTCTTCTGGCTTCTGGGAATATGATTCAGGCCCTGAGTGCTTCCTATAGCTCCCTTTCCAGCTGAAGGTCACCTGGGGTTGTCTGTATTAGCCAAATAAAACCTCTTCCTCCTATCCTCTTGGCGGGGATCTGAATGAGACATACCCTAGTGAAAACTGTCCAAACAACATCTGGACAGTTTAGCATCAAACCTTCCCTATACCACCCTTAAAATGTTTTTTTAAATCACATTTTGCTCCAGACCTTCCTGGAAAATCTGGAGCCCTTAGTTGCAAAACCAGGTGCCTGTTTACAACATGTGCTTCTGTGGCACCCATTGCCCCTGCTATGAGTTGCTTGCAGATGTGAATAGCTGTGTGGCATCACA
Source organism: Urosaurus nigricauda (assembly GCA_034509955.1). Taxonomy (NCBI): domain Eukaryota; kingdom Metazoa; phylum Chordata; class Lepidosauria; order Squamata; family Phrynosomatidae; genus Urosaurus; species Urosaurus nigricauda. The sequence continues at coordinate 316,114,975 of JAOEGL010000002.1, read as the reverse complement.
ACAGAGGTCCTCAGGTAATGGGATAATATAATAATAATTCTAGCCCGCCCAATCATGAAGAATCCGGGCAGGTTACAACAATAAAATACACCAACGTTACAATAAAATCAAACCCTAAACCTCCCCCCATCCCAGTACTAAAATGGAATTAAACAATAGTAGTATAAAATATTAAAAGCAATTAAAAACTTTAAAGACATAAAAAAAAACGTTCCACAAAGACAGAGAAGCAAGTGGGGAAGAATAGGTGGATAAGGGGACAGATATCTCTATATCTGGAGAGAGTAGCTAAGTTGGAAAGGCCTGCCGGAAGAGATCCATCTTGAGTGCTTTCTTAAAAGCTGTCAGAGTGGAGATGTGACGGATCTCCTCTGGCAGGTTGTTTCATAATTTTGGAGCAGTAGTAGAGAAGGCCCTCTGGGAAACTGATGTTAGCCTAGATGACGTCAGGGCAGCTCTGGAGCCAGAATACTCCAGGCTGCTTCCAGAGTATTCTGGCCCATGTGGATCTGGCCCTTGTCACAGAGGTTTTCTTACTTTTCCAGCAATATGGAATGATAATCATGAGGTCTTCTCAATGTTACTGGATTGCAACTCCAAGTATTCTTCAATTTTAGCCATGTTGGCCAGGGCTGCTGGGAGTTAGTACACCAGCATTGGGAGGGCCTCATGATTTTCACACCTACTAACCAAGGGGTGGGGAAATGAGCCAGCGAGGGCTGAATTAAATGTCAAAGAAGTTCTCGGGCTGTGTTCCAGAAGTGGATAGGGCCAGAGGCAAAAGGGTGGAGTCAAATAATATTAGTATAGTTAAGATTAAAGTTCTTTCTGCCAGTAACCAAGCCTTAGCAGAGGTCTTCAAGCCTTTTAGTTTGTCTGGTGTTCGTGGAAAGCAGGGACTGGGTGTTAAGGGAAGGTAGGGTGTGAGAACCCGCAGAGCCAGGTTTGGCCTCAGGAGCTGAGGTTTCCTCACTTTTTCTGGAAAAGGTGACCACATACAAAGAAGCTCAGGTATATACAGTGGGCCCTTGGTATCCGCTGGGGTTTGGTTCCAGGACCCCCCATGGATAGCAAAATCCATGGATGCTCAAATCCCATTAAATACAGTAGCACAATAAGATCATGTTCATTATATAAAATGGCAAAATGAAGGTTTGCATTTTGGAATTTATATATTTTAAAAATATTTTCAAATTGTGAATGCTTGAATTCATGGATATAAAATTCCATGGATACTGAGGGCTGACTGCAGAGAGAGTTGTGGCAGTGGCTGATTTCCAGCATTTTGGTCTTAAGTTTTTAGCACTTTTCAAAAGTCTCTTACAACACAGGGCTATTAACAGTATTGGTATCTTCTCTCAAGGATGGCTCTACTATTAGAGAGAATGAAATAGTTCTCTGAAGATGTTGGCTTGAGCATTGGACGATGATCCTGGAGATCAGGGTTTGATTTGCTGCTTGACCATGGAAACCCCTTGGTTGAGTCACACACTCACAGCCCCAGAAAACCCCATGATGGGCTCACTTTAGGGTCACCAAAAGTCTGAAATAGCTTGAAGGTACACAACAGCAACATACTCCATCCTATGGAATCCTGGGATTTACAAGGTCTTTAGCCCTCATTGCCCAAAAGTCTTGCTGCCTAATAAAACTACAGATCCTAGAATTCTGTAGGATAGAGCCATGGCAGTTAAAGTAGTGTCAAATTGTAATATTTTTACAGTGTAGCTGCCTGAAGGGCAGCAGCTTTGTGGGGATCACTTCCAGCTTACTCCCATGCATAAAGAGCAGTTTCAGAGGTATTTGTCAGCATGTTTAGTGTATTAATTCTGTTGAAACTCCTTTCTTATCCTTCAGTGGATTCCCTGAGACAATAAAAATTTATTACCTTACTTATCTGTATTGTGAGAATTTACTCCTGTTTTTACCATAATCCCACATCGCATGAATCCATTGCACTCTGTTAGCCCAAATATAAAATACAGTGGGCCCTTGATATCTGTTGGGGTTTGCTTCCAGGACCCCCTGTGGATACCAAAATCCATTGATGTTCAAGCCCCATTAAATACAATGGATAATAAAATGATATCCCTTATATAAAATGGCAAAATCAAAGTTTACTTATTGGAATTTATAGAATTCTTTTGAACTTTTTCAAGCTGTGGATGCTTGAATCTGTGGATAAAAAAAATCTGTGGATATGGAGGGCCAACTGTAGTCTTATACTTAAGAGGAACCTGCAATACAAGAGAAAAGCTCAGGAGGAACAGCCCAAGAGATTTCTGTGTCTGTTTCCCAACATCTTCTGACTGTAGCAATTGCTTCACTCTGCTGAACTGATCAGAACCTGTTCTTGCCTCAAAGAGGACAAAGAAATCCAACTCATCGTATTTTCATTGTCCTTCCTTCCCCAACTCCTCTCTCCCATAGGAGAAGACAGCTGGTAGCCAAGAGCATCTGATCCATCAGTTGACAAGATGCCTACAGAGCAAGGAGAGGGTGTTACAGGTGAGTTGAGGTCAGGGAGAAATAGCTGGCATTTCAGGTCATAAGTGCCCACTTCTCATGTTTCATTAATTCCTTTCTCCCAAGTACATGAAAGGAATGAATAAGTGATCAGAGGCAAAGAAGATAGACCCAAGATTGCTGCTTTTGAAAGGATTCTTATAGCAGTTGAATCAGACAAAAATCCAACAGGGTGCTTTTTTCTTTACTGACATGATGTAAATATGATGCCAAGCCAGTGAGTTTTGTTTGCTCAGAATAAATAAGGAGGCCTTGATTCAAATCCTCATTTATCCTGAAAGTTTGCCGGGTTCCCTTTTGGCCTAACGTACCATGTGCTTTCATCCTGACCTTCCCCACCAATGTTGTTGTGAGGCTGAAATGACTGTGGATTCAAAGAATGTTTAACTTTTTATTCATCAATTTATACTTCCAATTTCCCACGTCTGAAAGAGTCCAGTGTATTCATAAAAATATACATCTATACAGAAAGTAAGAGTCAGTGTGGCATAGTGGTTTGAATGTTGGACTAGGAGTCTGGAGACCAGGGTTTGGCTGTGTAAACCTACTGGATGACCTTGGGCAAGTCACACACTCTCAGCCTCAGAGGATGGCAGTGGCAATCCCCTCAAAGAAACTTGCCAAGAAAACTCCATGATAAGTTAGAGTCACCGTAAGTCAGAAATATTTGAAGGCACACAACAGCAACAGTAGAGAAAGTACAGGCATTTAATCTTCTTTTAACTAACACCAGGTATCTTAATCTACTAGATTTATAATCTCCATTATTTCCCTCATTTTGTACTATTGTGTCAGATCTTTCTAGTGTTCTTCAGATTTCATCAGTGAGTTTTCTCAGATTAGTAAAGTGAATTTGTCCAATTGTATTGTGTCAAATAACTTTATTAATCAGTCTTCAATCATTGGAATAATTTTCATCTTCCAGTTCTTTGCATATTTTATTCTGGCAGCTGCTATCATATATAAAATAATTTTCCTATGTTTCTCTTCTAATTTCTTGTCTGCTATATTTAGCAAGCACATACGTTGCATTTCAGTTCTGACTTTACATGCAAATAATTTTATATGCTCCCTGGAGGCAGGTTGGGATTTTTAAAAAAGTAATAAGGAGAAAGTAATAAATAAAACCAGAGTTGGAGGGGAGCAGGTGCCTCATTTCCACATGGCAAGAGAAGTGGTCATGTGAAAGGGATGGAAGGGAAGTAAGAGGATCTGGATTCTTCATTGTGAAGATCAGCCAGCCAGCCAGCCATCCATGCATCCATCTGTCTCCTTTTTCTCTCTCCTAGGACTGTCTGGTAATTTTGCAGTCTCTTGGCTCTCCAGGGACCAAGCCTTCTGTATTGGAAGCCTTGGTCAAGCAAATGGCCCAGCGTTTGAAAGACAGAGACCAGGCTTTAGAGGTGAGTAGGACTGATACCTGTCCTTTTGGGGGCAGTTAAGAATCCTTGGCTGTTTGAGGTTGGGGAACTGGGAACCAAGATCCCCTGGGTAGCTCAGTAATACACCAGAGTTTGGGAAAGGTTTTTTTCCCTGTGTTCACACTGGAGAAATAAACCAGTTTAAGTGCCATGGCTCAATGCTGTGAAATTCTGGGAATTGTAGTTTGTTGTGGGGCCCAGAGTGGAGCTCTGCTCCGCTCTGGGCCCCACAACAAACTACAATTCCCAGAATTTCACAGCATTGAGCCATGGCACTTAAACTGGTTTATTTCTCCAGTGTGAACACAGAGTTTGTTTGTTTGTTTGTTTGGAACTAAATCTCTGAATTTCCCAGGCAGCAAGGTGAATCTGGGAATTATAGTAATTTTTCCAAGGTCTGAACACAGCATAGCATATGATTTACCTTCAGAAAGCTCCAGTTGCCTCTCTCTACTTAATGGTAAGGCTGGCGCTAGTAAAAAAAAAAACTTTATAGTGGGAAGATCCCCACTCCAAGAGAAAGTGCCACCTGGGATGAACAGTTGTGTCGACATACAGAAGAATGAATCTTCCACAAGGGTTGCTCCCAAGGAAAGTCCTAAACACAATGAGCAGTGTTGATTTGTGACAGCAAACCAGCACCAGCCATTTTCATTCAGCTGTGGCAGCTCTTCTGTAAACCAAATGGGATTTGATTGCCCACTCATGACCAAACCAGCCCAAAATACTTTGGATATCAACAAGGATTGAGCCAGCATGCTATGGTTGTTTAACATTGGACTAGGACTCTGGACTCTTTCAGACGTGGGAAATTGGAAGTATAATGCAAGGGCAATCCAAATGCAATCCTGGGGTTTCACGTTATTGCGAATTAATTCTTCTCACGCAAATTTGGGCAAAAGGGAAGTCACTCCGAATGCAATCATGGGTTTCACGTTATTGCGAATTTAAGCTTCTCACGCGATTTCGGGCAAGGGGGGGTTATTTTCGGGTAATGGGAAGTGATTCCGAATGCCTTCCGAACGGAGCAGGGGTTCAGGTAAATTCGCTAAACAAGCGAATTTACATGGATCCGCATTGGCTCCATTCGGAATTGGGAGAAATTCCTCCTGTTTGAAAGAGTCCTCTGGGAAGCTAGGGTTTGAATCCACACTTGGCCATGGAAAAACACTAAGTGACCTTAGGCAAGTCACATCCTCTCAGCCTCAGAGGAAGGCAAGGGCAAAACTCTTCTCAACAAATTCTATCAATAAACCCTCTTGCTAGGCCTTAGGGTTGTTCCTAGTCACAAAATGACAGCCGATACCCAATAGCCAGTTCATAGCATTGTATTACTTGAAGGGGAAATCTTTTTCTGTCCTGTTCATCTCAACTGTTTGTGCTTTATAAATAATACTAATAATAATAATAATTGCAATTAAATTCAGATGAGATAAGGAAGCTTGATGGGGTTGCATTTAATGTCCTAATCCCTGCACTCTTATAGTGCTCTGATTCCACTATACCACTGTCTGGATCAAGACACTTTGCTACCTAAGGTGAATCATCATTCAAAATGTAGCAATGAACTAGACTAGTGGCTTAATCTGTCTTCAACCTTCATTCCCCATAGACAGTAACCCACTGCTGCTGTGGCCAGAAGGCAATTGGAGGTGTTGAATAGTATACAGCTCTGCCCTCAAAACAGAGGAACGTCTGGGCAATTTAGGAGGGACTGCTAGTCAGTCATGGCTGGGGAGGGCTGCCATAACTGTTGCACATAGAATCATAGTATTTTATCACATGGGGGGAAATCGGGGGGAAATCAGGGGTCTAAAAGGCATTTTCCTGGGACATTTGCATGATTATTGGAAAGATTTTCCCACACATCGCAATTAAAGAGGACTTATCCAGGGAAGAAGCAGGAATACTCCATCATTCAACAAATCACTCATGATCACACAAATGTCCTGGGAAAATGCCTTTTTAAACCCCTGATTTCCCCCGTGTGATACGTCCATAGAGTTGGAAAAGACCTCAAGGGCCATCCAATCCAGCTCCCTTCTGCCATGCAGGAATACACAATCAAAGAACCCCCAACAGATGGCCATCCAGCCTCTGTTTAAAAACCTCCAAAGAAGGCGACTTCACCACTCTCTGTGGGTGGACTCCACATCCTATAGCATCTGCCACCTGAAACAGCTGTCCCATTCTATCTCATAGCATATTTCTGAGAAAACAACTACTGGTGAAGATCAGGTGGGACACGCTTGTACATATTGTAAGTTTTAAAGATTTTTTTTTAATATTTTTTACTGTAGTAGTAAAATATAGTATAGAGTCAGAGGCAAACTTTTGTTGTTCCTGGGAGCAAGAAACCTTTACTGATCCGCCATATTTCCACTCTTACAGCCTTCAAAAAGGCTCTTAAGACGGATCTCTTCCGGCAGGCCTTCCCAACCTAGTTCATATATCCTAGCCTTCTCCCCCTGTGGATGTTATGAACGTGACCCTAACTTTGTGATGTATGACCCTCCGCCTGCCAAACTGTTTTCATGTTTGTTTATTCTGTATTTTTAATTGCCTTTAACTTGAGTGTTTAATTGTAGTTTTAATATTGGGGAGGAGGGTCGGGAAGGGATCAATTTGTATTTTACTGTATTTTTATTGTATTTTAATTTTTATTGTTGTAAGCTGCCCGGATTCCTAGTGATTGGGTGGGCTATAAATAAATCTGTTGTTATTATTATTATTATTATTATTGTCATCGTCGTCATCATCGTCATCGTCATCATCATCCAACAGTTGGCTACTAGTAGACCTTGACCTCTCTGCTTCCCACCCCCAGGTAGGTCATTTGTTTGACCATGTATAAGACAGATCCTCACTTTTTCTTTTTTCTTTTCCTTGTTCCTGTTTCTTCTGTATCACTTCCCTCACCCCTCCCACAGAAGACATTATCCAGTCACTTCTCAGCGTTGGAATCTGTGCACCGTGAAGTGAAGCACCTTCAAGAGGCACTGAAGGATAAAGATGCTGACCTGGCAAGACTTCACACTGCCTTGCGCACAGGCGAGGAGACCCTGCATGTATGAATGGAGAGATTAATGTTGGAATCAAGAGAAGGAGGGTCTGGGACTGAGCAGAAGACAGCCAGAGTGGAGGTTTAAGTCATGGTGCCATGCCTTGGGAAAAGCAATTTTGGTCCCTCTCCTTTGGGCACGGCTGGAATTTGGGGTGAGGTGGGGGATCATACTTCAGCACCTGTGGAATTTTGCCCAGAATATGACATCTTATAAAAGAATTCTGAAGATGTTGACATTCCTTTGGTTAAAAAAATCTCAACAAGTTTCTGGCTTTCATGGCTGCAGAGATATGTTGACATGATATATCTGCCTTATGCTAGATAAACAGGGAGATGATGTCTTGTAGAGTCAGATGATGTCTGGCATAGTAATTTGAGCATTGGACTACAGTGATCACAGTTTGAATCCCTGCTTAGTCATAGAAGCACACTTGGTGAGTTTGGGCAAATAACATTCTCTCGGCTTCTTAGAAGAGCAATGGCAAACCTCCTCTGAACAGATCTTTTCCAGAAAACCCTGTGATGTCATCACCTCAGGGTTGCTATATGTTGAAAAAATGACTGGAAAAAGGCACACAAAAACAAAGATGTTGTCTCATGCTTTGCAAAGAGTGCAAAGGGTTAGTGTACTACTGAATGTCATAATGGGAAATGTAGTCCCCTTAATTTCAAGGGTGGGCCTTACTAGTATTCTCATTTCATCTTGTCTCCCTTACACATTTCCCCCTTTTTTCAGTATGTCAATAACATCATGTGCTCTTTTCAACTCTATTTTAAAAAAGAGCCATTGTTGATTTAAAACTAGTCTGGATTTTTCCAAGGTTAGAACAACTGTCCTGGATACGAAACATCTGCTTGGTTAGCAGTCTGGATTGTATAGTTGCTAGGAGATGAGGGTTCAGATGCATGGCTCCTGTTTTAGGACAAAAGGAGATCCCTGAAAACAGGGCTGCATGGCACTGCCTGGAGACTTATTCTCTTGAGTTACCCACCCTGTTTTACCTCCTGTAAACATTTCTCTCTGTGTAGGCATTGCATGAGGTGCTGCACCAGAAGGATCAGGAGATCCAGCGCCTGGAATCCCTGTGTGCCTCCACCCGAGAATCCTGCAATCAGCGTGACCAAACCTTCCTCCTGACTTTGAAGGAGAAGGAAGCCTTAATCAAAGCCCTACAGGAGGCACTGACCAGTAGCAACAAGGATGTGGAGGTAGGTTGTAATGTTAAGGGCTAAATAGTGTGGCATAGTGGTAGAGTGCTGGACTATGACTCTGGAGACCAGGGTTCATTTCACTGCTTGGCCATGACTGTGGGCAAGTCTCACACTCTCAGCCTCAGGGAAAGGCAGTGGCAAACCTCCTCTGAACAGATCTTGCCAAGACAACACCTATAATAGGGTTGCCATAAGTCGGAAATGACTTGAAGGCACACAACAACAACAAAACACATACAGAAATATCATGAGAGGGTACTATATACCCTAAAGGCCCAAATCCCATCTGATCTTGGAAACTAAGCAGTGTCAGTCCTGGTTAGTACTCGGATGTGAGACCACCAAGGAATACCAGGTGCTGTAGGCTATACTTCAGAGGAAGGAGCTTGCAAAACTACCTCTGAGTATTCCTTTCTTAAGAAAGCTCTATGAAATTAATGGGGTCACCACAAGTCTTGGTGACTTGAAGGCACATATGCACACAGGACTCTTTCAAACGGGGAGGAATTTCTCCCAACTCCGAATGGAGCCAATGCGGATTTATGTAAATTCGCTTGTTTAGCGAATTTACATGAACCCCTGCTCCGTTCGGAATTACTTCCCATTACCCGAAAATAACCCCCTCCTGCCCGAATTTGCATGTGACGCTTTAATTCGCAATAAGGTAAAACCCATGATTGCATTCGAATTGGCTTCCCTCTTGCCCGAATTTGCATGTGAAGAGTTAATTTGCAATAACATAAAACCCATGATTGCATTCGAATTGACCTTAAATTATACTTCCAATTTAGCCTTGTATGAAAGAGTCCACAGTGACCTATAAAGGTCTAAATCTCCTAGAAGGCAACAGATCCTTCCTGATATTGGAAGCTAAACAGGGTCAGTCCTCCTTAGTACTTGGATGGGAGACCGCCAATTAATATGAGGTGCTGTAGCCTAAATATCAGAAGGAGGAACTGGCAAACCCACCTCTGTGTATTTCTGGATTATACCATTTCAGGCTGCAAGTAGTAGGGAGTAGTCTTGCCTATTTCCTCATAGTAAAAAACTAAATTCCTGTTGATGGAGTGCTCAAAGCTTGGGAAATGGCTTTTGAAAAGTAATTTGTTACAGTTCTCATTCCAGGATCCAGAAAAGTAATTAGTTATTGTTACAATTTTTAAGAATATCTTTTTACTTTTCTCATTCTGCAAAATGGACAAATTGTTACTAAAAAAAAGAAAACATTGCATCCTACAAGCTTCTGGGCAAGTAACATACGTGTAACCTAATCCTTTCAACTTCTGGTGATATCATCATATCAAGGAGAGCGGGATTATCACAGCATTCTGCTATCTTTCTGTGCATAGAAAGAAAGTGTCATGAGTGGAGAATATTTAAACAGAAAATGTACCTGTACGTTCCTTCTTAGCATGATGGCCAAACATTAACAGATGTCCTATGTAGAGAAAGAGTCCATTTGTATTATGAACGTCTTTGATACTTTTAGCATTAGCTTGGCAGATTTAGGCTGGAAAAAGATATGAAGTCTGAGAATGGATTGGGGGTGTGAATTTTCCTTTGTTGCTAATCTGCTTGCACAGTTCTCATAGCTTTGGGGTGGTGGTGGTGGTGGTGGTTGATAAGTCACACTTGCACACTTTGATTTTCTTTGTTTGCTTCTGCATCGTATAACCTTGGGATCCATCTTCCATCATCTTCAGACTGGGATTGGGGTACATCCCAGCTCAGGTGCTCCATATACCAGTGACAGGGACAGAGTTTGATTGTCTCCCAAGGATAGTCTGGGTAGAATTAGTTTGGGGGCCCAATTGTACCATTGGCTGTGGGGAGATGATGCTGGGCCTCATCCGTGAAACATCTGGAATACTTCTTTGCTGTGTACCATCTGCTGCATCATTTACCACCAATAAAGCTTTAGTAACATGCAGTGATGTATTCAAGTCCTTTAGTCCAAGTCTAAAGTCAAGTCTCAAGTCTCTGCCTTCAAGTCTCAAGTTGAGTCTCAGTTCCTTACAAGATACTTTCAAGTCTCACTCCAAGTCTCAAGTATGGAAACCATGTTTAACGGGGGGAAAGGGTGATGGTGGTGTGGGGGGGGATGGATTTCAATAACTAGAAAACCAAGAAGATGTGTACAAAATTAGGTTTAAAAATTATCAGAAGGGAATAGCAAATGTGTTTGGCAATGGGCTTGAGGAGGAAGGATCCTTCTAGAGCTTTTCAAACGCTTTAGAAGGCTCCTCTGATGTGCAGTTGTTGACAGGCTGCTGAGTAGACCTGAATCCTCACCTCAGGCCCATTGCCTAACATGTTTGGTGTTTTGGATAGAGTTAGATGAGCAAATCAGTTACTAAAAATATACAAGTCTTGAGTCCAAGCTGAGTCAGTACATCATTTTTTTCCAAGTTGAGTCCAAGTCAAATCACTGAAGTGACTTGAGTCTGAGTCAACTGACTCAAGCCTACATCATTGATAACATGCATCAGTGTTCAGCACTGGGAAGTACTCTTGGGGATCTCTGGAGCTCTGGCACAGAACATTGAGGAACAACTCAGAGAGACATGGGTAGACACATACTCCCACCCACAAGGGCTTGTTACAACCTCTCTTACGTATGTCTCTCTCCACCCCCCTTTCTGTCCCTCTCCCCAACCCATGTGTGTCTCTGTGTGTCTGCGTGTGTCCAAGGTGCTGGCAAATTCCCTCAACAGCCCAGACTTTGCCTCAGGGCTGCTCCAGCGAATCCACAAGAAGGAAGACCTCCTGGCCCAATCCTTAGCTGAGCAGGAAAAAATCCAAGCCCAGTGGCAAAGACGTCTTCAGGCAACAGAAGAGGCAGCAGCTACTCGGGAACAAGAACTGCAGGTATCTAAGGGGACAAATGGGTGCATGTGTGGTGTGGTGGCCTCTACGGGGACTAGTCTCATAGATAATATTAAGTTCCCAATACACTGGGAAGTTCCTTAATTCACTAAAGATGTTATTCATAGGGCAATTCAGAGAGTTAGATAGGCATTGCTAAAAGAATCATAGGGGCCTTCTAGATTGGCAAAAAGAAGTGTGTTCATGGCTGCATGAAACTCTAGCCTTTAGATGAGAAAAAGGGAAAGTGTGCCATGAAAATGCTTTTTTTGCATTTTAGGGGAGAAGAAGCGCCTTTAAAAAGGTGCTGGTTTTCCCAGCTTCTTTTTTAAAAACTGCGGAACAGCGCAGCTCCATCTAAAGGCTGTGGTGCAGCTGCTAAGCATTAAGGAAAAGGCAACTTCATGTCACACTTTCCTGCCAATCTAGAAAGCCCCATAGAATCATAGAGAGAAGATCCCATAAGGTCCATCCAATCCAACCCCTCTCTGCCACACAGCAACTCACAATCAAAGCACTTCCTACAGATGGCCATCCAGTCTCTGCTTAAAAACCTCTGAAGGAGACCCCACCACTCTCCAAGGGAGGGTCTTCCATTGTTGAACAGCTTTTACTGTCAGAAAGTTCCTCTTAATGTTCAGGTGGAATCTCTTTTCCTGTAGTTTGCATCCATTGTTCCAGGTCCTGTTTTCTGGAGCTGCAGAAGACAAACTTGATCCAAGGGTTGATTGAAGTGGGACTTGATGTTGTCCTTTGAACACCTCAGCTCCTCACACATTAACATGGCATGTCACAAGTGGCACAGAGGTATCCCTGGCATGCCCAGAACCAACAACTGACACAAATAAGGATAGCCTCTGAGCCTCTCATACCTGAGAGACACTTTCTACCATTACAAAATTCCTTATCAGCAACAGCTACAAGCAGCAAATATCTCCTCCATGGAGTGGTAAAAAAGGCTGCCTCACAACATCATTTTCCAATGTGGAAGTGGAGATAATATTGATCCAAGCCCTCACTTTTTCCTTTTGATATGAGGGGCATGGAAAAGCTAGGATTGGCTCAAGATATTTTTCTGCTTAACTGCCTTAATGTGGCTAATGGTGGGGGCAACTCTGAGCAAAGCAAATCCTTTTTTCAAATGTGAAAATAAATAGGGGCAAAATCTTCCTCAAACAAACAATGCAGATGGCATTCTTTCCACTGTCAGATTAATATGTGCTTAGACCCTGTGTCAAATTCAAGAGGCCTCCATAGCATTAAAAAAAACCAAAACCCGTATTATTCTATTATTCAGTTATGTGTAATCTGATACGTAGTAATTTATTTCATTGTCACATAAAGCTGCCCCCCCAACCTGAGGCCCTAAACTGTAGATTATTTCGTTCATATGTAAACCTGTCTTTCATTTTATCACATTGCTCAGTAAGAAGTAAACCAGCTAATAACAAGTAAGACAAGTAAGATTGCCAACTGACCAGGAAAACCCTGATCTCTATAACTATTCTGTATAATTTTGCAGGCCCAGCTGTGTCAGTTTGGCCAGGATGCCCAAGAACGGGCACAGGAAACTGAAAAGCTACGCAGGCGCCTGGCACAGGCAGAGGCAGAACTGGCCCAGGGGGCAGCAGCACTGGAGGAGCATCACACCAAACTGGCGTTACTCCAGCAGATGGGAGATATGAAGGATCGTACCCTTGAGGTGAGGCAAAAGAAAGAACAGAGAGTGAGAGAGTGAATTGGGTGGCAGGAGGCAAGGAGGTCTTTAAGACAATAGAAAACATATTCAGGGGTAGCAGGTTGGCTATACAGCAAGATACAACAACATCCAAAATCCACAAAACAGCTTTATGGGGCCAAATAAAAATACATAAAATACACCATGCAAGCTTTGAAAGCTTCACTGGCTTCTTCATCAGGCAAAGGTGTTAAAAACCATACAGGGCAAGAAAAAAAATGACTGTTGGAGTCACAGGCCTACATTTTGTCAAGATTTGTTGTTGTTGTTGTCATTGTTGTTTTTATGGTGCCTGCACTGATGTCCCACCAGACTATCTTAATTGACAACAAAAAACATCATCTTGACAAATTGTAGGCTTCAGATAACCAGAGGCTGTGAGCAGGAAAGGGGCAAGAGCTTAGAAGTATTGGCTGGCATTGTATTCAGCAGTTATGAGATTGTAAAATGGACTTGCAATTTAATAACTTTATAAGATGGACTCACAGTGTTGTAAATGAGGATTCATGTTTACAGGTCATGACCTCAAAAACTGTGATCCCTAAACACTACCATCACAGCCTTACAGTGCCCTGAAGTGGTGGAGCTTGGAGCTCTGTGAAATGACATCTACAGAATGCTCCTGGTCACAAGGTGACATGGGGGCAAGCAGTTATGGCAGAATCTCAAGGGGTCTCTCCAGCTGCCTATTCTCAAGGCACACACACACAACACACACAACCAGGAGAGCACTGTAGACTTTATTTCCCAGCCTCCCAATCACCAGTGTTTTGGAAACACTTCCGTCAGGGTGCTACCAGACTGTAATGGTAGGTTTGAAAGGCATTGTCAGGCATAACTACAGTAACAGAGGGTAACGCAGGAACTTGGCCATTACTTTTTTAGAATCCAGCTGCCAGAATCTCTCACCAACATGGCTATGTGCTGGCAAAACTGTTAATTAGTGTTATTTTTATTTTTATTTGATTTATTTTTTAGTATATTTCCTGCCTTCTCCCAGTGTGAAAATCAATATGCTAAAATGAGGTCCAAGTGAAACAAGCATAGTTCTCCCCCACATCTCTTTTTACCTGAGAGATTGAGTTCTTTGCCATTGGTCAGCTAATGTGTATTTGTTTGCCAATCCCTCTTGTCACCTTTTGGTGTTTGGTAAGCTCCATCTCATGGTCAATGGCATAGTCCAAAGCATCAGCTCTAGCACCAACATTTCACTTAAGCACTGTGAAATACTGGAATTTCAGAATATTCAGGATGTTGTCTGGGCCCATAACCTACCATTGACATTACGTATAAGGCAAACATCTAATTTTGTATTCGTCTTAGGAAGCATCATTAAGAGGCAGTCATATATACATAACAATTGTTAGGAATCAAGCATCTTATATATAACTATAACATAATCACCTGCTGATGAATTGTATATGTGATCTCTCAACAGGCATACATGGTGAATGATGTACTTTTCCATTTTTATACATTTATCTGTATTAAAAGCAGAGTTGTTTCTTGTTACATCTTTTTGATGGCAGGCATTGAACCACAGTGCCGTATCTGGTAGCATGTATAATATTTAGCAAGGAGGTTCTCTCCCCCATTATCTTAATAGGATTTAAAGGGTATTTACCAGCCAGGGATATCATGTAGTGTAAAGTCTATTAGAGACAACTAGGTATGATCTTATTGGAGGCTTTCATATTATTTCATGTTGTTATAAAACATGTGCATTCTGGATAAAATCAGATTGGCCTGAAGGCTTTAATAAAACACCAAGTTTTTAACTATTCATACAGCTTCAGTAGCAGGGGTAAAATGAAGCTTTAGAAACAAAGTGCATTTGGCAGTTAGCATTTCTCTCATGTTAAAGCATATTGTAACATTTCCTCTGTCTTGACAGTTGTTTCCATCCTGTTTGCCGGTATTTAGCACAGGCTGTTTTCATAATCAGGAGACCAGTGTGATAGTGGTTTGAGAACACATTTTTAATCCCAGCATGGCCATGGAAACCCACTGCGTGGTCTTGGGCAAGTTACACCACTCTCTCAATCTCAGAGGACAGCAATGGCAAAGCCCCTCTGAAGATACTTGCCAAGAAAACCCCATGATAGGGTTGCCTTAGGGTTGCCAGAAGTTGGAAATAACTAGAAGGCACATAATAACAACAGCAACAAAAGTTTTAACAATCAAGCATGCTGAGCTCTTTTTTGGGGCAGGGCTGGTTTTAATCCTTTATTGGGGTAGGTTCAGCTTTGTGGCTTGAGAGCTTGTTATGAGGAGTTCTGTTTCTTCCCTGGCAGACAGTTCTGCGAGAGGGATTGGAAAAAGACCGGATCTTGCAGAAGTGGCAAGAACACTGGTTGAAGGGAATGAAGCAGGTCTCAATGAGGACAAGGTAAGCAGTGGGAAGAAGTGCAGATGGTATGAATGGAAAATTAAAAATAAAAATGGAACAGGCTAGTAACAGGTAAGATTGCATTTGTAAGTGTGTGTTCTCCCAGACTGAGAAATGTTCTACAGGGGTCTTTGCCAGTCAGACGATTTGCTAACAACTTGATTGTGTTGCTTCTTCCCACTTTCAGGTCGGGCTCTTCTGCTTTCCCCCTGAACCCACCTCTACCTGCCTTTAAAACCTTAAGCAATTGAGAGAAAGTCAAGAAAACAGAATTGAGACTGATCAGCAGAAAAACTGTATAGGGATAGGTAAAACGGAAGAAACTGCCACTTATTTCAGAAGGGGAGTGTTGTGGAGTTAGAATGTCTTCGCTGTTCATTTTCTGTGGAAGTGAATGTTGAGGATGCTGGAAAGCAACTCTCTTGGGGAAGCACACTGCCTATGTGGAATAAAAATTTCAAAACTGTTCTGATGTCTGTGGAGTCTTTTATTTTTGGTGGTGATTTGCTCTGTGTACTGGTAGAAGGTGTTTCACTCTAAAAAGTGTCAAGGAGGAGAGCTAGAACACAACAGAGAGGGTGAGCACCAACATTGAGCTTTAGGGGTGGGAGGGATGGAGCATCTTGCAAAATTTCACCCCTCCAGGTTTCCCCCTGGATTTGCTTCAGAAACTGCAGCCAGGCCAGAATTTCTACCGGAAAGCTTCATGGAGGACCATGGAGGACCACTGTTAATCCACTTTAACTGCTATAGCTGCCTCCTGTGGCATCCTTGGATTTGTAGTTTGGAGAGGGACATTTAGAATTCTCAGCCAAAGAGCTCTTAGGTCTCACTAAGCCATAGGAGGCAGCCATAGCAGTTAAAGTAGAATAATAGCACTACAACAATGTAGTGTGTTATTGATCTAGATGTGGTCTACCCCGAGCCCCCAGAGTTGGCCAGCCCCTGCATTAGACGAACAGCAACATTAGAGGCGATACCCTTTCTCACTCACTCAGCAACCATGCCAGTCCTACCTGATGTACTGCCCCACCAGATGTACAGCCATCTGTGCAGTGTCACTTGGTGTGGTCTCCACCCACCAGGATGCCTCTGTCTCAAAGGCTAGACAACACCATACAGGAGCAGACAGTTTACAAATTCAAATTGAACATCTGGTGGAATTTACCTACATAATAATTTAGCATTCAGCATTTGATACCGTGGTTCTTAGTTGGGCCAACCAACAGGAATTCTATTTGTTTCTGCTGCAATGTAACCATCCCCCTGCCCTTGCCCTGAGTAAGAGGCCCAACAATCAAGTTTACTTAAAATCAATTTTAATAAATTTGTATGCTTCCAACAATTTTTAAAATCTGTTTCTGTACAGAAAGAAAAAAGTCTATATACAGTATATTTTAGCAGCTCACCTGGATGATATAAAAACAGATCTGAAGAATGCCACAAACAGGACCTTTATTATTTTAAAAGGGCTTCCAGAGCCATAGAAACAGTGCAAAAATGAGAGCTGATTGGCAGAAGGCTGGGTTAAAAATGTACAAATTTTAAAAGTCTGCCTTCCTTATGGTTCTGAGAAGTTACACTTAGCACAACAACCTTATTAAGCATTGTGTGAAGAGATTAATGTAATTTATCTGTGAAGGCACTTATAAACAAGACAGTCCACTATTCAGGGCAGAATTAAGTGGGATTAAACCCAATTTGTTTCACTATTTTTAAAAGCATAATTAATTG
This sequence comes from Urosaurus nigricauda, assembly GCA_034509955.1. Taxonomy (NCBI): domain Eukaryota; kingdom Metazoa; phylum Chordata; class Lepidosauria; order Squamata; family Phrynosomatidae; genus Urosaurus; species Urosaurus nigricauda. The sequence goes on along the minus strand of JAOEGL010000002.1, from coordinate 316,098,026 downwards.
TTGGAAGTGTGCTAAGGTCCCACAGAAGAGGTCAGTAGACCAGATAGTTCAACAGACAGACAGACAGCATCATTGGGCCTGACAACCAGATGGCAGCTGAGAGTAGAAACAAAAACAAACATGGGAAACAAAAAAAGATTTTTAAAAATCAATAGTAGTTATCAGGGTAGAAGTAGCCAACTGGGAATAAGGAGAAGCCACTTTATGTTGTAGTATTTGTAACCTCCTGCGAAAGAACCAGAGAATTACAGCAACACTGCACTTACCACAAGTTTCACAAAAGGCATCTACGTGGTTTCCCAGTCACTTAGTTAGACCCAAAGAATGTCAAAGCCCAGAAAGAAGCTTGGTGCTTATTAAGACATTCCATAGAAACCAAGAGACAAGTAACCGACTGTAAGGTGGGCAAGAATAAATTCAGTATAAATTCAATCAGGAACATAACTGGCAAAAATTAGTGTTTGAAAGACAAAATCGACGGTCTGAAAGGAGCTACTGGATCGGACATGACAGTGCTGAGCAGCTCGTCAGTGTAAGGAATACCACCACAGTTAGCCACAGAAGACTTCCAAAAACAACACAGCTGGGCCAAAAGTGAGGCTTTGTGTTAAAATGGCTGCCACTGTCTAAAAATCTGTTCTAAATCAGTACGGCCAAATGTCAAACGAAAATGAAGCAAAATTGGCAAGTCTTCTTATGTGAGGTCCATTAAAAAAACAGTATATAATGCAAACTGGAATATAAGGAAGAAAATGCATATTAGTCGTACTTGCTGTTAAGCCAAAAGGCTTAAAATCCAGTAGTGCAGAGAAGAAACGGTATAACAAGAAATGATGTGGACCAGCAATGCAAATCAGCAAACTGAAGGCTGGGACATCCACCCTTACAAGGATTATTTCTTCTGGTCCTTAGGTTTGTTCTTTTTGTTGAGAATCTTCATGAGTGACTTGTCCATGTAATACGGCTTCTCCTGGGAGCCATCGTTGCGCTCCAAGTCTTCCACTGCAGAGAAAAACGAGAAAATCTTGCTTCTGGCCTGTCCCTCTTGTACACAATGAAATGTGCCAACAGGGGTCAGAAACATACTTACAGAAACAGAGGAACAGAGTGTCAACACACATACTGTACACACTGAAGAAGCCTTGGGCTATGAGGTAGGAACCTACCACCACTACCTGGAGAAGGGAGGGAAAGAGAAAAGGAAAAAACAAACATGGAATGAACACAGTGAGATAGTGAGACTTCAACTAGAGAGCATTCCAAAATGCCAAGCAGTTGATGGTATTCCCATCAGCAACTTTTTCTTCAGTCTTATTTTGCAAATAGTTTTCTGAAGGCATTTCTTCTTCTTCAACAAAATGGTTGCAATAGAGCTTGGAGAAAGAACATGTGCTGTGGAACAATCCACTTTGAATCCCAATTTTGGGGGGAAAGTGGGATACAAATAAATATTATAATAATATAGTATTCATACTCCAAGATTTTCTGCAATAAACTCTCAACCATGCTATTTTTGAAATGTATATAGTGGGCCTTTGGTATCTCCTGAGGTTTGATTCTAGGACCCCTCCCCGTGGATACCAACATCAGCAGATGCTCGGCTTTCATTAAAGACAACTGAGTAGTAAAATGGTGTCCCTTATATAAAATGGCAAAATCAAAGATTGCTTTTTGGAATTTATATGGATATTTAAAAATTCTTTAAAGCCATGGATGCTTTAATCAATCCATGGATGAAGAATCAATGGATATGGAGGGCCTTCATTTTGGGTGGGCTGCACTGCGTTTAAGTTAATTTTAGATCACCTTTTGTATCTCAAGCACCATGCTGGATTGGATATAGTGATTATTTCCATGCCAGAAAGATTGTGAGGAATGTCAACATTGCCTGTACATACAGCCTGAGTGGGCAAGGTGTTGGCCTCCAGATGCTGTTAGATTGCAGCTCCCAGCATTCCTTGACACTGGCTGAATAGGGCTGATGAAGGTTGCAGTCCTAACATATCTAGAGGAATGTACTTTGCTTAGCTTAGATGCACTTGTTCTATACCAAGGGTGGGCATAGCCTCTTTCAGCCCCAGGCCTAAATTTAGTTTCAAAGTTCTCAAAGTTTGCTTACTTAGGTGGAACCAAAGGAAAAAAGATAAAACTAAAAATCTCAGCATACATGAGCATTACAACTCCTGTACCCAAGAGCTAAACCTCAGAAGAGGCATTTCAGCTTTTCAGAATGGAGAAGGCGGAGCTATCCAAAAGCTGGCAAACCACCAAATGAGGTTTGTCAAAAAGGAAGAGAGATGGACACCAGGGAAAATCTAGAGGACTGGCTTGGGACCCCTACTACTAATAAAACAATAATAAATCTTTATTTTTACTCCGCCTCTCCATTGAGGATTGACGCAGCTTGCAATAAAAATACTGGCTTATCCATGGAGCCCACTGGGTGGCCTTTGGGCACTTCATATTGTCTCAGCCTCAGGGGAAAGCAAGGACAAACCTCCTCTGAAGAAACTTGCCAAGAAAACTCCATGATAGGTTTGCCTTAGTGTCACCTTAAGTCAGAAATGATTTGAAAGCATACAACTAAGAAAAAAAATGGATTTGTATGCATTTTGTTCTGTGCCTGCATGTGCCTTCAAGTCACATTCCTTGCCTGTCCCCTATCCAAGTACCAACCAGGCACGTTCCTGCTTAACTTTCAAGCTCAAACAGGATCTGGTGCCTTCAGGATATTTAGACTTTCATTTTTTTAAAGCTGTTTAATTGTTTGTACTTGTATTAAAACAAAGACCCAGCATGCTATAGTGCTTTAAGCACTGGACAATGACTCTGGAGAATAGAGTATGTATACCCGCTTGGCCATGGAAATCCACTTGGCGACCTTGGGCAAATCACACTCTCTCAGCCTCACAGGAAGGCGAAAGGAAACCCCCTCTGAACAAATCTTGCTAAGAACATCCCATGATAGGGTCATTATAGGCTGCAAGCAACTTGAAGGCCCACAACAACGGCAATTAAAATTGTGTACAAAAATCTGTATTTTGTTTTTAAAATGTGGAAATCATTTTGGAAAAAGAGAATATATTAAAGGATGGATGGATGGATGGATGGATGGATAAATAGGTAAATAATAAAGGAGGAAAGGATTCAAGGAAGGGGTATAGATACATACCAGAATAGGTAGCCAGTAGTAGTTCAGAATAGGAGATTGAAACTGGGAGTCATGAATGGGAATCCGCCCCGTGAAGAAGAAGAAAGATAGTACGCCAACTCCTCCAACTACCAAAAGCTTCCCAAATAGGAGCAGCAAGTCTGTGATTTTATCCAGGACCATGACCCTGAATGGAGCAAAAGGCAAGGATAGATTTGGAAATGTCATCTTCTAACTTAGATCCAACAGCCTGCTTTTTCTCATGGCTTTGGCTCATCCCACCCAGTCCCTCTCACCCTGGTTACCTGACAACGTTCCTCATCAATAGCTTGAAGGCATTTTTGGCAGAGACACAGAAGTTCTTCCCATAAATGGCAATCTAAGGTATAGAAGAATTCCAAAAGACAAAAGAAACTGGTTAAATCCTCCAGAAGGTTATGAGAGTCCATTCTTCGGGCGCCCTAAAACACACACATAATGCACATTCTCCTTCATCCGATTTTGTCTCCTCAGATGTGAGCTGGTCATATAGGCCAGAAACTGGTTCTCCCTCCATCTTCAGCTACTCACATTAACAATGATTTTGAATTTATTATTATTTTGCTGGAGGAAAGAATCTGGACCTCTGAATTCATTACTAATGGCACAGGACCCAAATTTAAAACTACCCTAAACACACCTCCAAATATCCCTGATGTACTGTGTGTGTGTGTGTGTGTGTGTGTGTGTATAATATTTTGGGGCTAATCTTGCTTGAAACCCAGGGTATAAATACAGGTGTGTAATTAATTACAAACAGAATTAACTATTGAACTCCTGAAAGGATCACTTGGTTTTGCAAATCACAGTTTGGAGGGGACCCATTTTCTACCCATAGTGTAAGCAAACAGTTAATGCTGGAAAGAAAAACTTCCTCTGGAGAGAAGCACTTTATATTCCTAGGGCTGGGCTCTCATAAGCAAAGCATGGTTTCCCAGAAAGTAGTGTTTTATTTTGAGAACCAGTGTGGTACAGTGGCTTGAGCGTCAGACTATAAACTAGGAAACCAGGGCTCGGATCCCCACTCAGCCATGGGATCCCACTGTGTGACCTTGGGCAAGTCATATTCCCTCAGCCTCAGAGGAAGGCAAGGGCAAACCTGAATAAATTATGCCAAGAAAATCCCATGATGCGGTTGCCATAACTCAGAAATTACTTTAAGGCACACAACAACAAGCTTGTTATATTTTCATAGGGTCCTGTTGAAGCAAATTAGGAATCAGAGCTGATCAAAGTATGAAGCAAAAGACAAGATGGTTCCCCTCCTCCATTCCAAAGACAGACGCTAACTGGACTGGCAATTGAATGGATGGCACCCTCCTTAAAACAGTAGTGGGATAGAATTCAGATATAGCCGTGTTCGTCGGTAAAATCAGTATGTAGACAGATCTTGTATGTATGTAGAGAAATCTCAATGCATCTGAGGAAGTAGACTTAAGTGTATGAATGCTCATGCTGCCAACTTCTTTTTCAGTTAGTCTCAAAGGTGCTACAAAATAGTAAGATAGCTTACGGGGTCAGGGCAGGCTAGGAGGCATATAGTTCCCTGATCTTCAATAGAGGGAAGCATCTGGATCAGTCAGGCTGAATAGCCTAGGGGCTGCCATCAATACTTCGCACCCTTTGCCACTTAAAGTGGTTGTCTCACACTACCTCAAGGTAGAGCTGGTCCTCATTAGAAATGTCCAGGGAAGTTGGTGAATAGCAGAGAAGGAGCTTGAATTTGGTTTCCCCATATCCAAATGTTACTGTGCAGAGCTTAGAAGAATTACCGTATATACTTGACTATAAACCGACCTCATGTATAACTCGTGGGCCAGTTTTGGGGTCAGAATTATGGATTTTGATAAGACTCACAGTGGAGGATAAAATTTAGGGGCATGTGACAAAGGATGAAAAGGACAAAGTTTACAGTCTTCATACAGAAATGTCTTATTCAGATCCTTCTAAGCCCAATTCTTCTTGGCTCTCTTTTGAGGGAACCATTTTCCCATTGAATCATTCACAAAAGCCAGAAGCAGCATCGTGGTGGAAAGAGTAGAGGGGTTGGTGCTTCTTTTAGGTGCTCCCAGGATGAACTAAGCTCTTACTTTTTTCTACTCTATTCAGAGAAGGAGAAAAGTTAAAATATACTATTTGTATAGACACGTGGATAAGTCGACACAGCTTTTTGGGGTCAGTTTTTTGACAAAAATTTCTAGACTTATACATGAGTATATACAGCAAATCTTTTCAGATCACAACGGATGTTTCTAGAAGGATGCAGACCACATTGGGTGACACTTCAGAGGGGGTCTCCTGGTGCGGTTGTGAGAAGGGGGCTGCCTTTCGGTATGTACTGCTGCATCTCTCCATGTAGACAAGGACTCCTAGAGGCTGAAGGTCCATTTGTCCACAGACAGCAAAGAAAATGGGTCCTCCCTTTATCAAACAGTGCCTGGAACCTTTTGAGAGTTCCAAGCAAGGCAGGTAGACTAAAACAGCCTGGGACAAGGATGGTCCCTTGGGGTGTCCTGGTCCACCAGTCACTGGTAGCAAGTAGACTGGAGCTCTCTCTTCCTCAGCATCCAGATCTACTTCTATGGGACCCTTGGCCTGGTTGGGATGGGGGAAGGCAGACTGTGAGTCACAGCATGAGTTACTGTACAGGGGTGACACCAGCTCTAAAGATGCCACTGGACAACAACTTCCTGAGTGGTCGGTGCTCAAGCAGGCTGTGGAATTCTGGGAGATGTAGTCCAAAGAAAGTAACTATCCAAAGTTTTGTGTGTGTAGCCACTACACCATTCTGGCTCCCATGCCTCCAGGATATACTTTCTCCACCTCTTTTGGCTACCTTTGCATGATGTGCCCCTTTGAGTGCCCCCTCTGCTTTTCCCAAAACTAGTCCTGTGGACCACCTCATCCCATCCCAAGATCTTCTCTCTGGCCCAACAGCAATTCTTACCATTATGTAGGCATTTCTGTTAAGGAACTTGATGAACTTCTCCAGACACCAGAAGCAACATTTTAGGCAGCACAACATACACCGGGCAACTGGATTATTGGAATCTGCAAATTACACACACAGAGAGAGAGAGAGAGAGAGAGAGAGAGAGAAGAATTAGTGCCTTAGCTTAGACTCTTTCAGAGTCTATTAGGTTGTGTGACAGTGACTGATTTTAGCAGGATATTATTTTTGTGTTCAAGATTTCCCCCCGCTTAATTTATTTATTCGTTTAATTTATATCCTGCCTTTCTCCTGGGATGAGACCCAAGAAATTAAAACAAAGTATAGCTAAGTGGAAAAAAATGAAAAATCAATGCTATTTAAAAATACATTATAACATAGTAAATAGGACAACAGCATAAATAGATCTCATTAAAGGGCCCTTTATATAAGAAATATAAAACACTGCAAGCTTTTGGAGAGGTAAAGTACATAGAGAGAGAGCTAGCGTGGTGTAGTGGTTTGAGTGTTGGATAAGGACACCAAGGTTTGAATCACTGCTCAGCCATGGAAACTCACTGGGGTTTCCATGGGCAAGTCACATTCTCTCAGCCTCAGAGGATGGCAAAGGCAACTACATCAGAACAAATCTTGCAAAGAAAGCACCATGAAAGGGTCTCCTTAGGGTAGCCATAAGTTATAAATGACAACAACAGGACATAGTTTGGAGAAGGTACTTTCTGGAAAATAAATCCTAGAAGCTATTGGTTATGCTGTTGGGGGATTCTGGGTATTGTAGCCCAAAGAGTAACTTTTCAAAGGTTTGGGTAGAAGTTCAGCTCCAGGTTTTGGGGGGGGGGGGTCTGAACTTGGTAAAAGTGACTGTCTTAATCAGGCTCAACTGTGACACCTTAGGACCAGAAATGATAAAGAGTTTTCCCCACAACAGAAAATCCTGCAACCACTTTCCTTGTAGATACACTTCTAAACAGGTAACACCTTCAATTTCTTCCCCAATAGCTCTGCCAGTTAAAATCTAGCTTCAAAATTTCCTAGAATGTGAAAGACCATTCATACTAACTTACTTCCAATTACACTGGATGTGGCTCACAGTATGTTAGCCATAATAATAGGAAGTTATTTCTGACCTGCCTTTACCACCTGGACTTTTCACCACTTGCCTTTCAACTTGTGGTCCAGATATTCCAGGATGATACGGATGACTTGGACAATGGTGAGGATCAGGGAGCCAAATGCCAGAGATCCTATGTGATATCTGAAGAGAGAGGACCAAACTTGTTACACAAAATCAACACATAAAGTTAGGAATGGGTGATGATTCATCCAAATTGCAAAATGGAGTCTTGAGTTACTTGAAAACAAACCACCAGATGCTGACCATGGCATCCTCAAAATACAAGGCCTAAAATATGCAGGCCTTCCAGAATGAGGCATCACTAGGGGGTGACATATTAGAGCCAAGTGTTTTTTAAAAGTTCATAAGGAATCACACCCAAAAGTGAATGGGGTCTCTACATTGCTAGCCTGCAATGCCTGATATGATTCCCCACAACTTGTTCCATTTCTGTTCCATTTTTAATAGGTTCCTCAGGGGGGAAATATCCCAAATAGATTCCCCAAGACTGCCTACCCCTGTTTGAAAGCAATAGGTGGGTCAATGGTCAGTTCCATCAGCCACTGGTTCCACCTCCAAAGGAACTGTTTCTGACCACTATCTTCTGCATATGAGCAAATGTTGACAAATGAACCTTGCAGGAGCAGGCAAAACTACACAGCTCCCTCTATGACCCTGAAGAACTATCAGCATCCTCTTTCCCAAAGAAGGTACTGGAGAAGGGGGAATCTGAATCACATGGCACATCTAGGGTGCCCACCTTGTAGGGTCTAAAGTCTCTTCTCCAGTTAGCAGGGTGGGGAGGAGAAATCTCAGGGCATAAGCACTGCCTTGCAAAGTAATTACTTAGACTTTGTGTTCTTGTTTTTTCAAAATCTGAATGGCACATTCTGTCTGTGGTTGATGCTTAATTTATCATGCTTAACTGTGGTGTAGTTATTGAGGTTCGAATCCCTGCTTAGCCATGGAAACCCACCGGGTGACCGTGGTTGACTCACACACTCCCAGCCCTGAAAGAACAGTGATAGGGTTGCCTTAGGATTGCCATAAGTCAGAAATTATTTGAAGGCACACAACAACAAATAATATCACCTCAGGCTTCCCCTTGTCACATCACAGGACATGGACAGTTCTGACCTGGCAACCTTAGGCACATCCTTCCAACAAAACATAGGGGAAACTCCTACAAGTCGCACACCGTAATGTTCGGATGAAGGCAGCAGACACAGCACAGGTTGGGATGTCTCGAGGCTTGTTGAAGGCCCAGTAGTAAGAGGCGAAGGCTCCCGCCAGCACACACTGTCCGAGGGCAATGACAAAGTTGATGCACCAGAGGAAGCCGATGATGTTGTAAATCTGCAAGTTGAAGAGGTTGCGCTGGACCAGCCCTTGGTCATTGTACTTGAAGAAGATGCATTCCACTGGGCATGGGAGGTATGAAGAAGCATTGAATTGCTGGAAGAAATTCAAGAGCCAAGACAGTAAAACAGACTTCGGCTGCATCCACACTGGAGAAATAACCTGGTTTGGCACTGCTTTAACTGCCCTGGCATGAGTGAAGATCTTTCTCTCTTTCTCAACATAATTTGTCTTATTCTCTCCTTCACTCAGCCTAACCTCTTCTCACTTTCTCATTCCCTGTTTAATCAGCTCACTCTCTCTGTCTCACATTTAACCTAAGCTTTGTTTCATTCTCAGCCTTAGTTGAGAAACTGGCCATGGTGACTGGGGAAATTCTGGAGGGTTTTCAATCCTTTCTCAGACTCCTCTCACAAGATGGTTGTGAAAAGAAAGGGTCCTTCCTCAGAGCCAGGCACTGTTGGCAAGCCATCTGGAGAAAAATCCTGAGATGTTGCAGGGATTTGGGGTCCTTCAGGATCTGAGGAGGGAGGAGGATTGGTTTCCAGATTCTCAGAAGTTGGCCACTCCTCAGGGAAAATGGACAAGTGGCATGGGATGGGAAACATCCCTACTCTGGGAGTCTGGGCAGGAGAAATAGCGGGTTGTATCATCTGCCATGATGTAAGGCAGCTACCTATGCCCTCAAGTGTCAGTGAAATAAACATATTCTTCCCATATTCATCACTGCATCATTTCTCTCTACCCAGAAGGAGGAGTAGGTTGCACTGGGTGACTTGAGCAAGTCACACTTTCTCAGCCTTGGGGGGTGGCAAAGGAAAAACCCCTCTGAACAAATCTTGCCAAGAAAACTCTGTGATAGGTTGACATTAGGGTTAGCATAAGTCAGAAACAACTTGAAGGCATACAATGACGACAACACCCCCTTCTTTATGTTTTTTCTAATCTAAGATACAGTTTTAAAAAGTTGTTTTAAAGAAGAATAAATTTTCTGCTTCAAAAGTTGAACCAGAAATAGTTAAAATATAGTATTTGCATCATATGAAAGTTAAAAAAATAGTTAAATTATCAATCATTTTTTAAAAATAGTTTAAAGTATAACCATTGAAAATCTATATATACAACACATTACATTATGAAAGACCCTTTCCCCTGAGCAATCAGCCTTCAAAGGCCAGCTGAGAGATAGCAAGTTACTCTAAGGATATCTTAGATGGGATATCTATACACTCTAAGGACCTTATGACAAGGGGGGGAAATCAGGCAAAATCAGGAGTTTAAACAGCAATTATCCCACGTAAAACATGATATTGCAATTAAGATTTTTACACGACGTTGCTATTAAACAGGCAATAAACAGCAACAAATCATTCATGGGGAAATCCCAAAAATAATTTGTTGCTGTTTATTGCCTGTTTAATAGCGATGCATGCGAAAATCTTAATTGTGACATTGCATTTTGCACAGGATAATTGCTGTTTAAACCCCCAATTTTCCCCCCTGATTTTCTCAGTGAGTTAAGGTCCTAAGAAGAGAGTTCCATAGCCTGGGGGTAGCCACCAACAATGTTCCCACGAGATGTACCTGTCAGGATGGTAGTACAGAGAGAACAGCCACTCCAGAAGAACTGAAGACAAAGACCAACTCATATGAAAGAAGAGTGTCTATAGATAACCTGGACCTGAGTCAGATAGATAGATAATCTGGACAAAAATGATCATTGCCTGAGCAAACTACGGTCATAAAGATCCTTTGAAAGAAAGACTCAGGCACAAACTATTCAAAAACTTGCAACTTTAGATAAAAAATAATAATCAAACATATGTAAATTTTTCTCATTTATTTTTGTCATGGTTTTATCCCAAATGAGGGGAGAGTTTAAGCTTCAGGTGCCAAGTGTTCAGTTGATTTTGCCTTTGCCTGAGTTGGCAGAATTTAGACCAGCCTTATCACTTACCAGTGGATTGCAGCTCTCATTGCCAGAGACGCTCACACAGGCAGGATCGCTGTAGTTTGTTGGGGCCACACGATAAAGGGGTCTTCCAGAAGTGGCAAGATATCTATAAAGTGGGAAATAGTCAAGGATGATACCAAGAACACGAACAAACAAGAAAACAACCTGTAGAGAAGGAGACTTTCTCCTCTCACTCTCCACCATCTCAAATATGAAAATGGCTCCCACCAGGGAATTGTGGGATGGGACACACAACCTCCCCTCACTATTTTAGTGGAAAAGAAAAAAAAAAGATGTGAAGTGACAAGACAACAGTTGGATCAAATGTTATTTCTAAATGACCTTTTCAAGTAGTTTCATGCACTAGTTAAATGGCATAGTGCATACGATGCAAATGAAGGCTGGTACCCAACCTCAGTCTTCGGTACCACCGTCTCAGGCTTCTGAAGTTGTTTCTGCATGGAGCACCAGAGCCTCCCTCCATGTCTTAATACACAAGGCAACTCAGAAGAATAAAACCATCAGGAGATCCAGCAGGATAGATATACAAGCACAATATATGTCCAGTTCCCAGGAGTGGAAAAAATGCAGTCTGTGAGACATGTGCATTCTTCCCACCACAAGGACACCCCAGGACAATCCCCCAGAAAAAAAAACAGTAAAGAGTCACTTCCAATTTCTAAGCAAGGCTTTTTCTGGCCTGAAATAAGCCTGAAGACAAAATCCACACTCTCCAAATGTCCTGATTTGGCAAGAAGAGTTAACCAATTTACCTTCTGTCATTCAACTTTTTCCAGTGCTTTTAAAATTCTCTCTCTTTTTTCCCACTTTCTCTCTTTGACTTCTAGTTATTTCGATTGCTGCAAACTGCATTCAAATTACAAAAGTATTTGCACTCAGTTAACCCAGTGGAGGGAAGAGGAGAAGAGAGGGCTGAAACTTGCCCTTCCCAGTAGGCTCAGTCAAAAACAAACTGCTGTAGCCTCTCCTAGCTTGTCTGTTCCTCCTCATTAAAACATCTGCCATCTCTTAACCACACTCTGATGTTGCCTGGCCACACATACCCCAGTTTTACCTGTGAATCTTGGAGGATTCCAGTGATGGATAGGGCAAAATTAGCAGGGAGAGATGTAATTCTTAGAAATTCAGACATCTTGCTAACAAGCGTACAAAGTACAGTTCAGTTCTATGCACATCCACTGAAGAGTAAGCCCCCAAGAAACAGCTTTGCTGTCTGCAAAACACAGTCATTTTTCTATGCAACAGTTTTTGAATTTGCAAAGCACAGCTTTCCAGTCTGCAAAGCATAAAATTCCACACCATGGAGCGGCTTTAAAAATAGTCTCTCATCACTGATCAGAGAAAACAGCAGAAGAAACTTTCAAGCCAGACAGGACAACACTGATACAGATGGCCCCTGAGCAGATGATGAAGAGAGAATGGACAGAGACGATGCTTTTCTTTCCTACTGCATGACATTTGATGTTGTTGCTGTGTGTCTACAAGTCATTTCCTACTTATGGTGACCCTAAGGCAACCCTCTCATGGGGTTTTCATTGGCAAGATTTGTTCAGAGGAGGTTGGGCATTGCCTTCCCCTGAGGCTGAGACCATGTGACCTGCCCAAGGTCATCCAATGGGTATCATAGCCGAGCGGGTAATTGAACCCTGGTCTTCAGAGTCATAGTTCAACACTCAAATGATCACACCATGCTGGCTCTTAAAATTAGGACTTGGAAATTTTGGGTCAAATATTTGTTCTAACAATTTTTGGTGTTTCAGAGCATTTAGGGGATTTATCATGAGTGGGATTAGAAAAAAATGAACGGAGAGATGGCCGTACCTTTCTGAAACAGCAAAGGATTTGTTTTTCTTTCTTACAGCAGCAATAACAATGCCTTATCACTACTCTAAGTTTAGCAACAATGGGACAGTGACAGGCCCAGCCCTACTGTTAAGTAGAGTGAAGCAGTCACCTGTGGCAGCAGATACTGCATATAGAAAAGATAGCAAACTATTTCTTTGTTATGACACCTGAACCTCCAAGTGTGGCTTGTTTTCTGCTGCTGCAGAGACTAGAACATGGAACAATGGATACAAATTGCAGGAAAAGAGATTCCACCTCAACATTAGGAGGAACTTCCTGACAGTAAGGGCTGTTCGACAATGGAACACACTCCCTCGGAGGGTAGTGGAGTCTCTGTCCTTGGAGGTCTTTAAGCAGAGGCTGGATGGCCATCTGTCGGAGATGCTTTGACTAGAGTTCCTGCATGGCAGAGGGTTGGACTGGATGGCCCTTGTGGTCTCTTCCAACTCTATGATTCTATGATTCTATTATTCTAGTCTCTGGAGCAGCAGAAAACAAGTTTGCTCCCTCCTCAATATGACATCCCTTCAAATATTTGAACAGGGCTATCATATCACCTCTTAACCTTCTCTTCTCCAGCCTAAACATCCCCAGCTCTCTAAGGCGTTCCTCATAGGGCATGGTTTCCAGACCCTTCACCATCTTAGTTGCCCCCCTTTGGACCCGCTCCAGTTTCTCCACATCCGAGGCATCTGACTAGGTATTATGGCTGGAAATGTTTTCAGACTGTTTCCAGTAGTAGCCAGTCAAACTCCTCCTCATTGTCTTTTAGTAGGGCATGAAGTCAATAGGCATCCTTTATTAGGGCTGGCTTTGCCATTAGGTAAAGTGAAGCAACCACCTGAAGTACTGGATTTTGTATGCCATTAAAGGGCTGCATGCTGCTAGTTATTTGTTATTTTGCTGTGTGGGATAGGAAACGATGTCAGAGATATTTTCTGCCTCGTGTTTCAAAATGCTTTCACTGGTTTTGAGTCCTTGGCTTGACTCAGGATAGATATTTGACACTTGTTCAGAGATATGCTGTCATTTAAAAAGGGAGGTTCTACCATAGCTAATGAAAATCAGTATACTATAATGGTTTGAGTGTTGGACTAGGACTTTGGCAGACCAGGTTTCAAATTCCCACTCAGCCATGGAAACCCAAACTAAGAGAAAAGCAATGGCAAGCTTCTCCTAAACAAATCTTGCCAAGAAAATGCCAGGAGAAAGTCACCATAAGTCAGAATCAATGTGAAGCCATGTGACAACACAAACAACACCTGGAAAGAAAGTCCTGAGAAAAAGAGACCAACCACTCCCTCTTCCCACTTATCCTGATGAAAATTTGGGATTTGGGTGTCCAGTAATATAACAATATGGGACAGGATTTTGAGCTCCTAAATATAGGGAATCCCAAACAAAACTAGGAACCCTAACATATAAAACTCCTTAAAAACAGAAAGCTACCACACAGAAAGAAGACTTATGGGGTGGTTTATTTCGTATAGATTTAAAAAATGTTTAAAATGATATTTCCACCATAGCGTTTAAAGCAAGTAAGTTCAATAATTCACCAATCTCATTCTCATTCATGTGTAGATTAGGAGCTTGCAAACCCTTTGAAAGAAGGGAAGGAGAAGTCATGGAACAAAATACAAGTTTCCGTTCAGAAAGGATACAGGGCAGTCATACCCCAGTAGGCTACACATATCACCAACAAGATGAACGTCACTAGCGGGTAGGCGAGGGTAGACATCATGTATCCGATGGCTCTGAAGGAGAGAATAGGGACCACTATAAGAACAGGTCACGGGGCCTTCAGTTTCCATCATTTTCTATAACAAATCTGCAGTGCTCAGATATATTAGTGTTATCACTAGTCTACCAACATTAAATTGTCCAAAAATTAATTCTTGATGTTAAAATATTAAGGACCTTATAAATATTGAAATAAGATTCATTTCTTACTTTGTTAACTTAAAAATATTATCTAAAATTTCAATAACTATTAAAAGTCGTAGGCAATGTTAGTCGCTAGTGGAAAAGTTTCACTACTCAAAAAGTAACGTTGTTGCCATCAAACAATTAAAACAACAGATTTCACTGTGGCAAATGTTAACCAATTAGGAGTGATTAATTTATCTTTAACAAATTATTCTGGAAATCTGATGCCCTTCCAGCAGGACGATTCTTCACAGAGACTCACTCACCGACTGGCTTCCCGGATGAGGGCAATGGCAATGAAGATGCGTTTGCGCAAGAACAAGAGAGTGAGAAGCAAGATGGCTTCCACCACACAGAGGATAATCACTAAGGGGAAGAGATGGAGAAAGAAGGAAAGATTCATATAGCATATCCTCCAACTGTCCTAATTTGGCAGGGACAGCCCCAATTTATCCGCTATTGCCCCTCTTTTTCCGCAGTTTTCAAAATGTCCCAGTTTCTCTCTTTTCTTCCCACTTTCCCCCTTTGTTCTTGGTTTATTTCAAATGCTGCAAAATGAGTTCAAATGCGGAAGTAGTTGCATTTAATTAACTCAGTAAAGGGGTAGGAAGAGGGGTGTGTGTGTTGATTCTTGCCCTTCCCTGCAGGCTCAAGCAAAAGTAAACTGCTGCAGCCTCTCCTAGTTTATCTATTATTAAAAATATTTGCCATCTTAAATACATATTGCTTAGCCACACATATCCCGGTATTTTTATTATATTGAAGGCAGTAGATAAATTTAGGGAGCTGGGCCAGGCCATGTGTGTCTTCCAGCAGATGGGAAATAGATAGGATTCAAGAAAAATGGACACCAGAGCCTACCACTGTTGCTCCCCAACAACTGCCACCTTTTTCCAGTTGTGGGACCCGCACTGAGGCTACTTGTACTTAATTCATGACGTCCCTGAGTTCTTCTCTTTTCTCTCAGAAAACTGCACTCTACAATATCTCACTGGCACACCTTCTTTTCTCTTCCTCCACACCCCCACATCCCTCCCCAAGCCACTCTCTACTGCCCCAACTTACAGACCACAAGCCAAGTTTCCTTGACACTGCCATAGGCGCTCAAGTTGGTGGTAAATCCAATGCTCTGGATGGTAGCGCCCTGTTTGTTGAGCTCACTATATTCCATATAACTGTGGTAAATTCCTGAAAAACAGAAGACGGAGATCAGGGCCAGACCTATCATTCGGGAGAATAAGAAAGTCACCAGAGAGCAGATTTTGGGTGTCACCGGAACAGCAGAAATTAATTGATCTAGTTTGATATTATTTTATCCTTATGAGGAGAAGTGTTTGCTGGATTTTCTGCCTTACATGCCAAAATAACTTCACAGGTTTGCAATGGCACGTCCCTTCACCTGCGTGAGTGAGTTGGGAGCACCCTTTGTTGTTCTTCCTTGGGATAGCAAAACATCCTGCCAAAGGTGAAGAAAAATCTCCAAACAAGGAGAATGATCAGTCTCTTATGCTTTTTAGAAGAGAACATTACAAAGCTGTGTGGTGGGGGCTGAGCTGCATATCGAACCCTGGTCTCCAGAGTCATAGGAGATTATTACACCAGGGCCAATGCAGTAATAATCGCAGTAGTGAAAAGAATAACATTGAAATAATAAATAAATAAATAAATAATAGAATAATGGCAGCTATAGCCCTCAACATTTTCACATAGTTGCGCTCTTGCGCAGAAACAGTAGCCAAAACCCATAGAATTGCATGGTTGCTTTCTGCACATATCAGACAATGATTCAATATTACATTGGAATTGATAGTTGTGTGCACGTGCAGTTTAAATTTTAAATTTCCTGGGCTGCTTCATGCATCCCTTTTTAAATGTCCCTGGCTGCTTTCCGCAGACTCTTTAAAATGGTTGGTTCCCTTTAAAATGTAAAGATGCCTGGCCATTGCTGCCACTTTAAAATACCCAGATTGCTACCCTAATGCCATGGTTGAAGAGTGATTGGTTTCCACACCCTGGCAATCACACCTCGATTACAGTAATGGGAAGCTTATTCATGGGATGTCCCGTGAATAGTTCGTTCCCATTTAATTGCTGTTTCTTCCTGGGAGAAGTCCCGATTGAATGTGACGTCATCTGAAAATTTGACACGCAATCACACAATCTTCCCAGGAGTATGTCTTTTGCTCCCCCCCCCCCCAGTGTAATAATCTCCACAGTCCAATACTCAAACCACTACGCCATATATGTACACATACACAAACATACACAGGTTAGAGGAATGCAGAAAGAGCAAAAGTACATTTCTTGGGACTCTTTCATACGAGGCTAAATTGGAAGTATAATTTAAGGTCAATTCGAATGCAATCATGGGTTTTACGTTATTGCAAATTAACTCTTCGCACGCAAATTCGGGCAAGAGGGAAGCCAATTGGAATGCAATCATGGGTTTTACGTTATTGCGAATTAAAGCTTCGCATGCAAATTCGGGCAGGAGGGGGTTATTTTCGGGTAATGAGAAGTAATTCCGAACGGAGCAGGGGTTCTTCCGAACGGAGCAGGGGTTAATGTAAATTCGCTAAACAAGCGAATTTACATGAATCCGCATTGGCTCCATTCGAAGTTGGGAGAAATTCCTCCCGTTTGAAAGAGTCCTTGGAGATGAGGTGAGCACTGCCTCTCATGTTAGGCTTCCAAAAGAGACACAATTATAGATTTCATATTGACACCTCTACTCTAGACTTTTTGATCCAGTTCAAACAGAACAAGGAGGTGTGAGTTTCCTACAAGGAGCTGTTGTGCACTTAGCCTGTTCATTTCCCCATTGGCTTTGGGTTCTCTAGTGTAGCCATTCACCATCACTGTACTCACCATATGCAATGACTGCCAGGACCCCAAGAATGAGAATCCACACTAGCACCCCAGCAGTGAACCTGAGCAGCAGAAGGAAGAGGAGGCTCAGCACCATGGCGATCAGGAGCCCTCTTGAAGGAAGAAAGAAGAGATAGAGGGAAAAGAAAAAAAATAATTAAGAGTGCAAAGGTGATCTTCGGGACTGTCTACGTTTGCCAGAATATCCCAGGCAGCCCCTGGAATATTCTGGCTCTGAATTTCAACTGAATATCATCACCCCTTGCCTGCTGAAGCTAAACACAGCAATGATGGGGGGCTGCCTTCTCAGGCAGCCCCTGTGAGCCAACAAGCAACCCATGAATGCAGAGTGACCCGGCAGGATTGCTCACAGGGACCATGTGGAAAGGCAGCTGCCTGTTGTCACCACATTTTGGAGTACACTCATCCCTCCACATTTGCAACTTTGAATTTTGTGGATTTGATTATTCACAAAGGAGCTTGTACAGACCACCCAAAAGGGCCGGTCTGTCACTGCCCCTTTGAGCAGTGGATTGGTGGCAGGGCAGCCTCACCAGCTGCCCTAGAGGCTCCAATCTGCTACTTCTCCAGGCCATGGAGAAGCGGCAAACTGCCATTTCAATGTGACCTGAAGTGTGGTGCAGCAGGCGCCCTGGGCACCCGCCATCCACAGTGTTCCCAAGGGGAGAAAGGACAAGTGCCAAAAAGGAGCTCTGTTTTGGAGCTCCTTTTGGCGCTGCTGAAAGGGTGCCCTAGGCAACCTCCAGCAGCACCATGACGTCAGGCACATGCCGGTCCATCTGGACAAGGTGCGTGCCAAGATGTCATCATGGTGCGTGCACATGGATGGAGCGCTAAAAAGATGGCACCGTCCATATGCACTAGGGCTGGGGAGGGTGCAAATGCTGCACCCTCCCCAGCCCTACTCATGCCCCGGTGACAGTGCTTTGGGGCCGTCTGTACCGAGCCATAATTTATCAATATGTTCTCTTTAGGAATATCTAGATACTCCAGCACACCTTTATGGTCAACATTAAGCAAAAGTCGCACTTAAGAAAATCTTAGAGACAACACCCCAATAGGTATTTGTAGCTCTTCCAGTGCAATGTTTGGCAGATGTTGACTAAAGAGTTGCACTGGAGGACCAAGAGATTCTTAGAGAGGAGTTTTCTCAGATAAAAACATAGTGTTTTTGTTATTTGCAGTTTTTCTACATCCACGGGGGTCCTGTGACCCTAACCCCAGTGAATGTGGAGGGACAAGTGCATAAGGTAAGTCTTTTCAATACAGGTCAAGGGGTGGAAACCCCGAATGGGGTCCTGGTGTTGTGTAAACAGCTGGGACCTGATTCAGTGTTTTGGACCTGAAGCCAGCCCAGGGATAATTCAGGGTACATAGGTAATGTAGACAAGGCCTTCTTCTCTACATCTAAACTTTGCTGAAAATGCACACCCAACCAGATCTAAATCTTTCTATGAATTCCAAACTTGCATGCATGCTGGACAATTCAACTATATGCTAAAGATTTGAGAGCATGTCCCACTTTACTCTAGACTGGAGTGGCAAAAATGTGGGCTGCAGGACTCTTTCAGCCCCCAAATCCCTTAGCCCACAATTTATAAAAAGTACCAAAACCATGCAAAATCCCCCCCTATATGTGTGGAAAAATACACAAAACATTTACATATATAATCCTCCGAATACCTTTATTTTTATGCATGTCCTACCCAAACTGGCAACTGGAAGTGTCCAGTATCGCTCCTGGTTGCCATTTTGAGAAGGATAGGGATGAAAACAGAAATATTTTGGCATGCTCGGGGGCCAGTGGGGGTCAGGGGGCTTCAGCCCTTTAGCAGAGTAGCAGGATACAAATGTAACTCATAAATACTAGAAACATGATTTGTTTTTAACCAATAACTAAGGGGTTGTCTACAGTGACCAAAAAAAAAAAAAAAAAAAAGAAAAAAGAAATCAGCTTCATCTCATATTTTCCTGGTCTGCAATGACCCCACAGTAACCTTGTTAGTGCCGCACTTACATGAAATAAAACAGACTCAAGTTGTACTAACTACCATACATTTCCCATGCCAAATTAAAATCAGTACAAAAGGGATACGCTTTTTTTTTTAATTCCAAGCATAGCAAGACCTATCAACCAATAGCCCTATTTTTTTTTTTTTTTTTTTTTTTTTTTTTTTTTTTTTTTTTTGTGGAGCTTTCGGGCTATGTGGCCATGTTCTAGAGGAGTTCCTTTCTGACGTTTTGCCAGCATCTGTGGCTGGCATCTTGAAGATGCCAGCCACAGATGCTGGCGAAAGGTCAGAAAGGAATTCTTCTAGAACATGGCCACATAGCCCGAAAGCTCCACAAAAAACTATGGATGCCGGCCATGAAAGCCTTCGACTCCACAATAGCCTTATTGTTTACCTATCATATACTCTAAATGGTTGCCTCCCCCATCTGATCCTCTTCCCTGCTTCATGTCCCAGTGAGTGATCATGAATAAGAGAGGGAAATCTAAATGTCTCCTCCTCCCAATCTGTTTATTTACCTTTAAAATGTGTTTTTAATGTCTCCAGGTGCCTATCTCCTTCATTGCAACTGCCAGCAATGGAATGCTTCATCCTGACTGCTTCCAGCCCCTTCCCAGCAGAGCCCCACTTGCAAAGTTGCTTTGAAGTCAAGCAACAATGAGGGAGTAGCCCAGTCTAACTTACTGTTGATCTCATGGCTGGGCTTGGCTGGGAATGGGGCAGCAGCGAAGAGAATGGGCAGCTTTATTCCCCATGATGTATCGGAGCTAATAGTGGATTGGACTACCCCTTCCTCTTCGCCCCACCTTGCCCAAGTGAGCGAACAAGTGAACATATACACATGCAGCTGGGCACCCCAACCCCTACCAATATGGAGGTATGACGGCATGTATAAAAGTTTATGAAATTCTAAATAAGCCTCCATTTCAGATGTCTTGCTAGCCTTTGGTTATTATTCCCTGAATATTAAAATAAAAATAAAAATGATGACACACATCAAGCTTGCCAGACTAGATTTTATCGTGGGTGGGATGGCAGTGGCCCTCCATTTAGCCCACCCACCCCTATCCCACCCCCATCTTGACACACATGTAAAAAATCCAATTTTTCCTAAACTGCTGAGTAAAATGTGAGTTTTTTAAAAAATCATATGAATGTCTAAAATAAGCTTTCTTGCTGAGAAACAGGGCGTATGTCATGTGTTCCTACAGAACTTGAAATGAAGTAAGTACGATTTTTTTCATCCGTGTAGGCAACCCCAAAGCCAACTAGGATGTTGGATCCCAAGCCAAATGCCACGACTTGTGCTTACTCAGTGAAATCATAAGCATACAAAGCACACACATCGCTGACTGGAACTGTACACCATTAATCTCAGTTGCAATCTGTTTGCTAATGTATGAAAGACTGCTTTTCCCTCCCTCATCCACAATAGCACTGCAGGAACTCACATCAGGATCCAGTACCATGACCGTGTGAAATCCTCAAAGATCTTCAGCCCAATATTTTTAGCATCGAGAGACTTTATCAGCTGTCTGCCAAGACAAGGAATTGAAAGGAGACTTATTAGAAGAGAATTCATCATATGGCATATTAAGAGCATTGCTAAGCTAGGGAGTGCAGAAAGGAGAAGCAGGTAGATTGCGGTAGCCAGGTCATTTTATTGCAGCAAAATCTATGGCAACCAATAAAGACAAACAAGTAGAATCTGAGATCTCAAAGGCAGTAGCCTTTTATCTTGCCAAAGGAATTTAAAGTTTATTTCCTGGATTGAATCTCCCAGCACCGACATGGCCAGAAGGAGAATAACCTCTCAATACCATCTGAACTGAGAACAAGTACAACAAACTGCAGGCCTAGGACTAACATCTTCAATTTTTAATCCCCCCTCCCACACCCTGCATGGTTTTTAACACTGTTTCTGATGAAGAAGCCAGTGGAGCATCAAAAGCTTGCAACATGTATGATGTGCAGTTTTGTCGTCCCAATAAAGGTATCACTGTTTTGTAGATTTTGGATGAAGGAGTATATTCTAGGATGAACTCTTGTGAACTATAGCTCACGTCTACTATGAAATGTTACCCAGAATTTTAGGTTTATATAATACACAAGGTTGGAGGGAGGACTGAAGAAAGAGGGAAATCTGCAACAATTTGCTGCTGAGAATGAAACTGTGCCTTGTCAGTACCTCCAGCATTTAATTCTGAAATTCTAGATACTATGTAACATAGGCTATCAGAAAGGGCATATTCTCCAAACTTTCCTTTGTTCTGAGATCTTTAGGAGAGACCTTTCTTTTGGGAGTTATTGTACGATGGAATTTGGGCTTACTCTGTAAGGAAATGGACTGGAATCCAGGACTTACTCTGTACCAGATTTGATGTATTCCACAGTTTGATTTGGTGACATCCCACTCAAGGTAAAATTTTCAGCTTGAGAGACATCAAAAGTAGGAAAGCAGCGATTAAGGACTGTGTAAAGAAACAGGAGAAAATAAGGAAAGGGTTTACATTAACATTAAAGAACTGTCCTAATTTTTTCACTCTCTCTCTCTCTCTTTCACCATTTCAAAATCCCAAGACTCATGGAAAAGATTCAAAGGTTTACTTTTTTGCATCAGTATTTCCAGAATTGTTCAGGAACATGACCAGAGCTCTGCTCAGAGACCACTACAGAGGAAATTTTAATGCAATACTAATGGAATACTGCTCCATTCTAAGCACCAAAGTTTTCCATAGATACATCTCCTCACTTCAGATCCCAACACTGCCCGTTTTAAAACATCTCTTGCATACAAACACAGAGCATAAAATGAAGTTTCCAGATACAGTACCAGGGCCAGTTTAGGACACTGCGCTATCTGAGCTGGGGCAGCAAATAGCAATCCCACCCTCTGGTCCTAAGTGATGGTGAAAAGTTCCCCAAACCAGCCACGTTATTTTGGTACACAACTTTCTCCATCCCTGGCAGTAAAAATACAACTATCATAAAGCAATAATTTAATAATTAGCAATCCTTTTATGGCGCCCAAAGGCTGACACCCAGGACAGTGCTTCACTCTGTTGATACAGACTATTGGCTCAAGTACTATATTCTCTAATGTTTGCAATAAAGCATTTAATGTTATTATATTTGCTGTGATGTATTTGGTAGGGGCGTGTATTTTGTATCTTTGATCCCTTTGCTTTGTAATCCACCTTGATTCCACAAGGAAAAGGCAGAATAATAATAATAATAATAATAATAATAATAATAATTTAATAACCATCATCCACCTTTCTAATGGAGATATACACAGCTTTCCCAGTCAATGTTTCTCCTCACTTTAACTCTGTAAAGTGAGTTAAACTGAGAAGAGGGCCTGGCCCAAGATCAACCAATGAGCTTCCCAACTGAGTGGGAATTTGAATCTAAGGCTGCATCTGCACTGTAGAAATAATGCAGTTTGATATCACTTTTACTGTCATGGCTCAATGATATGGAATTATTATTATTATTATTATTATTATTATTATTATTATTATATGCCTTTCTCCCAAAATGGAATTCAAAGCCATTTGGAATTCTTGGACTTATTGTCTTGTGAGAGAAGCCTCCAGGAGCAGCACCTCTCCTCTAAGGCAAGAGGGTCTTTGTTTTAGAGTGTATGTGTGTTTATGTATGTATACTTCTGTTAGTGTTGGTGGCAGTGGTAGTGGTGTATACTTTCAAGTCATTTCCAACATGACGACCCGATTACAGGATTTTCTGGGGCTGAGACTGTGTCACTTGCCCAAGGTCACTCAGTGGGTTTCTATGGCCAGGCTGGGATCCGAACTTTGGTCTCCAGAGTCACAGTCCAATGGTCAGACCACAACCCCACACTGGCAGTATTTAGTATTTTAGTATTATTTTTGGATATTTTCAAGAAGGATGCTTGAATCCATGGATAAAAAAAATCCATGGAGATTGAAGGATGCATGTAATTTCTAGTCACTTTCAGTTTTGTAAAACTGGAAACAAAACAATTTTAAGCACGTGCACGTTCTTGTATATGTCTCTCTTTCTGAGACAGAATGGCCCATGTTGGTTTTCAGGAGGGCAAAGTTAGCCCCTGGATTTGGGAAGGTTGCCCACCCCAACTATAAAAGTGATAGCAAACAGATTTCTATGAGTGCTGCTTTTCCTTTTGCAGCTCACAGAAGAAGGGAGGAATAGTACCTGACAGCATTTTTTTCAAAAAGCTAGCAAAAAGCATTAGCAGGATGGATCTGGAGCTGGCAACCCCCCAAAAAACCCGCTGTGGTTGCAGTCAGTTAGCACTTACTTGGTTTGGTTGGGAGCGTGTATTCAGGACAAAGTTCTCTGTTGAGAATTTCTTTTGCAGTCTGGGAAGAAAATGAAAAGTTTATCTGGTTTGCTGATGCAGATAGGAACATCACTTCTGCAGAGAAGACCACAGGAAAGTATACAACTGGTGTCACAGAAGTTGTGAGCCTACATACCCTAAAGGCACATCAGATCCCACCTGATCTTGGAAGCTAAGCAGAGTCAACCCTGATTAGTACATGGATGGGAGCCCAATGAATCCCAGGTGCTCTATGCTCTGTTTCAGAGGAAGGAACTGGCAAAACTATCTATGAGTATTCCTTGCCTAAGAATACTGTATGAAATTAATGGGGCCACTATAAGTTGCCAGGCACACACACACACACAAGCTTACTTTTATGCCACATCCAAAATATCTGGATCTTTATTAAACCTCATCTAACTAGGGAAATCCACAAAAGACAATGGTGCTAGGAAAGCCTGGGAGATATGAGTATCTGGACTCGAATGCATTGCATTGTGTTGTATTGCATTGCACTGTTTGTTGTTGTGGTGGTGTGTCTTCAAGTCCTTCTGAACTTATGGCGACCCTATCATGGGGTCTTCCTGGGAAGAGTTGTTCACAGTAAGGCTGACTGTACCAATAGGATCATTCCCCTTAACAGTGGCACCAAAAAGTTAAATTTAATAGTGAAGCCAGATGGTTAAATTCTTACAGAATTGGAACCAAACCAGGGATGGCAGGAAAAAAAATAGCTTAAAAAAACAAACACAATGTTTTTGTTTTTTTGCTGTTTAATCCATTCTGGTTTTTGGTTTTGGTTTTGTTTGCATTAATGTATGGGACTACACCAATTTAGGACTAAATCAGAAAATTAAGTAGCAAAATGCAGTTCAGATGACATGGCCACTAACTTAAATAATAATTGTTTTTTTCAAAGTGCTCTTCAAAAACAATTTTTGTTGTTGTTCAGCTTATGTCAACTGAAGGATTTGTTTCTGAATGTCATTTTTTTTTGGCACTATAAAATAAATTGATTATAAAGAAGCAACTGGCACGGGCTTCTGGTCTTTCAATGAACAAATGCCAATTTAAATTCAAACAGTGGTCATTCCAATAAGATGGTTGGAAAATAGTAATAATAGACAGACTTCTTTTTCAATTGTGAATAATCCATTTTTAAAAAAGAAGAGTGTTTTTTGGAAGTCATCTGGTTTAAACCAACCAACACTAAACCAAATGGAAGTTAGTGAGAAACAATAGGAAGCCTTAGTAAACTCTGGGGAATCTTGAACTTTACAGAAATAGGAAAAACCACTAGCTTAAAAGAACTAAGGTTGCATCCGCACTGCAGAGATAATCTGTTTTGACTCCACTTTAAGTGTCATGGCTATGTAATCCTGGGAATAGTGGTTAGTTGTGGCACCAACGCCCCAGCCTAAGTAAGCATGCTGAGTATCTAATGAATATGGAGTCTCAGGAGTTTATCACATGGGAGGAATTTCTCTCAATTGCGAATGGAGCCAATTCACAATTACGTGAATTCGCTAGTTTAGTGAATTTACATGAAATCTGATTGCGTTCGGAATGGATTCAGAATGACTTCCCATTTCCCGGAAATGATCCCCCATTGCCCAAAATTATGTGAGATACTCTAATACGCAATTACGTGCAACCCCATAATTGCATTCGGAATTACTTCCCATTGCCTGAAATTGCGTGACATATGCTCATTCGCAATAACGTGAAACCCCATGATTGCGTTTGGATTGCCATTGCATTATACCCCCAAATTCCATTGTATGATAAACTCCTCAGCTATATGGAAGGAGAAAGAGAAAAAGAACAGATGAAGAAAGGACATCATAGCTTACACCACAACCACAAGAACCACTGTTAGTACATGACACTATACTGGAATAATTCATTGCAGGCCCCATTGGGAAGGGATTGTTTTTAACTTCCAGAATTCCCCAGCCCACAATGGATTCTGGGAATTGTAGCACACACACACAAAAAAACTTTCCTAGGTTTTTGGAAAACGCCTTTCACTTTAGTTTGAAGGGATGTCATATTGAAGATGCAGCAAGCTTGTTTTCTGCTGCTTCAGAGAATAGGAGATGGAGCAATGGATGCAAACTGCAGGAAAAACAGTTCCACCTCAGCATTAGGAAGCTCCTGACAGTAAGAGCTGTTTGATAGTGGAAGATGTTGCCTCAGAGAGCAGTGGAGTCTCCTTCTCTGGAGGTCTTTAAATGGAGGCTGGAGGGCCATCTGTTGAGGATACTTTGATTGTTGTTTCCTGCATGGTAGAATGGAGTTGGACTGGATGGCCCTTCAAACTCTATGGACTTTATCGCATGGGGGAAATTGGAAGTATTAACAGGGATTACCCCGTGAAAATCCCACATTTACAATCACAACATTGAGATTAAACGGTCATTATCCTGGGAATATCCCATGAATATCGTGCAATTGTGATAAAGCTTTTCACATGACGTTGCGTTGAAAAGCTATTAAACTGTCATTAATCCGTGAATAACCACGCAATAAACAGCAACAAATCATTCATGGGAAAATCTCAAAAATGATTGCTTGCTGTTTATTGCATGGTTATTACCAGGATAATGGCTCTTTTATTGTGCTGTGTCTGAAGATCTTAATTGCGATTTAATAGAAATTGTACAATTTTCACAGGATAAACCCCATTTAAACTTCCAAATTTCCTCCATGTGATAAAGTCCTATGACTATCATCAGAACTCATTATCAACTATTACCAGAACTCATTATTTAGCCTTAGAAATTATTTCCAAATTAAGACTGAATAATGGGTTTTGGTAATTTAAAAAAAAAAAATCAAAATTCCTCTGAATATTTCATAGAATCATAGAGTTGGAAAAGATCTCAAGGGCCATCAAGTCCAACCAAATTTTGCCATGCAGGAAGTCGCAACCAAAGCACACAAGATCTTTTAAGTCCCACACAGGGTCAAAGCATTGGGAAATTTTAAGTCCCAAAGCATCCTTAAGTCCCACATAGGGTCAAAGCAAAACCTTAGGGATAGTGATGTCGGTAGGGTTAAGGGAAGACAAAGATCCAAGGCAGCCTAGCCAAAAGTGCAAGCTGCTCGCCTAACACACCAGGCTGGTTTTCTGAAGGTCAACGCGTGGCTGGCACAACATCTGGTCCCATATTTCGGATGGAGGCTCGGAAATCGAAGGAACAAAGACACTTGGTGGCACGGCCCAGAATTTTTCTGTACAGGATGAGACACAAATCTGGAGAAAAGAAGAATGTGAAACATGGTTGGAAGGAGGAAAGTACGTAGCCTTGAGGTTCTTTTCACAGATCCTGAAACTCCATAGGAAAAGATTGTCCCCAAGTTGCCCAAACTGCAACAAAATGGCACAAAGCTATGGTGGTTTTACTTTTATTGTGCTCTCTCACCACAACCACTAGCAGAACACCAAATGAAGGTTCCCTGGACCCTGGGCTAGACTAGACTTTGTTTACTGGATTTCTACTTCTCACAGAGCTCTTTAAACACAGGAAAGCATTAAACCATAAATTGAATTAAAACACTGCTTTTAAGACATTGACAAAATTTAAGAGACATGAAGTGAATATTAAAAATAGCACCTTTGAAATAATAATAATAATAATCATCATCATCATCATCATCATCATCATCATTCAGAGTATAGGAACCAACAGGACATCATAAGATCATGTGGGATGTTTTCAAGTCGTGTCACTTTTTGTAATAGGATCACAATAGCACAATTACAAAAACTGACATTACTGGAACACACCTCATTATCTGATTGATACCTCATTGATTCCTAGATTTTTGGATAGATTCTGGTGGTCCAAAATGGCAATCAGCGACATCTGGTAGACACCGAAATGGAGAGGAATAATGATGAAGCCACAAAAAGAGTCGGTGGCACATGGGCCTTGTGTTCCCTACCCAACCGATATCTTACCTGTGTCGTAGGGCACTGCAATCCATTCATTGCTGCTGCAAGGACATTCAGACCTGTGGCACATTTGATAATGTTGAAATACAGCAAGAAAGGTTTGTTGCTGCAAATAGAAAAGAGCAAGATAAATAAATTTAAAGTTCAGAAATGCCACGCACACACACACATCCTCCCTCCATCAGGGAGCATATTAAGCAGGTACACAATCTACAGAACAGATGCCAGATTCAAACAGCCTTTAAGACGGATCTCTTTTGGCAGGCTTTCCCAACCTGACCACTCTCCCTGCACCGTGACATCGTGATCTTGTTGCCCTGTTCACCAAGTTTTCCCCCTAATTTTTAACACCATTATATTTTATTATTTTAAATTGTGATGATTTGATTGTATTTTAGCTTGGGATGGGGAAGGGGGGAAGGATTATCATGATTTTTATGGTATTTCATGTTTTTTAATTGTTGTAACCTACCCAGATTCCTAGTGATTGGGCAGGATTATTATTATTATTATTATTATTATTATTATTATTATTATTATTAAATGAGGGCACCCTACTACCAGAGATAACAGCAGCTTTGGTGGAAGTGGGGAAATTTTTTCCCAAGGATCCCATTCATATTATACAGTTAAAGCACTTTGATTCTACTTTGACTGCACCACTATGAAATTCTAGGATTTGAAGTTTGGGGAGGAGCATATAGAATTATTAGCCAGAGATCTTTAGCATCTGCCTGAACTATACCTCCCAAGCTTTCACAGGACACAATTAAAGAAAGTGCTATAACTGTGGTGTGTGGACTGTGGACTCTTTCAAACGGGAGGAATTTCTCCCAATTCCGAATGGAGCCAATGCGGATTCATGTAAATTCGCTTGTTTAGCGAATTTACCTGAACCCCTGCTCCGTTCGGAAGGCATTCGGAATTACTTCCCATTACCCGAAAATAACCCCCCTTGCCCGAAATCGCGTGAGAAGCTTAAATTCGCAATAACGTTAAACCCATGATTGCATTCAGAGTGACTTCCCTTTTGCCCGAATTTGCGTGAGAAGCTCTAATTCGCAATAACGTGAAACCCCAGGATTGCGTTTGGATTGCCCTTGGATTATACTTCCAATTTCCCACGTCTGAAAGAGTCCAATAACACACTACCCTGTTATAGTGCTATTATTCCACTTTAGCGGCCATGGCTGTCTCCTTTGGAATCCATGGATTTACAATTAAAGGCGGGGTGTAAAAGATTCTCAGCCAGAGACCTCTTAGGCTTCACTAAGCTACAAACCCCAGAATGCCACAGGAGGCAGCCACAGCGGTTAAAGTGGAATTACAGGGCTGTAACAGTGTAGTGTGATAGAATCAAAAGGTAATCTCATTTCCACTTCTCATGTACTGTGGCTCAACCCACCTCCCTGACCATCTAGTTTTCTTTAGTTGAGGAAAACAACTTGTGTTAACACCACACCTTGGAAAAGTTACTTTTGGGACTGGAATTCCCCACCCCACCCCCAGGAGCCATGCTAACTGTGGGATACTGGGAGATGTTGTCCGAAAAGTAATTCCTCCAAGCCGTGGTCAACAGCCATTAAAAACCTCTGAGAAAAACCATGACTTCCATGCCATCCAGCCATGTAAAGAAAAGATCCACATAGGTAGGGACACAAAAGGGATAGCTGAAGTAAAGCTTGTGTGGCATAGTGGTTTCAGTGTTGGACTATGACTCTGGGGACCAAGGTTCGATTCCCAGCTCAGCCATGAAACCCACCGGGTGACCTCGGACAAGTCACACTCTCTCAGCCTCAGAGGAAGGCAAACACAAACCCAAATCTTGCCAAGAAAGGCCCTTGAATGACTTGAAGGCACACAACCACAAGATAGCCGCAATAGCATGTTATACAAAAGAGAGTTATCCTGAATAAGCCCTCTCTAATCGCAATTCCCAGAATAAGTCCTCTCTATTCGCAACGTGTGTGATAATCTTAGCCACAATCGTGCAACTTTCCCTGGATAATTCCTACTGATCCCCTGATTTCCCCCCATATGATAAAGTCCAGAGCCACGTCCTTTCGTTCCCTTTCCTCCCTGTGAATCTCCCCAAAACCTACCGGTTGTCACCAATTCCACAATACGATCCAGTTGAATTCCTGGGATAAATAACTTGCCGAGGGTCACCATAAACCCAGGCTAACATAAAGAGAGGAGAAAGAGAGAGAAAAGAAAATTAGTATGTACTTAAAATTTCATAGAAGAGATGCAGTGTGAGATACCGGTACTAGTTAACAGTGCCAAGCTAAGCCTGGAGATCGACATGGAAAGGTTGCAAACAGCACCTATATGTCTCATGCACATATCTAAAATCACCAAGAAATAATTAGACTCTTCTCCAAAACGATCTTGGAACTTTACAAATTATAAGGTGTTTCACGCCTTTTGAATATTGCTACTGTTTGCATTGGTTATGAATTGTGCACAAGGGAAAACCAGTGCTTTGAGACCATGGCTGCCTATGCACTGTAGAAATAATGCAGCTTGACACTGCTTTAAGTGCTATAGCTCCATACCATGGAATTCTGGGATTTGTAGTTTTGTGACTGCTGTGGCTCAATGTTATGGAAATTTGGGATTTGCAGTTGTGGCACCAGAACTCTATGACAGAGAATGCTAAATATTGCAAATTCCAGGATTCCACAGCATTGAGCCATGGCAGTCAGAGTGGTGTCAAACTATATTATTTCTACAATGCAGATGCATCTTATCAGGATGCAAATAAAATACACAGCATGTTTCTTCTCTTTATGACTGCAGAAAGAATTCATTTTTAACTTCTAAAGGCTGTAAGCTTCTACTGGTCCACTCATTTTAGTGAAAGCAGAATACCTAGCTCAGGATAAAGGAATACGTTTCAAGCTCTTCACTTCTGCCAGCGCTGGGAGATCATTTGTTTTCAGAATTGAGTCCATGCAAATAAAACTATTTGTATAAATTCACCAATCATATGTATTTGGCACAACTGGGCTTCCCTACTGTGAAAGCATAATTTTCCTAGGATTTTATTTCCTGTTAAAGGGAAAGCAGACTGCCAAATATCCCAGCCTGACTCCACCATTCGCACCTGACCTTATTTTATCTTAACTATGCCACCGTGTGTTTTGGATGGCAGATATAGAAATGCTCCAAGAAATTTAAGTTTCCACATTTGTGGTGTGGGAGAGGTAGACGATATTGCATACAATTTACTCTATTGCCAACTTAACCAAAACACCAGGAAGAAATCCTGGGGTTAGATTTTGGTTTCCTTACAGAGTGAGAGCTCTGACATAAAACCATGCTGGTTGCTATCAGTCTGTGATTCGTATGTCACACATAAAGCAGCCTTATTTGCTAAAGCTAGTAAAAGTATTTGAAATATATTGGTACGTTTTGTGCGGCAGATTTATTGATCTGATTTTTTGCTAGGATGTACATGCACATGTTTGTATGCATCCCTTTACTGGATTTTATTGAATTTTGAAAATGCATAATGGCTTTTAGTCAAATACAATAAATAAATAATTGATTGACAGACCCGCCCTTATCTCTGTGACATTTTCAGTGTTACTTACCCACAATCCCCACCACAATGTAACCAGCGATAAAAACCGTGAAAAGAACACAGCAAATAATATCTGTGCAGCTCCTGGAAAAAAAGGCACAGTGAGGTCAATCCACACATACAGCACCACCACTACCAACAACACCACTCACATCTACCATCCCCAACATACCAGCTTGGAAAAGTTACTTTTTGGACCACTGCCCTCCAAATTCTCCAGCCAGCATGGCCACTGGCTATACTGTCTGGGGGATATAGCCCAAAAAGTAACCTTTCTAAACTCTCCTCCCTCCTGGAGAGCTTACATGTCTTTCAAGCATGAGAAGTAACAAAAGTAAAAACAATTTCTAAAAAAGTTTTATTCCATTCATCCTTTCATATTACAATGGGTTATTGTTACCTTTTCTGGATAGGACCGCGGAAAGTGGGATCATATTTACACTTCTCCCCTGATGAGAGAGAGAGAGAGAGAGAAATAAAATTACAACGTGGAATAAACACTGGAAGATTTTCCATTCTAACACTGCTTAGTTTTGTGCAGGAGTTGTTCTCCCTGCAGAAAAACTGTATTGCGGAATCAAAATAGCTAGAAGATTTTGTTTTGTTTTTCTTCTTTTTTTGCTGGTTATATTTCTTTGTTAATGTTTATTTACTATCACAAATATTTTAAAGTTTTGTTTTTTTTAAATAAAGGTGGGCTGGTGAATAGGCCTTACACTGTGAACTAGGAACCACTCTGAGGGGTGTAGACATGAAGAACTGCTAGTAATTTCAGAAACGGGGAAAGGAAAAACAAAAATTCCAGCTGTCCCCAAACACAGTGGATTGAACCCGCTGGGTTGGGAATGTACGTTTCTGTGTTTGCATGTCAGTTCTCCAAGTTCAGTGACAATGCTAATACTGAGAAGTCATTCAGCCTGATTTCCAGAGATAGGAGATAAGTAGAGAGAGAGCGAGCTCAAGAGGCAATAAAAACCTTCAAGCAGGAAATAACCAGACATCAGGGAAACAAATTCAGAGAGAAAGTACATCAGGTGCTCTGCTCTGGAATTCTAAAACGGCATATTTGCACATGGCAAATTTCTTCCCAGAATTATGTCACCAGCGGATTACCATTCCATAAAGAAATGAGCAAAACTGGTGTCAGGCTCAAAAGGGTGCCATTTCCCTCCAGTTAAGCTGTCGCCCAGTATCCAAGGCAAAGTGAGACAGTGGGGTGCAATGGTTGGAACAGTGGCATCACTAGTTGGCATCACTTGGTCACGCCCCCCATTGACCTCATCCCATCCCATACAGAAACCTTAGTACAGTAATGTTTTTTGTACTAATGTTACTGACAAAACGTAATTCTCGTATATCACCAGGTGTAATGGCAAGAGTTCTAACATATTTAACTCTCAAAATTAAAATTATGCCTTTAAATTACAGTATCATACACACAGAATAAATGAGTTTTCCTACACATAGCTGCATCTGGTTAAAGTGAATCTTCAGTAAAATGTGATATTTTTAAGGGGAAAAATTAAAATGTAATTTTTATTTTTATTTAATGTAAGTTTTGAAACTTGAAAATTTTAATTTCGAAAAAACCTGGGGCCTCTCTTTTGTCCTCCCGCTGAGTCTCACATCATCTCTTCACCATTTTAAAGAGATACAGTATAGGCAAATGTCACAGCCTGTTTCTGTCAAAATGCAGATGCTTGAGGAGCAGTGGTGTCAACCCCCTTAGGGTGTCACCTGGTGTGGTCCTCATCCCCTGCACCCCTCAAGTGACACCATTGGGTTGGAGAGTTAGACTAGAGAGACCAGGGCCCAAATGCTCAGAAACCCACTGGGTGACTCTTGGCAAGTCATACTGTCCCATCCTAAATGGAAGGCAGTGGTACACTGAATAAATCTTGCCAAGAAAACCTTAGGATAGGGTCACTGTAAGGTGTGGAGTCGAAGGCTTTCATGGCTGGGCATCCATAGTTTTTTGTGGGGCTTTCGGGCTATGTGGCCATGTTCTAGAAGAGTTACTTCCTGACATTTCGCCAGCATCTGTGGCTGGCATCTTCAGAGAATGAAGATGCCAGCCACTGATGCTGGTGAAACATCAGTAAGGAACTCTTCTAGAACATGGCCACATAGCCCGAAAGCCCCACAAAAAACTACAGTATCACTGTAAGTTGTTGTTGATCTGAAAAACACATTAATCTCAACAACATAGTTTAATGTGTTTTTCAAATCAATTCCAACTTACAGCTGGAGCCAGCCAGTGTTGTGAAGTGGTTTGAGTGTTGGACTATGACTCTGGAGTTCAAGGTTCGAATTCCAACTTGACCATGTAAACCCAATGGGTGACCCTGGGCAAGTGACACTCTCTCAGCCTCAGGGAAATGAAAATGGCAAACCCCCGCTGAAGACACTTGCCAAGAAAACCCCATTATAGGGTTGTGTTAGATTCACCATAAGTCAGAAATGACTTGAAGGGACACAACAACAAACAACAACATAGTTGGAGTTGATTTGAAAAACACATGAAGCTCAACAACATAATATTCATAGCTAGCCAGTCCTAAAAACATTTCTTCCCATTTCTGGTGATAAAATTATAATAGCAAAATAATTAATCTAACAATGTGCCTTGCTTTCATGACATCCAAATCTGCTGTCTGACATGGTTGGCACTTGATCTCAGAACAGGTCTGGTACTTTTTCAGAGATACAAGTCAGCCATTCTCAGCCCTCAGAAAACTCTGTGATACCGTCACCTTAGAGTCGCCACAAGTCAGAAATTACTTGAGGACACACAATAAAAAAGTGCACTTTTGGCAAAGGACTGAGAATTGTTTCTATTTTATTTACTTTTTAAATTTAGTCCCTCTGCTTTGGCTACAATGTGTTCCTCCTTCACTGTAAACACTGCATCATAATTTTCTGTTCCTTTTCCTTCTCTCAGTTTCTATTGAGACTGTGTATTTTGCATTGCACATTGTCAGCTTTGGATGTTTCAGTGAAAAACATGGAATGTTGAAAACCTTGCCATTTGAAACTCCCATCATTTCCCAGTCTGCATGACTGAAATGCTAGTTGTCAGAGTGAGAGCCTAAGATTGTCAGACCCAAAGTTTGCCAAGTTTTACCCAGATTCTAGGCATCCCATCTTTTTGGGTCATCATCTGGCCTAGCATACTAGCTTTCACTAGCTTTCTACTTGTAGATGAGATGAGATACGGGACAAAACGTGGAGGTATTCTTCTGTGAAACTGTCCTGCAAGAAACAAAAGTCTACCCCTGCCCTTCCAGCTGCGCAGGGATGTTATTGCAAGAGCAAGAGATGAGGTGAGGAAAAAGATAAGGAAGGGACTGGAGAGTGAGTTGCAGAAGTAGCGGTGTGCAAGAAACAAGAGAAGCATTGGAAGGGTTATTCTGGGCTGACTCCATCGTATTCTGACCTTAAGCTCTCCCTGTTACTTGTACTCTTTCTACAGCGATGATGGCTGCCTTCGTATGAGATACCCGTTCAATACCCAGCACCACTGCTGGAGTCACAACAAGGGGCTCGCCTAAGTTATCCATGTTGGGTACCTTGTTCTGAGCTGAAACTGATTTGTGGCCTTGGGCGTCAAGTCATGTAGTCGCAGGGACCATGTGGGAAGGCAGTCACTCGTCATCGCTGTGGAGAGAGCCATAAACCTGGAGTAACAGGTAAGGTTTTAAAATCTAGCTTAAGGGAAAGAAAGAATGAGTTGGGTGTGGGTGCTGTGAACAGTCTGCGCTCAATTGGGGTTCTGGCCCTGCATCAGGTAAACAGGGTGCAGTGAACCCAGGAGGAATTCAGACTAAATAACCTATGTAGACAAGGACTGAGTGGAGCAAGCAGCAGAGTGTGAGAAAGAAGGGAGGAATTCATTGTGAGGGTGCAAGGTGAGGAGAAGGAGGGAGTAGGAGAGAAAGAAGATCAAGCACTTTCCAGTGGGAGGAAAGAAGGAAAAAAAGAAGGGAGGGAGTAGAATGGAAGGGAGAATGAGCGGTGTAAGCAGCAGAGTGCAAGAATTAAGAGTCTGTAAAATATGTTTGCTGAGGGGTAGTGGGGGCCGGTGGCATTCCTAGCACTAGTGTCACCCGGTGTGGGTGGCGGTGGTGGCCTTCCCTGCCCTCCCAGCCACCCAAAGAGACCAGCCATGAGCCAGTCAAGGCACCAGGGAAGGTGAGGTGCAGGCACATGCACTTTCCCCCCTTCCCCAGTGCAATTGGCTAGCTTGGGCAAGCCCTTCCTTCTCTGCTGCCTTGTCTTCCTCAGCCAAAAGAAGCAGGGCAGCAGAGAATGGGTGGGTTATGGCTACCTCTCCACAGAGGGAGGAGGACTGAACTAGGTCTCATTCCTCTTCTCAGGTGTCACCTGGTGAAATCCGCACCCCCTTCACTCCTTTAGTGGTGCCAGAGTTGTTCACTCAGGGTGACATGGTAAATTCCATGACCAACCAGAGATTTGCCCTTGAGTCTCTCTGTTTCAATACTCTCTATTGATCATCTCAGGTGCAACTGTAAAAATTGTGTGAAGGCTAAAACACAGTGGGAGAAAAAAGATATAGAACAATTCATGTGCTAAATTTGCATAATTATAGTAATCTGCATAGTGCAGTCAGCCCTCTGTATCCACAGATTCAATAAGCCATGGCTTAAAAATATTTCTTTAACAATCTGAAAAAGTAAACTTCAATTTTGCCACTTTATATAAGGGACACCATTTTAGGACACCATTGTATTTAATCAGACTGGAGCAGCCACTAATTTTGTTATCCATGGGAAGTCCTGGAACCAAACCCTTGCAGATATCAAAGACCCCCTCTATACAAATTATGTGCCCAGATTTGATGAGGTAAAATATGGCAATCCTAAGGGATGCAGTGGCTCACGTGGTAAGACGCTGACTCTGTTGATTGCAAGATTGGCAGGTTGGCAGTCTGAGGCCCAAGTGCTGCCTGATGGGGTGAGCTCCCATCAGTAGTCCCAGCTTCTGCCAACCTAGCAGTTCGAAAGCCTGCAAATGCAAGTACTGTAGCTAAAAAGGGACCACTTCAGTGGGAAGGTGAACAGCGTTATGTGCAGTCATGCTGGCCACATGATAACATAGTCTTTGACAAACGCTGCCTCTTCGGCTTAGTAATGGAGATGAGCACTGCCCCCTACAGTCGGACACAACTTGACAACCTTGTAAAGGGGAATTACCATTACCATAGCATAGCCCTATCGTTTTGTAGAAAGTGTGATATGTAAGGGTGGAATATGTTACAGTTAGAACAGAAGCAGCTCTTTTTCCAACTTTCCTATCTACCCCTGCCCAATATTTCACTTTGGAGATTATCACACAGTGTAAGGAGGGATCGATCCCATCCTTACCCTGTCCTGAAATCATCCTTATCACATCCGTGCTTATCTTGTCCTTCTCCCGGCAGTGGCCCCATCATTGTATTAAAGGGAGTTTCCGTTAATACACAGTGATGGGGCCATGCCACTTCAGTGATGAGAGAAGGACAGGATAAGTACGATGTCATCTGAAAATCTTATTGTGATCGCACGATAAGGATGACTTCAGGATGGGTTAAGGACAGACGTCGTCTGAAAATCTTTGTGTGACCACATCACAAGGACGGGAGCATTCCGACCTTTACCCCGTGTGATAATCTCCTTTGTTAGAGCAACAGTCACCCTGAAGGCTGCCCCCTAAGACAACCCATAGTTCCCAAATGCAATGGGAGATGCCACTCTGTCAGTGCAAATGCAGTGGCCAGGCCACTCCAGACAGCCTGTCATGGAAGAGCAGCAAGTTGTTAATCAGCAACTTTATTACTATGGTATTTTTAGTGCTTGCGGGATCTTCTGACTCATGTACCAAAATAACCTGCCTGGCTTTGGATACCATGCACTTTGACTTTATATGGGGGAAGCAGTTACTTTTCTGCCTCAGGCAGCAAAACACGTTTGGTGGATATTGTGGCTCATCACAAAATGATCTGAGAAGGGCTGTCTCTGATTTTTGTTTCCTTATGACTTCAGCCCATCCACCTCCCACCGAAGTTCAGAGCATGAAAGACAGACAGACAGACAGATTCTAGCCATGCTGTCCGGAGGATGGAGTTTCCAAACCCGCCTAGCACTGCTCAACAAAACATATTTTACAGCTATTCTTTCTTCTTAACAGATTTTCTCTGATAAGAAAAATAAAGAGAGCGGGCAAACCCAACTATAAGACACTAACTTTTGGGGCATGTCCTTACCATTCCAAAAGTGAGGCGAAGCGATTGCACATTGAAAGCACTGCCTGAAACCAACTTAAATAATCAGGTAGTTTGATTTTAAGCATATGGATGACCTTAATTTGCTTTTCTTTTCTCCCTGATCATTTTGTGTTCTTTTTTTATCAAGTCTCTTAAAGTAGAGGTAGAAACAACTCCAGGCATTGCTGAACTACAGTTCTCAGCCTTCCTCACCCTCAAATAGGCTGGCTAATTTCCTGAACCTTGTTGCCATTTTTGGTAGGTAGATTTGCACTAGAGTTTTCCCAGTCCCCAAATCTGGTAAAGTTCCATACCCTTTGACATAAGCTAGGGGATGCTGCAGCTTTTTGCTTTTGTTAGAGCTTACAGGGAATTGAAAGACTCTGCCCCCTTCCTCTCTTTTGTCCCCTTCTGACTTAGAGGAGTACAAACTCCTTTGTGTTTTGAACATAGTTTGCAGTAAGTTGAGGACAAAAGAGAAAACAGAAAAAGAAGAGAGAAACTGGGACATTTTTAAAGTAACTGAATAAGTGGGATGGCAGAGGATTAATCAGGACTGTCCTTACCAAATTGGGACAGTTGGAAATATATAGTTCTGGTTGACCATACACTTCTGACCGCTGTTGTAAACTGTCAGTGGAGTGAACAGAGCTTGGAAAAAATTATTTCTGAACCACAACTCCCAGTGTTCCCTAGAATTCTCCCCAGGAATCAAAAAATGTTGGACCAACGCTGAAACATGAGCAAGGGTAAACATCAGCCTTCAGCTCGCACAAAGAGAAACCGTTGTACTGCCAACGCAACATCCTGGAGTGTGTGTTTTTGTTTTGCGTTCCTTTGTTTTTGTGCTTGCCATGGCACAAAGAGACCTCACATGCTACCCTATCTTGCCCTCCCTCTGCAATATGGCCTTGTAAGGGCCACCAATGTAAAAGACTGGGTGTGTGTTGGGGGGGAGACCAAAGGCCATGGGCAATACCTGTGCCTGCCAGGCAACTCTGCCACACCGCATTTACTTCATGACCAGCATGAATAATCACAATAATTACCGCCCAGACAACTTTGGTTCTTTGGCAGGCTAAAAGTGTAATAAATAAATCCAGTGCGGCAGGAGGAATGTCACTGGTGTCATTTACTTGCTTTCAATTGCAAGCGCATTAAGTCTATGAATACAGCAGGGCAATGAGCATTCAAGGCTTTCCCTAGAGAGGAATGGCTTTCACATTTCTTGTACCCAGGCTGAACACAGAGATAACACACCCACATTTCTGGTCTGACCAGTTCACCAGTGGCATGACCCGCATCAGACGGCGCCATTATTAATGATGTCCCAGAATGGCACTTGAGACCAAGTGACAACTCTAGGGTGCTTAAAAAAACTTCCAGCTAGACAGGGAATAAGGAAGAAGAAAAAAAAAGGTACAGCATAAAAAGATGTTGTAAAAAGGAGCTTCTTTGCTAACTGAGGCATGCCTATATTGTTTTGTTACCGCAAGGTCTGGCCCTCTCCACATCTTCTCTTTTTCAAATTAAATTGATATTAAAAGGGATATTTGATGCATGTAATGGAGAGGGCACTCCCTGTGCAAGAAACCAGCCATGATATAAGGAGATCTGACTGGTTTGGCATGAATCATAGAATAAGAGAATTGGAAGAGACCACAAGGGCCATCCAGTCCAACCCCATTTTGTCATGCAGGAAATCTCAATCAAAGCATCCCCGACAGATGGCCATCCAGCCTCTGCTTAAAGACCTTTGAGGAAGGAGACTCCACCACACTCTGAGGAAGTGCGTTCCACTGTCGAACAGCCCTTACCGTTAGGAAATTCCTCCTAATGTTGAGATGGAATCTCTTTTCCTGGAGCTTGCATTCATTTTTCTGAGTCCTATTCTATGGAGCAGCAGAAAACAATCTTGCTCCCTCCTCAATATGACATCCCTTCAGATATTTAAACAGGGCAATCATATCACCTCTTAACCTTCTCTTCTCTAGACTAAACATCCCCAGTTCCCTAAGGCGTTCCTCATAGGGCATGGTTTCCAGACCCTTCATCATTTTAGTCGCCCTCCTTTGGACACGCTCCAGTTTCTCCACATCTTTTTTGAATTGTGGTGCCCAGAACTCGACACAGTATTCCAGGTGGGGCCTGACCAAAGCAGAATAGAGTGGCACTATGACTTCCCTTGATCTAGACACTATACCTCTATTGATGCAATCTAAAATCGCATTGGCCTTTTTAGCTGCCGCATCACACTGTTGGCTCATGTTCAATTTGTGGTCTACATGGACTCCTAGATCCCTTTCACATGTAGTTTCATTCAGCCAGGTGTTGCCCATCCTATATCTGTGCATTTCATTTTTCTGCCCTTAGTGCAGTACCTTACATTTCTTCGTGTTGAAATACATTTTGTTAGGAGTGGCAAATGATTAATTAGGCCTGCTCCTGCCAGATTGGGACCGTTGAAGGGTATGTTGTTAGAATCATAGAATTGGAAGAGACCACAAAAGCCATCCTGTCCAACCCCTGCCATGCAAGAACTCACAATCAAAGCTTCCCTGACAGATCATCATCCAGCTTCTGTTTAAAGGAAGAGTGGTGGAGTCTCCAAGGAAGGAGACTCCACCACTCTCCGAAGGAGTGTGTTCCACTGTCTAAGAGCTCTTACTGTCACGAAGTTCCTCCTAATGTTGAGCTGGAACCTCTTTTCTTGTAGCTTGCATCCACTACTCTGGGTCCTATTCTCTGGAGCATCAGAAAACAAGCTTGCTCCATCCTCAATATGAAATCCCTTCAAATATTTAAACAAGGCTACCATATCAGCTCTTAACAGTCTCTTCTCATGTTGGTATAGGAGGGTTAACACTTTCCTACCTAGTTGTAACTCCTGGGCAACCAACGATGACAAATGCTAGGGCTTACAATCCAGCCACTGAAAGTTGGCCTCTGCTTGACAATCATCCCTACTTGAGGACAGACAAATGTCTAGAAGCCTAGGAAAGAGTTTCAGGTTCTGTGCCTCACAACCCCAGGCCTAGCCAGGACCCCTGGCTCTGCTCCTTCCACTTAATGTTCATGTACCAGGATGGGACATTTGAGACCCCCAGACACATGTTTTGTAGCATCTTCAATACAGAACTAGATCAACAAGTGTTGGGATTTGGCAGCAATGACCCTTTGCTTGGAAAGCTGAAGTATTTCCCCAAAATTTCACCCACTTCTTTAATTTATTTATTTATTTATTTATTTATTTTATATACTGCCTTTCCAAAAAAGATCAAAGCGGTTTACAAAAAGTGGATAAACAAGGGTTCTCTTTCCTCAGGCAAGCCCTGGTGGAGCTGGGCCTGCCTCTTCTCTCCCTCCCTAGGCAGAGGATGGCAGTTGGTATGGAGGGAGAGTCCTCTTGCCTCAGGCCTCATGTTTCAGCTCTTTTGTAAACAACAAAACAACAAGAACCCACAAAGACATTGAGAGAGGAACAGAGAGATGGTTGTCTCAGCTAATCTATTCTGTGCCCAAAACATATGCCATGCCATTTTCCAGCAAACCACAAGGCTGTGACACAGAAGTGTCTGGCTTCGGTCATATTTTATTTGCTGTTGTGTGCTTTCAAGTTGTTTCCGACTTATGGCGACTCTATCATGGGGTTTTCTTGGCAAGATTTGTTCAGAGAGGCTTTGCCATAGCCTCCTCTGTGACTTGACGAGGGTCACCTGGTAGGTTTCACTGCTGATCTGGGAACTGAATCCTGCTCTCCTGAGCCTCAGTCCAACACTCAAACCACTATGCCATGCTGACTTCCCTGGTCATCTGCAGATTGTCCCTATTCAAAGGAAAACAAACTTTTGTCCATTTTTCAAAGGTGCGGGACAATGAAATTCTTATTGTGGTCAGAAAAAGAGAAGCATATATTAAACAGTGTGGTATGTTGGACTAGGACTCTGGTAAACCAAGGTTTGAATCCTTGCTAGGCTATGGAAACCCACTGGGTGGTACTGGTCAAATCACATTCTCAGCCTTAGAGGAAAACAAGGACGAATAAATCTCAATCTTGCCAAGGGAACCCTATGATATGGTTGCCATAAGTCAGAGTTGGCTTGAAGGCACATCACATAAAAGTAAAACCAAACTCTTAATACACTGAAATTTTCGATGTGGTTGGAAAAGGCACCCAACAATTCACACAATATAAGGTTGGTTGGTTGGTTTCAGTTTAGAGACATGCATGTCAGAAGGTTTTGCTTCCTTCTCACTACCAAAGAAAAAGGGTGCCGTGAGCTTGATTGCTTTATAGACTTCCAGAAAATATTTCTTCTTCTTCTTCCTTCTCTTTCTCGCCAGCATTTCCTTGTTCTGATTCTGGACAGAGGTAAGTAAATATCCGCCCTCACCTCCTTCCTCCACCCTTGACTTTCTTGGGCAGTGCCCTTCTAACCAAATACGCCAACCTGTCACTCTGGACAACTCCCCCACTAATGCCGTCATCTCCCAAGTGCTACCAGCTTGTGGCCATTTGCCCAAGCTGAGAAAGTTTAAACACCAAAGCCACTGAAGTGAGGAGTGTTCAAACATTAACCAATAAGTACAGCTCGAGTCTCCCTTTTCCGGACTTCTGAAATCCAAAAGATTCCAAAACTTTTTTCATGGGTAGCTGAGACAGTAACCCCTTTGCTTTCTGATGGTTCAATCTACACAAACATTGTTTTATGCACACAATGATTTGAAATAGTGCATATAGAATTCAGGCTATATGTGTATATGATTTTTGTGTTTAGACTTGGTTCCCATTTGCAAGATATCTCATTATGTACATACATGCAAATCCACAAAAATCCTAA
Organism: Urosaurus nigricauda; assembly: GCA_034509955.1. Classification (NCBI taxonomy): domain Eukaryota; kingdom Metazoa; phylum Chordata; class Lepidosauria; order Squamata; family Phrynosomatidae; genus Urosaurus; species Urosaurus nigricauda. Next base: position 316,055,783 of record JAOEGL010000002.1, on the reverse strand, counting down.
GCATTTTGGATTAGGGAGGCTTAACCTGTACAACTCATTTTGACAGCAGGCCAAAAAAGGAAAAAAGGACCATGAAAGGGCAATGCCTTGTGCAACCAATACAGCCTGTCTCTTTTAAGTATCCGAAGAGCTTACAGTCTTACCGCTCATCTTCATGGCTCACCCTAGATGCATAGTTTAGTGCCCGGAGGCATAGAAGCAAGTCATACAAACATAGCCTCCATCTGCCCTGATTTGGCAGAGACAGTCCCAATTAATCCTCTCTTTCCTCCCACTTTTTCCACTGCTTTTAAAATGTCCAGGTTTCTTTTTCTTCCTTCCACTTTCTCTCTTTGTCCTCCACTTACTTTCATTGCTGCAAACTGAGTTCAAAGTGCAAAAGTCGTTTCTAGGCAATGAATTCAGCAAGGGAGAAAGGAGAGGAGTGGGGGAATCTGCCCCTTTCCAGTAAGTTCAGGCAAAGGCAAACTGCGGCAGCTTCTCCTAGGTTGTGTCTTCTTCTTCCTTAATAACATTTGCTATCTGGACCCTACACTGGTATTGCATAGCCACATTTGTCCAGGTTTTCATATGTGAAATATTGGGGGGGGGTATGGACAGATTGGCATCTTATTCGTAAAGGACGACTGCCACCATCTTGTTTGTAAGGGCAGGACTGGGAGCAGGGCAAACAATGCCAGGAAACACTCACAGGGTAGAAGTTCTGGGACAATGCCCCTCACAGTCCAAAGATTACCAGGCTCAGCCACACTGAGTTCCTTTTGATATCCTATAATACCAAATCCTGTTTCATCTTGGAGCTAAGCAAGGTCAGCCCTGGTTAGTACTTGGGTGGGAGATCACCAGTGAATATCAAGTGCTGCAGGCTATTATGTCAGAGGAAGGAACTGGCAAAGCCACCTCTGAGTGTTCCTCACTTGAGAAAACCCTAGGAAATTCATGGGGTCACCATAAATCAACAGGCAACTTGAAGGTACACAACCCAACATATCTCTCATATTCTCTCAGAGCTTTGAGACATATATATATATATATATATATATAACATTATAATTCCTGGAACCTCCCACCTCCAAGCTCTTCAAACCTTTCCAAGAGCACAGAGCGTTGATCCTCCCATATCCTTGGAAGTTACTTTAGTGTGCCACGTGGCTGTATACAGAGAAACATACAGGCCTCTCCTCAGAAAGAACACAAATCTAGACTTAGCCAGAGAAGCTCGGGAAGTAGCAGGGGATTTGGTGTAGCACTTGTCACTGTCTTGCCCATCCTTCTCAACAGTCTGTCTAAGGCTGGTGGGAATTCACAGCACAGAGCGCACACTAGATTGTGTGCATTCAGTTCTTTGCAGAGGAGATATTCTGAACATTATTTGTTGTTGGTAACTACCCGTCAATACCAACTCAAGACGACCCTGTGGATGAGACATCTCCAAGACTCCCTATCTTTCCACTATTCTTCGTAGTTCTTCGTAGTTCTTGCAGATTCATACCCATGACCTCCATAGTGGAGTCTAGCCATTTAGTATATAGTCTTCCATGTTCTCCTACACTCCACCTTTCCTAGCATTATTGTCTTTTGTAATGAGTCCTGCCTTCTCATGATGTGGCCAAAGTACAACAGTTTCAATTTAGTCACCTTGGCTTCCAGGAAAATGAGTGGCTTGATCTGTTCTAGTGGACCATCTATTTGTTTTTGTTTTTTGGCTGTACACACAGTATCCTCCTCAGCACTCTTCTCCAGCACCACATTTCAAATGAATTGGTTTTCATTTTATCCATTGTTTTAAACTGTCCAGCTCTTGCATCCAAACATGGTATTGGGGAATACAATTGCTTGTACGATTCTGACTTTCGTATTTAGTTACTCTTTAAGGAGCTTTTCTAATTGTTTCATAGCTTCCTTCCCCAGTCTTAATCTTCTTCAGATTTCTTGAGTGCATTCTGATCTGTTTGATCCAAGGTATAGGAACTCTTTCACTCTTTCTGTTTCCTCATTGTCTAGGCTGAATTTATGAAGATCTTCAGTGGTGAAGTTAAAGGCTTTCATGGTCAGCATCCATAGTTTTTTGTTGGTTTTTCAGGCTATGTGGCCAGGTTCTAGAAGAGTTTATTCCTGATGTTTTGCCAGCATCTGTGGCTGGCCATCTTCAGAGAATGCTCTGAAGATGCCAGCCACAGATGCTAGCAAAACATCAGGAATGATCTCTTCTAGAACATGGCTACATAGCCTGAAAAACCCAAAAAATATTATCTTCGGTGGTCATTATTGTTGTTTTCTTTATGTTCAGCAGTACACCTGCCTTAGCACTTTCTTCCTTGACCTTCCTCAGCAGCTGTGATGTTTTCTGCTAGTAGTATGGTGTCTGGACCATGCATTTTGCTTATTTTCCTGAACTCTGATCTCAAGACACCTACTGAAAGTTGTGAAGCTAAATCAATTATTCACCAAGATTGTTTTCACTCTTGTTAGCCGTGTTAATCCACCTAACATAAGCAGCCTCTCTCAATCTGTCTTCTGGGTTTCTTATTCCAAAACACCCATAAGACCTGGAAATTTTTTTCTTTTTGGTACAGCAGTGGCCATGTTGGTTCAGGGGGCCTGTATTTAAAAAATACAACATTTTTACCCCAAGCTCCGATGTTTTATAGCATGGGGCCTATGAACAACTGCACCCCACGTTCAGGGTGTTGACACATTGACATCTTCATGCTCTTAGAAAAGAGGCAAGATGGGAGGAAAAGTAAACTAGCACCATCACCATCTAAAACATATTAATGTGATGTATTTGATTGTGTGTTTTAAAATTGTACAATTTTAAAGGATCTTTTGTGAGCTGCCTTGGGTCCATTTTAAGAGAAAGGCGGCAGGAAAAAACGTTAGCTTACAAATTATTTTTTCCAAAATCTAATAAAAAAGTCCACCCCTCAAAGAGTCGAACATTACTCAACTGATACAAAGAACTATTTGGTCATTACGACTTAAAAGTGACTTATTAAACAGATGAAGAGTAGACAGAACCTCCCTTTCCTGGTAAGCAATGATTAGTTTCCTTTGCTTTCTCACTACGGTCTGATCCGCACTGCAAAAATAAGGTGGTTTGGCTCTACTCTAACTGCCATGGCTCAATGCTATGACACCCTGGGATTTGTAGTTTGGTAAGATATTTAGCCTTCTGTCAGAAAGCTCTGGTGCCACAAGGATTCCAGGTCCCAGGATTCCATAGTATTGAGACATGACAGTTAAAGCAGTGCCAAACTGCATTATTTCTAGATTAGACCATAAGAGCCTCCATGCTGGAGTCGAAGGCTTTCATGGCTGGCATCCACAGTTTTTTGTGGAGCTTTCGGGCTATGTGGCCATGTTCTAGAAGAGTTCCTTTTTGACGTTTCGCCAGCATCTGTGGGTGGCATCTTCTCCATGCTCTTTTGCTATAACAGAAGGTGCTACTCAAAGGGCTTCACCATCTTACTTATTTTGGACAGAGCACATTTTGTGTAGTGAATGCTGGGCTAGTGAGGCTGTTGGTCTGGTTCAGTGTAAGGCAGAATGTTTCCTGGTCATGACCGAAAGGAAATTGGTCATGTTGGCAGGACTAACCCCGTTATTAGGCAAGGTGATAGTTGAGAATAATGTTTTCCCAGACTTTTCCAAGTGTCCCCTTTTGTTAGAAGATAACGACAGCTTGATGCTTGTGCCTCAGGCAGCAAGATTTCTAAACTGTCCCTGTACGCTTAAGGCAAGTAGTCAAGTTACTTCCTAGTCATGCAAACCCAGAATCCCTAATCCAAATGACCACTGATCAGATGGGCTGGGGATTGTGGGAGCTATAATCCTATACATCCACACGCATCAGGTAGCACGAAGTCTGGGCTGGCCCTGAATGCTTTGGGTGGCTGCTTTGCAAGTAAGATCTGCAGTAGAGACCAGAACTTTGGAGAAGTTATTAATTTGTAATGCAAATCCCAGAAACCCACATCACCTCCACCCAAAACAGTAGTTTGGGAATTGTAGTCGGATACATCTAAACATCTGACTGTGAGCGAGTATAGCATAGTTGTTTGAGCGCTGGATTATGACTCTGGAGACCAGGGTTCAATTCCCAGCTCAGCCATGAAACCTACTGGGAGACATTGGGCATGTCACATTCTCTCAGCCTCAGAGGAAGGCCATGGCATACCTCCTCTGAACAAGAAAACCCCACGATAGGTTCACCTTAGGGCCGCCATAGGCTGGAAATGACTTGAAGGCACACAACAACAAACCGCAACAGTATCCGATTGAGGAAGACTGTGAAGAAAAAGTCAACCATGACAGTTTTCTTCAACTTCCTGATCTATCCAAATAAATTCTGAAAGTCTCAAGAGTGCAGAAGAGCTCGTGTCAAAGGTGCCACGAGATCCTTTTGCCTAGTGATATTCCAGACTCACATGTCTGTGTTTCTGAATTCTTGGAATTAAGTTCTTTTTTTAAAGGTATGAGATGATACTTATAGAGAGTCACAGAGTCGGAAGAGATCCCCAGGGGCCATCCAATCCATCCCCATTCTGCCATGCAGGAAGACCCGGTCAAAGCACTCCCGACAAATGGACCTCCAGCCTCGGTTTGCAAACCTTGTATCTTCAAGAAGCAAAGTTTGGGACCCCAACCTGGGTTCCTTAACAAGCCCTATAACCTTTCCTCCACAAATCCTGGCTCAGCCATGAAACCCACTGGGTGACCCTAGGCAGGTCACACTCTCTCAGCCTCAGAGGAAAGCAATGGCAACCCTTCTCTGATTAAACTTGCCAAGAAAACCTCATGACAGGCTCGCCTTTGGGTCACCATAAGTCGGAAATGACTTGAAGGCACACGGCAACAAAGTTGAATATTACTTCAAGACTCACATTACATTCTTCCTGTATAAAACCCACTGGGATGACTTTAGGCAAGTCACACTCTCTCAGCCTCAGAGGAGGACCATGGCAAACTTTTCTCTGAAGAAGCTTGCCAAGAAAACCCCATGATAGGATCTCTTTAAGGTTGCCATAGGTCAGAAATGACTTGAAGGCACACAACACACAAAGTGGAATATTACTTCAAGATGCAAATTAGATTCGTCATTACAAAATCCCCTGCATAAAACCCACTGGGCTGACTTTGGGCAGGTCACACTCTCTCAGCCTCACGGCAAGGCCATGGCAACCCCTCTCTGAAGAAACTTGCCAAGAAAATCCCTTGATAGGGTCACCATAATTTGGAATTGATTTGAAGGTGCAGAACGCACAAAGCTAAACATTACTTCAATCCTCACGTTACATTTGTCACTACAGAAGCCCCTGTATAATACCCACTGGGGCAACCTTCAGCAAGTCACACTCTCTCAGCCTCAGGGTAAGGCCACGGCTCACCCCTGATGAAGAAACTTACCAAGAAAACCCCATGATAGGGTTGTCATAAGTCAAAAACAACTTGAAGGCACACAACAGCAACGTTGAACATTACTTCAATCCTCACATTACATTCTTCATTACAAAAGCTCCTAAATAACCCCCCACCTGGATCACACTCTCTCAGCCTCAGAGGATGGCCATGGCAAAACCCTCTCTGAAGAAACTTGCCAAGAAAGCCCCAGGACAGGGTTGCCATAATTTGGAAAGGACTTGAAGGTACACGGTACACCAAGTTAAATATTCACTCCTCACACTACATCCTTCATTACAAAAGCCTACTGGGTGACCCTGGCCAAGTCACACTCTCTCAGCCTCAGAGGAGAGCACTGGCAAACTCTTCTCTGAAGAAACCTGCCAAGAAAACCCTAGGATAGGGTCATCATCAGTCAGAAACGCAGACACACAAAGTCGGATGTGACTTCAAGCCTCACATTGCATACGCCATTAGCCCACTGGGGGACTTTGGGCAAGTCACACTCTCTCAGCCTCAGAGGGCAACAATGGCAAACCCCTCTCTGAAGAAACTTGCCAAGAAAAACCCATGTTAGGACCTCCATAAGTCAGAAAGGACTTGAAGACACACAAAGTTGAACATCACTTCAATACTCACATTACATCCTTCATTACAACAGCCCCACTGGGTGAGCCTGGCCAAGTCACACTCTCTCAGCCTCAGAGGATGGCCGTGGCAAACCCTTCTCTGAAGAAACTTGGCAAGAAAACTCCAGGATAGGTTCTCCTTAGGGTCTCCCTAAATCAGTCAAGGTCTTGGAGGCACACCATAAAAACATGATGATGATGATGATGATGATGATCATCATCATCATCATCATCATCATGGGGAAAGGGGACTCACCATAAGAGGTAGAAGAGGAAGGCTCACCCTCCCCTTCTTCTTCTTCCTTCTTCTTCTTGGCCCCCATGGCCAGGAGTTGCTGCTAGCTCTCAGGAGAACCTCTCCATCTGGGGAGCCTCAGGGGCTGCTCTGAATGGAAGGCTCCTGGGTTCTGATCTGGAACCTGTTGCTTAGCAGAGCCTCCAGCCAGCCCCCTCCCACCTGGGGCCTTCCTCAAGGTAAACCTGTGCTTCTCTGTGTGCCTTTTGATTGGGTAAGACCTTAAAATTTGAATTTGTGAGCCATTTCATTGGTTCATTGGGGAGGAGGAAAGAGAAATCTCATTTTATATAACTGCTAGGAGAGGCTTCTGGCCATACCTTCCTCAAGGTAAACCTGTGCTTCTCTGTGTGCCTTTTGATTGGGTAAGACCTTAAAATTTGAATTTGTGAGCCATTTCATTGGTTCATTGGGGAGGAGGAAAGAGAAATCTCATTTTATATAACTGCTAGGAGAGGCTTCTGGCCATACCTTCCTCAAGGTAAACCTGTGCTTCTCTGTGTGCCTTTTGATTGGGTAAGACCTTAAAATTTGAATTTGTGAGCCATTTCATTGGTTCATTGGGGAGGAGGAAAGAGAAATCTCATTTTAGGAGAGGCTAGGAGAGGCTTCTGGCCATACCTTCCTCAAGGTAAACCTGTGCTTCTCTGTGTGCCTTTTGATTGGGTAAGACCTTAAAATTTGAATTTGTGAGCCATTTCATTGGTTCATTGGGGAGGAGGAAAGAGAAATCTCATTTTAGGAGAGGCTAGGAGAGGCTTCTGGCCATACCTTCCTCAAGGTAAACCTGTGCTTCTCTGTGTGCCTTTTGATTGGGTAAGACCTTAAAATTTGAATTTGTGAGCCATTTCATTGGTTCATTGGGGAGGAGGAAAGAGAAATCTCATTTTAGGAGAGGCTAGGAGAGGCTTCTGGCCATACCTTCCTCAAGGTAAACCTGTGCTTCTCTGTGTGCCTTTTGATTGGGTAAGACCTTAAAATTTGAATTTGTGAGCCATTTCATTGGTTCATTGGGGAGGAGGAAAGAGAAATCTCATTTTAGGAGAGGCTAGGAGAGGCTTCTGGCCATACCTTCCTCAAGGTAAACCTGTGCTTCTCTGTGTGCCTTTTGATTGGGTAAGACCTTAAAATTTGAATTTGTGAGCCATTTCATTGGTTCATTGGGGAGGAGGAAAGAGAAATCTCATTTTATATAACTGCTAGGAGAGGCTTCTGGCCATACCTTCCTCAAGGTAAACCTGTGCTTCTCTGTGTGCCTTTTGATTGGGTAAGACCTTAAAATTTGAATTTGTGAGCCATTTCATTGGTTCATTGGGGAGGAGGAAAGAGAAATCTCATTTTAGGAGAGGCTAGGAGAGGCTTCTGGCCATACCTTCCTCAAGGTAAACCTGTGCTTCTCTGTGTGCCTTTTGATTGGGTAAGACCTTAAAATTTGAATTTGTGAGCCATTTCATTGGTTCATTGGGGAGGAGGAAAGAGAAATCTCATTTTAGGAGAGGCGCGCGCCTAACGGCGCGCGAATTTTTTCTTTTCATACTCATTTTTATATTTGATAGCCAAGGCAGGGGGGAAGTACAGAGGAGAAGGTAGCCTGAACACAGTGAGGACAAAGTCATTCAATATTTATACTTTTCTTCCCACTATTCCCTTAAGGGGCTGTGGGGATTCAGAGGAAGTGAATCAGGGACTTGCCTCTAGAAGGAGCTAGCAGCCAGGAACTTTCTAGATACCTATAGGCCCAGTTGATTGAGCTCACTAACAGAGCTTGGGGACAAAGGCCAGCCACACAGGGATTTTTTACACTGGTGTTTTACAAGAGAAGCCCACAGTCTTGTTTCATTGCCTCCTTAAGACTTCTCACTATGGACACTGAGGGACCTGCAGCAGTCACCTGCAACACCTGTGGGATGTTTGTCTTCTTGCCTATAGATGTGGGGAACTTCACCTGCACCAAGTGCAAGTTGGTAGCCCTCTTAGAAGGAAGAGTTCAGCAGTTGGAGGCCCAGGTGTCAACACTTCAGCATCACAGAGAGCAGGAGGTTCTCTTGAACAGAAAGGACCAGATGGTCCTGGACAGGAAACACACAGAGAAAGTTGCTGAGGAAGAAGAGGTCACTTCACACACAAAAGAAGGAGATGGTTGGAGGAAAGTTACACGCAGAAGTAGGGAAACCACGGTTCGTTCTGTGAGCTTGCAGCTACAGAATCACTTTGAATCTCTCTCTGTTATCAGAGATGATGAGGAAAAGCAGCAGGGACAGACATCAGGGACAGAGCAGGGGAGACTGAGAGTACCACGAAAGGGAACAGCCGCTGCTAAGCCTCGGAGGAGGCGTGTGGTGGTTGTGGGGGACTCCTTGCTGAGGGGTACAGAAGCAATGGTTTGTGGGCCTGACAAGATGTCTCGGGAGGTGTGTTGTCTCCCTGGGGCAAAGATCCATCATGTAACTGAGAGGCTGACAAGACTTGTCAAGCCTACTGATCAACACCCCTTTCTTCTGGTTCATGTGGGAACCAATGATACTGCAAGGCACAGCCTTCAGAATATCATAAGGGATTATGAGGCTCTAGGAAGGAAGCTGAAAGAGATGGATGCACAGGTTGTCATATCATCTCTTCTCCCAGTAGAAAGGCATGGTCCAGGAAGGGAGAAGAAAATAGCAGAGGTGAATAACTGGCTCCGTAGATGGTGCCGCCAAGAACAGTTTGGATTCTTGGATCATGGGCTGCGGTTCCATGAGGAGGGACTTCTGGCAAGGGATGGGCTGCATCTCACACCAGTTGGCAAAAACATTTTTGCCAAAAGTCTCAAAAATCTGATCAGGAGGGCTTTAAACTGAGTTATATGGGGGAGGGAGACATTATTTTGGAAGGCAAAAGGGCTGGAGAAAATAATCAAACTGACATAGAGGGAACAAGGCAAACAGTGCAAGGACCCAACAGTGGGAAGCAAAAAAATTTGCACAGGCAGCAAGTAAAGGGAACACATGTTCTTAGATGTCTCTACACTAATGCACAGAGTATGGGAAATAAACAGGATGAACTCGAACTCCTAGCACAACAGAGCAAATATGATATAATAGGCATCACTGAAACCTGGTGGGATGAGTCTCATGATTGGAATGTAGAAATAGAGGGATATAACCTTTTTAAGAGAAACAGGCCAAACAGGAAAGGAGGAGGAATAGCATTATATGTCAGGGATATTTACACCAGTGAAGAGATCCAGGAAGTCAATACTGGAAGCCAGGTGGAGAGCATCTGGATAAACATTAAAGGAGAGGGAAACAACAGGGATGTTACTGTGGGAGTCTACTACAGACCCCCGACTCAGGCAGAGGAATTGGATGATGCCTTTCTAGAACAGATGAGCACACACTCAGAAAGGAGAGATGTAGTAGTGATGGGGGACTTCAACTATCCGGATATTTGCTGGAAGTCAAACTCAGCCAAATCCTCAAGGTCTAGCAAATTCCTCACTTGCCTGGAAGACAATTTCATTGTCCAAAAGGTGGAAGAGACAACAAGGGGATCAACTATTTTAGATCTGATCTTAACCAACAGGGATGACCTAGTCAATGGGGTGCAAGTGGTTGGATCCTTAGGGGGAAGTGACCATGTTCTCCTGGAGTTTGTTATACAGCGGAAAGGGGAAGCCAGGCATAGTCAGACACGCATTCTAGACTTTAGGAGAGCTGATTTCAATAAACTTAGAGAAATACTGGGGGAGATCCCATGGTCAAGAAAACTAAAAGAGAAGGGAGTTCAAGACGGATGGGAGTTTCTCAAAAAGGAGATACTGAAGGCGCAATTTCAAACAGTTCCAATGAGGAAGAAAAATGGGAGGTGTCTCAAGAAGCCAGGATGGATGACTAAGGAACTTTCAACTGAGATAAGCCTTAAACAGAACATGTATAAGAAATGGAAAAATGGGGAAATCACGAAAGAGGAATTCAAACAAATAGCCAGCACATGTAGGGGTAAAGTCAGAAAAGCTAAAGCACAGAATGAACTCAGGCTGGCTAGAGAGGTTAAGAACAACAAAAAGGGCTTTTTTGGGTATGTCCGAAGCAAAAGGAAGAAGAAGGAAACAGTAGGGCCACTGCGTGCAGAAGATGGCAAAATGCTCAAAGATGACAAAGAAAAGGCAGAATTACTCAACACCTTCTTTGCTTCAGTCTTCTCAGAAAAGGCAAAGGGTGCTCAACCTAAGGATAATGGAGCAGAAGACAGAATAGGGGAATCTCAGCACAGAATAAGTAAAGAGATAGTACAGGAATACCTGGTTAACCTAAATGAATATAAATCTCCAGGACCAGATGAACTACATCCTAGAGTATTAAAAGAACTGGCGAATGTAATATCGGAACCATTGGCAATAATCTTTGAGAACTCCTGGAGAACAGGAGAAGTCCCAGCAGACTGGAGGAGGGCAAACGTTGTGCCCATCTTCAAAAAGGGGAAAAAAGAGGATCCCAACAATTATCGTCCAGTTAGTCTGACATCAATTCCAGGAAAGATTCTAGAGCAGATCATTAAGCAGAGAGTCTGTGAACATTTAGAGGCCAATGCCATAATCACAAAAAGCCAACATGGGTTTCAGAGAAACAAGTCTTGCCAGACAAATCTGATCTCTTTTTTTGATAAAATTACCAGTTTGGTAGATGAAGGGAATGCTGTGGATATAGTATATCTTGATTTCAGTAAGGCCTTTGACAAGGTTCCCCATGACATTCTTGCAAACAAGCTCGTAAAATGTGGGCTAGACAAGGTAACCATTACATGGATTTGTAACTGGTTGACTGACCGAACTCAAAGGGTGCTCAACAATGGCTCCCTTTCATCCTGGAAAGAAGTGACCAGTGGGGTCCCACAGGGTTCTGTCCTGGGCCCAGTGCTATTCAATATCTTTATTAATGACTTGGATGACAGAATTGGGGGCATACTTATCAAATTTGCAGATGACACCAAATTAGGAGGAGTAGCCAATACTCCAGAAGACAGGATTGAAATTCAGAATGACCTGAATAGACTAGAAAGCTGGGCCAACGCTAACAAAATGAAATTCAATGCGGAGAAATGTAAGGTTCTGCACTTAGGGCGGAAAAATGAAATGCACAGATATAGGATGGGGGACATCTGGCTGAATGAAACTATGTGTGAAAGGGATCTAGGAGTCCAAGTAGACCATAAGTTGAACATGAGTCAGCAGTGTGATGCAGCAGCTAAAAAGGCCAATGCTATTTTAGGTTGCATCAATAGAAGTATAGTGTCTAGATCAAAGGAAGTAATAGTGCCACTCTATTCTGCTTTGGTGAGGCCCCACCTGGAATACTGTGTCCAGTTCTGGGCACCACAATTCAAAAAGGATGTGGAGAAACTGGAGCGGGTCCAAAGGAGGGCAACTAAGATGGTGAAGGGTCTGGAAACCATGCCCTATGAGGAACGACTTAGAGAGCTGGGGATGTTTAGCCTGGAGAAGAGAAGGTTAAGAGGTGATATGATAGCCCTGTTCAAATATTTGAAGGGATGTCATATTGAGGAGGGAGCAGGCTTGTTTTCTGCTGCTCCAGAGACCAGAACGCGGAGCAATGGATGCAAGCTGCAGGAAAAGAGATTCCACCTCAACATTAGGAGGAACTTCCTGACAGTAAGGGCTGTTCGACGGTGGAACACACTCCCTCGGAGTGTGGTAGAGTCTCCATCCTTGGAGGTCTTTAAGCAGAGGCTGGATAGCCATCTGTCGGGGATGCTTTGACTGGGAGTTCCTGCATGGCAGGGGGTTGGACTGGATGGCCCTTGTGGTCTCTTCCAACTCTATGATTCTATGATTCTATGATTCTATGGAGAGACACCTGCTGGCTGCCCTCCTCACCTGCCTCTTGGCCACGCCCCCTGACACACCTCTGCCCCCAAGCCACGCCCCCTCTGTCTCCAAACCCAGAGCTCAGTATGTCTCCCTGATGGATTGATTGCAAAGACACACAGCCCTATGAAACATCAGCATGCCCAAGGGGGTTTTGGAAACCTATGCAGGGGGAGCTGTGTTGGCCATAGATAACAAAGGGGACAATCACATCCCCAATCCACAAAATAGGGGTACCTTTGTGGGGCCAGCAAAAATGCACAAAATCCATGATGCAAACTTCCAGAGCTCCACTGGCTTCTTCATCAAGCAAAGGTGTTCGAAAGGAAGCATCGGTTGTGTGTTCGTTTGTGTGTTGCAAATGGATGTTCGTTCTCCTAGACTTCCGAGAAGTTCCCAGTAGCCACATAATAATCATAATATTTTATAATATATAATACAATATAATAATTATAATATGTGTAATAATCATTACAATAATTATAAGTATTATTATTTCTACCCCGCCTCTCCAACAAGATCAAGGCAGCTTACATCAATAAAGTCCACCCAACACAATACAATCCCACAATCCCTCCTAATCCCCAAATCAACAATAAAGGTATCAGTTTTGTGGATTTTGGATGTTACTGCCGACACAGCTACCCCTGAATACGGTATGTTTCCAAAACCCCTCTGCATGCCGATATTTAACATGGCTGTGTCTCTTGACTTCCAACATCTGGAAGAATACCTTATTTCCTACCTCTGGCCTAGGTCAGGGATGATGGGAGTCGTGCAGCCTTCCAGGAAATGTTGAGCTCCAACTCTTAGTGTTTCTTACCATCGTCTATGCTGGCTAGGGATGATGAGAGTTGCAGTCCAGCACCAAACAGAGGGCCACATTTCTCTCCTAGGCCAGCGATAGGAATCATGCAGCTGCGCAGAGAACATTGAATTGCAATTCTCAGGCCTACACTCCATCCTTCTGAGGAAGTGGACCAAATCTAGGAAAGCTTATGCTACAACTTCTTCCTCTCAGTCAGTCTTAAAGGTGCTACAAGATCCCTTTGCGTACTGCAACTCTCAAGTGTTTCTCACCATTGGCTATGCCAGCTAGTAGTTTTAGTACAACAATATCTGGAGGCTCATGTTATTTCCTGCCCTTGCAATAGAGCAGGGATGGGAATCATGTAGCCCTGCTGGTGTTGGACCGCAACTCCCAAAGTGACCCCACTATTGGCTATGATCGATATCTGGAAGGCCGCATTATTTCCCACCTCTGTCCAGTATGCAAAGGATCTATTATAGCACCTTAATAATCTTGCTATAGTTCTACACGGCCTCCCAGGGAAGGAGGTGGAATTTGTGGTTGCCACACACAGAATTTCAAAACATCGAGTGGCACAATGTTTCCTTCCTCCCTCCTTGTCGCAAACCAAGAGATCCTTTGCCGGCACCAAAAAAAGAGCAAACACGATATGGCCAGTTCTGTCTTCCTTGCATGGGCTTAACTCACCACCCATGCTAAGAAAAATAAAGTTATGTTGCTTATAATTGGGCAAGTCACACTCTCTCAGCCTCAGAGGATGACAATGACACCACCACCACCTGAAGAAACGTAGTGAGAAAATGCTACAATAGGGTCATCATAAGTCAAAAATGACTTCAAGGCACACAAGAAAGAGGCAATTTAAGACTACTGTATTACGACCCTGTGACAGAAAAACATATTGGATCTTTACCTTTTCATCCCTTCAAACTCCTCCTGTCCCTGTTAAGTTACAACATATCCGTACGTTACTTATATCCTTAGCAAAGCACTGTGAAATACATTAGGTTGGTTATGTTGCAATCTTCAGTGTATCATCGGTGTTGTAAAGTTGCCAAGAAGTGTGATATTTCGTCTTGCATGACATCCTGATGAGGCAGGATAGGCCAAAGGGAAACAACTCCCTCTTCTGATCACTTTGCAACACTAGTGCTCCACATCCAAATCCAGAGAGATACCCAGAATTTGAAAAGTTAGTTGAGCTTTTTTCACAACCACTGATAAAACAGAACTGTTGTTGTTATGTGCCTTCCAAGTTGTCCCCACCTTATGGTGACCCTAAGGCCTATCATGGAGTTTTCTGGGCAAGATTTTTTCAGTTTTGTCCTTGCCTTCCCCTGAGGGGTTGAGAGAGTGTAACTTGCCCAAGGTCACCCAGTGGGTTTCATGGCCAAGTGGGAATTGAACCCTGGTCTCTCCAAAGTCGTAGTCCAATACTCAAAACTACATCACACTAGTTCCCATTAAATTATGACAGGCAAGGTAGCAACTAGGAATTCACTTAGCAAGCAGGGACTGCAACAAAATCTTGCACCAAATAGTGTCCCCCTTCTAGGTTCTCTTCCTCCAGAATACTCCATTTCACCCCTATAAATCTAACCAGTAAAAGAGTAAGGCAGTCCCACAATGCATACTCGTGATAGGTTTGCCTTATGAGCCACCATAGGTTGGAAACACCATACCTGCAAAAAGGAAAGCTTTGGCTACATGTTCCTGCATTGCAACTCACACAATTTTCCCCAACCATCAGCCATGCTTGGAGGAGTTGCATTTCCCAGAGATGGGAAAACATGCATGATTTGAAATGCAACAAGCGGAGATTCCTCATCAAGTCTGAGCTTTTCCTGTAGCCCCCACTTCTGTTTTCTCTCCAGAGTTAATGTTCTTTTAAATCACTTATATCCAGACTAGAGATCAGATCAGACAATTTAAAGGCATTTGTAAACCTCCAAAGTCCAAATGGGTGGCTAAGCGACACCTTTGCTTTTTTTATTTGTTTCATGCATAAAATTATTAAATATATTGTGTACAAAACTACATTCTGGCTACGTGTGTAAGGTGTATGTGTGTGTGCTATGTGTGCCTTCAAGTTGTTTCTGACTCATGGTGACCCTATCATGGGGTTTTCTAGGCAAGATAGGAGGCTTGCTATTGCCTTCACCTGAGGCAGAGAACATGTGACTTGCCCAAGATCACTCAATGGGTTTCATCGCCAAGTGGAAATCAAACCCTGGTCTGCAGAGTCGTAGTCCAGTGTTCAAACCACTGTGCCATGCTGGCTTTCTGTATACGGTGTATGCAAAACAGAAATGGATTTCATGTTTAGCCTTGGGTCTCATTTCCAAGATATCTCGTTATGAAGGTATCCCAAAATCTGGAAAAAAAATTGCAAAATCCAAAACATTTCTGGTCCCAGGCATTTTGGATGAGGGAGGTTCAATTTGTACTCCTGCTTTCAGGACCCTCCATAAGGCAAATGGACCACCTCAAGCGGGCCTAGAAGCTGGAGTTTACAACAGAGGAAAGGTTCCCAAGTGTTCTTTATAGGTCCCAAGTCTCTCCAATCGGATCTACAATCTGGACATAAGTAAAACTGCTGTATGATCACCTCTGCAAACCCAGGACTTGACCCCATCACTCTGTTAGCCAAGTCTACAGCACAGCTGGCCTACCCATGGTCAGGTGAATGCTCTACCCTTGGCAGCATACTGGAGGGGTGCAAATGTTGTCCTCCCCCATTGCTGGGATTGCCTCCCCCTTTCCCAAGAAGGCTCTTGCTCCAGAGGAATGTCAGCCTTGCAGGAAAGGTTTGCAAGTTAACACTAAATGCATGTCTCACTTAGACAGAAGGAATAGAGTAAGACATATAATCCACCATCCACATTCTTTGCTTGTGTTTGTATCAAAAGCACCAGATGCCAACATTTATTAGTTTTATGGCCCCAGAAAAAAATACAATTAAAAAAAAACTCCAAATGTGAAAATCCATAGAAAAAAGAAGGGAGAAAGAGGGAGAGGGAGAGACAGAGAGAAGATTGTCCCCTTTCAAAGTGAATTAGAGCTTCTACTGTTGTTCCAGGTATTGAAAGGAAAGGAGGCAGTTCTGACAAATGCAGCCTTCAAAGTGGAGGTGAAGAAGCAATGAGTGACTGAGGCAAGGCTCAAATACAAAACTAATTATTTCATTACTGAGCAGGAGGAAAAAAGACCATGTGTGCACAAGTTTTTCGAGCCAATCAGGCAGGAAAGTTAAGACAGCATGTACACACATACAGTTCTAACCACCAGAAGGTGGCAACAATATTTTGGAACATAACCAAAATGGTGACCCTGCCACAGCAAATGGGACCTTCTCCTTCCATATACTGTGACTTGGCTGAAGATGGACATCCATCTTGACTTTTATACACATTCTCAGCGAGCAAGCAAGAAATGTGGAGTTTTTGTGCCAGCGGTGTGCGACTTCTTCAGCGGCAGAAGGGTGAAACTCGGAGAGCACATGACTTGATTCTGCCAAGCAAAATGGTATTTCTGAGAGGAGGATTCAACCTGAAAATGAGGTGGCACATATCTATAGCAAAGCATATGCTGAGTAGCTTGGCAGTGTGGCAGCCATTTTGGTGGTGGCAACAGGATGGACAAAAATGGCCAAAAAATGCAAGCGGAGGACATATGAGGCTTGCATGTTACCCACTCCTCTGCTAGAGGCCTTCTATGCATAGATAACATGTCCTGGAGCCTTCGTTTTGTTCTGAAACACAGATTCATACAACCGTTGACACTCACTTGGAGTTCAGATGGGATACTTTTGCTCCCTGCCTTGGCAAGCTGGAATAGCTGTCAGCTGGAGCAGTTGTGACAGAATCAGTTAAAGAAAGGGCAAGAGGAAATGAGGGAGACTGACTTCTGGATCCAATTCAAAACAGAACCGTTTGTTACCAAAATCTAAACATTAACTTGACCTCCAAATAAGGAAAAGGCTGCATACACACACAGTGAAGGACAAATTGCTTGAGGAAAGCATTCCAGAACCTCAGCTGCTGGTTCTTCACATTCATAAAATCTCTTACACAAAAGATTTCCTTCTCTTCACAGAAGATGGCCTTTCCCGCATCTCCTCCCTTTCTTTCACCTCCTGGAACAAGGACCTCTTTCTCTCATCTCTCTTTGCCTTCCACCAACTGGATGCTCTCTCCAAGGCCAGGTGCAGGAATATGAGGCCTTCCAGTTGTTGTGGGGCTTCAAGTTCCAGCAGCCTCAATCAGCATAATCAATGGTAAGGAACACTGGGCGTTGCAGTTTCAACATGATCTGTAGGGCCATATAATTCACAGCCTGATTTGAGGAGAAATATGCATGGAGGAGAGAAGCCCTTCGTTCAGCACCCCTGGCCCTAGAGGAACTACCTACGGTTGGTGGAAGACTGTGGGAGCAGGGTTGGGAATGGGGGGGGGGGGTCCCAAAGTTCAGGATTGGCAGCTGGGCCCCAGCTTTAGTTATGCCTGGGCAGCAGGAAGGCTGCTGCTGTCAGGCAAACCATCCTGGTGGGCTTCAAGGCGAGCAAGGCGGCTCTGCTCCAGGGCAATGGCCTCCGCTGAGTGTTTGCACTTCTCTGAGCCACACTGGCAGGTGAAGTATTTGCTCTTGATATCCCAGAAGCGGTCACCATAGTCAAATCTGCAGGGAGGAAAGAAATGCTCAGAGTAAGGAGGTATCACCTTGTGAAAGTGAGAGTAGTCTTCTCCAGTATGGTGCCCGATGGATATTTTGGACTACCCCTCCCATAATCCCTGACTATAAGCCAGGGCTGTTAAGATTGACGGAAGCTGAGTCTAAAGAATGTGGAAAGAACTGTATCAGGAAAGGCTGCAATAAGAGACCCATCCTTAGTTGACTCTCACAAAGGCATTTCAATCATTTTTGGAAGCCACTCATATCATTTTATGAGGAAGGAACTGGCAAAACAGTATTCCTTGCCTAAGAGAAACTCTATGAAGTTAATGGGGTTGCCATAAGTCAACAGGTGACTTGAAGGCACACACATGATGCTGTATTATCTACACCAGGGCTGGGAGCAACACAGTCCTCCAGATGCTGGATTAAAATTCCCAGCATTTGCTACTACAGACAATACTTCCCAGGGATGCTTGGATATGCAATCCAAGACATCTTGGAGGGCTTCATGGGAATCATAGTTTTAAAAGCTTTTCCCAGCTCTGGTCCTACCATGAGACTGATCTGTTCTTATAGTTGGATTTATTCTGAAAATACAACGGACACATACCACACACACACATCTTCCTATTGATGTTACCAGCTGCATCTTTTCTCTCCATTCCTGTCCCTTCTTTGCATTCATCCCCATTTACCCCAGCACCCCCCCCCAAACGCCACCCACACTCCCCTTTACTGACCCTAGCTCTTCACCAGTCTGAATGTCCCGGCTGCTGAAGAAGGCAATGCGGGGGAAACGTAGGTCCTGGTGCAGCATGAAGACCCGTACAGGGATGATGTTAGGGTCGCACAAGTGGTTGATGAAGCGGCTGACATTGCCATAATAACGTGCATCAATGCAGTATACCTCGCCATCCTTCCAGAGTGGTGGTGGTGATGGGGAGAAAGAGTTGGACCCAGTTAGAGAGCCTGAAACTTTTACTGGGCCATGAAAGTTCAGCGCATGATATTTTAGTCTTGGGGTGGGCAACAGTATATGAGCCAAGGGCCAATTCCCCACAATCTCCTTGTGGGGAAGGATCCATCCAACAGCAAGTCCAAATACCTGCTTTCCTCTACAATCCCTCTCAAAATGGCAACTAGAAGTCATGTTACACCACCTCATGTTGCCATTTTGAGATTGACTGCAGAAAAAACCTGAAATATTGAGGGGGGTAGTAGGAGTTCTGCGGTGGGCAATTTTTTTTTAATTGGGGCCTTTAATTTTTTCTCTAATTAACTTTTTTCTAATTTTTAAATTAAATTTTTAATTTTTTTAAAAAAAATTGGGCTTGATTGGCCTTTGGTAGACCGACCGGTAGGGGGCTTCAAATTGGGGGGCTTCCCATCACTTCCCCCTCCCAAGGGACAGCCATTCCCCAAACTGAGGACAGTTTAAGACTTGGACTAATTCTCACTAGATCGACCCCTGACTCCCATCCAGGAATGTGAACAACCTCACCTTATTGTCCAAATCAAACAGGTAGGAGTCGTCTTCCCTCACATCAGCTTCTGCATCAGAAATAAGTTCCCCTACATACCTGGGGTTGCATAAGCAAGAAAAAAACACACATACATAGAAGATGAAAGCATAGCTGTTGGAGAATTACTCATCTAAGCTACCAAACTGGTGAGTGGTATGGCAAAAATTCAATCTTGCTCACAAATTAATCTTTGACTAGGGCCCATCAACCATTGTACATAGGGCTTACACACCATGTATGGCCCATGTTTGCAAATCCACCGCATAGCCATGTTAGCATAAATTATGCTATGCAGTTTCCTTACAGAATACACAGTTGCCTTAGGCAGAAACATGAAGTGACTTGGGAGAGGGCAAGGTGTAGACAGCTAGTGCTGTGTAGTGGTTTGAGCATAGAACTATGACTCTGGAAAACAGGGCTTGAATCCCCACTCAGTCATGGAAACCCATTGGGTGACCGTGAGCAAGTCACACTCTCTCAGCCTCAGAGGAAAGCAAAGGCAACCTCCCTCTGAAAAACCTGTCAAGAAAACCCTGTGATAGGTTCACCTTAGAATTGCCGTAAGTTAAAAACTACTTAAAGGCACACAACAACCTAAGCCAGCCAATTTAATTGAGCACATGAAACAAAATACCCAATAAACATCCTCTTTCCCTATCATTGGCAGCAAAAATATAAGAGCAAGAAAATAAATGTAACAATTAACTAAGCAAGTAACAACCTGTAACAACTTCCTCTACTGGAATAAAAAATTCTTACAGCTCAAGGGTAGCACCAGCCCTGGGAACAGATCTCTTAACTATTTCTTACTGCTCTCCTAGATATATCTGAAGACTCAGAAAAAGTGACAAAGTCTCCCTCTCCCCATCACCACTCACTCGCATATAAAGGTTCCTTGGGGGATCGTCTGTAGGGCTCGGACACCCCAACCCATTTTCGCAGTGCGGTATAGCTGTAAACGGACCCTGTTGTGAAAGAGAACACAAAGGAACAAAACAAAGTGAGAAAGAAAAAGAGATTTAGTTCTGAAGACTGCAAAACCAGAGTTTAGAAAATGAATACTGAATGGTGAAGATAGACCGCCAGATAATGAACAGAATTTTTGGCATAGCAGATATTAATATATTACTGAAACATTGCACAGTGGTGGATGCATGGACACATATAGATACAGTGGGCCCTCCTTATTGGTGAGAGCTGGTTTTCTGATCTCCCTGTGGATAACAAAAAACATGGGACCTCAAGTCCCATTACCATCAATGGAAACTGACATGTGTCCATGTGCCACTCTTGACAATAATGGGGCGGGGCCATCAGTGGATGCTCCAACCCATGGAAGACTAGCTTGGTCATACGGAGGACCGACTGTACATATTATTTATAGGTAATATGATTGATCATATATAATTGTATTAAGACATATTATTATAATTACATTGTTAATTTGGGGTGGGAAATTATAAAATTTATTAAAAATTTAAGAGACAGTAGAATTAATTTTTGGACTACCACCTCTATAATCCCGCCTTCAATAAACAGAAACAATAAAATCCATTCCTGTCAAAGAAACTTTTCTGGTTAAGATCCACTTGCAGGGCTAGAATCAACTGTTGCAGTTCAGGAGACTGTGAAGAACACCCCACCGCCCCCCAGATGGCAAAAAAGGCTCACTTGATGCCACTCTGCACCACTCGGTTCTTGCAGTTTCTCCAGCATGTGCAGGCCTGGTTACATTCAAAGATCAGGGGTGGCTCAATCTTGTTGAATTCTTGCAGTAAACGTCCATCCTGAAAGGGAAGGAACGAGAAGTTGTCTTAGCCAGTGAGGAGTTGTGGCAAGAGCCCTTTTCTCCCACTCTCCCATATCTGTGACCCCTTATCTGCTATGCAGTGGCACATGGGCCTTCCAAAATTTCCTTGTTTGTCTCCAGAGACAGAATCTGCCCGAAACAAAACAAGTATTGCTAGCTGCAAGTCTCCTGAATGGAATTTTGGCCTCTAGGAAAAGAAATCATTTAGGGCAAGGGCCAGAGAATTTCCCACATTTAGGGAGTCATTTTTTGTTGACCTGTCACCTGAGAACACCAGCACTCGTGCCTCAAAATGTGGCAATAATGCAAAGGATTCTGAGGACATGTTTTAAGGCACTGATTCTCAGTCTCTGTCCTTCCAGGTACTGAAGACCTCAGCTCCTAGAAGCCTCACTCAGAACCAAAAGGGTCAGGGATTGTGGTAACTGGTGATCCCAGGCATTTATCCCTCGGAGAGTGGTGGAGTCTCCTTCTTTGGGGGTCTTTAAACAGAGGCTGGATGGCCATCGGTCAGGGATGCTTTGTTTAACAGTTCCTGCATGGTAGTGGGTTGGACTGGATGACCTTTTGGGTCTCTTTCAATTCTATGATTTTATGATTCTATTAATATACATTATGACTCCCGTATCCATGGGACTGATACCTGTAGTTTCACTTACCCGTGTTTGAAAAACATGTTCTCTCTAGAGATTTTCTAGGTCCTCCAGTGCGATTCTATGGTATGTTTCTGGCAGACATTGATCACAGAATCACACTGGAGGATCTAAATATTCCTAGAGATGTGCTTTCTCTTGAAATCTCTAGGTCCTCCAGCACAACTCTATGGTCAACTTCTGCCAGAAGTCATTCATTTCAAAAAGGTTTGCTATCATCTGTAGTTTCACATTTTCACATTAGGTCCGAGTGTGTATCCTGCATGAATGTGTGTGTGTGTGTGGGGGGGGGGGTGTCGTACTATATTTATATATTTGATGTGCATCTCTCCCATTAGGATCCCAGGACACCAAGCAATGTGTATAATGCACTCAGTTTTTTTCTTTTTTTGTCCTCGTTGCTTCCTGCTCATATAATGAAAGAAGGGGAGTATATAACAAGAGCTAGGAAGATGATCTGTGATGGGATTTGGCACAAGGTCTTCCTGGTATGGTTATGAGCTTTTTTCAGATGTCTGAGGAGGCCAACTCTCTCCTTCATGGATTCTCTGTATATCACCTTCCAAAAATAGCTCAAGGCCAGATGAAATTAAGGCAGTGAAATTAAGGAATCCAGTTTTCTGGGCAGCTCTTCCCCACCTGGAGGATTCTGGGAAATGTTGTCCAAAAAAAGGATCTTTCTAAGCTTTTAGCCCCATGCATTTCTTGCATTATCTCTATCAACTAGTTAATATTTATACCTCTCTGCTAAAATTTCTTGCCAGATAATCCACCCATGCCCCAGCCCAAACCTGAGCACTCACCTTGTCATACCAGCAGCGGATGCTCAGCTGCCCACACAGACAATTACTGGAGGAACAGTCATCCTGACACGTACAATGCTGGGAAGTGCCAAAAGAAGAGATGTAAGACAAAAGTAACACCTGGGGCATAATGGTGAGGACATAGAAGACAGCCTTCTCAGTGGATGTCCCCCCACCCCAGCCTCGTGGCACTCCCTTCCATAGGATGCTAGGCTAACTCTCCTTCCCCTTGTTCCACTGGCAGGCAAAGGTAGCTTGGGAGTTGTATTTGGGGCAGTTTTCTTTTGAAGAAACCTTTACCTTTCTAATTTCCAAATCAAGAGAGGGCAGTGTTTTCTCATTCATAACTCAAATCTATGTATTTATTTAATTATTTTGCCTTCAAAAATCATGCTCATCGGAAGGGCAAAACTCATAGCAAGTACCTGCAGATGGGTGATGTTCCGGTCAATGTTCATGGTGGAAGTTTCACAGTTTTCGGAAATGTATTTGTAATCTTCCGGACATGGCTCGTCATCTATTGCATTGACACAGGGGATAGGCACATTTTCATAGCCACGGGCCACATCCCTGCAAAAAGATGGCAGAAATGCTGACCGGAGCTGAAAATACAACGGACGCATACCACACACACACACCTTCCTATTGATGTTACCAGCTTTAAAATGTTTTTAAAATTTGCAACACAGTTGAGCCAGCTTGGTGCTGGCATCCTATAAAACTAGGTTAAATTGGTTTTTCAAATTATTATTTTATTTTTGCTCATAGCTGTTTTATTGTTTGTAAGCCACAGCAATTATGTTTTCATTACCTAAAGAAAGAAGATGATAGTGCACACACTGATAACCTCAAGGCTGGACTTCTGCAATGTACTCTACACATTGAGCTACTTTTGTACCAAATCTGGAAACTCCAAATGGTTCAGAATATGGCAGCCTGAATGATTATGAGTACATCCAAGAGTAATCATATTATACCAGCCTTAAAGTCACTCCACTGGCTGCCAACTAGTTTCCAAGCAAAGTGGAAAGTGTTGGTTATTACCTTTAAAGCCCTACGTGGTTTGAGGATAGTTAATTTCTTCTCCACTCCCCCTTCACTCTGCCTTCCTGCCCTATGTCCTATCCAGCTTGCCTTTGTGTTTTGTTAAAAAAATTAAATGCAATTCCAGAGTCATGAGAATGCAATTTTAAGTAGAAAAGTAAAGAAATTGGGGGGGGGGGGGGGGGAGGGAGAGAAAACCAGTCTATTTGGGAATAGTGAGGGGGAGGGGGGACAGGGGAGAGGAGGAAACACTGACATCATGTGAACTGCTATGGCAGTGAAGTTTCTTATCTGAGGACTAATAGAACTATTGCATGATTGAGAGGTTATCAACTGGTTTCCCCTGTCAATGAAAGGGATGCCCTGCCATGCTTCAGAGACACAGCATCTACAAGCTGGAGGTGATGTTGTGCAATAAGTATCACCAAAGGCACTATTTTCTTATAGCAATAGCATTTCTATTTCTATTTCTATGCCACTTGCTACCGAACTAAGCAGTCTCTAAGCAGTTTACAATGTGTAAGCCAATTGCCCCCAACAAACTGGGCACTCATTTTACCAACCTACAAAAGGATGGAAGGCTGAGTCGACCCTGGAGCCCTGGGATCAAACTCACAACACTGTGGCTGCTGGTTCCGCAATTCCACAGTGTTGCGGCTGAAGTACTGGCATTTAACTACTGTGTTACCAGGACTCCTTTGTTTTTACTTTTTTTTCCTTACTTTATTTGACATTCAAAAGCTATGTGAGATAATCTCTGTAGTTTCCAAAACAAGGGAAGTAAATAGTACCACTATATTTTGTTCTGGTCAGACCTAATCTGCAGTAATGTATTCAGTTCTGGGTACTTAGTTTTAAGAAGGATACAGACAAGTTTGAGCAGGATCAGAGAAGGGCAACAAGGATGATAAGAGGTATGGAGAATAAAACACAGGAGAAAAGGTTGAAGGAGGTGGGCATTTTCAGCTTGGTGTCATTCTGCACTTTTTAAATATCTCAAGGGCTATCACCAAGAGGAGAGGGCAGTTTTGTTCTCTGTTGCCCAACAGAGTGGGGCCAGGTCTAATAGTTTTAAGTTACAGAAGAGTAGATTTTGACTGAACACTAGAAGATATGTCTTGATGGTAAGGGCTGTTCAACAATGAAACCAACTACCTAAAAAAAGTAGTGGAGTTTCTTTCTCTGGACATCTTCAAAAAGAGACTGGACAGCTACCTACTGGGGATGCTTTAACTGGAGTTCCTGCACTGAGTAGGGGGGTTTGGATTCAATAGCCTATGGGGCTCCTTCCAACCCTATGAGCAATAACTTCAAACTACAGGAAAAGAGATTCCAACTAAACATTAGGAAGAACTTTCTGGCAGTAAGAACTGTTTGACAGTGGAATACACTTGGAAAATGGTGGAGTCTCCTTCCTTGGAGGTTTTTAAACAGAAGCTGGAAGGCCATCTGTTGGGAGTGCTTTAATTATGTCTTCCTGCCTGGCAGGGGATTGGAATGGATGGCTCTTGGGGTCTCTTCTAGTTCTATGATTCTGATATGATTATTTGATTTGATGAAATTAAGCAATACTTTCCCCTGCCTCTGTGACTTCTCACAAGGCTGAAACCTGAAGTGCTCTGTGTTATGAGGAAGGAGCCTATAACTCTGGAGAGAAAATAGATTTTTGAAATGAATGTGACTCCTCTCAATCCAGCAGATGATTCAAGAACAGAGATGCAGACACAACCTTATCTAGTAGCGGGATCTAACAAGCATGTGCTCAACATCCCTTCCATTATGCCCACCTCAGTCACATACAATCTAGAAGCCCACTGACAATGCCCACCTGCTAATGATGCGTTCTGTGCGGACGGAGCGGTTAAGGATCCCCTGACGGATCTTGCGGTTGAGTTGCAGGGCAAACCACACTTCCGAGTTCTCCAGGGTCAGGTCCAGAGGTGAATCCCCTTCCTTGTTGCGCATCTCAGTGTCCGCACCCCGTGAGAGGAACAGCCTATGGGAAGGTGGAAGTGGGTTACAGCAAAGGTGTCAAAACATCCAGCCTAATCTTGTCCTACCTCACAATAGGAAGAGGCCCAATAGCTTACAGGACACATTCGTGGTAGCTCTCCCGTGCTGCTATGTGCAAAGGCGTGTCTCCATGGAAGTTGACAGCATGGAGGTCACACTGGGCATTCAGCAGGACTTCAGCGATCTCAGCACTGCCTGTGAAGGAGGCCCAGTGCAAACAAATGTTCTCTTCCTGTTTGGGAGAAGTGAAAGAGTTAAAGCAAGGGTACATAACTTCAACAGGCCCCAGAGTTCCCACCAGTGTCACAAAACACTGAAAAATCAAATCTGGAAGGGAATGGGAACCACTATTGGGTTCAAATCCAGTTACAGCATCTTCAGGCAGCAGTGGGGAACTTCTCTAGTGGATGCAAAAATGGAGGGGCTACATGCAGCCTCTAGGTTGCTAGCTCTTGAGTTAAAGGAAGAGGACAGTGACAGTCAACATATTCCAGGAGACCAACCGTCCATGCATTTTTACATAACAACTCCACTAGTTAGTAGAGAGCCAGCTTGCTACACTTGTGAAGTCAAAGGCTTTCATGCCAGCATCCATAGTTTTTTGTGGGCTTTTCAGGCTATGTGGCCATGTTCTAGAAGTGTTTATTCCTGATGTTTTGCCAGCATGCCAGCTACAGATGCTGGTGAAACGTCAGGAATAAAGTCTTCTAGAACATGGCCACATAGCCCAAAAACCCACCAAAAATCTGCTACAGTTGTTTGTGGAGTGGTGTAATACAACTCTGGAGACCAGGGTTTGTATCCCCATTTGGCCATAGAAACCCACTGGGTAACCTTGGCCAAGCCACACTCTCTCAGCCTCAGAGGAAGGCAAAGGCAAACACCCCCACCCCAGTTAAGAATCATGCCAAGAAAACATAGTGATAGGTTTACCTTAAGGTCACTGTAAGCTGGAAATAACTTGAAGGCACACAACAATGTGGTTAAAGTCTTTAGGGGGCATTTTCCTTTATTTCTTGCCAACATGACTTTTTTAAAGTAGCTCTGACTCAGAAAGCATGGTGTTTTTTTCTACACTGGGTTTTTATATACATGGATTCATGAAGTTAATTCATTTCAGCCCCCGATTAAAATTCAAAAACAATTGGCCTGATCTATATGTGGAGTAAACCAAGGAGACATGTTGAATGGCTGCAAGTGGGGGAAGCACATTTAAGCACACACACACACCCCTACACGAAGTTGTACTAAGCAGACAGAAAATGAGCAGAGAACAGAAACAGGCAACTTGAACTTTTATAGTGCCATTTCTGTATTTTAGAGCCAGTGTGGTATATTATTGTTCACCAACTGTGGATTCTGCTTACCTACCAAAACTATGGCTACCTTTGTTTATTCTTTTTCATCACCTGAGTTTAATATTCATTCGCTTCTCAGATAAGGAAAACAGAGAGTTGCACTCAACGGATCTGTGTACTCTCTTCACTTAGCAATATGCCCACCTCTATCTGCAATGATGATTGTTGGACTGGGATTACAAAGACCATGGTCTGAATTCCCACTCAGTCAAGAAATCCACTGGGTGATCTTGGGCAAGTCCTACTTTCTCAGCTTCAGTGGAAGGCAGTGGCAAACCATCTCTGAACAAATCTTGCCAAGAAAACCCCATATTAAGTTCACCTTGGGGTCACTGTAATTCATTGTCAGAAATGAACTTAAAGCACACAGTGATGATAACTCCTGATTTCACAACATTCTTGGCTTTTTGTTTTGTTCAATTCATCAATGTGGCTCCCTGAAGTCTAAAATGGTACATCCATTCAGAATGTTCACTAGACATTTATAGTACTTTAATGCTACTTTAGCTGCATTGATGTCACTCCAGAGAACCCTGGGATTTGTAGTATAATGAAGGCCTTGGCATTTGCTGTTCTAGGAACAGGACTCATCTGGACTACAGCACTAGAGCCCTTTCTAAGGGAGTTTTAAGCACCTCAATAAAAGGCAAATCCCAGCATTACATAGAAAGAAACCATGGCAGTTGAAGTGATACCATACCGATCTAGTAAAGATACAAGCAATGTCACTGCATTTGGCTGCACATGCAGACCGAGCCTGAGATTTCTTTCCTCAAAGAAGAGTTCCAGTTACCAAGAATGATCCCCACCCAGTTCTCTTTTGTACCAAATCTGCAAGCCTGGAGCTCATCCAGCATGGAAACCAAGAGATCTCAAACTCACATACATTGTCAGTCAGGGTGACGTCGGCTCCACGGGTGAGCAACATGCGGATCACCTCAATGTGCTTATGCTCAGCAGCCCAGATAATAGGGGTCCAACCTCCACTATCCTAAAATGAAGGGGAGAAAAGACCACATTTGTGTGATGGGTTAGCACAAGAATGGTGTAATGAAGGGCCTTAAAATAACAAGCCCGCAAGTGACATGGCTACCTGCAAAGTTAGTTTTTCTTTCATTACAAAGGCACAACATAAAGAATGGGAATAAAGTTGTTACACTTTTTAATTTCCCCTCTCAAAGTTAATTGGAATGTTTAGAGAAATCGTGAGAAGAATTTTGCAGGTTTACGGTATTCTACCGGTATCATAACCCTAAGGTTTTTTAAAAACAAAAAACAGCATCAAAACTGAGAGGTAACATGACAGCCAACTTTAAATATCTGAAGAGATGTAATGGAGAAGATGATGTGAACTTGTTTTCTGTGCTCCAGGGATTAGAATGAGAAATAATGGGTTTTAATTATAAGAGATTTTGTCTAAACATTAAAGAAATCCCTGACAGTAAGAGTTGTTTGACAGAGAACCAGGCCATCTCAGAAGCTGGTGGACTCCCCTTTGTTGGGAGTTTATAAGCAAAGTTAGATGATTGTCTCTCAAGAATACTTTACCTGTGGATTCCTACAGTGGCAAGGGGCTTGAGTAGATGGCCTTTACAACTCTGTGGGGTCCCTTGCAATTCTGTACATCCATGAGTCCTGCCAAAGTCTGGGTGAAGTGCCATGCTCTACAGCAGTGGTCCCCAAACTGTGCCCTTTAAGAGATTTTGGACTTCAGCTCCCAGAAGCCTCAGCCATGTTGACCAAGAGTCTGGAATTCTGGGAGCTGAAGTCAAAAGTCCCTTAAAGAGCACAGTTTGGGGACCACTGCTCTATAGTATGCTCCAGAATCCTTCACCATATACAGTCAGCACAGGTTCAAGCATCCACGGCTTGAAAATATTCAAAAAAATATATAAATTCTGAAAAGCAAACCATGATTTTGCTATTTTATATAAGGGGCACCATTTTACTATCCATTATATTTAATGGGACTTGAACATCCACTTATTTTGGTATCCACGGAGGGGCCTGGAACCAAACTCCAGCAGATACCAAGGGCCCACTGCACAAAAGATTCTATAATAGATGCTTATGGTCTCTGCCAATTTTACCATTCTATGGAATAGACAAAACCCAATTCTAACCCTTCCCAAATCCTCACTTGCCTGGGCATTGACATCCACCTGTCCTGTAGATAGCAACAGGCTGACCATTTCAACATTTCCATTCTTAGCAGCATGATGCAGGCAGGTAGATCCATCATCCTCCTTTGGTAGAAGCATAGGAAAAGTAAAAGAACAATTATTTAATATGTGTGAGGCAGGGATCTTGTAGTCCTACCTCACAGTTCAATCTTTCATAGACTTCCTCCTCTCATATTACATCTAGCCTGATTATGGAAAAGAAAGCTTTATTTTCCCTCACATTCAAACATCAATTTCTCCCTCTCCCCTGATTAAGAATTTTTTTAATTTTGGTAAATTCTTGTCAAACATGAACAGAAATGAAGTTCTTCTCCATTTCCCTTGGTCAAATTCAAAAGATATAGCTGTTCTCCAGCAGAACAGGACTACGCTGTACCTGCTTGTTCTGTAAAAGGTTAATGTTGAGAAGCCCTTCAGAAGGAAAAGGTGACTGAATATATAAGGCTTCAAAGGGAGACAATTTAGTTAAGAATTCAAGAGTCCTCTGCCTGGATGGGAATATCTGAGTTTTCACCAGATTCAGTTTTTTTTAAAGATGGCTAATATTTGCCACTGGCTACTAGTTATGTTGGCATAACTTACATCTCGCCACCTAACTCTCCCCAAGCCCACCTTAACAACCAGCAGCTGCATTTTGCAAATGGGGTGTGTTCAGCTGTTGACTTTGATGCAAGGAGGATTACATTTCCAGGCCCAACCAGTAAGGCTGCAATAAGGAAATGGTACCAGGGAGTCTGCTTATGATCACCACAGCCTCACTCACTGCTAAGATAGGGCTTGAAATGGCATCCTCTTTTTGTCCTGGGTCAGAAGTGAAACAGACCTCCTGTTTCTGATGCAGCTGCTGGCCGTAAAGGTGGTTTGGGAAGCATTTATGTAGTCTTACAATTTGGCTATTTGGTCTTACTGAATGCAGAACAGTTATGGATCCTCTAGGTTACAAATCCATACCTGCAATACAGAATGCCAGCCAGTAATCTTAAATTCTTTCCATTCTGAATATAAAGAAATTTGTGAATGTGTAATTCCACAGTAGTGGCTTAGTAGTTAAGACGCCAATTCTGATGATCAGAAAATCAGAAGGTTGGCAGTTCAAGGTCCAGGTGCTGCATGATGAGGTGAGCTCCTGCCACAAGTCCTAGCTTCTGCCAACCTAGCCGGTTGAAAGCATGCAAATGCAAGTAGACAGACAGGTAGAAGCGTTTGGTGCAGTCATGCTGGCCACACGACCACCAGAGCAGTCCTTGGACAACACTGGCTCTTAGAAACAGAGATGACTGGACATTCATGTCAAAGGACTACCTTTACCTTTTTTACTTTAATTCCACAGTAATATACTCAAAATGAAAATTTCACCCAGCTCTAGGCCTAACACATCCTTTTCAACTGCATGCCTGAGACCATTTTAATTTATCATGTCTGGGGGGGCTGGGGGGGATTAAATAGTGAAAGCTGCTATGTTTTCACCTCTCTTTTATTTGCTGTTTTCTTTCTCTGTTGTGACTTTAACTGAATTATTTACTACAAGTTGAGTATCTTTTGTCTGAAATGCTTGAGACCAGTAGTGTTTCAGATTTTGGAATATTTGCATATATATAATAAGATATGGGGATGGCACCTAAGTCTAAACATAAATTTTGTTTCTGTTTTATATATACCTCATACACATAGTCTGGAGGTAATTTTATATAATATTTTTAATAATCTTGTTTATGAAACCAAGTTTGTGTATACTGAACCATCAGAAAGTAAAGGTGTCACTATCTCAGCTAGCCATGAAAAAAGTCTTGGATTTTGGAGCACTTCAGATTTGGATAAAGGATCTTCAACCTGTATTTTATTCCTGCATGTGGGTCACATCTGCAGAGTAGTGATATACAGAAAGACTCAAATAAAAAGCTGGGTCAAACAAACAAAGACACAGTACAAGGTATTCCAGGTACCCCTGGAATACAACCAGAAAACTTGGTATCTGACACCCTGTAAAGGTTTCTAAACTGACCTGTTGCTTCCCTTCACTTTTCAAGGCAGTGAGAAATTGTTATCTTCTAATTTATGCTACCAAGCTAAGTCCCATGGAAACTCCAGCTCAACATTAGAAAGGACTTCCTGACAGAAGATCTGTTCGACTGGGGAGAGTGGTGGAGTCTCCTTCTTTTGAGGTTTTTAAGCAGAGGCTAGATGGCCATGTCTTGGGGGTGCTTTGATTGTGTGTTCATCCATGGCAGGGGCTTGTGGTCTCTTCCATCTCTATGATTCCATCTCTATAAAACAGCCCTGGTGGTGCAGTGGTTAAATGTCTGTACTGCAGCCACTCACTCAAAACCATAAGGTGGCGAGTTCAAGACCAGCAAAGGGCTGAAGCTCGACTCAGGCTTGCAGCCTTCCGAGGTCGCTAAAAGGAGTACCCAGATTGTTGGGGGGCAAATAGCTTACAATTGTAAACCGCTTAGACACTCCTTAAGGGTATGAAGCGGTATATAAATGAAGCTGTTTGGTTTTTTTGTTTTTCTATGACAACTACCCTCAGCCTATCTGTATAACACATATATAAAACAAATTAATTTCATGTTTAAAAGGGTCCCACCTCCAAGATTTCTCACTATGTATATGCAGACATTCCAAAATCTGGAATAAAAATTAATCCAAAATCCAAAACACTTATGGTCCCAAGCATTTCGGATGAGGGAGAATCAACACGTTCTAGTTTCACAACTGCTCAACATAATAATATATAATAATTTTTATTATTATTTCTAGCCCGTCCCTCTGAACGGGCAACTATTTAAGAACTGACATGATCTAATCTCAGTCGCACCCCCATCCATAGAAATATCCCATCATAAGAAGAGGTTTCTCTTTGCCTAACCTTGGTGTATACGCAACCGCCCCTTTTGATTAAGTATCGTGCCAACTCTACATGGTTGTTTGCAACAGCCTCCATCAGAGGTGTCCGCCGTAATTTGTCCACCGTGTTTATATTGGCACCAGCCTGCAACGGGATAAAAGGGGAGAGTAAAACAGACTCCATCTCACCACAAACCCAACCCCACAATGCAAGACTGTACAATCACTCACCCCTCACACTTTTGTTAAAAAAGGTTTGTCACACTAAACTACAGCTTAGGTTGCTGGTGCCTGGCCCAGAAATAGCGTGCGTACTTACTGAGCCTTCAAAACAACTGGTGGCTAAGACTAAGGGGTTATTTTGATTTTCACTAAAACTGAGAGGCCCATCATCCACAGCTCATGAAAAAATCCAGGCTCTATTCTCTGACCCTATTCCATCCTTGCCTCAGTTGGAACTGGGTGCAACATAGTGATGAAGAAATAAGTACAGGATGACTTGGGGTACAGAGTCAATTGCCAATTACCAGTGATGTAGATTTGAGTCAATTGACTTGGACTTAAGGGAAACGCAAGTCACTTCAATGACTTGCCTTGGTATTGCCTTGGCAATAAATGGCACACTGACCCACCTAACAAGTTGTGCATTTTTAGCAACCGGCTTGCTGGCATCATTCACTTCAAGCTGCAGGCAAGACCCTCCCTCAGAGTGTGGGGCATGTTTCTCAAGAGGAGAACAACAAATGAGTTAGGCAACAGGCTTGAGGGGGGAGAATCCTTCTAAAGCAGTGATTCTCAACCTTTTCTAGGCCTCACAACTCTAGGAAATCTTTGGTTACTGTCTGCACCCCTATAAAACTAGTATCACATTTGAAGATGAAGAGATTTAATTTCTAATTTTTTACTGCAAACTGAACCACATACAATACTGTGGGCGAACAAATTGAACTTTAAAAAAATAAACTATTAACTCAGTGCATAAAATGTCAATCTAAATTGAGCAAACAGATTCTAATTCATTCAGGGGAAAAAAAATGTAAACTGTAGTAAATTGTAAAATTATCTCATTTTAATTTAATAAACAATGAGACTACTATCTATGCAACACAACCACTTACTACTACTTATCAAAGCACATTAGGAGCTGTCTGAGTGATGGCTTGTGACTCACCACTCAAGAACATAAACCACTTTTTGTTGCACCTGCTAGGGGTGCAAATACCTCAGGTCGGGAACCCTTGTTTTAAAGGTTTTTAAAAGTTTTAGATTAGAAGCTTCTCCCACTGAACAGTGGGCACATATTGCCAAGTAGGCCTCAAGCACACCTCAAGCCCATTGCCTAACAAGTTTCTTGTTCCTTTCCAAGAAATGCACCCCAACTCTTCTTTTTTCTGTTGAAGTTGGCTCTCAATCTTGACACTCAACTAGAGATTTAACTTGAAAGCATCTTACAAGGACATGAAACTCAACTTGATACTTGAAGGTAGAGACTTGAGACTTGGAGTAAAGAGCTGAATACACCACTGCCAATTGGAATCCCACAGCGCTGCTGTTACAAGTACAAATCTTCATTTGAGTTATTAAACATCAAAGCTTCTAACACAACAGATAAAACAGGACAATGGGAGCTGATTAAAGCCAACCAAACAATGCCCTTATTTTATAGATGGTGGATGCTGAAGCTGAAAGAGAAGTCATTGATGAGAAGGTCTGCCAAAACAGATAAGAACACAGCACTAAGGGTAAAAAAAAACTTGCAGTTTCAGAAATCAGAAACCATCACAAACCTGAAATCCTTGCAGATCTACTCTGAATCCTAATCTATGTTGTGTCCCAGCTGTAGACAGTAATATAGCAAAAGAACAAAATGTTTGTGCTGACTGGAAAGGAAGGTGAACCGTAGAGACCTTCTGTACCGGCAGACCTCTCTAACCCACCTGTAGCAAAACATGGCAGATTTCCAAAAAACCCTTTTGTGCTGCAGCATGCAATGGGAAGCGCTTGCTCTGTTGTTCAGTCTGGAAATTGGGATCCAAGCTGTCCACTGGAAAGGAAGGGCAGATATCTGGGAATCGGGAGAGAAAGAGAGAAATTTGAAAACCGGGGTATGACAGAGGCCATTTCCCCAGTCACACAAAAACATGTATGGGGGAAAGTCAAGTAATAATAATAATAATAATAATGCTGTAGATGCAGAATTAATGCAATTTGACATCACATTAATTGTCATGGCTCCATTCTATGGAATCCTGGGATCTGTAGTTTGTTGTGGCACCAGAGCTCTCTAACAGAGAAAGCAAAATATAGTCAGCCTGCCCCAACTGCGGGCTTGCCATCTGCGGATCTGAGCTTCCACAGATGGACCTGCCCCATTCATCCCAATGGCAGTGGGTGCATGCACCTGTAAAACCAATGGAACTTGACGTTATGCAGTTATTGCCATCCACATGGGGAGAGGTGTCAAAGTGCGCTAATTTTGCAGTGCAGATGCAGCCAAGGTGGGCCCATACCCCAGCAAGCAACTTCAGCAGGTCTGGGCATTGGTTCCACTCCCACCACAAACTTATTTGCACATGATGCCTTTAAAAAAAACTTACACAACATTAGCACTACTTTCTGGAGTTCTCCTTGTTTAACTGAGAGATAGAGTTGGCGGGGGTGGAAGCGCAACTTCTTGCGCCTGTTGGGAAGAGAGAAAGAAAGAGATCACAAGACAGATGTGTTTCACCTCAGGTTAAGCAAATGTGAATTCCGAGCAGAAAACTCCCCATAAAAGCAAAAGATGGGACAGAAAAGATGTTTCAAAATCTCAACGAAAAATAGCTGTGTGCTGTTTATTCAGATGGACTGAGAAAAGAACTTTCAAATCTGGTTTCTTGTTAAACCTAATACAGTCAGCCCTCCATATCCACCAATTCAGCCAACCACATATTGAAAATATTACCCCAAAAAATTCAAAAATGAAAGTTTGAAATAAATGAAACATCAACTCCCGGCTCTGGAATATGGAAATGAAACTGGGGAAATAACGTTTGATATCCTCCCGCTTAAACTTTTGGATTTCAGCTATTGCGGATTTGCACATGTACTGTCCATGAGATCATATCTTTTTTAATTGTTGCTGATTTTAACTTTAACTGTTGTCAATTTTAATAAGACCTGGTTTAATTTAATTTTTAGGGGGGGGGGAAGAGAGATGATTGTTGTTTTACTCTGTATTTTTAAACTCTTGTTGTACCCCGCTCCGAGTATTTCATTAGAGGAGCGGGTTATAAATAAACATTATTATTATTTTCTGATTTTTTTTCATTTTATAGAAGGAACACTATTTTACTACGCTGTTATATATATTGGGAACCGAATTAGGTATCCATAGGCGGGAGGTGTTCTGGATCTAAATCCCAGTGGATACCAAGCACCCACTGTAATAGTAAGAAATAATAAACAGTTATTGAAATAATACATGCCAAACCCAGTCAATCATCCCAACTAGGGTAGGTTCAATGAACCAATGGGATTTAAGTAAGTGCTGACATAAGGTTAATTGATTAATGCAACAGGTCTGCTCTAACTGGGACTATAATAGTTGGATTTAACTCTAAGAATAAAAATAGCTTGATAGCAGAAGTGGGGAGGGGGCATAATCCAGTTCTACTTACCGCTCAGATTCCTGAACCACCAAGGCACGCTCCAGTTGTTCCCGCCCTGGTCCTGGTGGCAGACCTTGGGTAGAGAGGACGGCTCCATTTGGCAGGGCCAGACGTGGCCCTGCGCTGTCAATTCCTGGGCCACCAAAACCTGCCGTATCATCTGGTGGATGCTCTACACTTGAACCCCCTCGCATTCGGGCACTGAAGAAAGAAGACACAGAGATACAAAATACTCTTAATGCTTTGGTATCTGCAGATAGCATATCTTGCTATCTCTGAACCCAAATTGCTCTGAAGGCATGGCTAATTATTTTACACACAGATAAATGTGTATAGGCATGAGATTGAAAAATTAGTCTGTATCATAGAATCATAGAGTTGGAAGAGACCACAAGGGCCATCCAGTCCAACCCCCTGCCATGCAGGAACTCCAAGTCAAAGCATCCCTGACAGATGGCCATCCAGCCTCTGCTTAAAGACCCCTAAGGAAGGAGACTCCACTACACTCCGAGGGAGTGTGTTCCACTGTCGAACAGCCCTTACTGTCAGGAAGTTCCTCCTAATGTTGAGGTGGAATCTCTTTTCCTGCAGTTTGCATCCATTGTTCCGCGTTCTAGTCTCTGCAGCAGCAGAAAACAAGCTTGCTCCTTCCTCAATATGACATCCCTTCAAATATTTAAACAGGGCTATCATATCACCTCTTAACCTTCTCTTCTCCAGGCTAAACATCCCCAGCTCCCTAAGGCGTTCTTCATAGGGGTTTCCAGACCCTTCACCATCTTAGTTGCCCTCCTTTGGACACGCTCCAGTTTCTCCACATCTTTTTTGAATTGTGGTGCCCAGAACTGGACACAGTATTCCAGGTGGGGCCTGACCAAAGCAGAATAGAGTGGCACTATAACTTCCCTTGATCTAGAAACTATACTTCTATTGATGCAGCCTAAAATTGCATTGGCTTTTTTGGCTGCCACATCACACTGTTGACTCATGTTCAGCTTATGGTCTACTTGGACTCCTAGATCCCTTTCACATGTGGTCTCATTCAGCCAGGTGTCCCCCATCCTATATCTGTGCATTTCATTTTTCCGCCCTAAGTGCAGAACGTTACATTTCTCCGCATTGAATTTCATTTTGTTAGCACTGGCCCAGCTTTCTAGTCTATTCAGGTCATTTTGAATTTTGATCCTGTCCTCTGTGGTATTAGCTACTCCTCCCAGTTTAGTGTCATCTGCAAATTTGATAAGTATGCCCCCAATTCTGTCATCCAAATCGTTAATAAAGATGTTGAATAGCACTGGGCCCAGGACAGAACCCTGTGGGACCCCACTGGTCACTTCTCTCCAGGATGAAAAGGAGCCATTGTTGAGCACCCTTTGAGTTCGGCCAGTCAACCAATTACAAATCCATGTAACAGTTAACTTGTCTATCCCACATTTTGCAAGCTTGTTTGCAAGAATGTCATGGGGAACCTTGTCAAAGGCCTTACTGAAATCGAGGTATACTATATCCACAGCATTCCCTTCATCTACCAAGCTGGTAATTTTATCAAAAAAAGAGATCAGGTTCGTTTGGCATGACTTGTTTCTCTGAAACCCGTGTTGGCTTTTTGTGATTATGGCATTGGCCTCTAAGTGTTCACAGACTCTCTGCTTAATGATCTGCTCTAGAACCTTTCCTGGAATTGATGTCAGACTAACTGGACGATAATTGTTGGGATCCTCTTTTTTTCCCTTTTTGAAGATGGGGACAACGTTTGCCCTCCTCCAGTCTGCTGGGACTTCTCCTGTTCTCCAGGAGTTCTCAAAGATTATTGCCAATGGCTCTGATATTACATTTGCCAGTTCTTTTAATACTCTAGGATGTAGTTCATCTGGTCCTGGAGATTTATATTCATTTAGGTTAACCAGGTATTCCTGTACTACCTCTTTACTTATTCTGTGCTGAATTTCCTCTATTCTGTCTCCTGTTCCATTATCCTTAGGTTGAGCACCCTTTGCCTTTTCTGAGAAGACTGAAGCAAAGAAGGTGTTGAGTAATTCTGCCTTTTCTCTGTCCCCTGTTAGCATTTTGCCATCTTCTGCACGCAGTGGCCCCACTGTTTCCTTCTTCTTCCTTTTGCTGCGGACATATCCAAAAAAGCCCTTTTTATTGTTCTTAACCTCTCTAGCAAGCCTGAGTTCATTCTGCGCTTTAGCTTTTCTGACTTTACCCCTACATATGCTGGCTATTTGTTTGAATTCCTCTTTCGTGATTTCTCCATTTTTCCATTTCTTATACATGTTCCGTTTAAAACTTAGCTCATTTGAAAGTTCCTTAGTCATCCATCCTGGCTTCTTGAGACATCTTCCATTTTTCTTCCTCATTGGAACTGTCTGAAATTGTCCCTTTAGTATCTCCCTTTTGAGAAACTCCCATCCGTCTTGAACTCCCTTTTCTTTTAGTTTTCCTGACCATGGGATCACCCCCAGTATTTCTCTAAGTTTATTGAAATCAGCTCTCCTAAAGTCTAGAATGCGTGTCTGACTACGCCTGGCTTCCCCTTTCCGCTGTATAACAAACTCCAGGAGAACATGGTCACTTCCACCTAAGGATCCAACCACTTGCACCCCATCAACTAGGTCTTCCCTGTTGGTTAAGATCAGATCTAAAATGGCTGATCCCCTTGTTGCCTCTTCCACCTTTTGGACAATGAAATTGTCTTCCAGGCAAGTGAGGAATTTGCTACACTTTGAGGATTTGGCTGAGTTTGACTTCCAGCAAATATCAGAAGTCACCCATCACTACTACATCTCTCCTTTCTGAGTGTGTGGTCATCTGTTCTAGAAAGGCATCATCCAATTCCTCTGCCTGAGTTGGGGGTCTGTAGTAGACTCCCACAGTAACATCCCTGTTGTTTCCCTCTCCTTTAATTTTTATCCAGATGCTCTCCACCTGGCTTCCAGTATTGACTTCCTGCATCTCTTCACTGGTGTAAATATCCCTGACATATAATGCTATTCCTCCTCCTTTCCTGCTTGGCCTGTTTCTCTTAAAAAGGTTATACCCCTCTATTTCTACATTCCAATCATGAGACTCATCCCACCAGGTTTCAGTGATGCCTATTATATCATATTTCCCTTGTTGTGCTAGAAGTTGAAGTTCATCCTGCTTATTTCCCATACTCTGTGCATTAGTGGAGAGGCATTTGAGACCATGTGTCCTCTTTACTTGCTGCTTTTGCACATTTTTTTGCCTCCTACTGTTAGGTCCTTGTACTGTTTGCCTTGTTCCCTCTATGCCACTTGGACTATTCTCTCCATCCCTTTGGCCTTCCAGAATAATGTCTCCCTCCCCCACATAACTCAGTTTAAAGCCCTCCTGATCAGATTCTTCTGCCAACTGGCGTGAGATGCAGTCCATCCCTTGCCAGAAGTCCCTCCTCATGGAACCGCAGCCCATGATCCAAGAATCCAAACTGTTCCTGGCGGCACCATCTACAGAGCCAGTTATTCACCTCTTCTATTTTCCTCTCCCTTCCTGGACCATGCCCTTCTACCGGGAGTAGAGATGAGATGACAACCTGTGCATCCATCTCTTTCAGCTTCCTTCCCAGAGCCTCATAATCCCTTTTGATATTCTGAAGGCTGTGCCTTGCAGTATCATTGGTTCCCACATGAACCAAAAGAAGGGGGTATTGATCAGTAGGATTGAGAAGTCTTGTCAGCCTCTCCGTCACATGATGGATCTTTGCCCCAGGGAGACAACACACCTCCCGAGACATCTTGTCAGGCCCACAAACCACTGCTTCTGTACCCCTCAGCAAGGAGTCCCCCACCACGACCACGCGCCTCCTCCGAGGCTTAGCAGTGGCTGTTCCTTTTCGTGATACTCTCAGGCTCTCCTGCTCTGTCCCTGATGTCTGTCCCTGCTGCTTTTCCTCATCATCTCTGACAACAGAGAGAGATTCAAAGCGATTCTGTAGCTGCAAGCCGCTCACAGAACGTTCCCTGGTTTCCTTACTTCTGTGTGTGACCTTCCTCCAAGCATCTACCTCTGTTGTATGTGGAGTGACCTCCTCTGCCCCAGCAGCTTCCTCTGTCTGTTTCCCACCCAAGACATTCTGGTCTGATCTGTTCAGGAGAATCTCCTGCTCTCTATGATGCTGGAGTGCAGATATCTGCTCCTCTAGCTGCTGTACTTTCTCTTCCAAGAGGACTACCAACTTGCACTTGTGGCAGGTGTAGTTCCTCACCTCTGTAGGCAAGAAGACAAACATCCCACAAGTGTTGCAGGTGACTGCTGCAGGGCCTTCAGTGTCCATACTGAGAAGTCTTAAGGAGGCACTGAAACAAGACTGTGGGCTTCCCTTGCTAGACTTGGCCTTTATTCCCAAGCTCTGTCACTGAGTTCAAGTCACGAGGCCTATAGTTATGTAGAGAGCTCCTGGCTAAAAGCTCCTTCCAAAGGCAAGTCTCTGATTCACTTCCTCTGATGCTTCAGGCCGGCTCCTCTTCTATTCTCTAAACACCTCCTTGACTAGATAAAAAAAATCAAAATTCTGCTAGCCTTGAGTAGCCTTAAGTAGCCTCCCAGCACTGGCTCCCAGAATGCAATGGCTCAAGTGTAAATTAGATTAGATCTCACCCAAGCACATGGACTACAGCCTCCTCCTTTTCTTTCTCCTCCTTAAAGGAAATGAAGCTTCTGCTAGCCTTGA
This sequence comes from Urosaurus nigricauda, assembly GCA_034509955.1. Classification (NCBI taxonomy): domain Eukaryota; kingdom Metazoa; phylum Chordata; class Lepidosauria; order Squamata; family Phrynosomatidae; genus Urosaurus; species Urosaurus nigricauda. The sequence goes on along the minus strand of JAOEGL010000002.1, from coordinate 316,015,525 downwards.
GTAGCCTTAAGTAGCCTCCCAGCATAAAAAGGAAATGGGGGTAGGGAGTGCAGAATGAAAAATAAAACAGCATCTTTGTGACTGATTTATCCTAGCATGAGCTTTCATGGATGTCTTGCTAAAATAAAATAAAATAAAATACAGGTTGAGCATCCTTCACCCAGAATGCCCAAATCCGATATACAGTCGCCCCTCCTTTTTTGCAGGGGATACGTTCTGGACCCCCTCACGAAAATGGAAAATCACCAATATTCAAGCCCCATTGGCTTGAATGGCAGCAGGTGGGTGCCCCATTTTGTCCCCCTCCATTTGCTGCCCGTGAACAAGCAAGGGACATGGATTCCAAGTCAGAAAAAACGGAGGAGAGACTCTAGTCCAAAATCTGAAATTGTCCACAGGAGAGGCCTAGACAGTGACACTTTTGCTTTTTGATAGTTCAATGTATATAATATTTACTTTTATGCACAAAATTATTAATATTGTGTATAAAATTACCTTCAGATTATGTGTACATGAAACAAAAATGAATTTTGTTTTTAGACTTGGGTCCCCCCCCCTCCCCACCGTAAGACATTTCATTCAGAACATATTTGCAAATAATAAGGTATTCCAAAATCCGGGGGGGGGGGGGGGACTCCAAACCCCAAAACACCTCTAGTCCCAAGCATTACGGAAAGGTGCTGCTTGATTCCTTCACTCCCTCCCCAAGTTTCTATTTTATACACTAAAAAGGTAATCTGGAAATTCTCAATATGCAAAGGGATCTTGTAGCACCTTTGAGACTATGTGAAATAAGTTGTAGTATACAACTTTTGCAGACTTGGGAATTACCAAGTATGTATTTCCCCCCCTCTCCTCAGGTTCCTGTCTCCTAGTTTGCCATCCCATCCTCACCTGGGCTGGGTAGTGTCAGCGCGACCTGTACTCTCAGAGGCACCCTGTCCATGTGATAGTGGAATAGGGACAGGAGTGGAGGTATCTGCCTTGGCTATTGTGATTTCCTGGGCCTCAGAAGCATCTTCTCCACAGTGCGGGCAGAAGATCATGCCATTGAGCTGGGAAACACAGGCCTTGTGGAAGCGATGAGCTACACGGAAGTCCGGGTGGCATTCCAGGAAAGTACCCTGAGGAGGAGAGGAAGAACATTTGTCAAAAGGATTCTGGGCAGTTAGTGCCAGAAACTTCACAGACCAAATGACCGAGCATGCCAGAAATGTCAGCAATCCCATCTTTCAGAAGGGAACAGAAACATAAAATAATCAACCTCTGCAACTGGCAGGAAGAAACCATTCCTCTGCACTGGAGGGAACAAGCAAAAATATTTGAAGCCTAGCTTTTAGTCTTTGTCTGGTGAATGAGGTCCTCCCTCCATCTAAACTGTCACCACCCTGGACTCAAAGGGAAATAGGAGGTAGGCACAGCTCCACCATGCCTAGCCCCAGAGGCAAATGGAAGGTGCTTCTTCCATTCCACCTGCTGCTACCCAGGCCTTGGAAGGAGAGACGAACTGGCAGTATTGGTTGGACCTGATCCCTTTCCCTACCGCCATTCCCTTCTCCATTTGTGTCATGTCTTTTTCGATTGCAAGTTTGAGGGCTGGGAACTGTTAAATTAACTATCTGTAAGCTGCTCTGAGACCCTTTGTGGGGTGTAAATACTCTAAACAAATGAAGAGATAAATATTTTTTCCCCTATGACACTTCAGGCACAAAATGCAGTAAATGATCTCAGCAGGTCTCACATAGGGTATTTGGCTGCCTGAAGAAAACAGCAACATGGCCCACTCTCTCATTTCATGGGCAGAAACTGACTGAACTGGTAATTGACATTTTCTTCAATACTGGCCATGGGACAGCCTCCACCATACTTGAAGTCGCAGACCAGGCTGTACAGCAGATGCCTATCTCCTCCAAAACCTTGTTTCATCTCAACTGTTGCTGCTTCAGTTTACTGACTCGCTCTGTGTACATTACAAGCAACCCCTTGTTGGTAAAAATGGTTCAGCAATGGAACCAATTACCAATAGAGGTGATGGGATCTCTTTCCTAGATGTCTTCAAAAAGGGGCTGGACAGGGGGTTGGATTTGATGGCCTGTATGGCCCCTTCCAACTCTATGACTAATGCCTGGCTTCACATCTGACCTATGTCTGGCTCCCTGGTACCATGTTCTTCCCCTCAGACAAGTTCTGACCATGGCTTCCCCGGGTCCTCAGTGCCATCATCCTCATCCTGCCCAACACAATCTCCCTAGTTCTCTTTTCTCACCGCAGTGCAGAAGTAGCCACATCCAGGGCAGCAGTGATGTTTCACCATCCTGGCCCGGTGGGCCTCGCACAGCACCATAAGGGGAACTCGGCTGGAGGGGCGCATTGTCTCCCGCTTCAAGATGCTACTGCTGCAGCCATTCAGCTAGGAATAAACAAAACAGGATGATTATATTATTCAATGCTAATGGATGCACTGATAGTGATTTGCCACATAGCACCACCCACTGATATGGGACTGCAGTGTCTGCATTTTTTTCCTATCTGCAAGGCCCCCTGGAACCAAACCCTTTTTCCAATCCAAGATTGGGATTTCAAGGTGGCCCAAAACATGACTGAGAATCAAAATGCAGCTAGAACAACTGTAAGTTTAATGTCCTTTAATATATTTAACAAAGTTTAATTTATTTTAGAAATTAAATAATACTTAACGTTTAGTATTAATCTTTCTGATTTACATATGGCAAAAAAACTAATGGGTTTTAGCCCAAACAAGAAAGGACATATCCATGCCATACCTATTTTGGGAATGTGGCTGAGAGCTCCTTTGGATTCACCACTCTACTGGAATGGAGTCTCCAGCTGCCTCTGGACAAAGTTACTTTACTAGTATAACAAGTAACCTTTTCTACTAAGTTTCAATGTTGCTTTAAAGGATATTTTTGGAGCCATTTTGACAGGAATTGTTGGAGTCTTCTGCCATTCCCTTAGTGAGCCTAAGGTTTTTTGTTTTTTTAAAAAGTAACAATAACTAACAAGCATATGGAGAAGCTTTACTAACAGTGTAATAAATAGTGGCAACACATGACTTCTAACTGACCAGACCAAGCTTTGGGAACAAATTACTTATTAAATTTTTTTTTCCTGTTTTACACCATAGACTAACAAATTTGAATGTTCTTCAATATGTGAAAAATAATCTGTACCAAAGACATTTTGCACTTTTCTCCGCCTCACAGTAGCTGACTATATTAAGCAAACATTTCTGACATCTTTTATTGTGGTATTATGGCTGTGTAACCGCACTGAAAAGTAATTTTATTTACCACTTTAAAGGGAGGAACTAGGTGTTTTGTGATGTTATAACATAAAAAATCAATAAACTTAATTTTTAAAAAAAATCATTGGACAATTAGGCTTGTTGTTTTAAATTGTTTGTGCTTGTCTGAGAACCTCTAAAATCTTGCCCCATGCTTGCTGATACCTCCTCTTTATTCTTCTGTGACTTATCTAGTTCTATTTCCATAGGAAATTGACACTTCATTTTGGAATGATGGAGAGCAATTATTTTATTTTCACACATTAATTATTTATATTCCTACTCCACCCTTTCAACCCCCAAACCACAAAAGTAGTACACAAACAATATAAAACAGTATAGCCATAAAGACAAAAACATTAACAGCAATTTTATCATCATCATTCATAGTCAATGGAGGGCCAGCAAAGACTCTTTTGAACTGAATAAAATAAAAAGGAGGCAGTCTCTAAAACATGTTGAACAAAAGAACCCAAGGAGTTAGAAAATGCAGGGACTCGGGGTGTATCTACACTGTAGAAATAATGCAGTTTGACACCACTTTAACTGCCATGGCTCCAGCCAACAGAATCCTGGGATTTGCAGGTTTGTGAGAGTCCAACATTCTTTGGAGGAGAAGGCTAAAGACCTTGTAAAACTACAAAGGCCAAGATTCCGTAAGATGGAGCTGCAGCACTTAAAGTGTTGTCAAACTGCATTACTTCTACAGCGTAGACAAACCCACAGCTAGTCTGGAATATCAGTATGCAAAAGGATCTTGTAGCACCTTTGAGACAGAGTGAAAGACCTTGTAGCATGAGCTTTGTAGACTTGGTCTACTTCCTCAGGTCCATGGAAAGAAGTAGTAGACCAAGTCTATGAAAACTTATCGCTCAGTTGGTCTCAAAGGTGCTACAAGATCCCTTTGCAAGAGCCCCCAAGACTTCTTCCTTCCAAATCCCTCACCACCTCACCTCTCCATCAGCACTCTCCGTTGCCATGCATTGATTTCCAGCCTGCTGGCTGAGGCGCTCAATCGTTGGGGCTTCCATGCGGCAAGAGCACAGGGGCAGCTCCTCAAACCGTTCCGTCTCCAGAGAACTCGTCTCATTTGACACCCCTGTGGGAGGTTGGAGAGGGAGGAGAGAAAAACTGAAAGCCTGGATAATGGCTGTTTCCACGTACAAAATCTGATTGCCATCCAGTGTAGTTCACAGGCCACAAGCTTCTTAAGCTTGACAACAACAAGACTTCATGAGTCTTGAACCGGCAGCCATTTTCCTCAATACTGCACCATTTCCTAGTCTAACAATTTGGGTTCAACATGCTGTACTATTGAAGAGCCAGCGAGGTGTGCTGGACAATGACTCTGGAGACCAGGGTTCGATTCCCTGTTCCACCATGAAATCTGCTGGGTGAGCTTGGATGAGTCCCATGCTCCCAGTCTCAGAGGAAGGCAATAGCAAACCTCCTCTGAAAAAAATCTTGCCTAGAAAACCCCATTATAGTATAGCCTCGAGGTTGGCATAAGTTGAAAATGACTCAAAGGCACAAAAACCATCACCACACTAGAAATGTCCAAAACTAGAATTGCCAGAGTGAAAAATGGAGAAGGTTCCTGGACCTTTAATGGCTGTGTTACCTGGTTGCATGAGAAGCAATAACTGTCCAATTCTATGCAAATGTTAAGCAGACAGGACCCCTCTCCAGTTTCCAGTCTGGGAACCTTATGCAAGACATTTTGGTAGTGGGGATAAATAATCTAATGAATACCCTTCTCTGATTTAAAAAATGCAGTAACAAACTGTAACATATCTACAGTTAGTGTGGCATAGTAGTCTGAATGCCAAAATATAACTCTGAAGATCGGAGATCAATTTCCTGATTGGCCATGGAAACCCACCAGGTGGCCATGGGCAAGTCACAATCTCTCAGCCTCAGATGAAGGCAATGGCAAACCACCTCTGAACAAATCTTACTAAGAAAACCTTGTGATAGGTTTGGCTTAGGGTTGCCAAAAGTCAGAAATGACTTGAAGTCACACAGCAACAACAACTGTATAAGTCAGTATTGGAGAAAGAGTGCCTCTGGGGTGGATGTGGCCCCAGAAGCCAGTTTTGTAGCCAACAGGCCCTCACAAGGAACAAGCAACCTGCATTCATTGTTTACTAGCCAGGACAGCAACGTTACCTCCAATTTCAGAGGCACTGTAATTGTGAATCCCAGGCTCTAGGGAAAATAGGGCAGGGACACTAAACTTGGACCCTGCTTTCAAGTTTTCCACTGAAGGAAAAAGTAGGATACTGCGACTAGGGATGAGAATCGCACAACTATCTAGATGTTACTAGACTACAACACCCAGTGTTCCTCATTACTGTCTATGCTGGCTAAGAGTGCTGGGAATTGCAATCCAACAACTTCTGGAAGGTCAAATGGTTCCCACTGTTTGTTCTGAACCATATTGCAGGCTTTTTGTTTTTGTTTTTTATCTGAGAGAAAACTTTTCTAGGCATTTCGAGGTCTTCCAGCATGATTCTATGGTGATTCTAAGATGACATTGGCCATAGAATTACACTGGAGGTCCCAGAAATGCTTAGAGAGAACATATTTTTTTCAGCTGTATATACAGCAGCAGTGGAGTGGCAGCAAATACAGTAATCCACAAACACTAAACCTGCAAATGTGGAGAGATGACTATTATGATTAACATGTACTAATAGACATGAGGAGCCAATTTAAAAAACAAAACAGGCCCCCAACCTAAAAGTGTAATTGAATCCAAGGAATGCCTGATCACTGGTGTATAAGCAGACAAGGGAAACACAAGAGATGCCCAGTGCCCAAACCGCTAGCTTGTCTGGCATCCAACTGGTTGCCAGAACACGCTTCTCCTCCTGATCTCCTCCTGCTTGTCCAAGAGTCAAAGTGGCTCTTTAAATCAAGGGAAAGCCATCCAAAGCCTTCCTCAGTATAAAATAGAGGTTTATCTCCTACGACAGGATGCTGAACCCAACAAACTCAAAGCCATCCACCAATAGCTGTGCTTGGATTTCAGCCCACCACATATCGTCCTGGCTGAATTCCACAAGATCTCATTGAGGGGAATAGGGAGTACGCACCAGCATTGTTAGGGGACAGCGCCCCTTCGTTCGGCAGCTCCAAACAACCGAGAGGCACCTCTGTGTATTCACTCTGGGTGGCTGAAGGACCACCATTCAGGCCTGGAGTGGGAGAAAGAGAATGAGGAAAAACAACAATGCACTAAACCCTCCGTAAAATCTTGCCTGCCATTCTGATGGCTGTTCAGCTAACTGGGAGATATTCTTTTGGAGATTTATTTTTGTTATTTTTTGGAGTGGGAGCATTCATTCTCCTGGACAGCAGATTTATTTGTTTTATTTCTATTGTACTTATATATTGTATTTATGTATTTATTCCTCCCAATATGAGATCCAAAATAGGGCTAAACCCCAACCATTACAAAAAGACTTTTCTTCTTAAAACACTATTTTAAAAAATGAAATAAATATAAAGAAGGCTAAAAGCATTGTCTTGTTCACATCTTCAAGCTAGGCTTTCTCTTTGCTCATCCCAGACAACTTAAACAGCCACTGGGTGCCTAGCATCATGGGATTGGCTCGAGATGAGTTTCACAGCCCAGTGAAGACTAGAATCTTGATCTTCCAAGTCCTAGTCCAACTTTCTTAAACTACTATTCTATACTGGTTCTTGGATGAGACCCTGATGTGAAAATCTATGCTACTTGTCATGGTTCTAATCAGAGGAATCTGTGTAAAAAAGCAGGAGTGTGTGAGTATGCATAATTCAAATGAGGACAATTGCTGGGAAAAAGGTTAAAATATCTCTCCCTCCACAGTTCTAATCCAACTCACCTTTTAAATCAGGGGTGGTTAATAAGTGGTCCATGAGATACTTAGGCACATTCTTCATCTTTTTTTGGTGGTCTTCTTAGTTCCCCAGAATCAGTTCCCAAATTGTCCAAACACAGTGCTTTGGCCTTATGCATACCCTCAACACCCCCTGACCAAATTTTCAATATTGGTCAGAAATGAGCAGTAAATACAGTAAATCAAAACTAGATACAGATAGTAAATAACAGAAACAAAACCCAAAACCAGCTAAAAAGTGTCACTGTGACCCAATGGACAGGAGAATGTTGCAGTGTATGTGTGTGAAATTTGTCCCCTCCCTGATATAGTTGTCCTTCCCTATTTTAAATCAATTACAGAAGCACAATCTGAGTGACAAATATCTTGCGTAGGTTGTTCCTTAGTATAAGGCAGCTTCAATTCCAAGCTTCCTACTCTATGTGTATGTGTACAACTCCCACCATCTCCAGCCAACGTGGCTCTGGATGCTGGGAAGTTATGTTACTATACATACAGAAGTTGTCAAGTTGGAGACGAGTGATCTGAAGGTTGCAGGCAGCTTTAATGCCCCTTTTAAAGCACTCACTTGATACAGTGATCCCTAGAAAGATTTATAGCACCTTGCCTGTTCTTTCTGAATTAACAAATGGCTGGATGGACACACCTGTTGCTAGAGCTTGGAAAAAATTGGGTTTTCTGGGACTATCAGAAAGGCCATGCTGACTGAGGGATTCTAGGAGCTGGAGTCAGAAAAAAAGTTTCCCTGGTTGGCCTTTTGCAGTCCTTCATATCCAATTCTGGCAGTGCAACTGACCTTCAACAGAAAAGCGCCTTTCCCTACTCCATGCCAGTTTTGGTTCTGGAGCTCTTGGGTGGACAATTAATCGGGGGATTAACTCTAGCTGTCCCTCTGTTCAAACCTTCTGATCTCACCCACTGGGGATTGCACTCGTACTGCCCATCAACTGCACTTTATTTTTATTATTTTAAATTTTTTTAACTGATGTCAATTTTAATTAGTTTTGATTTAATCTAGTCTTAAGGGGGGGAGGTTGGGAAGGGATTTGACTGCTGTTTTATTCTTGTATTTTTTAATTTGCTGTACCCTGCTCCGAGTATTCTATTAGAGGAGTAGGTTATAAATAAACATTATTATTATTATTATTATTATTATTATTAATTACCTCTGCTATCCTTGGGGTGAGGCTCTTTGCGCTTCCGCTTGCGTGATGGCTTCACCCAGGGGCTGTCGTTCCGCCAGCGTTTCCTGGCCTTTCGTTTGGAGCTGGAGGCAGCACTCTGAGGCACAGAAAGGAGACCATGAGATGGGGGAGCATACAGATTGGGAAGAACTGTAACTGTAACACAGAGACAAGAGCATGTACTTTTATATGTAGGTAGTACCTAAGCCAGCATGGTGTAGTGGTATGACTCTGAAGACCAGGGTTTGATTCCTGTTCAGCCATGAAAACGACTGGGTGACCCTGGGCAAGTCACATGCTCTCAGCCTCAGGAAAGGCAAGGGCAAACTTCCTTTGAACAAATCTTGCCAACAAAACCTCATGGCAGTGTCACCATAAATCGGAACAACTTGAAGGCCACATAACACACACAGTACCAAGTCCAATCTCTGGCACTTTCAGCTGCCAGTCAGGACATTACTGCCAATCAGGATTACATGGACAAACAGCCCATTCACACTACAGAACCATTGGACTAAACTATCATGGTAACATCGTATGGAATCCTGAAATTTGGAGTTTAGGCAGGGACCTTTAGATCTCTCAGTCAGAGAGTTCTAGTGCCTCACCAGACTATAAATCCCAGGATTCTATAAGGATGGACCCAGGGCTGTTAAAGTGGAATCACACCATTGCAATTGTGCAATGGAATAGCCCTCTGGAATGGGTCTTCTGTGTTCACTATGGTCACAAGGGACAGGTAGAGTACTTCTAGACAATGCTTTTATTGTGCAATTATCTTCTCCTATTAATGGAACTTACAGGAACCTACTAAATCAGGGGTGGAAAACATATAGTCCTCTAGATTTTGTTGGACTGCAACTCCCAACATAGCCAAAGACAAGGAATGTTAAGAGCTGCAGTTCATCATGATCATTATCTTAAAATTAACAAAAATATTGATGTTATTATTATTTTCTTTATACAAGTATTAATACAAGACACTGTATAAAAAAATAAAACCAGTAAAACAGATATCCCCGCCAAAGCTGTACAATCTAATTAAACAATTAAACATCTGAATGATTCCTATTCTGGTTTAAACTATGTTTGTTTGTTTTTTACCTTTCCATGTTTTCCTAATATTTAATATTTGCAAATGACACCAAATTAGCCAGAGTAGTTAATACCTCAGAGGTCAGGATCAAAATTCAAAATGACCTGAATAGACTAGAAAGCTGGGCCAATGCTAACAAAATGAAACTCAACGCGGAGAAATGTAAAGTTCTGCACTTAGGCCAGAAAAATGAAATGCACAGATATATGATGGGGGACACCTGGCTGAATGAGACCATATGGGAAAGTGATCTAGGAGTCCAAGTAGACTACAAGTTGAACATGAGTTAACAGTGCGATGCGGCAGCTAAAAAGGCCAATGCAATTTTAGGCTGCATCAATAGAAGTATAGTGTCTAGATCAAGGGAAGTAATAGTGCCACTCTATTCTGCTTTGGTCAGGCCCCACCAGGAATACTGTGTCCAGTTCTGGGCACCTCAATTCGAAAAGGATGTTGCAAAACTGAAGCGTGTCCAAAGGAGGGTGGCTAAATTGGTGAATGATCTGGAAACCATGCCTATGTGGAACGCTTTAGGGAGATGGGGATGCTTAGTCTGGAGAAGAGAAGGTTATGAGGTGATATGATAGCCCTGTTTAAATATTTGAAGAGATGTCATATTGAGGAGGGAGCAAGCTTGTTTTCTGCTGCTCCAGAAACTAGGACGCAGAACAATGGATACAAATTGCAGGAAAAGAGATTCCACCTCAACATTAGGAGGAACTTCCTGACAGTAAGGGCTGTTCGACAGTGGAACACACTCCCTCGGAGTGTGGTGGAGTCTCCCTACTTAGAAGTCTTTAAACAGAAGCGGGATGGCCATCTGGGGTGGGAGGCGGGACTGGGGTGTAATATTTTAACAGTACCTGTTTTTAAAATGTTGTACCCTGCACCGATTGTTCATTCACAGGGGTGGGTTCTATAATAATAATAATAATTATTATTATTATTATTATTATTATTATTATTATTATCCTCCTCTGATTGTGATTTCTTGCATGGCAGTGTTTGGACTGGATGGCCCTGGTGGTCTCTTCCAACTCTATGATTCTATGATTCTAATAAGTTATTTTTTTCAATACATGTCAGTCACCAAGAAAGAAAAGCCAGAACAGTTGCACACTATTTTGACAGACAGTACTAGGAATTGCAAAGATGATAATTCTGGTCTCATAGATATTACCGAAACCGAAATCCCATCAGCACTATTCAGCACAGCTGATAGTGAGGGATGATGGGCATGGCCATCTACCAACCTCTGGAAAGCCAATTGCTGCCCACTCCTACCCTAAATGGTCTAGGGAGATTGGTTTTTAAACAAAGTTTGGATGGCCACCTGTCGGGGATGTTTTAGCCATGGATCCCTGCAGCAACAGGGATGGGGCTATATCCTTGAGGCTTGTTCCAACACTCTGATTACTAACACTAGACTGAAGTCGACCTCTCATAGGGCATTCTCAACCGTGGCCCCAAAACTATGGAACAACTTGCTGGAAGAGATCCGTCTTACTACTACCTTGGACGCCTTTAAGAAAGCACTTAAGTCGGATCTCTTTCGGCAGGCCTGTCCATCTGAGCTGCTATAAAAGACCATTGGATAACACCTCACCTTGGAAACTGGATTATATAATGACTGGATTGGTAACCACGCATGTATGTGACTGTGTTCCGGGATTGGAATGTATTGCACTTGGTATTATATCATAATGATTTTAGGATATTGTTTAAGACTATAGTTTTAACTTGGATACTGTTTTTACGAATTTGTTGGAATCCTACCTAAATCTGAAGGGAGAGGCGGGAAAAACAGAATATATTATTATTATTATTATTATTATTATTATTATTATTATTCTACAAGCAAAGTACCTAAAGAACCCAAAAGCAAAAAAGATGGCTACACATGTGACCAGGTTCTTGATCCCTTTCTATATGCTTTCTTTATTGTAGTCTAATTTCAATTCTTCTTTTTTTAAAAAAAACTATTTTAAGTGAACTTTTGTGTAGGGTTTTGCATGCACAGAGATCCCATTCGGATGCTGGAAAGCTGAGCAGATTGGCGGGAGCCCTGCCCCTCCCACTCCCTGAGAATGCCCTATCCTGCCAATCTAGTTCCTCCCTCAGTTCAAGTCCACTGCAAAAAGATCAGGGACCTGACCGTGTTTGGAGACCTGATCGTAGGTATAACTGCTCTTTACTCTTTTGGGATTCTATAGCCTGTTTTGATCCTTTCCATTGTATACTCAAAGGACCACCTGCTTCTGTTCAAGCCTGGCCCAGTAAGTAATATCATCAAAGTCCTTCTAAAGATGTTGTTGGTGTGTGCCTTCAAGTCATTTCCGACTTATGGCTGCCTAAAGTGAATCTATCATGGGGTTTTCTTGGCAAGATTTCTTCAGAGAAGGTTTGCCATTGCTGTCCCCTGAGGCTGAGAGCATGTGACTTGGCCAACATCACCCAGTGGGTTTTCAGCAGTTTTCTGAGACTGAGAGCATGTGACTGAGTTGGGAATTGAACCATGGCTTCAAGAGTCATAGTCCAATACTCAAACCATTGCACCACGCTGGATCTCCAGATGTGCTTGTCTGCCAAGGATAGACAGGGAGAATACCAAGAGAGGCCTTCCTTTTGGCTGCACCTCCTATTATGGAACATGAGCCCAAATGGATCCACCTGCCCCCACAAGTGTTACTGCAGTTATTTAGGTGACAGGTAAAAATCTGTGCCAGTGTTTCCAATCTGCCTCTTCTCAGATCATACTAGCAGCAGATGATGAAAGTTTTATTTCAGTACTTACCTGGGGGAGAGAAGGGAGGTGCCAGGTTGGAAAAGCTATTCTGTCCTGTTCCTTAAGGGTTTTGAGGGGCCATTTTATTAACTCCCTACCTACCAGGTACAGGTTGAATCTCGCTTATCTGAAAAAATGCTTGGGATTAGAAGTGTTCTGGTTTGTTTGTTCCTTTGTTTGTTTTGGATTTTGGAATATATCCTGGAGATGGGAATAAGTCTAAACACAAAATTAATTTAGGTTTCATATACACCTTATACACATAGCCTGCGAATGAAACAAAGGTTGTGTATACTGAATCATCAGAGCAAAGGGTGTTACTATATTAGCCACCCATGAAATTTTTTTTGGTTTTGGGAATATTTCAGATTTTGGAATTCTGAATAAGGAAGACTCAAACAGTATGCCTTTAAAAAAAAAACTGTTCTTAACTTGGCTACTGGTTTGGCTTTCAGTTCCTACACCTAGGGTATTTTTTAAGAGAGTTAAGCAAGAGGAAAAAAAAACGAAAGAAAAAAGAAGAAGAAAAGAAAACAGAACTGGCAAAACAGCAAGATCAAAAAGCAAAGACATAACAAGTTAATAGGCCAGGGAAATGAAAATTTTAAAATTTAAAGGAATGTTTTCCAGGCCTGAAAGGGCACATGTTCTGCTGTCATTTTTAACTTTCAAAATATAAATCGTAGTCTGGTCCTTTAAAAAGCCCCTGAATAAACATTCTGAAGGCTTTGGTCATTCTCTTAGATACGTAACTCCAAGTACCCAAAAGACTAAAAGACTTATCCTAGCATTAAAATTAGGAGCTGTGAGAAATGTCAAGTGGAAAAGGGGAATAAAAATTTAGAACAGAATAAAACATAAAACAAGAAAAGAAATAAAGCTTAGTATCGACTGGTTGACGATGTAGGAATTTCCCCTTTGAGAGATCCACCCTTACATATTGGCTTACAAAATGTGCTTGCCAGAAGCACATATAAACATACAAGAGAACAGCACAATCAGAACAGAAAGAGTTAAGCCAAGCCATAGATTGCTGACAGCAGAACATGCATATTAAAGTTATTCAGGAAAAGCTAGTTTGAACAACTATGTTTTTAAAGCTCTCTAGGAGGCTGAAGGTGCAAGTACAAAGAAGGGAGTTCTGAATCTGAGGGGCCACAACTGGCAAAGCCTTGCCACTTTTCCAGCAATTAATTAATTTAATGAATCAAGAAATTAAAATTTAAAAAGAGAAGTCTCAACTCACCCTGTCAGAGAGATTACCAGATTCTTCATCTTCCTCCTCCTCTTCCTCTTCTTCCTCCTCCTCCTCTTCCTCCTCCTCCTCTTCTTCTTCCTCCTCTTCTTCTTCCTCTTCCTCCTCTTCACTCATATGCTCTCCAGCAACATCTGCATCTGACTGCAAAATAAAATAAAAGGAAGAATTAGGCGCAAGGGTCAGGTGGAGTGATGGAAGGAACAGTGAGATACGCTTCACTATTCCTCATAGGATGGATTTCTACCTTCCTGATGGTGTATTCCTACATTAGTTCCATTCAGCCTGAGACAAGCAGTCCAAAATAATCAGAAACAAATACTCTAAAAAAGAGATAGCCAAAGACATGGATATAAAGAAGGACATCTTTTTCTCTAAAGCAGGGATGGGCAACATGAAACCAGCATGCACCCTCTCCCATTTGCTAATATCTCAAACAACAAAGAAAAGCCACACGTTTCTACTTTAAAATAAAGAACACAGGGAACACGTATTTTGTGTAAAGTGAAAATGTTGGTTTTTATTGCTGCTACTGATAGGTAACTGATAGGTAAGATGTGTGGTTCATGATGTGGATGCATCCCAAATCTGGAATTTGCCCATATTTTATATATATACACTCTGCGTCAACTTATGGTGGTCTCATTGATTTCATAGGGTTTTCTTCATCAAGGAATGCTCAGAGGTGGTTTTGTCAAGTTCTTCCTCCGGAATATAGACTACAGCATCTGGTATTCGTAGATGATATCCCATCCAAGTGTTAACCAGAGCTGACCCTGCTTGGCTTTCAAAATCAGACAGGATCTTGTTCCTTTAGACCCCAGGAGATCTACACCATAGATAATTTACACCCAGAATTTTATGTACACTGACATTTTGTGGAAACTATGGAAAACCACAGCATGAGATTTTGCCTGTGAAATGTAGCTTCCAAAGGATCACATGCTTCTTCCCTACTTCTTTGCAAACTAGTTACTACTAGTTCTTATGACAAACGTCAAATGAAAATGTGTAGGCAATGCCTGATGAAATTTCTAAAATCGGAGAACACACATTTCCAGTTATTCTGAGACGGGGTTTCAAAGCCGATGCTGAGGCACAAATCCTCCCATAACAAATCGAAGCAGAAGATATTATGCAAGGGAAGAGATGCATGCTTCCTCAACTTAGGCATCTCACGAAACTCAGCTTACAGGGTCAGAATTTGAGTTAAAGTGTCACAGAATTATGACTTTGTCCCAAAATACCAGTAACTCAGCTTACAAATTCCACAAATCTGACAGAAGCAGGAACCCTGCTGGTTAGTCCCAACTAGAGCAAAACCATTTAATTGATTATACAATGGTGAGTCAACATATAATTAAGTCTAGTTGATTCAATATATCTACTCTAGTAGACATTAACAACAGAATTCAGGCCAGAATGTGGAAAGAAGAGAGGTTGCATTTTTGAGAGGCCTATTAGCAAAGTGGTCTGTGATGGTCCAAAATATACTGCTCAATGTTAGGGAATTCTGGGAAGTATAGTTTTGTGAGACATTTAGCCTTCTCTGTCTAGTGCCACAATAAACTACAATTCCAAGGATTCTCTAGCATTGAACCAGAACTGTTAAAGCAGTTTCAAACTGGATTATTTCTGCAGCATGTTTTGGACCTTGGAGTAGACATCAGTGGCAGAATAAGCACTAAATATAACAGATAAAAATACAGAAGGAAAACACACACAAAAATTATTATACATGATCACAGCGGCAAGGTTTATTCATGCAAAAAACTAGAAGACCAAAACGATACCAAGACTGGATGACTGGTTAATTAAGCTAATAGATATGATGCAAATGGATAAACTAACAACTGTGATGAAAGAAAACTCACTTAAGAAATACAAGGAACAATGGAAGAAAGTAATAAAATTAAGAATAATGGTACGATAAGCCATTTTTAAGTATAATAGATAAAGAATTGGTGATAAATTGTTCAAAAGAGGTTGGATCTAAGGAAATCAGTGAAGTATCTTTGGTGAAAGATGGATATATAGGGAAGGAAGGAAGGGGTAATTTTAGATTAGATTTTATGGAATATTTAAGATGACAATGTTAACACTATAACAATGGGAAGAAGATACAGTGGGCCCCCTGTTTACGAATCCCCCGGTGAACGAAATCCCTGGGATCCGAAACTGGCGGGACCAAAAAATATCCCCCAGGATCCAAAGGATCCCCCCGGGATACGAACAAAAAAAACAGCACGGCCCCTTTAAATCGGCCGCGCGGTCCGTTGGAAATAGTGGTCCCCGGGAAACGAATACTTCCGGGTTACGAAAGGTAATCCGGAACGGATTACCTTCGTAACCCGGGGGACCACTGTATACAATTGTAAAAAAAAATTACTAATTAGAAAAGGGGGAAAAAAGTACTGCTAGATGGCTGGAAGTGATTTTAATTTTCCATAAAGCTCATGAGATAGCACCACTATGAGAATTGTGGAAAACTGAAACTGCAACATCCTGCCCAGGGTAGCTTTCAGTAGCAGGCCCTGATGGGAATCCTGGCATCTGCCTAGGAATGCCATAACACCAGACCAAATACTTCCAAACAATACAAAGCCCACAAGCTTTATATGGGCTATTAGGGGTAAAATTTATATTTGTGTTAGTTATCAACCATCCCTACCTCTCAGCCCTGGGAAAGCATCCCTCCCCCCCAGTACCTTGCTGTCTGAGTCGACATGGCCATCCACAGAGTAGCTGTCGTAGTAGAGGGTGAAGTCGTCTCCCACTTCAGCCTCCCACTCCTGGCCTCTTTCTTCTTGTGACGCAGTAGCTGGAGCAGTCATCTCTTCTGTTACTGTGATCTGGAAGAAAAAAAGGGTTGTTCATTTACATTATATGTTAGCCCTTCTTCAACTTCAGCTCTCGGAGCAGATTATGAAGTACAGATTGAGCATCCCTTATCCAGAATTCCAAAATCCAATATACTCCAGAATCCAAAACTGAGCGACGTCCTGTACTGTACAGTGGATCCTTGGTATCTGTTGGGGTTTGGTTCCAGGATCCCCTTGGATTCCAAAATCTGTGGATGCTCAAGTCCCATTAAATACAACGGCATAGTAAAATGGAGTCGCGCATATAAAATGGCAAAATCAAGGTTTGCTTCAGGAATTTATATATTTTTTGAATGTTTACGAACTGTGGATGGTTGAATCCGTGGATAAAGAATTCGTAGATATGGAGTGCCAACTGTATTTGAGAGGCTGGAAAGAGATGCAAAGATCTGCAAAATGGTGGGAGGACTGGATCCATTGTATTCCCATCATTTCACAGATCCTCAGCCTCTCTCCAGCCTCATTATGTCTCATTATGTACAAGCAAATACAGGTTGAGTCCCCCTAATCCAGAATTCCAAAAATCCAAAATACTCCAAAAGGCAAAACTTTTCTCATGATGACTGAATAACATCTTTGCTTCCTGATGGTTCACTGGACACAAACTTTGTCTCATGCACAAAATTATTAAAAATATTGTATAAAATTACTTTCAAGCTAAGCGTATAAGGTGTATAAAAACATAATTAAATTGTATGTTCAAGCTTGGGCCCAATCCCCAAGATATCTTATTATGTAGCAATATGCAAATACAAATATTCCAAAATTAGATAGATAAATAAATTTTAAAAATCCAAAAATCCAAACTCCAAAACACTTCTCATCTCAAGCATTTTGGATAAGGGAGACTCATATTATGATTTTTATAAAAATCTGAAATACATTATACTTCTGGTTTCAACCATTTCAGATAAGGGAACTCGTACAGATATCACACTTGTACAGATATCTCCCCAAAAGAAACAAAATATGGAACACTTCTGGTCCAAAGCATTTTGTATAAAGGATATTCAACTTGTAAAAGAATTAAGAACACACAACAAGAACAACGACAAATCAAAGAAGTAGTGGACAATATTGCATTTTTAAAAATGCAAAAAAAAAAAAAAAAAAGGGGAGTGGGGCCGAACAAACAGATTTTTGAACTGCAAACTAATTTTTGCACAGCATGGAAAAATTACTTTTCGGGGGAATATGACTTCGAGTCCTACACACAGAGAAGTTATAGTCCAAAAGGGCAATTTTCCCAAACTCTGGCCTGTGAGAACTGTACATTTTGTGCTGGGTTGAGACTGTGGGAATCAGTCCAGGTACTTAAGGGAAAACAAAGACAGTACAGGAGAATCTCTTTGGATGAAAATCCCAAAGGCCAAGGGCCCAGCAGCACAGACTTCATCTATAATACTTCCCACTGGAAGGAGATTAGGCCATTCTTTGCGTAGGAACAGGTAGATGTGTTGGCCAGCTGGCATGGCCCTCCAAATATAGATTTATGTTACTTATTAATTTCATTTCATTTCATTTATATGCTGTTGCCCAATTTGGGCTCCAAGCCAGTTCACAATGTGTTAAAACAAAATACAGTCAACCATCCATGGCTTATATACATACACCCACACATATATGTATACATATATTCCAAAAACAAGTCTTGACTTTGCTATTTTATACAAGAGACATCATTTTCCTATGCCACTGTAGTTAAAGGGACCCAAGCGTCCACAGATCTTTGTATCCACAGGAGATCCTGGAACTAACCCCCAGAGGATACCAAGGACCACTGTATGATTAAAACAGTGGATAATTCAAACGTTGGGGGGGGGACCCCACAACTATACAATCAAATTAAAAACAGTTGGGGATGCTTTGATGGAGAGTTCCTGCATGGCAGAATGGGATTGGACTGGATGGCCCTTGTGGTCTCTTCCAACTCTATGCTTCTCTTGCCACGAGAAAGAGAGCAAAGACAGGACCAACTTTGCTTCCAGTGTCAGGGAGTTCCACAGTCTGGGAGCAAGCACCAAGAAGGCCCTCTCCTGTGTCTCCTATGTAAACATTGAAATTTTGCACTTCAATTTGCACAATTCCTGATCATTAATACCCAAACATCGGGTTGAAAACCATTGAGGCACATAGTTCCACACCTATACCTGTACTCCTCACGCCACTTTATTTATAAAGCACTGTAAGTTTGCACAGCACTGTATAGTCCTTTAGTTGAGTTAAAATAAAGACCTGCCAGTGGCGTACATTCTACAAGGAGCAATTAGAATTAATATATATTAAAATATGCCCCACCAACCACAACTTCACATATGTGTGAACAATCTCATCTCACTAAACTTTGAAAATGAAGCACAAGACCTTTTACAAGTTTATGTATCAGTACCTAAGCTCTGGGAAAAATATTGTAAGACGTAAAGAGGCTCTTCAAATTTGTGCTGGAAATGTCAGAAGAAAGATGGAACTTTTTTTCCATATCTGGTGGACCTCTGAGAAAGCCAAAACATTTTGGACTCAGATTCATAAAACAACTGAAAAAACTTTGAAAATTAAATTTCAACTGGAACCTAGACTGTTTTTACTAGGACTCTTAGATGAACAAAAGGAGAAGAATCATGGAAGAGTAATACATTATATGATAACCATAGCCAGAATGACTTACGCTCAGAGATGAAAAGAGACAAGAATCTCAAGAAGACTTGGTTGTTAAAATTCTATGATTTTGTAGAAATGGATAAGTTGACTCATGAAAAAACTATGGATCATTTTATGAAAAATAAGAAGGGTTCTGTGATGATTTTAGGGAAGGAATGCTCTATCTTGTAGAGGATTTTATAGAAAAATGTTTTGCTTTGTTTATGTTCTTTTTAAGACTTACACTGTTAAGATACTGTTTTCTGGGGCTGAGAATGTGTTACTCACTCACAATCATATAGTGGGTTTCCATGCCTGAGCAGAGATTTGAACCCTGGTTTCCAGAACTGGATTCTACTGCTCAAACCACTGCACCATGCTGATTCTAATATTATATTAGGGTGGATAGTATTTTCAATATATGGATAAATTTTAGAGTTAAGTATAGCAAAAATAATTCTAAAGATCCATAGTCAGGCAAGTCGGAAGAAATAATTCCTTCGTTTTTTGTTTATTTCCCTTTTGTTTTAGGTAGTTTTAAGACCGATAACTCGGTTAGGTTTGTTATCCCTTTATGGTTTTTTTAGGCCTATAATAAATTGGTTTATATTTGTTTGTTGTTGTTTATAATAAAAAATACTTTATTTTAAAATAAAAAATCAAATGAAGTTAGGGTCAATCAAGCAGAGTCAGGTGGTAGATTTGGTGACATCGAGAGGCAGGTCCAAAAGGTCCATGTGGTCCATGGCCAATC
Source organism: Urosaurus nigricauda (assembly GCA_034509955.1). NCBI lineage: Eukaryota > Metazoa > Chordata > Lepidosauria > Squamata > Phrynosomatidae > Urosaurus > Urosaurus nigricauda. Next base: position 315,995,741 of record JAOEGL010000002.1, on the reverse strand, counting down.
GAGGCCAATCCAACTGGCACTGCATAGCAATCAAAAAGGATCCAGAGCTTGAAAAGGCTACTTTTCAGACTTTTGGCCAGTGGCCGGCAGGGATTCTGGGCCAGATAGTTCAAAAAATAATATTCATAAGCTCTACTCACACTCACAAAACAGCAATTTAAATCTACAAGTACCTGACTGTGGGCTAAAGGAGGAGCAGGGAGAAATATGCCCAAAGATATCTTGTAAAAAAAAAAATTCTTAATGTCTTGTTGCTTTGTAGTTTGCTTTGTTTTGTTTTTTGCTTTTGTGGTTAGCGCTCGGAGGACGCTTTGAGCCATCTGCAGATATCTGCACACAGAGAAACCTATAATTAAGAGAGGAGGCAGGCAGGCAGGCGCAAAGTCTTTCCAAGTCACAACTTGGTTCAAAGAGGATTTTTAAAAAATCTTGAGTTTTTAGTGGCCATGATTGTTGTGTTGCCTTCAAGTCATTTCCAACTTACGGTGACCCTAAGACTAACTTTTCATGGGGGTTGTCTGGGGCTGAGAATGTGTGACTTGCCTAAGATCACTCTGTGGGTTTCCATGTCTGGACAGGAAATTGAACCCTGATCTCCAGAGTTGTAGCCCAATGCACAAACCACTACATCATTCTGGATCCATATAGCATGGTGCACTAAACTGGACTATCAAACCTGATATGATTTTAGGTCAGGTTATCTGGTCCCTCTTCCAGGCATGTTGATGACAATCAGAGTGAAAGCCTTTAATAATAATAATAATAATAATAATAATAATAGCAATAGTAGTAGGAACAGTCTTCAGGCTGGGGAATTCCTTCGCACAGAAGACTTGATTGGCCTCTTCTTTGGTCTCTTTTTGCTAGCAGGCAAAATTTTGTGTTTAAACCAGACTTTGGCTATTGACTTCTTGTGGCAAAAGGACTGTTCAGCATGGTGTGCTCTACATATATCTTCCTTATTATGTTTTAAATAGGCTTTAAACCATTTTAGTGTTTTTAACCGAGTTGCTTGTTGAATTGTTTTAAAAACTTTTTTATAATTAAGATTTTCACGATACTGTGTTTTAATCTATAGTGTAAACTACCTTGCATCATATGCTGGGATAAAGACAGGATATAAACAGAACAAAGGTAAATAAATAAGAATACCACTGGCTTGTTGGAAAAGAATACAGAATATCTGCATCTGAAATCCTCTAGCAGGCATATGTTAAGGCCTACGTGGTTGTTACATTATCAGTAAGATGATATTCAGTTACCAAGAAAGTGTCCAACAGAGCTAACAACAGCAACATTAAAAATCAATGAATCTAATGGCAGTCTCAATTTTGTAAAATTTGTTTTTATTAAACATAAATAAAACAACACACACAAATACTATATATATATATATATATGACATAAAACTACTATATAAAACTACCAAGAAAAAACAACACTAACAATCCTAACATAACACAAAAAACCCTAACAAAAACTAACACATACTCTGACTTCCTCCCCGAGAAACTGATGACAATATCCCCCTACTAGTAGTCTTCCTTTACTAGTCCAAAGGGAAGGTATTTTTACCAAACATTAAAGGAGTCACAGACAGAATAGGGAAAGTGGTGAAGAAACACAACCTCCAAATGGTTTACAAACCGACCAAGAAAATCCAGCAAATGCTGCACTCACCAAAGGACAGGAGAGACCCTCTCACAGCCGCAGGAGTTTACCGCATCCCATGGAGCTATGGACAAGTCTACATAGGGGCCACCGAATGCAGTGTCCAAATATGAATCAAGGAACATGAGAGACACTGCAGACTGGGTCAGTCAGGAAAATCAGCAGTAGCAGAACATGTTATAAACCACCCTGAAATTCTGGACCATGCCAACAACTATCAGGTCAGAATTCACAGGGAAACCACTGAAATCCACAGACACCTTGACAACTTCAACAGGAAAGAAGAAACCCTGAAAGTAAACAAAGTTTGGCTACCAGTCCTGAAAAACACCAAAACCAAGGACCAGTGAGGGCAAGTGAAAACTACTCAGGGTCAGGGGTTTCCCAGCAAACAGTGGATCATTACTTAGACACCCTGCAACCTTGCCATTCAAGAAAAGACTAACACACAGAGTAACATGTAAATCAATTCTTCTCAACCAAGGGTCCCACAGTGTGTATACACACACACACTCACCCTACTCACTTCCATGCCACCATTCTCTGAAGATGCCAGCCACAAAAGCCGGCAAAATGTCAGGAATAAACTCTTCCAGAACATGGCTACATAGCCAGAAAAAAACACAAAAAACTATTCATTGTTGTTAACTGCCCTCCAGTCGATTTCAACCCATGATGACCCTGTTATAGTCTTACTTTAATTTATGATCCACTAAGTTTCTATGATATAAGCAGCAGATCCACGGAAAGGAATGGGGCAAAGCTGCACAATGTAATTTGCACAATGCTACAATATGCAGAAGCATTCTCCTCCTATATGCTTTTTGCCGTAGCGTCATGCTCCGTGACACTTAAAATCTTACAGATTAACAGGAAATCCTGGGAATCTGACAGCACTACCACATATTCAGTGTTCACACATTTGGGAGAAGGAATTAAAAAAAACTAAGAGAAAAAATAACAAATGAAGCAAAATAAAAGAGCAATCCTTTTCCAGGCTATCATTCTCTGAAGATGCCAGCCACAGATGCTGGCGAAACATCAGAAAGGAACTCTTCTAGAACATGGCCACATAGCCCGAAAGCCCCACAAAAAACTATGGATGCCGGCCATGAAAGCCTTCGACTCCACATTAAAAGAGCAGGTGTTCAGAAAGCATTTGGTATTTTCTGGCTTCTCCATCATTATCAAACCTTGATAGCTTCACGTGTTAGGAAAACTGTTCCCATGGATTAGAACAATTTTCATTATCTTTGAAACCTTGGTGGAAGCAGCAACGGACACAAAGCTTATCTTTAGCACTGGGAGGCAAAATAACGCCTTTTCACTTTTTGTGGTTTTAGAGGACCCTTGTTATCTGTTACTTTTGCCATCGGCTAACACCATACAACCTTTGCATTAGCTGAATTTCAAACTGCATACATTCTCTTTTACAAAGCTTTTGGGGAGGAGGGATTCTGAAAGCTATATTCCCAAAAAATAAGTTCCCCAATCTCTGTTGTTTAAAACTATATATTTTATGCAGGGTCGCACATTTAAAAACACCCAAATCAAAAGCCTCCCAAGCTTAGCAGTCTCAGAGAGCAAGTCTATCATATTTTGTAGATCTAGTGACTCAAAAGGACAAGACTGAAATACAATGTCTACTGAAAAAGATAGAACTGGTCTCCGAAAAGCCTACCCCTCTCTTTTCAACCCACAGACATGTATGGTCTAGGTCTTCCCACATCAGTTTGAAACTATCAATTCTTTCCTTGGCTTCTTCATAGACATTTAATGATCTCTGGGTTTCAAGGCATTTTTAAAGTACAGGTTGAGTATCCCTTATCCAGAACTTCGAAATACTCCAAAATCCAAAAACATCCACATGGGTGGCTGAGACAGTGAGACTGAGACCTGTGCTTCCTGATGGTTCAGTGTACACAAACTTTGTTTCATGCACAAAATTATGAAAAATACAATTCAAAAAAATTACCTTCAGGCTACCTGTATAAGGTGTATACAAAACATAAATGGATTTCACGTACAGACATCAGTCTCATCTCTAAAATCTCTCATTATGTATATGTAAATTTCCCAAAACCTAAAACAACTGTGGTCCTAAGCATTTTGGAGAAGGGAGACTCAACCTGTAATACTTGTGTGTCCAAATGGATCCCAGTCCTTGCTTTTTAAATTCCCAGTCAACATAAATGGACACATAGGATTTAATCAAATGGACACATAGGATGCCCACACGTTTCAATAAGTAGCTGGAAACCAAAATTAAAAATAACCCCCACCTTTACAATCCCAGATCATTTCTGCTTTTTAATAGTTTTTTTTCTTCTCCGCTTCAGTACAAGTTATAGGGATTTTTCTTTTTCTTAACTCAAGGTATTATTAGCAGTGGAGAGGATAACAAAAATAGCTAGGATACTGATGTCTGTAAATGAATTTGCCACTCTGCACTGACTCCCTCCCCACTTAAAAAAAACATTTTCAATACAATGTAAATGTCAGGATTGTATGTAGTGGAGACACTTCCACTCCTGAATCTTCTGAATGGGAGAATGGACGCCCAGGAACAGTTTCATTTAAACATGCCTGTTAGCTGGTGCTTACCTGTTCAGCTTGTAATCCACCCCATAGATTCTACTTTCCCCACACACAAAGATACTCAAGCACCTTCTGCAACAGAGTTCCTTATTACTACAACACATGAGAGACTACTAACTTCTGCGGAGCCACATGACTAGACTATCTCAGCTATAAAACTGCACTGAGAGGGAGAGACGAGCACCTCCCAAGCCTTCAGGAGGAAAGAGAAACTTAAAAACTGGCAAGTTCTCTTAAAGCTACACCACAAATCCCTACAGAGTGGAAGCGATTATGTTGGACTGCAACTCCCAGCATTCTGCACCAAATAACTATTCTGGCAAGGGCTGAAAATGAAAAGAGATACAATTCCAAGAAAAAAATTACAGCTACAACTGAAGAATGACTGTTAGAAAATAAATGATATGATGGCAATGGATGAGCTAACAATATTAATCAAGAAAAAAATCATTAAAGGAATATGAAGAGCAATGGAAAGGTATGATAAGATACTGGAGAGGAAAATGGGAAGAGTTAGTGAAAATTTAAGTGTGAGGAAAACACAATCAAAGCAACCTGGCAGATCTATTGTTGTTGTGGTATGCGTTCAAGTCATTTCTGACTTATGGTGACCCTAAGGCGAACCTATCATTGGGTTTCTTCAGAGGGGTTTGCCACTGCCATCTTCTGAGGCTGAGAGAGTGTGGCTTGCCCAAGGTCACCCACTGGGAAGCGCACAGGACACATCTGGGACCCATTCACCCAACACAGTTATAGTATTATAGTAGTAGAATTCAAAGACATAGCCATGTTGGTCTGGAAAATCAGTGTGCAAAGAGATCTTGTAGCACCTTTGAGTAACTGAAAGAAAGAAGTTGGAAGCATGAGCTTTCATGGACTTGAGCCTACATGCATCTGACGAAGTAGGCGCAAGTCTACGAAAGCGCATGCCACCAGCTTCTTTTTTTAAGTTAGTCTCAAAGGTGCTACAAAATCCTTTTGTATACTTATAGCATTATGGTTCCACTAACTGCCATGGCTCATCCTGTTAAATCCTGGGATTTGCAGTTTAGGGATTGGTATTTGGAATTTGCAGCCACAGAACTCTATTGGCTCACCAAACTACACATCCTAGGATTCACCAGATGGAGCCATGGCAAATAAAGTGGAATCAGAGCGCTATAATTGTAAGAAAGGCCCCAGGTCCAGTTCTTTGTTTGTAGGCACACATGAAAAGACATTTTGCTGGTTAAGACGAAGCACACCTCACGAACACAGGAAGCGGCGCCAAAACGCAAGAACCACTGCCTGCCTCTCTCCACTGACACCTAGTGACAGCTCTTCCAAGCAGGCGGCTTGAACCAATGCTTGGTTCATTAAGACCAATGAATGTAGAATCATAGGATCATAAAGTTGAGAAAAAGATCCCAAGGGCTATCCAGTCCATTCCTCTGCCATACAGGAATACACAATCAAAGTACCTCCATCAGATGGCTGTCTTGCTTAGACTGTAAGCCCAAGGGCAGGAACTGTCATACCGGTATTACCAAACTTATTCTTTTTTGTCTGAAAAGTGGGCACAAGTGCTTTTTCAAAAATGGAGAAGAAAAACAGAATGTATGTACAGTGGGATCATCCCATTCATGGGCTCAGATTCAAACCACAGATTCAAACTACAGTACTCTACACAACACAATACACAACACATGTAGCATAGTATGCACAGTACAGGAAACTTCTGTTTATCTTATGGGTTAGGGACCACAAGATTGTCACAAAGTGGAACTGGTCAAAAAGTGGAACTCAGGTGTTTTTCTTTTTAGCTTGAAGTACATTTTGGCCACTGAAAAAGTAAATAACACACTATATATCACTTTTGAATGCAAGCAAAAGCAAAATTAACATACCACACACACACACACACACACATACAGAGCCAGTGTGGTGTAGTAGTTTGAGCACTGGACTAGGATTCTGGAAATGGGGTTTGATTTCCTGCTCAGCCATGGAAACCTAAGGGTGATCATGGGCAAGTCGCACTCTCTCAGCCCTAGAAAACCTTGTGACAGGGTCACCATAAATCAGAAATGACTTGGAAGACACACAACAACAAATATATATACAAAAGTGCAGGCAAGTGGTCCCAAGTGAGCCTCGTAGGCAAGAAGGACTGACGAAAGAGTGAAACCTAATGGAACGTGTCTGTAATTTGCAAGCATTGAAAAAGCACAGCATCGGAAAATGAGATGTCAAAAGGCAGGAGGAAGCTAGTACTGTATTGGTGAATATGTAGAGGCTACAGAGAGATGCGAGGCTGCAGAGACACATGGCAGAAGCGAGCATCAGGCATGCTCCCCAGAAGCAGGAGAGCCCAGAGAATGCATGCCTGGCATCCAGGGCTTGCCACTGCTTCCACTGCTGCCCTACATCCTATTATTAATAGGGACTGGATCGTCCATGTTTTTTGCTGGTCCTGGAACCAAACCCCCACAGAAACTGAGGGCCCACTGTGTATCAAAATATATGCTTATCAAAATGTTCTAGCATTTCTAATATGACCCAAAGAGAACTAAAAATCAGGCAAAACCCCACCACCATCAATTATTTTTTAATAGTTGAGGGTTCAGAAAACTAGATATCCTGGAATTCCATAGCATTGAACCATGCCAGTTAAAACAGGGCCAAACTGCATTAATTCTGCAGTGCGTTGGAAATTACCTGAAGGCACATAACATCAACAATAAATTGATTTTACCCAGGGTGTGAAATTACAATGGAGCCTTGATTTATGTGGGGGGATCAGGAACCCCCATAAAATTAATAATGCAGTACCTCAAGTCCTGTTGTTCTCAATGGTGGTGTGCTCCTGCAGGCACATGTACCATCCATTTAAGGGGGCTCGCCATCCACGTGACATCAGGTCCGTGTATAGCGAGCCTGGGTTTGGCGTGAGCATGCTGAATGATGGCTGCACTACTTACATTTACTTAGCTAAATTGTCTTGTTTTTAACTGATAAACTATTTACAGTGTGCCCGTGCCATACACAGGCTTGCCGTACGGGGCTTTGCACTTACGCATATGGCAAGCTGCAGAGGGCAAAATGGGAATGCGCAACCATAGCAAATAAAGGGATTTAAACTCACACTGTTTTTCCCATACACTTGGGGGGGGGGTCTGGAACGGATCCCCCGTGTATAGGAAGGGGCCACTGTAATATATTTTAATCTTTAAAAATTATTGTAATTCTTTATTGTTTTACAGTAACTGCGTTGTAATCCACCCTGAGATCTTCAGATCTAGGACGGGACACAAATAAATAAATATCTTAGAAAAGGCATTCTTTTCTCCCTTTCTGTTTCACATGCGAAAGAATGTCTTTTCTAAGATGATGCTTGCTGTGGCACATCTGCACATCATTTAACCCAGGGCTAGAGTACTTCTGGGTCTCTAGATCAACAGAGAGTCTGTAAACATTTAGCAGGGAATGCCATAATCACAAAAAGCCAACACGGGTTTCAGAGAAACAAGTCTTGCCAGACAAATCTGATCTCTTTTTTTGATAAAATTACCAGTTTGGTAGATGAAGGGAATGCTGTGGATATAGTATACCTCGATTTCAGTAAGGCCTTTGACAAGGTTCCCCATGACATTCTTGCAAGCAAGCTTGTAAAATGTGGGCTAGACAAGGTAACTGTTACATGGATTTGTAATTGGTTGACTGGCCGAACTCAAAGGGTGCTCAACAATGGCTCCTTTTCAACCTGGAAAGAAGTGACCAGTGGGGTCCCACAGGGTTCTGTACTTGGCCCAGTGCTATTCAATATCTTTATTAATGACTTGGATGACAGAATTGGGGGCATACTTATCAAATTTGCAGATGACACCAAATTAGGAGGAGTAGCCAATACTCCAGAAGATAGGATTGAAATTCAGAATGACCTGAATAGACTAGAAAGCTGGGCCAACTCTAACAAAATGAAATTCAATGCGGAGAAATGTAAGGTACTGCACTTAGGACGCAAAAATGAAATGCACAGATATAGGATGGGGGACATCTGGCTGAATGAAACTACATGTGAAAAGGATCTAGGAGTCCAAGTAGACCATAAGTTGAACATGAGTCAACAGTGCGATGCGGCAGCTAAAAAGGCCAATGCTATTTTAGGCTGCATCAATAGAAGCGTAGCGTCTAGATCAAGGGAAGTAATAGTGCCGCTCTATTCTGCTTTGGTCAGGCCCCACCTGGAATACTGTGTCCAGTTCTGGGCACCACAATTCAAAAAGGATGTGGAGAAACTGGAGCGGGCCCAAAGGAGGGCAACTAAGATGGTGAAGGGTCTGGAAACCAGGCCCTATGAGGAACGACTTAAGGAGCTGGGGATGTTTAGCCTGGAGAAGAGAAGGTTAAGAGGTGATATGATAGCACTGTTCAAATATTTGAAGGGATGTCATATTGAAGAGGGAGCAAGCTTGTTTTCTGCTGCTGCAGAGACTAGAACGCGGAACAATGGATGCAAGCTGCAGGAAAAGAGATTCCACCTCAACATTAGGAGGAACTTCCTGACAGTAAGGGCTATTCGACAGTGGAACACACTCCCTCGGAGGGTGGTGGAGTCTCCTTCCTTGGAGGTCTTTAAGCAGAGGCTGGATGGCCATCTGTCGGGGATGCTATGATTGGGAGTTCCTGCATGGCAGGGGGTTGGACTGGATGGCCCTTGTGGTCTCTTCCAACTCTGATTCTATGATCATGAATGGGCATTGCTTGGCCCTCTAGATGTTTTTGAACTTCTCCTACCACTCCTCACCATGGGTTATGCTGGCTAAGCTGCTGGTCCCACAACATCTGGAAGGCCATATGATTCCCACCCCTGCCCTAAATGCTTTGGACTATAATGCCTATCAACAAAATTCAGCATGGTCAACAGCAAGGGACTGAAGGTTGTAGTCCTGTGGAAAGATAAAGACTGCACAAACCCACAGATGCAAAATATCTGTGCACCCCTAAAAAACCAAAATGCCCTGCTCTACTGTCAGAACCATTGCTTCTATTCATAGAAAACATCTATCTAGGCTGACTCTTCTCTGTCTATCCATCCATCCATCCATCCATCCCACCTTTCTCCCGGTGTGGGACCTAACGTGGTGCACAACACCTTAAAAGCAAAATACAATTTTAAAAAACTCTAATTATAAAACTTAAACTACAGCTAAACTAACTAATTTTAAAACATATGTTGAAACAGCATTAAATGGCATTTAAAAGATTATGAAATAAAAACACCACAATGCTTCCACATAAAAGCTGTCTGATGTTAAAAACGCCTTCACCTGCTGGCAGAAGGTGGGGCATGGGGCAACTGAACCTCCCATGGAAGTTTTCACTCATGGCTCACTTCTGACCAGCTAAGATGTCTTTAATCAGGTGGAGAGCTTTAATCAAGATTAGATGTGATACTGTCAGGAATCTATGAAAGATTTTTTCTTCCTAAATATGAAGACAAGAAAGGACACCTACCTCAGTTGTAGCTCTGGGACTCGACCGCTGGAGTGAGAGAGGCATCCTCTTGTGCATTGCTTCAGTCATAAAATCGTACTTCCTCCGCTTAGCAGGTTCTTCTTCAGGTGGATAGGGAAAAAGGAGAGAAGATTGATTTATTTCCCACTTTTCCCCCCAGGCTAGGACTTGCGGCAGCTTTCAGATGTTAAAACAGAAACATTTTAAAATTTTTTATCATGAATGAAATAGAAATATGATTTTGATCAATAAAATTAAAAAGCAGTTAAAAATAAACAGTGCCAGTGTGGCGTACTATAAGCACAAATAGCAACAAAAATAAACCATTAAAAAGAAAAACAAATATAAACCACACAGCACATGAAAGGTTGTTTATCTCTGAGCCATCATCCCTCAAAGGCCTGTCAAAATAAATATGGTCTTTGCCTGAAGCAGTGATGAAGGATGGTATCTCCCCTCTAAATTCCTGCCTTGAGTTGGTAATGAGCTGGATGAGGAAAAACAAACTCAAGCTGAATCCAGAGAAAACAGAGGTACTTGTGATAGGTACCCCTGGTCTAGGGATGGAGATTTGTCAACCAGTCCTGGATGGGGTCACACTTCCCCTAAAGGACAAACTTTGCAGTTTGGGAGTGCTCCTGCACTCGTCTCTACAACTATCATCACAGGTGGAGGTGATGGCCAGGAGTGCTTGGTATCAACTTCAGTTGATACGCCAACTGCATCCCTACCTGGCACTGGGAGGCCTAGAAACAGTAGTACACGCACTGGTCTTGGTTAGATTTCTGTAATGCACTCTACATGGGGCTACCTTTGTCCCCAGTCTGAAAGCTTCAATTAGCTTTTACTTCCATAAGAATTATATAATTGCAAATGCAACTCTAATGGAATGCAATACAATACAACTCTAATACAATACAATACAATACAAATAATTCCCCCTCTTCACATATACAAGAAAATTCAAAATATAACAATGACAAAACATAGAATAAATCATTTCTGTAATGCACTCTACACGGGGCTACCTTTGTACCATTAGTCAAACAATCAAAACAATCAAGCTCCACCTGATTCCTCTGGTGCCTTTTGACGCTCTGGGGTGATGCTGTGGCTTGTATCTTCAGAGAATGATGGCATGGAAGAGAGTAGGGTATATATACTGTTGGTTGAGAGGAAGTGATTTGCATGTTAATCTGTGTATTGTTCTGCTGTTACATGGCAAGGTCTCAAGGGTCTCATTCAATAACAGAACAATACACAGATTAACATGCAAATCACTTCCTCTCAACCAACAGTATATATATTCTACTCTCTTCCATGCCTGCATTCTCTAAAGATGCCAGCCACAGATGCTGGTGAAACATCAGGAATAAACTCTTCCAGAACATGGCTCTATAGCCCCAAACCCCCGCAAAATACTATGCATGCTGGCCGTGAAAGCCTTCGACTTCACATTTTGATTTATGCTCAGAAACTGGCAAACAGTGGAAATGAAGTTGTGTATCCCTAAATCCAGCCCCGGTTTACAATCTGACTTCAGTTCTTTGGGCCAGCTGAAGTTTCTAAAAATGCTTCAGAGGCAGCAATCCAAATAGTGAAGAAGAGAATGTGATTCTCAATATGCTATTCTGATTCCAGAAGTCCTAACTTCTGAAATCTCTAGCTATGCCAGACCAGAGTGACCACCACAAAGGCATACCTGGTTCTTCAATGCTCCTCAGGTCATCTGGAACACGGAAATGTAGCATCTCAGAGACTCGCTTTTCAGGGACCTTGGAGAAAAAAAAATTAAAAAGAAAGGACAGTTTTATTTTATCTAAGGTTAGGCACTGGTTTCTTTTTAGCTACAAGCTCATTGCTTGAGGTAAACTGATTTTTAAAAGCTTGCTTTAAACACTTTTTTAAAATCCTACTTTTCCACTAAAATAAATAGCACTCAAGGCCTCTAACAAACTGAAAACAAATTAAAACAACTCAGTTATTAAAAACAACCAGAATAATTATCAAATGCATATATGTCTAAACAGTTTAAAAGGTCAGTTTAATGTGTCTTTGTACTCTTCCTAAAAATGATGGGTAGAAACTGATCACACCTCGGTGGAGTGCATTTCATACCTCTCACCTGGCTCTCTGTAGGCGATGGTTGTCCCAAGAGAGCATCTCCTGAATATCTACCACATGGGTAGAAATCATGCAGCTCTCCAGGTGTTAGACTGCAAGTCCCATCATCCCTAGCCAGCACAGCCAAAGGTGAGGAGTGCTGGAACTTTCAGCCTAACAACTCCGAAGGGAGTTATCTACTTTAACCTCCAGAGAGGTCCATTGCAAGCCAAACAGTTCCTTACCAGAGAGCTTTAAAGTTTAAAACCATCACCTTGAACCAGGTTCGGAAAGCAATCAGTAACCGTGAGTTAACTCTGATATAACTCAAAATTTTCTACAGGGAAGATATACAGGTGTGACAATTAAACAGAATCTCTGTATTATCCAGGAAAATAACCAGAGATCTTTGTCATGCAAATCTTTTGTCACACAAACCACACACTTTTTGTGCAACAGGAACAGCCATGGAATTTAGAATGCCTGTTTGTTCTTTGCTATAAGAACATTCAAGTCTTTATGTTTTAAGTAACCATATTGTTTGGTTGTCAAGTCTCAGTTTTCATAATATGTACAATAACAGCCTTCCTTAAGCTTACGTTTTGGACTAAATGGACCCAAAGGTCCATCTACACTGTAATGCAGTTTGACACCACTTTAAGTGCTGTGACTCCAACCTATGGAATCCTGGGATTTGTAGCTTTATAAAGTCTTTTTGCCTCACAAAATGAAAAATCCCAGGATTCTGAAGGATGGAGTCATGGCAGTTAGTGGTGTCAAACTGTTATTATTTCTACAGTATAGATGTAACCTTAAGTCAGAGAGTACAAAGACTACAATCCCAGAATCCTACTGTCAGCATGGCTGCTAGCTGTGCGACTCTGAGGGCTGTGGTTCAAAAATTAACTTTTCCAGACTGTGCCGTCATAAAGCAGCTTCCTCTGCTTCTTAAACAAAACATTTGTCTGTGTGGAACATTCTGAAATATGGAAACATTTTGAACTATTCAAGTGAAAATCACCAAGCATTTGTACATCTACCTGCACACTGTTGGGCTTTGACATGGTTTTCCGAGCCCGATGAACCTTGGGCTTGGGCTCTTCAGGTGCTGGGGATGGAGGCTGAGCAGGAGCTGGGGTTGGAGCTGGAGAAGGAGCTTCTGATGCAGGGGTACCAGTATCCCCAGGCAGCCGTGACCCAGGCATACTCAGCAGGCGCATAGCCAAACTCTGGATAGATGTCGGGGACTTGCTGGTTCCAGTGAGGGACATCTTTGCACGGCTGGGTCCAGCTGCTTTGCTAGGAGAGGAAGGGAAAGTCTTGGCAGCATGGCCTGAAAGGGGGGGGGGGAGAGAAAGACCAGAGGAAAAACCCCGATTACATAATAATAATAATAATAATAATAATAATATTTTATTTATAGCCCACCCAATCACTAGGAATCCAGGTGGGTTACAATAAAAATGCATTAAAATACAATAAAATACAAACTGATGCCTTCCCACCCCCCCTCCCCAATCTTCACTCTTCATAAATGAGAACAGTAGTTCTTAGCCTTTGGTCCTTTCAGATGTTTTGGACTTTAGCTTCCAGATTCCATCATCACTGCCCAATGCTGGTTGGGGTTTCTGGGAGCTGAACTGCAAAACTGAACCTCTTCTCTTGCGTTTGAAAGGCTTACCTTTTGCTCTATGTTTGCCAGAAAGCACACAACTATGATGGGCAGCTGCCTTCCCACGTGGTGGTTATGAGTGTCCCTGCTGAACTGCTCTATGTGCATGAGTAAGAATGAGGTTGAGTGCATCATTCTGAACTCAGCACAACTTGTGCCTGCGGCAGTGGCACCAAACACCTTGCACAGACCACATGGCAAGGCCGTCGCCCATCATCGACGTGCTTTGCTGCAGCCGGTAAGAGGGAATCTGGGTGGAATCCAGGGGCAGAATACTTTAGGGGCAGCCTGGAGCATTCTGGCAAACGTAGACAAGCCCCTAGAAGGGAATAGATGCATTTGCTCGATGATAAATGGTGTTTATTTGTTTTACAATACTGCGGGGAAATGATGGGGCATATAGTGGTGTGTTTATGGCTAGAAATTGATGATCACATTCCTTTGGAGCGAACAAGCAAAAGGGAGTTGAACTCCTCTCGAGGGAATGCTGGCAGAATGCTGACTTCAAGGGAATAGCGAGGGCAAAGCATGTTTGGGTTTTGCAACAAATGAGAAGGTAGCCTGCCACAGATCTGAAACCATGTGGGTTTTAATTATGCTTTCCTAATGCTTGCTGTTTAGTTCTGACACCGCTGTCTCTGGTGTACATCTCTAGTTGCTGAATGAAGGTTTTCTGAGTTTTACTAAAAAAACTTGTATTTTTGAACGAAGGCAGTTACTGGACTTCACACCTGGGAAGTTTTGTTCACTGTCTCTTGCATGAATCAGGGTATTTACCCCCAAAATTATTCTGATGTACTATACTCACATTAACCTAATTTTCCATCATGGAAATAATAGTAACTGTCTAAAATAAAAGTAAAATAATATACAATACAAAACATCATAGAATCATAGAATCATAGAGTTGGAAGAGACCCCAAGGCCATCCAGTCCAACCCCCTGCCATGCAGGAACTCCCAGTCAAAGCATCCCCGACAGATGACCATCCAGCCTCTGCTTGAAGATCTCTAAGGAAAAAGACTCCACTACCCTCCGAGGGAGTGTGTTCCACTGTCGAACAGCCCTTATTGTCAGGAAGTTCTTCCTAATGTTGAGGTGGAATCTCTTTTCCTGCAGCTTGCATCCATCATTAGAAATCACAGAATACAAGTTGAGTGTCCCTTGTGTATGGGAGTAGAAGGACAGGTTGCTTACTTTAACTGTAGTTCTTTGAGTGGTCATCTGTGCCCTGATTTCAATTTTTTGTGGGTTTTAAAAACATATTTAAATATATATAATGAGATCTCTTGGGGATGGGACCCAAATCTGAACATGAAATTAATTTATGTTTCATATACACCTTATGCACAGAGCCTGAAGGTAATTTTATACTCAATATTTTAGTACTCTGAAACCAAGTCATCAGAAACCAAGTCATCAGAAAATAAAGGTGTCTCTATCTCCGCAACCCATGTGGATAATCTGTGGTAGTTTCAGATTTCAGGATAAGGGATACTCAATCTGTATCATAAAGCAAGTATAGGAGGCTTCATAATTGGGTGGGGTAGACACCCCACAGCATTGGAACCCTCCCATTGATGCAAATCCACAATCTTTCCCTCTCACCTGGCAGACCTTTATTCCCTGGGCTTGGACTGGTATTTGAGCCGGCTGAAATTCCTCCGGCTTCAGGTGACATGCCTCCTGCTTCTTTACAACCCCCTGTCATCTGTGTCCGCGCACCATCGTCACTATTTCTGCTGGAGGCCAGCAGGCTCTCTCCCACTCCTCCCAAAGTGCTTTTGGTCTTCCGAGGAGACAGGGATTCTGAGGAAGGATCAGGGCCATCTCTGGAAGGTGCAGCACCTAAAGAGAGAGACACACACACATATACAGTGACTCATGATATTGTGTAGTTAAACTGTGAGCAGATTTCAAACCTGGGCCTAAAGACAGGAGAGAAGGAGAACCTGCCCCATTTCCAATCCCAAATTTCCATAAAAACCTACCTGTTTCATCTGGTCCCACTTCCACCAATGATGCTGCTGCTCCTGATATCCCTCGAAGAGCCTCACTCTAAGGAACAGAAGCAAAGAGATTGCTAAGTAGACCTGAGTATGTCTTTTGTTCTTGTTTTTTTGGCGAGGATAACATACAGAAGACACCACAACCTTTGGTCTTCCAAATGTTTTTAACTTCAGTTCCCAGAATTCTTGACAGTTGGCCAAGCTAACTGGAGCTTCTGGTAGTTGAAGTCCAGAAACACCTGGAGGACCAACCAGTGTTCTCCTATTTTATGACTTTCTAAACCATCCTGGAAAATTCATCTGAAGGGCATCATCATCATCATTACGTTTATGTTTATTTATACCCCACCTTCCTCTCAGTACAGGGACCCAAGGTGGCTTAGAAATCTAAAACAGTCCAAGTTAAAACACTATAAATATGTATAATAAAAGAATATTAAATAAAGAAACAGAATCTCGAATTGCACTGTATGTGAGTAAAGAGACAAGAAGAGGGAAAGGAAAGAGCAGTTATCAAGAACATATGAATATGTTGCTTTCTTCAAATTTTAACCTATGGTTTACATTTAGGTACAGTATACAACTATATAATACAGTATGGTGTTCTTTGGAGGCAACCCAGCATTTTCTCTCCTCCAAACACGACGAGTTGTGTTTCTACCAAAAAGTTCCACTTTGGTTTCATCTGACCATAAGACATTCTCCCAATCCAGTTCTGGATCATCCAAATGCTCTCTAGCAAACTTCAGACAGGACTGGACATGTACTGGCTTAAGCAGGGGGACATGGCTGACACTGCAAGATCTGAGTCCCGGAAGCGTAATGTGTTACTGATGGTAGCCTTTGTTACGTCGGTCCCAGCTCTCCACAGGTCATTCACTAGGTCCCCCCGTATGGTTCTGGGATTTCTGCTCACCGTTCTTGTGATCATTTTGATCCCACGGGGTGAGATCTTACGTGGAGCCCCAGATCGAGGGCGATTATCAGTGGTCTTGTATGTCTTCCATTTTCTAATTATTGCTCCCACAGTTGATTTCTTCACCCCAAGTTGCTCGCCTATTGCAGATTCAGTCTTCCTAGCCTGGTGCAGGTCTACAATTTTCTTTCTGGTGTCCTTCGACAGCTCTTTGGTCTTCACCATAGTGGAGTTTGGAGTGGGACTATTTGAGGTTGTGGACAGGTGTCTTTTATATGGATATCAAGTTCAAACAGGTGCCATTAATACGGGTAATGAGTGGAGAGCAGAGGAGTCTCTTAAAGAAGAAGTTACAGGTCTGCGAGTGGCAGAAATCTTGCTTGTTTGACGGTGACCAAATACTTATTTTCCATCATGATTTCCAAATATATTCTTTCCAAATCAGACAATGTGATTGTCTGGATGTGTTTTCTCATTTTGTCTCTCATAGTTGAAGTCTACCTATGATGTCAATTACAGGCCTCTCTCATCTTTTTAAGTGGGAGAACTTGCTCAATCGGTGGCTGACTAAATACTTTTTTGCCCCATTGTATCTGTTTTTTTTTCCTAGCAGTATTTATGTTCTCTAATCCAATTTGCCATCTTGCTCTTTACTGCCTTCTTATTTATTGGTAAATCCCACTGAAATCACGAGATTTTACTTTCGCATATATGTACAATGGGGCTTTGGTATCCACCAGAGGTTGGTACTAGGACCCCCTGTGGGCGCCAAAATCTGTGGATGCTCAAGTCCCATTAAATAAAATGGCATAGTAAAATGGTGTCTCTTCCATAAAATAGTAAATCAAGGTTGCCGTTTGGAATGTGTACATTTTTAAAATATTTTCAAGCCTTGGATGATTGAATCTGCAGATACGGAGGGCCAAGTAGATACACGTTTCAGAGATTGTATACATGTTTGGGATACTGTAATTGAAGTGGGTGCTGACTTTTTTCAGTTATACATGTTTCAGAGGCCAGCATCGTGTCAAGGTTTGAGTGGGAGCGGAGAGTTCAAATCCGCACTCAGCCCTGGAAACCCACTGGGTGATTCTGGGCAGGTCCCACTCTCTCAGCCTCAGAGGAAGACAACGGCAAACCCCTTCTGAACAAATCTTGCCAAGGGGATAGAGTTGCCATAGAGTGACTTTTGTTAGTCAGAAAAGACGTAAAGGCACAACAATGACGTCTATGATTAGAACTGAAAGTTCCTACCCCTTATTGCAAGGATTATGTTCAAAAGCAATGCTTGCTGAAATCCTCAAAGCCACATAAATGGTGGTCAAGGAAGATTTCCCAGTCTACCTTGAACTTTTGAGATTTAAACCTGGAATAGTTAGAGAATTTACATTTCTGTCTTTATCTAGAAAAAAGTGAGCGTGTAAACAATGAACTGGAGTTTTAAGTTACTACAAAGCTAGAAATGTGGGGACGCAAGGAAAGGCAAGGGATGTCTTTTTAACAGGGTTGGAAAAAAGTTTTTTTAAAAAACCCACATTTTTTGTTTTTGTTTAAATCCTCATGCTGTGCTTATTATATTAATGTAATGTAATGAATATGTAATGAATATGAACCTCTAAGGCTTGGTTTTTGGAGGCTGAGAGTGTGTGACCTGCCGACTTTCGTAAAGGTATGTGTTTCCATGGCCAGACGGGGAATTGAACCTTGATTTCCTGAGTCCTAGTCCATCACTCAAATATGTTACTAAATCAGAAATTTAAGCAGTAAAATGCAGATCAGACGTTATGGAGCAGTAGCTTAAATAATAGTTGTTCTAACAATGAACAACGGCAAATAAACTGTAAAAGTTAAAATGTTTAAATTCAAACAGTCATCGTTGTTCCAGGAAGAGGGAATGCCAAACACAGCAAATATTCTAAGAGCAAGTGATGTCTGAAGTACTAGAAAACTGAAGGAAAATTTCATTGGGGGGTATAATTCTTGAAAAATAATAATAAACAGACACATTTTAAATTATATATATGGATAATCAATTTTTAAAAACAGAGGTGTATTTCCCCCAAGCCATTTGGTTTTAACCAATTTAAACCAACCAACTCTCATTTCTGCATGTTAACCAGACTCGGGTCTAAAATACACTGCAGAAATAATCCATCTTGAGACTGCTTTAAATGCTCTGGCTCAATGCTAGGGAATCCTGGGAACTATAGTTTTGCGAGACAATGAGGTTTCTCTATCCAAAAGCTCTGGTGCCACCACAAACTACAATTCCCAGGACTCCCTAGCACTGAGCCAAGGCAGTTAAAGTGGTCTCAAACTGGATTATTTCTGCATTGTGTTTTGGACCTCAGCTATTTAAACAAACCTGGGAAGTGCAAGCACCCACAATTTCCAAACCACTCTCTAAATATGCCCATCCCAAAACAATTTCCAGTATTGAGATTGCCAAAAAATAAACTTCATGCCCCTTTGACACCTTCCCCCTCTGTAACACAAGTTTTCCCTCTAATTCTCACCAGTCTGCTAGAGATCCTCTGACCCATTTGGGAAACATTAACTGGCGGCCAGGTGAAATGAGTTTGAATCAGGTCTCTCGCTTTCTCATGTAGAGAAGGTGTGACCCTATTGCTGCCCATATAAACCCCACTAGCCGCTCCTATACCTAGAATTCAATACCTAGAAGGATTGCTCTGCTTCCTTTACCAAAATCATCCTCTCCTTCCTTAGAGTTGTACATAGGCACAGCATGGAAGGAAAATACTTTCTAGACTACAGTCAGTCCTCTATAACCACAATTTTTTTTATCCAAGGATTGAAAAACATTCCAAAAAACATAAATTCCAAAAGGCAAACTTTGATTTTGTCATTTTATATAAAAGACACCATGTTACTATGGATTTAATGGAACTTGAGCATCCACGGATTTTGGTACCCACCAGAGTCCAAAACCCCAGCAGGTACCAAGGAACCACTACACAACTACTAGGATTGCATCCGTACTTTAAAGATAATGCAGTTTGAAACCACTTTTAACTGTCATGGCTCTATCCTGGGATTTGTAGTTTGGCGAGGCACCAGCACTCGTTGGCAAAGGAGGCAAAAGATCTTGTGAAACTACAAATCCCAGGACTCCACAGGATAGAGCTATAGCACTTAAGGTGGTCTGCATTTTTTCCTATATTGTACATGCACCTATGTTCATGCTGGCTGGAGGTTGGCAATCTGAAATTAGTAACTTTTCAGAGGAGGTTTGTTTTTCAACTATTCAGGGAACAAATTCCTTCTTGGACAAGTTCTAACCTGGTTTCCACACTGCAGAAATAAAGCAGTTTGACACTACTTTGACCGTCACGACTCTTCGTTATGGAATCCTGAGATTTATATTTTGGTGAAGTATTCAGCCTTGTCTGCCAGAGAGCTCCAGTGCCTTACCAAACTACAAATCCCAGGATTCAGTCATGGCGGATAAAGTGGCATCAGTAACAAAACTGCTTTGTTTCAGGAGTATGGCTACACCTTAAGTCAGCACTGAAGAGCCTTTAAACCTAGAACTCCCACAGCCACTCACCACTAGGCATGCCAAGGAGTTTTTAATATTTTAAGGTGTAATGTTTTCAACTCCTTAAAATTGATTGTTTTTAAAGTTTTGTATCTATATTTTAATGCTTTGCATTGTTTTTAACTGGTGCTGTTTTATATTTTGGTAGCCACTTTGAGTAGAAGGAAAATAAGAGGAAAGTAGGACTATTATTATTATTATGGTTTTCAGGAGGTGACAACTGGAACATCTAGAGGGCCAAAGTTTCCCCACTTATGTATCAGTAATATTAATATTTATGTTTCAAAATACCAACTAAACTTGGGATGCCTTCATTATTAACAAATCTCATTAACTTTTGCAGACTTCAATGAATCTATGGAACATTACCCAGAATTTTAGGTACATATACAGTTTACATGGTGTGTTTCGTGTACATGGGAGGAGGAGAGGAATAATATTCAGGCCAGAAGGAAATGAAACAGAGAAACTACAAGCAGTAACAATATTGTTATTAATTGCAACCATGCACAAAACAGTAGTTGCTGACAAACTTGGCACCATGTAAGCCAATCGACCCATGTGTAGGAGTTTTCCTCACCAAAAACTTTATTCCAATTCAAGGTACTCCAGAAGAATCAAAATAACTGTTTCACTATTGTGAAGTCAAAGGATTTCATGGCCAGCATCCATAGTTTTTTGTGGGTTTTGGGGGCTACGTGGCCAAGTTCTAGAAGAGTTTATTCCTGACGTTTTGCCAGCATCTGTGGATGGCATCTTCAGAGAATGCCAGCCACAGATGCCAGTGAAATGTCAGGAATAAACTCTTCTAGAACATGGCCACATAGCCTGAAAAATCCACAAAAACTATATTTCACTGTTGTTTTATTCACATGCAGGA
This sequence comes from Urosaurus nigricauda, assembly GCA_034509955.1. Taxonomy (NCBI): domain Eukaryota; kingdom Metazoa; phylum Chordata; class Lepidosauria; order Squamata; family Phrynosomatidae; genus Urosaurus; species Urosaurus nigricauda. Next base: position 315,974,837 of record JAOEGL010000002.1, on the reverse strand, counting down.
ACAACATTCTTGCCTCATAACAAACTACTGTATAGTGCTTTGCAGAAATCTGGCTTCTTTTAATGGGCAAACCTGCTTTTTAACAATACATGGTTTTCGAACCAATTTCAGACCACAATATGAACGCATCTTCAAAACACAGCTTGTTGTCCCATCTGAACTCACAACCATGGGTTATCCTTAGATGCCCACTGCAACTATGAAATCAGAAGATAAAGCACGGTTTTCTTGGTCTGCTGTTTTTGTATGCTTTGGGCAACAAATCGTAATTAACATAAACCACAGTTTATTCTAGGAATGAGAACTGCACTGTATACAGACATGAAGACCTCTGAGGACTTCCCCAAAGTTTAGGGACCAGCCACCAAAAAATTCAGCTTTTGGGAGGGCTAACAACTGTCCAATATTGCTACATCAGAGATGTAGCCCTGAAAAGAGATCGAGAATGACAAACCATGATTTATGGCTGCCCAAAATGACAGTCAAGGCAAGACACCCTCCAGAGAGGTCCACTCCAAAATAATGTACACAAGAAGTTACCCTTAATGGGCTTCTCTTCTATCATGATGTTTTGTGTTATCAGCAACGACTATTTTGTTGATAAGGAGACTGTCACCGTCTATTAATTTCTGTTCTTGTTGTGTGCCTTCAAGTTGCTTCCAACTTATGGCGGCCCTATGGCAACCTTATTGTGGGCTTTTCTTTGGCAAGTTTTGTCCAAGAGGTTTTGCAGTTGTCATCCTCTGAGGCTGAGAGAGTGTGACTTGCCCAAGGTCACCCAGTGGGCTTACATGGCCAAACCTGGGATTGAAACCTGGTCTCCGAAGTCTTAGTCTAGCTCAAACCACTACACCACATTGGCTATTAAATTCTGTGCAACCGAAAAGTCATTTCCCCTCAAAATTATACAAGCATACCCCCACACCCCATATACTATATATATCCCTGAACCCCTGGATAATACGTCATGAACAGGAACTGGGCTATTGGCCACCAGACTGCAGTGCCAGTAAGTTTTCCGAAGAGAAAGAAAGAGTTGTAGCCAATGGGCACAAATATAGTATGTGTCCCTGGCACACCGATGGTACACAAACAAACCCCGAAGCAGTGAATTAACCCACTGCTCCTGAGACTGGGGAATTAAATCCCAATGAAGTGGGAAGAAGATTAAATTGCTCCCTGGTCTTTTATTTTAATTTTTTGAGCAGTGGAGATACGCTGCAGGAAATACAGGGATGCCTCAGTTAACAAAACTTGTGGAAAACAAGCCTCTTTTTTTTTACTTTTAAAAGTCTTTCTATAGCCACGTTCCTCCTCCTCTGTCTTGTTATGGCTGTGTGCCTTCAAGTCATTTCCTTTATCGTGGGGTTTTCTTGGCAAGCTTCTTCAGAGGAGTTTTGCCTCTGCTGTACTCTGTGGCTGAGAGAGTGTGACTTGTCTGAGGTCACCCAATGGGTTTACACGGCCAAGCAGGGAATTGAAGACACACAACAACAAAAACACATAGATAAATCCAACTTGATTCAAGGTGTCTAGTTAGGACTGAAAATAAGATTTAGGTCTGCCATGCAGGAACTCCCAATCAAAGCACCCCTGACAGATGGCCATCCAGCCTCTATTTAAAAACCTCCAAAGGAGGAGACTTCACATTCTGAGGTGGAGTATTTTACTCTCAAAGGCAGCCCTTACTGTCAGGAAGTTCCTCCTAATGTTGAGGTGGGATCTCTTTTCCTGGAGCTTGCATCCACACTGCTTTGTTTCCTAGTCTCTGGAGCAGCAGAAAACAAGCTTGCTCCATCCTTGCAAAGGGATCCTGTAGCACCTTTTCTGAGTCTCAAAAGGCGCCACAGAGATCCCCAAAGAGAAGGAAATGAAAAGAACTGAACTGAGTATACCATGTTTGTTGGAGGCAACTGGCTTACACACTGTAAAGAGAGAGATCTTGCAGCATCTTTGAGACTCACTGAAAGAAAGAAGTTGGCAGCATGAGATTTCCTAGACTTCTTCAGCCTACTTCCTCAGATGCATTTCCTTACACTGGAAACTGCTAAGGCAGTGGTCCCCAAACTGTGCCCCTTTAAGAGATTTTGGACTTCAGCTCCCAGAAGCCCCACCCATGTTGTCCAAATAGCCTGGGATTCTGGGAGCTGAAGTCCCAAATCCCCTTAAAGAAAGAGCATTGGGACTTCACTGAAAGAAACTGGCCAGAACACTGAGCTGCTTTCTTAGGCTACTTCAGCCTACTTCCTCAGATGCATCTGCTGCTTACATTGTAAACTACAGTTGCTTACATTGTAAACTGCTCAGGGAGGAGTGCCACAGTTCCCTGATAGGGATAGAGAAAGAAACATACTTGCTATGTTGCTATTGTGCTAAATCAGATCCAAGGGTTGCAGCCAGCAGCTTCTCCTATCTTTTCCAATGCAATCTGGGAAAGAAAGGTGGGCAACCTCCCTATCTCCCCCCCCCCATCCAAATTTCCAGGAAAGGGGTGGGTGGGGGAATCCTCCAAACAAAACAAATCACACACACACACACAATGAAATAAATAATCCTTTTGCATTTCCATCCCTCCTCCTCCTTGCAAGCCAAGCCCCTCCCATAGGAAGTTCCCCCCCCCCCATAAAAATAAAATAAAATCCAAGGCCAGGAGGGAAAAAAAGGGGCTATCCTGACTCTTTCCAACATGGGCTTTCCACCCCTTCCTTGCATGGCCCCATTGCATCCTTCCTCCCCATTGCAATCAATGCCCCCCCTCCTCCAAACCTGCTGCAGGCCTCCTGCTGCTTCAGTTGCACCCTCCATGGCCTCGCGCCACCCAGCAGCAGCAGCCAAGCCGGGCCCGCACTGACGTCACAAGGGGCAGGGAGGGGGAGGAGGAGGGGGAGGTCTCAGTTAAAGGGCCAGGCACCCTTTTTTTTTTTTTTTTTTTAGTCCCTCCTTCTATCCCCAAACAAAGAGCATTAATAGGCACAGCAGCTTTTGCAATGGTCTTCCTCCTCCCTTTGCAGCCTAAGTTGCTGGCTAAGAAGCAGGCATTTTATTATTATTGCTCCATGGAGTGTTTGCAGCTTTTGGGGGTTTTATATATTCCCCCCCCCACCCTAAAAAAAAGTATGTCCTACATTTTGCAGTGCCTGAGCCTCCTTTGTGGTTGGGGCATCACCCTGGTTCCAGGAGGACAGCCTTTTCTATATATACAATGTACATATATAGATAGATAGATATAGATAGAGCTTTGTGTTTTATAAATATTTGATATATATTTTATAATAATTTATAATATATAATATGTATTATTTATTATCTTTATATAGCTATATATATATATACAGCCTTTTATTTAATAAATATTTTATATATTTGTTCAGCCTTTTATTTAATAAATTTTATATATTTGATATTATTTATAATAATTTATAATATATAATATGTATTATTTATTCTTTATATAGCCATATATATATATATATGTATATATATACAGCCTTTTATTTAATAAATATTTTATATATTTGTTATTATTTATCATAATTTATAAAATATAATATGTATTATTTATTATCTTTATATAGCCATATATATATATATATATACAGCCTTTTATTTAATAAATATTTTATATATTTGTTATTATTTATAATAATTTATAATATATAATATGTATTATTTATTATCTTTATATAACCATATATATATATATATATATATCCTTTATTTAATAAATATTTTATATGTTGTTATTATTTATAATAATTTATAATATATATGTATTATTTATTATCTTTATATAACCATATATATATATATATATAGCCTTTTAGTTAATAAATATTTTATATATTGTTAATATTTATAATAATTTATAATATATATGTATTATTTATTATCTTTATATAGCCATATATATGTGTGTGTGTGTGTGTATAGCCTTTTATTTAATAAATATTTTATATATTTGTTATTATTTATAATAATTTATAATATATACTTTGTATTATTTATTATCTTTATATAGCCATATATATATATACAGCCTTTTATTTAATAAATATTTTATATATTTGTCATTATTTATAATAATTTATTATATATAATATGTATTATTTATTTGCAATTGAGAGAAATTCCTCCCATGTGATAAACTCCACACAAGGGGGGCGCAGAAATATGATGATGAAAAAGCCTGCATTTTAGCAAACTGTTCTCATAGTTTTTTGTGGAGCTTTCGGGCTATGTGGCCATGTTCTAGAAGACTTCCTTTCTGACATTTTGCCAGCATCTGTGGCTGGCAAGATGCCAGCCACAGATGCTGGCAAAATGTCAGAAAGGAACTCTTCTAGAACATGGCCACATAGCCCGAAAGCCCCACAAAAAACTATGGATGCTGGCCATGAAAGCCTTTGACTCCACAATCTGTTCTCAGTTCATGTATTGTTGGAGGGACATTAATGCAGGCTGGTCCCTTCAACCTCTGGCCATGTGGGGACCCCAGGAAATAAAATGTTAATTTCCATTAGCAAGACAAAAAGAGATGCTCCTGTTGAGATCCCAGTTGTCCCAGTCCTTTGTGAAGGCCAGAGCTCCTTAGAGAGCATGTTGGACATCACAGTGACCATAATGTCTGATCCTAAATCTCAGCATAGCCAAGCCTCTTGTACGTTTGTTTTCACTTGAATTTGTGAAGCTTGCCATTTTTAATCAACACGTTAACAATTTTAAGTTTTTTTAAAAAATTATTTTCAGTTGGTCTCACACTGGAAAAATGTGTTTAAAGAAAGTGCAGGTCTAGTTCTTTATAAATCTCATCCAGCCTTCGAGTCTTTGTGGGATGGAGAGAAATCATCACTGTTTCTCCAAGAAAACCGTAATCCAAGGATGGCAATCGTGTTGCCCTCTGGATGTCATTGGGCTGCAAGTCCTAGCAGTCCTAGCCAACATAATAGGTGATAAGGAATGATGGGGATTGTGGTTCAACAACATCTGGAAGTTTTTTGTAGGTTTTTCGGGCTATGAGGCCGTGTTCTAGAAGCGTTTATTCCTGACATTTCGCCAGCAGCTGTGGCTGGCATCTTCGGAGAATCTGGAAGCCTGGATGAACAGAAACTTCTAACACCTCTTCTTCCTCACTAAACATCTATTCTTTATCTTGTACTTACACAAAAGCGCACAGGAGACAATGATAAACATTTTAAATTTTTTTTGCTTTACCCCTTAATTTTTGAGAATTACTACTGAAAATTTGCAGAGAATGTGAAAGATCACATTTGTATTTTACGGCCTTACTAAAAGGTGATTTGCATTTAGGTTCGTTTTGTTGTTTCTGTATGTGCAGAGTGCTTTATACAGCTAGGTTAGGAAATCTTTGAGCCTATGGATGCTTTATAGCAATAGCAAGTACATTTCTATACAGCTTACCAGTGGCGGTTTACAAAGTGTAAGCTAATTGCCCCCAACAGGCTGGGCATTCATTTTAGCAACCTACGAAAGGATGCCAGAACTATAGTTTTTTGTAGGTTTTTGGGAGGATATATGGCCATGTTCTAGACAAGTTTATTCCTGACATTTCACTAGCATCTGTGGCTGGCATCTTCAAAGAAGAACTTCTTGTAGAGTAAATCAAAAAAGTTACTTTTGGAATGCTACATTTAGAAGAATTAATATGCAGTGGTCCCTCCACATTCACTGGGGTTAGGGATCCCCGTGAACGTGGGAAAAAACACAAATAAAAACCAAACTATTCTTCTGACCAAAGAGAACACTGCTCTAGGAATCTCCAGGTCTTCCAGTGCAACTCTGTGGTCAACATCTGCCAGAAATTGACCATAGAATCGTTGGAGGACCTACAAATGGCCAGAGAAGTGTTTTTTCTAGGTACTTCTGTTATCCAGCACGACTCTATGGTTATCTTCCAACAGAGTTGCGCTGGAGGACCTACAGATTCCTAGAGAACATATTAATCAAATCCTCAAATAATCAGATCCGCAAAAGTCAAAGCCACAAATGCGGAGGGCCAGCTGTAATGACATGGTTAAGCTAACTGCCAATCATCTGACATTTTGAGGTATAATGCTGTAAAACCTGGAGGTTCAATTACCAGACTTGTCTTTTTGTCTACCGGTAGTCCATGGGTAAGGAATCTTTGGCTATCCAGACTCCCAGTTTGTACCAGGTCTAGATAGCATGGCTATTGGTCATGGATCATGGCACTTAGGAGTCCTACAACATCAAGAGCTTCATCCTTCCTTCATGACAGAAGGACTCCCAAGCACCAACTTCCATGACCAACAGCCATTTTAGGTACGCATGGTACAATCTGGGAGTCTGGAAGGCCAAAGGTTCCTCACCTGTGGATTAAAGTACAAATCTGTCAATTGAACTTCCAGGTTTTATAGCAATATAGTTCAAGATATCAGATGACTTGCAGTAGATCAGCAAGATGTGCCTGTTTTAAACCTCCTAGTCTTTCACCTGGGAGAGTTAGACTGAAGTGATGGAAGGAAACTTTCAGAGTGTTTCTAATACATTTGTTGCTCCTCGTCCTATCCTCTGGATCAGCAGAAATCAAAACTTGCTCCATCTTCAGTAGGACATCTTTTCATGTATTTAAACAGGGCTATTGCAGCCAGCGTGGTATAGAGGTTTGTGTGTTGGACCATGACTCTGGAGACCCTGGGTTCAACTCCCCCTTCAGCCATGAAACCCACTGGGTGACTTTGGGCAAATCACTCTCTCAGCCTCAGGGGAAGGCAATGGCAAACCTCCTCTGAACAAATCTTGTCAGATTATTTTTGCCTTAGGATCATCATCCTCTGGACGTGTTCCAGCTTCTCAACATCCTTTTTGAATTGTGGTATCCTTGGCACCACAAATAATAGTTTAAAGTCTAAGATTACAAACCAGACCATATTTACCTGTCCATTGACAAGAGATTCACCAGTTGTGACTGCTTTCAGGTGACGTTGCGGATGCTGTCACGATCAGTAGTGCGCACAATGGAGAAATGTACCTTTTTGTGTTTTGCCACAGGCTGCAAAATGTCATGGGCTAGGCTCACAATTCATGTTACTTTTCAAAACTTTCCAAGGTAACCAGGTAAGCAAGACAGGCCGCTGGTTTAGCCTAGCAAGGCAGGCAGCTCTTACACTTCCATTTTCCAATCTTCTTCTCAGCTCTTTTCTCTTTGATACTTAAGATGTTTCCATAGCACATGGATTTCCAGGGATCTTTGTCCCAATCCCCACTTAAAGATCAGACCAATTGCTCCACAAAATGACAAAATTGCAGCAGCTTTTGTGTTTTTAAAATGTATTTTTATTATTTTTAATTTTTTTTAGAAAAATTGAAAAACAAAAAGCTAATTAGGGTCCAGGAGATCAGAGTCAATACCATCATAAGGAGAAAATTTCCCATAATCTATTGTCGCCTCTGGGACAAATTCCATGACTGTAAGAATTCTGTGCAAGCTGGCATTTCGGTACCGGGTACAGAATGCAGTAATCCAGAGAATTTCACTTCTTTTTTGAGGAAAAAAACTACCAAGTTTCTAGTCCTCAGGGCTGTGGTGATCAATACTTGAAAACGTGTGGGTAATGCTTGCTATTACCTTGAACAACAGAGGTAGGATTAATCAGTTTTTTTAATGGCCAACGGTCATGCCTGACATAGCTTCTTCCACCCTTTTTTTATTAATAGAGGAAATTATATAACACAACCTGAGATTGTACATTTGGTTTCATTCTCCTCCTCTGTCCAGGTTACAGAATCCAGCTTTTCACAGCTCAGCATTCTGACTTGCTTTTTATTAGAACAAAATTTACTTGATAACTGTCCTATAAGAAACCAGTTATTTTTTCCCAGTCTGGAAACAAGTGGAAAAAAGTCCCTTCCCTCTATGGCCATCATGGTGCATAAGAAAGTGAGGATTTCGCATCTGTAGGAAATGCCAAAGTCCACCAAGAGGAGTCAGATGCAATGATCAAGGTGAGGGAATCATGTGACACTCTTAAATTGTTGGACTGCAACTCCCAGCATTCCCCATCCTTGCCTAGGCAGGGTACAGATGCTGGGAGATGCTGGGGATGCTTTGATTGGAAGTTCCTGCATGGCAGGGGGTTGGACTGGATGGTCCTTGTGGTGTCTTCCAACTCTATGATTCTATTAATTCCTACCCTACAATAAGGATCTACTTAAAAGAATGGTGAGTCCTGCATTTCATTTTGAACACTGCAAGTGAGCAGAGTATTTCATGCCAAAATTCACTATTGGCGTGTGTTAAAATTCATACACAACTAGCATCCTTTATTTTAGAAGTATAATTTCAGGACACTTGGGAAGTCATTTTTAAGGACTGAGTGTCAAAATCCTCAGCAACCTGAAAATATACTAACTTGGGGAAATACTAGTAAGCTCACTCTTTTGTTTGAACTGAATTCTTCCTTCCTTGCATATGGCTATCACTTGTTAAATCTAAGTCTGATGTTACACATAATGATGGAAAGTGGTGCCTAGAAGAGAAAGGGCCCATATCCTTCTCTGGATTGCAACCAACATTCTAGACCAGTGGTTCTCAACGTTCCTAATGCCGCAACCCTTTAATACAGTTCCTCATGTTGTGATGACCCCCAACCATAACATTATTTTTGTCTTGGTTCCTAAGACCATCAGAAACATATTTTCTGATGGTCTCAGGTGACCCCATGAAAGGGTCCTTCGACCCCCAAAAGGCTCGCGACCCACAGGTTGAGAACCGCTGTTCTAGATGGATGTGAAATTTATACTCTGAATATTCATAACAATATCGTGCCTGAGTTTTAAGTACTTGTCATATAACATCTCAATGGTTACAGAATCACAGTCTTTATATTGTTTTGGAAGGGCAGATAGCTTAAAGTTGTATACAGCTCAAGACTAGATATGTTTGCCCAGAAATAAATTCTGCTGTATTCAGTGGGGCTTACTTTCAAAAAATATACACAGAACCATAGCATCTTCACAGCTGACATGAGAAAAGAGAGAACAACTTTGTCTCACAGCCAAAGCCCAAATATATCTAGAAAGCAGAGCAGATTCCACAGCAAAGGTAGGAAACATGTAACCTCCCAAATGCCACTGGACTGCAATTCCCATTAACCTTACCAAGCACAGCCAATGGTCAAGAAGAATGGGTGTTACAGTCTACCAATATCTATTAGATGGATCCCTGTGAGATCAAAAGTAGATAATCAAATGTCTCTAATGCCCAATAACTAATAATTAGCTTGGACAAGTCATATTCTCTCAGCCTCAGGGGAAGCCAATGGAAAACCTTCTCAGAACAAATCTTGCTAAGTAAACCCCATGATAGGTTTACCTTGGAGTTGCCATAAGTTGGAAACAACTGGAAGGCACACGGCAACAACAACAAAAAGGATAGTGGATTCTCCCTCATCAGAGATTTTCAGAGCAAGGGGCGAGACAAAATAACACACAAATCTCCTAACGCTGTTGATTAATACCAAAATTAAAAGGGCTTTTCTTTCTTCTAAACTAGGTTGTCTGTATCCTTGATCTGTATTAACTCTGGGCCTATTCCCGCCGTGCAATATAGCAGCTCAATAAAGTCATGGATCCCTCTTACAGAATCTTGGGATCTGTTGTTAAGTACATAGAATTTCAGTTATAGTATTGTAGGGAGTGCAGGGAATCCTAAGTGCTTTCCCACATTACTAGGGTCATTTCAGATGGATTCATGACAGTTAAAGTGGCATCAAAGTGTGGTGTGAATAGAGGCAGATTTCTGTACAAAGTAGGCCATATCAACAGAGGCTCTATGATGATTCTATGAGACTTAACAATTGGCTCCTCTTCTCAGAACTATGATTTTGTATCTACTCTGGTTGGTGTTCTCTGCAATCCTAGATAGAAAAATAAAGTTCCCCTGAGTTTGAAATTTGGCTACTTCAGTGTTGGTTCTTAATCTCTGAAAAGGGGCAGCCAAAATTATTAAGCAGCAGGACATCTGAGATCTTTTGAGGCAAAAAACTGCAGGGGTGGTGGGATCATAAAAGAGCTGTAAGAAACATTGTTTGGTATGTAAAAAAGGAGACAGAAAGACGGTATAGTGGTTTAAACAGTGGGCTAGGGTACCAAGGTTTGAATCCCAGCTCAGCCAGGGAAACTGATCTTGGGCAAGTCACACTCTTAGAAGAAGGCAATGGTAATCATTTCTGAATCAATTTTGCCAAGAAAGCCCCAGGATAGGGTTGCCATGAGACAAAGTTAACTTGAAGACAGGTAATAACCAAAAAAATAAATAAAAAGTGGGTCATCCATTGATGATGAATGATGGGAGATTCAGGACAGATAAAGGAAATAACACCTTCAGACACACTGCATTTAGGATTTTGCTACTACATGGCACAGTTATGGCAAGTAATGTTAAAAGAGGATTGACAAAATAAATGGAAGATAAGTTTCTGAGTGGCTATTTATTATGGTGGCTATTTATCATCTCCATATCAGAGACAGTATGCTTCTGAACCTCACTTGCCTTGAACAAGAGGGAGAGTGTTCTGTTGGAAGCAACACTGTTTTGGATTGCCATTTCCAGAAATCTGTAATAACATGGGGATTTAGTCCAAAAAATTAGCCGTTCCCAACTGTAGTTTTACTGCCCTCATCACCTGCTTGTGGGCTTCCCAAAGGCACTAGGCTGTCTGCTGTAGTTATAGTTCTTTGGCATGATCCAGCAGAATTCTTTTTATGCTCACAGTTTTGCATCTGGCTCTGTTTGGTGGTATTTAGGATGCTGGAGGAGGAGGAGGAGGAGGAGGAGGAGGAGGAGGAGGAGGAGGAAGAAGAAGAAGAAGAAGAAGAAGAAGAAGAAGAAGAAGAAGAAGAAGAAGTACTACTACTACTACTACAAGAAGAGTTAGTAGTCGTAGTGGTAGTAGTAGCAAACTCCTCTGAGCCTGAAATCAGCTTCCTGTCATTTTAATCTCATTTTTCTAACTTGAAAAAGTTAATTGACTCCTGAAGAGAATAAAATATTAATAAATCAGCTGGTACCACATAAAAGGTTTCAAGCATATATCCACAGCCATGAGGACTAAAAACATTACTTAACTCCCTATGTTATTTTCAAAAACTCTTTCGGAAGTATTAATTTGTAGGATCACATGCTGTCATCATGGATAAAGAGAATACACTTCACCTTCCTGCTCCCCTTAAGAGTTGCACTCCTCCATTTTCCTCTTGAATTACTGACTTCTTGGTATTTGGACAAAACTGTTTCCTATTACCCAAGATATGTGTATTTCTGAAGTCAAACTACATAGTAGAGACTCTGGTAGCCCAAAGCTTTTGGAAGGCCTAGATCTCAGGACGAATTCACACATTAAATTTAGGCTGTTGCCAACTTCCCTTTCACTATTATAGTTACCCAGTGTTTTCAAACCAGATTTTGGGGCAGGGGGCTTGCTTTACAGGCTTCTAGGCAGACTGCTGCCAGCCACACCACCTGTGTGCTACTATTGAAGACCATTAGTCAAATACCAGGACCTTATTGGTGCCATAAATCAACAGTTGCATTTTTCCAAGGTTGTGCAACAGTGCGAAAGGAAAGCAAACAAAATCTACTAGCTCTAACCACCGTATTTGCCCCATGATTTACTTCCTTCGTAGCCACTGTGCCTCCCTCTTCTCCTGTTGCCAGTGTGTGTGCTGGTGTGGTGATGCCAGCATAATACACCAATTGGACTCTCAGCAGAGTCAAAGGTGACTGATCTAAGACAGCCCCTGCAATGCCTTACACTGACTAAAATCAATTCACCCTCCCTGCTGACATCATGTTATCTTAATGACCTTTTTTTCAGTTTCTTTGGCTGCTGAGATAGAATGAGGTTTCTCATCCATGCCCCTTTTAGTGGAGGGGGAGGTATTTACTGAATCATGTGCGTCTCCCCAAACAACCCAAAGACCACAATCCTACACCCACTTACTTGGGAATCAGACTCATTGACTTCAGCAAGACTTAACTACCAAGTAAACACGCATAGAATTGGGCCTTAAAAGAGGTAGTGGTTTCTAGTAACAGGGCGTTAGGGACAGAGGGATGGGAATTGTGAAGAAAGGAAGCGAACAGAACCATGGAATCCTGTATCCCCACTGCCCAGATCCCCCTAATCTGACTGACTAGATCCCCTTCATGACCCAGGCAATCCAGGAGCCTTACTTCTCACACACTTCCCATATGACCTACTCTTCTTTTCTAATCCACTAGCCCCGGCCCACCCGCAAACCCCTTCCACAGAATCCAGGAGTTCCATCCCTCTAGTACACTAGATGCTAATCCTATCCCAAAAAAACTCAAAGGACTCCTGGCTCACCACCCCTACAGTCTAACCACTACATCCCACTTCCCTCCCTCAGAGCTCAGGACTTCCCTTCCTCTTCCCACCACTGCCAGCCCTGCCGCTGCCACTGCTGCTGCTGTTTCTCCCTCAGCGTATGAGGACGTTGATCTCAGTCACGCTGGCTTCCATGACGTTCTCAGCCGTAGTCTTCCCATGCTGTTCCTTGAGGTGGCGCCGGATCGCAGGCTTGTGGGCGAAGCGCACATCGCAGTAGGAGCAGCGGTAAGGCCTCTCGCCGCTGTGGAGGTTCATGTGGTCATGAAGCGTAGACTTTTGGGTGAAGCACTTCCCACAGATGGTGCAGGAGTGTGACTTGACACCGCGGTGGACATTCATGTGCCTGTTGAGGTTGCTGCTGTGGTTGAACTGCTTGCCACAGCGGGGGCACATGAAGATAAAATGGTGAGCCCTCATGTGGAAGACCAGCTTCTCCACACCTTGGAAGACCTCCTCACATTTGGTACAACGGATGATTCTTGAAACGCCACTGCCGCCACCACTTCCACCACCCCCTGCCGCTCCTGAATTTCCACCTCTCCCCACTGCAGGAAAGGTGGAGAAGGGACGACCACTCAGTCCCGCTAGCACTATCCCCATCCCGCCACCACTGCTCTGGCACTCAGCTGCCACAGCTGCTGCCTCACTGGTCTCCTCCAAGTAGCTTCCTCCTGGGATGATCAAGAGGCCTTCACCTTCAGCATCCTCAGAGAGGCTGTAAGAGGCTTTCACCACACCATGTTGAGGCTTCTCTGGGGTTGATTCTGGAGAAGATCCCATCGTTTCTGCCACTGTAGAGTTGACTTGAGGCTCTTCCTGGTCTCCAGATCCATCCTTGTTCCACCCTGGTGGGGGAGAAGATTCTTTGCCCCAAGTCTGTTGGGGAGAACTTTCCTTGTTCCAGCTCTGTTGGGGTGACATATCTTTGTTCCAACTGCTGCCTGCCTGTTGCTGCTGCTGCTTCTTCTGTCTCTGTGCCACCTCTATGGCTGACTCAATCTTCACAATGCAGATATCAGAGACAGCATCTTCATCTCCATAATCATCTTCCTGTTCCTCATCTTCATCCTCTGCCTTCATCTCCAGTTCTTCTTCCAGTGGGAACTCCAGCTTTACAGGGCGCTGCATGGATCTGCAAAGCATAAAGATACTAACGTCAGTACAATGGGAAGTCTAGCTGAGAGATGACCTATATGTTTACGTTAGACCCTCTTTTAATATCTTATGGCTCAAGGTCACCTAGCAAACTTTTTAGCTGAACAAGAACCCCATGTTTGGGTCTAAGTGCAATGGCAACCAGTAGACCACACCACTGCTCAGTACACAGTATCTGTTCCAGCCTTCCCAAACACAATGGCTTCCAGTTGTTTTAGTCTACAACTCCCATAATGCCTGACCACTGGCTGTGCTTGTGGGAGGTGGAGACCAATCACCAGAAAGGCACTGGGCTAAGAAATTTCCCCTTAAACCAAATAAAAGAGTGAGTCTATGCCAGAGGCAGAGAGCCTGTAGACAATTCCCAGCATCTCTGATCACTGGTCCTCCTAGCCAGAGTTGATAGGACTTGAAGTTCAATTAAGTCTAAAAGTTCACAGATTCCCCATCCTTCATCTTAACCAATGAAGTTTATTCTGACTGACTTGGCAGCATCTCTCCAAAATTCCAAAAGGGGTCAAGAGTGGAAATCATATGACCCTCAAGATGTTGGACTCCCAAGTCCCAAAAATTCTGAGCCCCACATTTTGTTCCTCGCCTGCCTGGCATCCAATACACGTAGAGCAATGACAGGAATCATGTGGTCCTCCAGATGCTGTTGGACTGCAACTCCTATCATTCCTTACTTTTGGCTGAGCTGGTGAGGGTTGCTAGGTTTTGCAGTCCAGCAATATATGGGGACGCACATACAGTAGTCCCTCCACATTTGCAGGGGTTAGAGTGCAAGACCCCAGCAAATGTGGAAAAACCACAAATAACACCCCCCCCCCCGGGGAAGTCATCTCTTGTCTCTTGCCCCTTTCCCAGGCATATGGCTGCCTTTCCCCATGAAGTTCTACATCCTGGATCAACACCCCCCCCACACACACACACAGCTTTTCCAGGATGGAGAGCTGCCTGAAGAAAGGCAACTCTCAGTCCTGGAAAAGGGTGGGGTTAGCGCGCACCCCCTTCCCAGATGCTCCCTTCTTCTTGGCCTTATTTCCCTCCAAAATCATCATTGCTTGTTTGGACAGAGGATGCAATATGTAAGCCATCCTGGACACTGGAGAATTTGCTTTTCTTGGATTGTGCTATATTCCACTTTAATTGCCAAGGCAAAATCGTTATGGATTCCTAGGATTTGAAGTTTAGAGAGGGGCATGTAGAATTCTCAGCCAGAGCTATTGGGCCTCAGGAAGCTGCAATGCCCAGGATTCCACAGAATGATGCTCTGAAAGTGAAATATAGCACTATAACAGGGTAGTGTAGTAGGCCTCAACTACAGCTAAAGCAGATATGTGATCATTACTGTGGCTGCCAGGAGATGGTGCTATTGCAACAGCCCATGACAGGTTCACCTTAGAGTCACCGTAAGCTAGTAACTTTTATTTGCAAGCATGAGAGGAACACAAACTTTTCAGCCAACCTCTTGCGTGAGTGTTCTTTGCGGGTTGAGGTAGAGGTAGTGCAGCCCACCACGCTGGGGGACTTGGACCTTCGGTGGCTTCCATATTTCGCTGTCTCTTCCTTGAGGCTGATCTTGGGTTCTATGAACTGGGACAGAGCGTTCCGACATTTCTCCACCACATGCTCCATCTGCAGGTAGCTGGCTGCCGTCAGGTAATTGACGATGTCTCGAACGGCAAATTCCAGGGCTCCAGTGTAGCAAGAAAGGAGCAGGTCAGCAACAATCTTGGCGCTGTGCATGAGGGAAACTTGGAGCTCCGAGGAAGGGTTGAGGAGAAACTGGTCCCTGAGGAAGGGGGAGCAGGCAGCCAGGATGACTTTGTGGCCCCGAAACTTGAGGCTGTCGGCTACGATAGTGACATCGCAGAAGCGCTCCTCTGAGCGGAGCTGGTTCATGTTGCGCAAAGTGGCTGCCTCATGCCCAGGGAGCTGGAACCGAAGGAGCTCCACACCAGATGCCATTGGTCCTTAGCTGGAGGAAGAAGTGGGTCCAACTGTTTTGTGTGAAAGGAAGGAGAGAGCTGGAAGTGCTGAGGCTGGAGAGCGCCTGAAAGCGCCTAGAAAGAAAGAGAGGAAGGGGTCATAAATTTTGACATTGTACATTGAGGTTGGCATACTGTGGTTGCTGAAGCCCATTTTTGTCACCCACAAAGCCACCTACCACTCCCACAAGGGCCCCTAATTTTTTTAAAAAAAAATTGGTTGGCACAATTTTGGGGCAATTTTCAGTCAAAGATTATAAAGAAAGCTACCTTTCCAATGCATTAAATAAAACATGGGGAAATACCTCTCACCATAAGCAGCCCAGAACCACATACTTCCTACAAATGGGAGCCCTGTGGTGCAGTGGTTAAATGCCGGTAGTGCAGCCACAAGGTTGTGAGTTTGATCCCCTGGGCTCTAAGGTTCAGCCTGCCATCCTTTTGTAGGTCAGTAAAATGAGTACCCAGCTTGTTGGGAATTGGCTTACATATTGTAAACCACTTAAAAGAGTGCCAAGTTCAATAATTAGTAGTACAGTATAGAAATGTACATGCTATTACAGGGTTGCCAGAATGAAAACTATAAACACTTCCTGTCCCCTTAATGGTTGTGTAGCGGAAGGCATGTCAGCAAGTGTGGCTTGTTACCTGATTGTGTGATAATAATCGTCTACACAGCCATTAAATGACAGTTGTCGTCTCCAGTTTTCACTCTGTCAACCCTATAGAGAAATACCTCTGTTGTCCTCTGCACAAAAAAGATTTTCACACTAGAAGAGGATGAAAAGAGGGCATGCACTACATTTGTATAAGATTACTGGATTTCCCAGAAGCTTCTTGGAGTTCAGTTGCTCTCTAAAATTATCAAAATGTATCTTTTTCATTGCCATCATGCTGAAATTCAGTGGCAACAACTCCAAGAGGCTCTGGAGGCTAAAAACAATGGCTGCACATGGCTCATTGGCCATATCTTGCTCATTCCTGCCAAAGAGGAAAGTTCACTAAGCACACTTATGACTGTACAGTGAGAAGAGGTGGATTTGCCAGTTCCTTCTCTGAAATATAGCCTACAGCGCCAGGTATTCATTGGTTTTCTCCCAAGTACTAAACACAGCTGACTGCTTAGCTTCCAAGATCAGACCTGTTGCCTTCAAGGTATCTCTTGAGCAGGTAAAACACTACACACCTGTGTATGTATTTAGTATTGTGACTTCAAATATCCTAGAGCACAGAACAAATACCAAATAGATCATTTCTGCAATTAAAATGCTTCCAGAAAATAAAACCTTTTTCCAGATTTTTCAATCTGCCAAGAGAAACACTTTCCTTGTATGGAAACCTGCATGTATTTTTTTCACTCCAAATTTTTCAGTCTTAACCCGTCACTTAAGTTCCAGTTTCTCTTACATACCAAAATATACACTTCAATTTAGTACAACAGCTAAATTGCAATCTATTGAAGCTTTTATTTAGGGTGCCATGACGCGTTGTCATTGTCGCTGCTGTGTGCCTTCAAGCTGCATTTGACTTAGGGCAGCACTAAAGCAAACCTATCACAGGGGTTTTCTTAATAAGATTTGTACAGAGGGGCTTGATATTGCCTTCCACTGAGGCTGAGAGTGTGTGACTTGCCCAAGATCACCTAATGGGTTTCCATGGCCAAGCAGGAATTTGAACAATAGTCCCTCAATGTTCTAGTCCAGAACTCAAACCTCTACCTCACACTAGTTTTTGAGATGTTGCTGTTGAGGTTTTTTTGCATGGCATTTGCAACAAAAGGAGTGTCTTTGCCTCGTTCTGTTGTAATAACCACTTGAAAGCAGGAACCTTCTAGGTAAGCTAAAAGAATGTGGCTCCTTCCCAAAAGAATCATCACCCATTTGGGAGAGAGGGAATTTAAGAAGAAATGACTTGTATTATTGGCTGTATCCTTATGGATCCAGCTTCCTATTATTACAGCATGGTGGGATGAAGCCACACTAAACAGCTCCTGTTCTCCTGTAGGCATGGAGGAAGAAACCATCAGGATTTGCTGTTTTATGCTGTGACGGTTCTGTTAATCCTGACGGTGCTATAGGAATCTGCAACCGATGAGCTTCACTTCCCCTTTGAAAAAAGTGGTAGGTAGATACACGTGTAAACAGAGGGGATGATTACAGCTCAGAGATGCAATGTTTCTTTATATGCAGAAGATCCTCAGTGGTCCAATCTTCAAAAAAGATCAGGATATAAATCATGTAATAAATACTTTGTCCACAGAAGAGACATTGTAGACTCTTTTAGGTCCAAATCACACCGCAGAAATAATCCAGTTTGAGACCACTTGAACTGCCCTGGCTCAGAGCTAGGGAATCCTGGCAATTGTAGTTTATTTTAGCACCAGAACTCTCCAACAGAGAAAGCTCAATGCCTCACAAAACTAGTTGCTAGAATTTCCTAGCATTGAGCCAGGGCAGTTCAAGGGGTCTCAAACCGGATTGTTTCTGCAGTGTGCTTTGGACCCAAGTCTCTACCACTGTTTTCAAAAGGGAAGTGAAGCTCATCGGGTACCATTCTTCCATTCCAATGATTTCTCCTGTACACTGACATGCCTCGCTCTCTATGGCAACATTTTGATGGCACAATAAACCTTACTTTATTAGGACAGGAAAAAGCCTAACTTCTTCTATACACAAACACACTCTCCACCTCTTCTCTTTTGGGCTGGCTGTAAGAAAACTAGGACTTTCTGATAAGTTTCCCAAGGCTTCAGCCTTTGAAAAGAAAACAAAAATATTTAATTATCAAAATATTAAAGCCAAGCCTATTTGGATCTAGCTTTAAAACAGCAGAGTAGCAGAAATGTACTCTTGTCTAACTATGCTTCCCTAAGAACTGAGACCGACTCCAAAAACAACACAAGTAGCTTGAAGTTCAAACAAAAGTTTACTAATGGCTTTAATTTATATATACATAAAGGCTATATCCTAATTTAGCTAGTGAATTGTTCAGGTTAAGAAGAAATATTTATCTCACCATCTTTCCAAAGAAGGTTGAGAGAAGAGGAAGATGGAAAACACCAAGAGTTGAAAATCTTTTGAGAGAGAATGTTAGTCCCAAAGGGAGAGTGACATAAGTCACATGGTTAGTTTGAATGAGAGAGAGAGGATTTTGCATGCAGGAAATCCCTATCTATCTAAGGAGGGGGAAGAGAATGCAAAAATATTCCAACACTTTCTGCTTCCATTGTTAAAGTAGAATTTAAGGTGTTGATAGCACAATGTAGCTAACCTTAACTATGGCTTGTTTGAAATAAGCCAGCTTCAAAAAACACTTGTTTCAAACCAAGAAAGTTGACACTCTCTGTAATTTGCCAAGTTTGGGCAGCATTACAAACCACAATAAATCTAAAACTGAAGTGAACACTTTTTGACAGTCTTCTCAGGGCTGCATCAGAGGAAAATTGGGAAGGAAGAAAGGGGAGAGTAGGGAGAAACTTCAGTCACTCATAAATCATGGTTTACTGCAACATCCAAACACAGCCAACAGTTTAATCCCTCTCTTTTGGTTAGAGTTCATACACACACACACACAAAAGAAACCACACATTTTTCCTGCCTTTACTTCCAAATTTCAGTATGTCCACTACACCTTTTATGTACTGCAAAACAAATATACATATGCTGAGACCACATAATTGCACAATGCATTGATGCTGATGTTTTACTTATTTTAAAATGTCCATCTCGTCTTCCAGACAAAACAATGGCCAGCCTACACATTCCAAGTGCTTAAAGAGCAGAAACCAACTACTGGAAATGGCTGCCCAGCACAGGAACATGGCACAGACATCAAAACCTAAACCCAATAGTTAGTCCCAACAACACCAATGAATCCATAAGAACTTGGTATGATTATCTTTGTGTAAGTTCCATTAATGCATGGGGGCAAGTTTAGTTGGAACCAGCAAATAGCTTAAGGCCTAGGTGTGAGCTTCTCCACAAAGACAGAAATGCTACTTATTATGTGTAAATGTACTTGCAAAGAAAGGGCAGCAAAACCCTGGTTTAACACATCTTGGGTGCATATAGACTGTAGAAATAATGCAATTTGACATGTATGTAACTTCACAAGATCTTTAGCCTTCTCTCCAGAGAGTGATGGTGCCTCACAAATCTTCATCTGTAGGATGAAGCCATGGCTGTTCAAGTGGTCTCAAACTGCATTACTGCAACAGTGTAGATGCACCTCTTGTCACATGGGCTGACTGCACAGGTGTGCGTTTCACCAGTATATGGAGACACTGGGATGGTGCCATTGCAGAGGCATGCAGCATGAAATACAGGCATGTGATAAAATGTGTGTGTGTGTGTGTGTGTGTGATTTAGGAGCCACTGTGGCATAGTGGTTTGAGTGTTCAACTATGACTACGGAGACCAGGGTTCGATTCTCATGAAACCCACTGTGCGGCCTTGGGCAAGTCACACTCTCTCAGATTCAGAGAAAGGCAACGGCAAACCCCCTCTGGAGAAACTTGCCAAGATAACCCCATGATAGCTACACCTTAGGGTTCTCATAAGTCAGAAATTATCTGAAGGCACACAACCCACACCAAATCTTTTAACATCTAGAAATGCAATACAATAAAAAAAAAGCAATCCTCTGTCTGGTAGCAAGCATGACACAAACCAGGGCTTCACAAATGCTACTGGGAGAAAGATTTCCATGCTGCTCCTTCCTCCCTTTTTCAGACCTTACCAGAAATGGTTGCACAGTCCTTTCTAGTGCCTCTTCCGCCACAACTCAGCCCTATTAATTAATTTATTTTTTGCACGCTTTCGAAAAACACACATGTGCATACCTTTTCTTTGCAGACTTTTCTCCACACAGGAATATAATACACACACATGTGTGACTTTGACTTGTGCAGATTTGATTATTCGTGGATTTTATTAATACATTCTCTGTAGGAATATCTAGGTCCTCCTGTACACCTCTATGGTCAATTTTAACCAAAAGTCGCACTGGAGGACCTAGAGATTCCTAGAAAGAACACTCCACTAGGCATTTGTAGCTCCTCCAGAGCAATTGTTTAGTCAATGTCTGGCAGATGTTGACCACAAAGTTGCACTGGAGGACCTGGGGATTTCTATAGCAGAAGGAAATTCTTAGATAGGGACTTATATATACACACACACCCCTATGCACTGTGTCACACACCCTTATACACTATGTGTGTGTGTGTGTGTGTGTGTGTACTGTGTTTCCCCGAAAATAAGACAGTGTCTTATATTAATTTTTGCTCCCAAAGATGCACTAGGTCTTATTTTCAGGGGATGTCTTATTTTTCCATCACATTTATTGTTGAACAACAAAAAAAAAATTAACATTTATCATATATTGTATATATATTTATATACAAAAACTTTGCTAGGTCTTACTTTTGGGAGAGGCCTTATATTTAGCAATTCAGCAAAACCTGTACTGGGTCTTATTTTCTGGGGATGTCTTATTTTTGGGGAAACAGGGTATATTCCAATTGAATGGAAAACATATACCCAAAGCGTCTACAGCAAATTAAAAACAAAAAACCCTGACGTAATTTAAAAACAACACAAAATTTAAAAAGTATAAATATGAATTTTTTTAAAAAACACACAAACAATTGATACACTTCCAAAACTTAAAACACTTATGAATTAAAACAGAACGTGTTTCAAAAAATACAAACCTTTAAAATTTAAAATAACATTTGCAATACAGTATATTGCCTCAAGCAAGGGTTAGGAAGAAAAGAAATGCAGCATGTTCATATACTACTTCAGATTTGCACCCTTTAAAGTGAACACAACGTTTACATGTGCATATATATATATGTTTTAAAAACCCAATAATAATAACCTAATAATAATGTGTTACTTCACTTTTGTTACAAGGCCAACACTGCTAACCCCTTGGATATGTTTACAGGAAGCTATAGTTAGTAAACCCTTTTTATGTGGACAATAGGATCCCCATCCTGCATTATTATTCCTCCTCCCCTTGCACCCAGGCTCTAGATATGCCTCCCAACCCTAATCCCAATCCTAATCCCATCCTTTTCTTCCTTTGCACACAGGCTCCAGATATGCCTCTCAATCCCAGTGTTAATCCCAATCCCATCCTTTTCCTTTCTTCCTTTGCACCCAGGCTCCAGATATGCCTTTCAATCCCAATGCCAGTCCCAGTCCCAATCCCATCCTCCTCCTTCTCCTTTCTTCCTTTGCACCCAGGCTCCAGATATGCATCCCAATCCCAATCCCAATCCCCAACTCCTCTTTTCTTCCTTTGCACCCAGGCTCCAGATATCAATCCCAATCCCAATCCCATTCTTTTCCTTTCTTCTTTTGCACCCAGGCTCCAAATATGGCTATCAATCCCAATCCCAATCCCAATCTCACCTTGCACTCTGCTCCCCCTCTCTTTTGTAAAGGGAGACAGAGAGAGGAAGAAAGAAAGAGAGGGGGCTGGGGCTGTCCCCAAAATGGCCAAACAAGGAGCTAAACTAAAAGCCCCACAAGAGAAAGGAATTAAATGGGGAAAGGGGGGGGGTCTCCTTAAAGGAGCCAGGTGGTGGGGATATAATATTTGTCCTCCAGACAGAAAAAGGAAAAAAAGGTCAATGAAAGAAAAAGAAGAGGGGTGGAGAGAAGGGATCACGCCCCCAGCATGCTGGTGGTGGGATGGAGGCTGATAATATAACTAGGGGGGGTGACTTTAAATCCACTCCCTCTTTCCCCTTTAAGGCCAGTGACGTCATCAGCGTGCGCCAGGAGGGCTAAGGGGGGGTGTTTCCCCTCCCTGCCAGCCTCCTCCAAATCACCTTGGCAACTGGAAGCCCCTCCCCTTCCTGAAAAGGGAGGGTTGGGTCTCTCTCTCTCTTCCATTCATTCAATGGAAGAGGAGGAAGTCCTCTTAGATTGATAATAGTTTAAAGAGCTATGTGTGTGTGCATATGTGTATGTATGTTTACACACACACATATGCATATATATATATATATATATGTATATACTATGATTCTATGTGTGTGCATATACATGTATATGTATACACACATATGCATATATATAGGTATACACACACATATATATATACACACACATACATAAATATGTATACATATTCTATGATTCTATGTGTGTGTGCATATATATATATATATGTATACACACACATATACATACAGACACATGCATATATATATATATATATACACACACATACATACATAAATATGTATATATACTATAAGTGTGTGTGCATATGTATACATACACATGCATTTATATATATATCTGTGTATACATACGCACACATATACACACACATAAATATGTATATATATTCTATGATTGTGTGCATATATATACAGTATGTATACACACACACACATACACACATGCATATATATATATATATGTTTACACACGCACATATATATATATATATACACACACATACATAAATATGTATATATATATTCTATGAGTGTGTGCATATGTATACACACATATGCCTATAGATATATGTATACACACACATATACACACACATAAATATGTATATATATTCTATGATTCTGTGTGTGTGTATGTGTGTGTATATATATGTATATATATATATATATATATACACACACACACACATACACACATATACATAAATACACAGTACACTCCTCCCTTCACATTCGCTGGGGTTAGGAGAACAGGACCCCCTTGAACGTGGAAAAAACACGAATAACAAATACAGTGTGTATCTACCTGAGAGAACTCCTCTCTAGGAATCTCTAGGTCCTTCAGTGCGACTTTTGGTTAAAATTGACCATACAGTTGCGACTAAGATATTCCTAGATAGAACTTATTAATAAAATCTGTGCATAATAAAATCTGCAAATATCAAAGCCGCAAAAAGAATCATAGAATCATAGAGTTGGAAGATACCAGAAGAGCCATCCAGTCCAACCCCAGGAAGTTCCTCCTAATGTTGAGGTGGAATCTCTTTTCCTGCAGTTTGCATCCATTGTTCCGAGTCCTAGTCTCTGGAGCAGCAGAAAACAAGCTTGCTCCCTCCTCTATATGGCACTCCTTAAATACTTAAAAAGGGCTATCATATCACCTCATAACCTCTCCTCATGACGGCATGGTTTTCAGACCCATCACCCTTTTAGTCCTTTGGACACATGGCTCCAGTTTCTCCACCTCCTTTTTGAATTGTGGTGCCCAGAACTGGAGACAGTATTCCAGGTGGGGCCTGACCAAAGCAGAATAGAGCGGCACTATTACTTCCCTTGATAATAAATAATAATAATAATAATAATAGTAATAATAATATTTATTTATACCCCGCCCCTTTGAGATCAATCGTGGCGACAATAAAATGCCGTTACATCAAATAAAACATATTGCATCCCGCCTCCCCTTTAAAAAGTATTCAATCGATTACAGTTTAAAACCAATAATTTAAAAACCACATCAATACAATAACTTGGACAAAAACAGAACAAAAACAGAACAGCGAAGAGCATTCCTAGGAAGCAAGAGGGAATCCTCGGTTTCTTGAGGCTGGAAAAGCCTGCTGCAAAAGATCCATCTTGACAGCCTTTTTGAAGCTGTCTAAAGATGTCAATTGACAGATCTCATCCAGCAAACCATTCCACAATTTGGGGGCAACAACAGAAAAAGCCCTCTGGGAGGTAGCCGAAAGCCTAGATTTTTGTGACTGCAGCAAATTCCTTCCAGAGGACTGGAGTGCGTGGGGAGGATTGTAGGGGAGGAGGCGGTCACTGAGATAGTTTGGACCCAAGCCATTTAGGGCTTTAAAGGTGATAACCAACACCTTGTTGAAACTGATAGGCAGCCAGTGGAGGGACCTTAGTACTGGAGTAATATGGTCCCTCCTAGATGTTCCTGATAGTAGTCTGGCCGCCATGTTCTGTACTAGCTGTAGTTTCCAAACCAAGCACAAGGGTAGCCCCATGTAGAGCGCATTACAGAAATCTAGGCGTGAGGTTACCAGCATGTGAACAACAGTCTCGAGATCCCTTATTTCCAGAAAAGGACACAGCTGGCGTATCAGCCGAAGCTGATAACAGGCGCTCCTGACTGTTGCATTTATCTGATTAGTCATCAGGACCAATAAGTCAAGGAGCACCCCCAGACTGCGAACACAGTCACTGGGAGAGGGTGTGACTCCGTCCAGGACTGGAGGTTGCAGTCTGCTACTGTGAGCACCTCCGTCTTGTCTGGATTTAGCTTCGATCTGTTTTTCCTCATCCAGCCCATTACTGCCCGAAGATATTCATTGAGAAAGGAGACCCCATCAGAATTCAAGACCGACGACCGAGACATGGAGAAATAGATCTGGGTGTTCAGCGTACTGATAGCACCCAGCCCCATAACTCTGGATACTCTCACCCAGTGGCTTCATATAAATGTTAAATAACATTGGGGACAGAATGGCACCTTGTGGAATGCCACAGATGAGCTCTCTTTTGCTCGAATAGCTGTCCCCAAGCAGCACTCTCTGGGACCTATCTGAGAGGAAGGACCGGAATCACTGCAATGCAGTGCCTCTGATACCTAACCCCCCCCCCGGGCGGTTCAAGAGGATGCTGTGATCTATTGTATCAAACTGCCAACCTAGCAGTTCAAAAGCATGCAAATGCAAGTAGATAGATAGGTACCACTTCTCAGTGGGAAGGTAACAGGATTTGATGCGATCATGCTGGCCGCATGACCACAAGAGCAGTCCTCGGACAACACTGGCTCTTCAGCTTAGTAACACAGCAGTTACGACTAGACATTCATGTCAAGGGACTACCTTGAGGGAGAGGAATCAATGGAGGGGAGGTGGGATCTTGCCCTTCCCTGTAGACTCAGGCAAAAGCAAACTGCTGCAGCATCTCCTAGCTTGTGTGTCCTCCCTTATTAATAACATTTACTATCTTGACCACACTTTGATGTAGTTTGGTCACATGTGTCCTGGTTTTCATCCATGAAATAGTGGAAGGTTTGGCTTTGTGCAGGAAGAATGATGAGGATAACTAAAAAATATTTATTTATTAGGTTTATATCCCACCTTTCTCCCAAAATGTGATTCAAGGCAGCTAATATAACTATGGTCCAAAACCACACTGCAGAAATAATCCCGTTCGAGACTGCTTGAACTGCCCTGGCTCAATGCTAGGAAATTTACCCTTCTCTGTTAGAGAGCTGTAGTGCCACAATAAACTACAAATCCCGGTATTCCCTAGCATTGAGTCAGGGCAGTTCAAGCAGTCTCAAACTGAATTGGAGATATGTTACAATGTAAGTGTGTGAAAATGTACCAGTAACTCGCAATCTCTTTCTGTTTCTGAATTGAATAAACACTGTGAAACAATATAGTGTTGTAAAATGGTGGGAAATGCTGAGTATTCCTGAATGTGTGAATATAGTGTGTCTGTTTGACATCATGCTTGTTTGCCCCACTAACACAGTAGAGTTGTTCCTAGATTTAAAGGTAGCAATACAGAAATGTTTAGCTAACTGGAATGGGATGAGTCAAAGGCTGGCCTTTAAAAAAATAAACTTCTGGGGAGGGAGGAGGAAAGTAACCTTGACTCCTGGCTTGGTCAACTTACGAAAGCAGGACTGATTTACTGGAAACGAAAATGGGAAGGTTTTGTTTGCCATCACAACACATCTCATGCTAGCTGCACACTTGCAAGAGTAACAGCCAGGGATTTTTAGAATTTATTTTTAAATACATTAGGCACAAAATTTAAGGCAAGCATTGGCAGGCTGGACATAAAGACTTGGAGTCATACCACATCAGAGAGGTGTGTGTGTGTGTGTATGCCTTTACCATACCAGTATATCTGTTTTAACTGGGATTTATTTAGTTTTGGATCCCCCCCCCCCCACTTTCTGAATCAACCTTCCCTCAAGAGAGAAGGGAAGAGGATGGTTGGAGGCTAGAAACTATATTAGAGAAAATTCAGGGAAGAAAAGGTCACTGAGGCTTTGGTCCAGTTTGAGTGCAAACACCAGTGCAAACAATGTCTCAATTTTATTTATCTATTTCATTTGCCATGTCACTTTTCTGCAGGAGTGGGACCCAAGGCTGCTCATAGAAGAAACCCCCTTAAAACCTAACAATTTGTTGTTGTTGTTACTGTTGTTGCTATTGTGTGCCTTCACATCGTTTCTGACCTCAGGCAACCGTAAGGCGAATCTGCCCTGAGGATTTTCATTCAAAATTTGTTCAGAGCAAGTTTGCCCTGGCCTTCCGCTAAGGCTGAGAGAGTGTGACTTGCCCAAGGTCCCATTTCCTGGGGTTAGGCGCACCGGACTCCCATGAAAGGAGGGGACCGCAAATAAATAAATAGTATTAAAAACCCAAGATTTGCCAAAATTTCTGACTTCTGGCAACCAAGGCGGAGCTATCCTCCAGGTTTTCATGCCAAGATCTGTTCAGAGGAAGTTCACCTGGGCCTTCCCCTGAGGCTGAGAGAGTGTGACTTGCCCAAGGTCACCCAGCAGGTTTCCATGCTTGAGCAGGGAATTGAATCCAGAGAAGCTGGAGCCTGGAATACAGTTCCAAAACCACCGCCACTGAAAACAGAATAAGGTTATTTTAAAAAGCATACCATAGCAAATACTGTAAAAGAAATAAAGCAGGCATCCTAGCAAGAATCCTCCCTGGGGACAATTACACACATACCAAAAGAAAAAGGAGGGAGGAAAAAGGAAAAATAGTATTTGCCTGGATGTCAAAAGAAAGCAAGGAGGGGGGCAACCAGGCATCTCCCTCCCTGGTTTGGAAGGCACTTGTTTGCTCAATCTCTCATCATCACTTTCCTTCAGCTTGGAAGGCGGATCAGCATTCAGGAATTTCCCTGAAAAATTCCCCAGCCTCTTCTGGACAGTGTGTCCTCCTCCCTTGCAGCTGCTTTGTAGGGGACCATGATGACTTCTCTGACCAGGGTCCTTCTGCTTCTTCTCCTTCTCAGCTTCTGCCCAGGTAGGAGTAACTCAGAGCCCTGTGCCAGGCGGGGTGCTTGGTTGGCACTGGAGCCACCTCTTGCTCAATCAGTCACCTTTCCTTTCTTTTCTTTTCTGTTCCTTTTGGTCTTTACACTCACTCCTGGCAGGGTTAAAATAAAAAGGAAGAAACTAAAGTTGATCAAAACAGACAAAGTAACAGAAACCTAAAAGAGTCCAGGAAGGAAAATGTGCGTAAATGTCTGGAGTTCTGTTTGAGGTTTGGTAGCATGGGTTGCAGAGTTTATCACACTGGGGCTGATTTCGACATTAAAGAGAGACTCTAGCTTCCAGTCATATAGTCCAGCACTCAAACCACTACGTAGCGACCACGTCTGCTCTCTTGCCATTCTACTCAGAGGAGTAGAACAGTGGGACTTACTGGTTGCTGCCACGCTGGAGAAATAATCCAGTTTGACACCACTATCATGGCTCCACGCCGTGGTATCCTGAGATTTGTAGTCTGTTGTGGGGGGCACCAGAGCTCTCTGACAGGAAAGTCTAATTATTTCACAAAACTACAAATCTGAGAATGCCGTAGCATTGAGTCATGGCAGTTAAAGTGGTGTCAAATGTCAAACCACTTTATTTCTGTAGTGTGGATAAGTATTATATATAGGGTTGATAAGTATTATATATAGGGCTGCAGTCTTAACCTTTCTGACTCTCCTCCTCTGCTCAAGCTCCCCTCCCACATTTCCAGTTTCATTTCTTCATTTTGCACCTTTGATTCCATTTTTCTATAATTCACTTTAGCTCTTTTGTTGGGTTCCTTTCCTCCATACTATTCACATTTCTGTATTAAACCTTTTTTACAGAATGTTTGAATATAGCTACTAGAAAAGTCGGATGTGTGATATGAAATAGGATTTATTTCATTTTACTTTATTTTACCTTTCAATAGAAGTATTACACCTTTCCCCTGAAATAGGGTCTCTAGTTGGCTAACTGCAAATTTAAAACAGTACAAATTAAAAACCACACAAAAGCATTTTAAAAGTATAAATATAGCATTTAAAAACAATTATACAATTTATAAAGTTAAAAAGCATTAAACATTACAATAGTAAAATGTATTTTTAAAACTCTATACAAACTTTAAAATCTGAATTGCACAGCATTTAAAAGCCCATCCTTCCTCAGACATTTCCAGAGAAAAGTATATGCAGGGTTGTCACATTACAGCTGGACATATAATGTGCACATTATTATGTAAAATTATTCTAATTACATACATTACTAATTACATACATTACATTGCACTCTAATTGCACAAACCAGGTACATTAATTCTTGCTTCCCTCCCCCCCTCCCGTGTTTCAAACTTTAGAGAAATCTTTACAGTTACACCTGATCTGAAAATATTAGTACAGAGAGTTCTGGACTTGAAACAGGGACACCAAAGTTCAAATCAATACTTTGTCATGGAATTTGTCATGGAATTAACCGTGTAAATATGGGCCACCACTACCTTTCAGCTAGCCCACCTTACAGCATCACTGTGGGATTAAAGAGATTAAAATCATATCAAGTGGACATGGATGTTCCTAGTGGAGTAGATTTAAAAGAACAACATTTTCCGATGCAGAAAAACTTCCAGTGGTATTCTCATGAGATCACTGCATTTTGCCATTATTTTTTTTTAATGTGCCCTACGTTGCACCCTGCTGCTGTACCTTTTAACCTCTCTTTCCTCCAGCCCTCACCTCATTCACCCTTCCCGCCTACTCACTCCCTCACCTAACCCCTCATGGGAGTTTATCATACGATGGAATCTGGGAGTATAATCCAGTGACAATCCGAACGCAATCATGGGGTTTCACGTTATTGCGTATGAATGTATCTAACGCAATTTCGGGCAATGGGAAGTCATTCCAAATGTATTCATGGGATTTCACATTATTGCGTATTAGAATATCTCATGCAATTTCAGGCAGTGGGGAGTCATTTTTGGGTAATGGGAAATCATTCTGAACTCATTCCGAACGCAATTAGAATTCATGTAAATTCGCTAAACTAATGAATGTATGTGAATTCGAATTGGCGCCATTCGTAACTGAGAGAAATTCCTCCCGTGTGATAAACTCCACAGCGTGTCCTCACTTCCTTTTTGCACAATGCCACTTGCAATGCTCATTCTCCCTTCCTACTGCCTCTCACATCTGTCCTCACACTCTTGTGTGCCCTTTGCTTCCTTATACCACTGCTTGCAATGCTCACACTCTCTTTCCTCACTTTGTGCTGCATCCCTTTCTTGCTTCTTGCACCATTCACTCTCCCATCTCCCCTACTACCTCCCTCACCTCTCACTGTGTCCCCTGCTTTTTCTTGCACACTGATCCTCACACTGCCAAGCAAACAACATCCATGTAGTCAAGATCAGTGTCATTCAGAGTGGGACTTCAGGGGAGTGGCCAAAAATGCACACTTGCACCTTCTTCACCACCATGATGAAGGCTTCTTCCTGGTTGGTTCTCCCCTCCTTTGCCTCCATGGCAGTGGAATAGAAGAGACTGATGCCAACAGCAACACTGCACCCTTTCCCCCCCAACAGCAGGACACCTACCGAGTGTCACTTCTCTTCTAAGGTGTCACCTGGTGTGGTCTGCACACACACACACACCGCACCTCCTCAATGATTCCACTGGTTAAGATGGCGATGATTCCACTGGTTAAGATGATGTCCTGATGTTTGTCTTCACTTTGGTGAACATCAGTAGCAATTATTTCAGACTCAGACTGAGCACCAGGGAAGCAGGCTCAATATGCAAAATGAGTTTTAGTTCAAATTTCAAGCAAATAACTCCTATTCTATACCTATTGCAGCAATTGTCACACAAGAACCTGAAACAACATCTTGTTCGACAGACGTAGCTATCCGAGGTGGCACCGTCACATTCTCAGATGGAGGCCACCCTGGAAGTTCCCTTACTTATTCCTGTCCACCTGGTAAATATCCATATCCATTGCAAAGCCGGATCTGCCAGTCAGATGGAAAGTGGACACCCATGCGCTCCCTGAATGGAGTCCGTACCAATGTAGCACAATGCAAAGGTATGTGTGGAGGCTTCTGAGTGCTTTGTGTTTTGCTGACAAGTTCACGGTGTTTAGCCATGTGATGATTGGTGGGATTCAAGGACTTGGTATGTCTGTGCTACTCCCTAAGGGGATTGTATAAGTTTGTATACTTGTAAATGTATATAATAAATAGACTCAAATATATTACCAAAGAGCCTGCTCATTTCCCTTATAAATATCCTGAAACTCCAGAACTGAAAAATGCTTTTGACCACTACATGAACTGGGCATTTGAATGTCCAGAAGGTAACAATGGACCTCAGACAGAATCCAGATTGGATGGTAAATGGGAAGGAGCCTTAATCCCTTAGTCTAAGGAGATTATCACATGGAGTTTTACCGTCGCTAAAACGTGGCTAAATCATCCGAAAACCACAATGGTATCGCCAGTTGCGCCTGTTTCCAGTGATTAAATCCTCAGGGAGGCATCCCGCTCCTCTCCCTTCATCAAAGCATTTGTGCAGCAGCTATTTCTCCAATAACAGAAATTATATATAACTATACAAATTGCAAATAAACAGAGAAAAAGGGTAAAAATAAAATAAAGAAGGAAGGAAGGAAGGAAGGAAGGAGAAAAAGAAAAAGTCATGATCAAAAGATTCTCTATCTTTAAATGGATCTTCTTGGTTCTATAGGGACTAAGGTTCCATCTACACTAGAGAATTAATGCACTATGAATCGTTTTAACTGCCATGGCTTTGGATTTCTTGGATTTATAGTTTTGTGATCTATTTAGCCTTCTCTGTCAGAGAGCTCTTGTACCACAACAAACATCAAAGCCCAGGATTCCGTAGGATTGTGCCATGGCAGTTAAAATGGTACACACTGCATTAATTCTACAGTGTGGCAGCAGCCTAAGAGAGAGCAGCAGAGAACCAAGCCTGTTTCAGCTGTCAGAAGAAAAATGAAGCAAGCTTGTTTTCATTTGCTCCAGTCAGTATGATCCAAGTCAATGGATTAAGATTCCTAGAAAGGAGATACATGTTGCTTTTTCTGGTGATTTGTGAATGGCCACCCCACTAAGGGCAGTCACAGGACTGGACTTCTGCACTTCCTACAAAAACAGGACACAAGTGCTGCTTGAAGTCAATGTAAAGAGAGCGCTCTATCCCACATCGAGAAACTGATTGAACTGGAAGATGAACTTTATGTGGCAACCAAGTTTTACCTGCCAGTGCTGGAATTAACAGCTGGCAGTCTGACTGTTGCATGTTACGTTTTGTGGTTCAGGGCACATGGAGTTCTGTTCTCCAACACTTTCCTGGTACTTTGTTGTTGTTGTGTACCTGCAAGTCATTTTTGACTTATGGTGACCTTAACGCAACCCTATCATTGGGGTCTCTTACTGCTTTATCTTGCTTCCATCATTATGTCTCCTCCCCTAAAGCATCTACCCCCATGAAGTGGCTGCCTCACTCTGTGTAATGGTAGGGCCAGTCCTGAATGGACAGCATTTATAGAATCATAGAAATTTAGAGTTGAAAGAGACCACAAGGGCCATCCAGTCCAACCCCCTGCCATGCAGGAACTCCAAATCAAAGCATCCCTGACAGATGGCCATCCAGCCTCTGCTTAAAAACCTCCAAGGAAGGAGACTCCACCACCCTCCGAGGGAGTGTGTTCCACTGTCGAACAGCTCTTACTGTCAGGAAGTTCCTCCTAATGTTGAGGTGGAATCTTTTTTCCTGCAGTTTGCATCCATTGTTCCGAGTCCTGTTCTCTGGAGCAGCAGAAAACAAGCTTGCTCCCTCCTCAATGTGACATCCCTTCAAGTATTTAAACAGGGCTATCATATCACCTCTTAACCTTCTCTTCTCCAGGCTAAACATCCCCAATTTCTATGAATTATGTTACTCATCGTAATATTTTGTTTTTCTACTTTGTTAACTGAATGATTTAATAAGGTTCTGCCTAAAGACAACTTTGGCTGCTGCCACACTGCAGGATTGATGCACTTTGATACCACTTCAATTGCCATGGATCCACCCTATGGAATATTGGGATTTGTAGTTTGTTTGGCAGCACAGCTCTTTGACAGAGAAGGCTAAATATCTTACAAAATGAGAAATTCCAAAACCCCATAACATTGAGCCATGGCAGTTAAAGTGGTGTCGAACGGCATTAATTCTGCAGTGTAGATGCAGCCTTAGTCCCTATACAACCAAGAAGATGCATTCAAAGACGGAGAATCTTTTGATAATGACTTTTTCTTTTCCTCCTGCCTTCCTTACTTATTTTATTTTTATCCTTTTTTTTTCTATGTTTATTTGCAGCTTGTAGAGACAGTCCAGATAGTGCCTTATTTTTATTTCTTTTGTTTGTTTTTCCTTTTCTTGCAATTTGCAGACAAATCAAATAGAGGCTGCCTGCCTGCCTGTTTTCCTTCCTTTCTTTCTAAGATTTCTAGCTAGAAGGCCAACTAAACCCTTGCTATTTCCCCCCATCTAAGCAGTGTCTGAAAAGACAGTAAATGATTCCTATCTTCAATATAGATAAGGGAGCAGATGGTCAAGAGAAAACCCTCATTGGGGTCCTCTGTACATGTGTTTGTATTCTTATTATGTGACCCATGCTGTTTGTATTAATTTTGCTGGTCTGTGACTGTAATAAGTTATCCAGTCATTCTGTACATATGGTCCAAATTGTACTTCCTTCCTGACATGGGTGGGATGGGATATCTGGTGGTGTCCCAT
Source organism: Urosaurus nigricauda (assembly GCA_034509955.1). Lineage (NCBI taxonomy): Eukaryota > Metazoa > Chordata > Lepidosauria > Squamata > Phrynosomatidae > Urosaurus > Urosaurus nigricauda. The sequence goes on along the minus strand of JAOEGL010000002.1, from coordinate 315,941,481 downwards.
AATTCATGATAATGGAATTGCCTCCGTTTAGTAATATCCAAGATCAAAAAAGAGACACAGACCTCACATGACTCTTTGCTGAAAATGTTGGGAAAGAGAAAAGAAGAAGAGATTCTCCAGTCAATAGGGGCCATTTGATCCTTGTAATCAGTTAAATTTTTATAGAAACCTTTTTTAAAAATAAGCAATGATTAAAAGCTCTGCAGCACCATTGCCCTTTCCAACTCCTATAGGAGCTAAGGTACAGATAAAGGCTGTGTTATCTCCCTTTTGTCAGGGCTTGTGTTGGTACCTTGTTGGTACTTCGTACCCTTGGGCAGCTGCTAGCGACCAGGTGTTTCAATAGTAGGTCTCCCTCTCTCCAACACCAGACCTTGCCCACCTGTAGCTGGATCTGAAAACTTCCTATTGCGTACCCTCCAAATGTTATGGTTTAGCAAGGGCAGTCCTGGGTTGCATCTGCATTGTGCCACATGACTGCCAATATTGCAACTGCCCTGGCAGTGATGTTTTGTGCCTGGAGACTAGCATAAATGCAAGCTCTTTGACAGGTTTCCCCCATCGATGAAAGGGGATGCCTGTAACCATGTCAGGGATAGAGCCATCATAGTGTAGTAGTTTGACTCTGGAGACAAAGGTTTGTTTCCCAGCTTGGCCATAAATCCCACCGGGTGACTTTCGGTGAGTCACATGCTCTCAGCCTCAGGGGAAGGCAATGGCAAACCTCCTCTGAATAAATCGTGCCAAGAAAACCCTATGATAGGTTCACTGTAGGGTTGCCACAATTCGGGAATGACTTGAAGGCACACAATACACACAACAACCATGCTTGAGGGACACAGCAGTTTGGGGTTGGGTATCTCCAGTTGTGCTTTTTTCTAGCTCTAATAGCAGTGTACAAGCTGCATGCAGTAATCTCCTCAATTAACTCAGCTAGTGGGATTGTGCAGGGTTTCTCTTCTTAAAAACAGTATTTTTACATGTTCTCCTCATTAATAACTTTTGCCCTGTTGTTGCTCAGTCATACCCTTTTGCCCCCACTTTGATGTTACTCAGCCACATGTGCCACAGTTTTCATCTGTGAAATACTGGAAGGTATGCTACCTTACTTTAAGTTTCCCACTGTGCCTTTGAGCAGGGCTGTTGGGTCAGTATGTCAGGCCTTCAACTCCTCTGTCTTTCTGCTGTCCGACTATGATTCTGACTCCTTCATACATGGCAAATATATATGAATTAGTAATAAAATTAATGTATTAAAATGGTAACACAAGGAATTTCAACAGGGGGGAATCTAAGGTACTATCACAAGGGGGGAAATCAGGGGGAAATCGGGGGTTTAAACAGTGATTATTACGTAAAAATTGCACAATAGGAATTAAGATTTTCACACACATCATGATTAAAGCATCATTATCCAAGGAATAACCAGCAACAAATCATTCACGGGGAAATCCCTGTTTATTCCCTGGATAATGATGCTTTAATTGCGACATTGTGTGAAAATCCTAACCATGATTGCACAATTTTCACGGGACAACCACTGTTCAAACCCCCAATTTCCCCCCAATTTCCTCATGTGATAATCCTATATTTAGGCAGGGGAAAAAATGAAATGCACATATATAGAATGGGTGACACCTGGCTTGACATCAGTACATGTGAAAGGGATCTAGGAGTCCTAGTAGACCAAATGTTGAACATGAATCAACACTGTAATGCAATATCTTAAACAGTCAATATGATCCTAGGCTATATCAATAGGACTATAGTGTCTATATCAAGGGAAGTAATACTGCCACTCTGCTTTGGTCAGACCTTACCTGGAATATTGTGTCCAGATCTGGGCACTACAATTCAAGAGAGTGATTGACAAGCTGGAACGACTGGAGTAATCTGAAGACAAAGAGGGAAAGTGGGAGAAGAGAGAGACTGGAACAATGTTAAAACAATTGAAAAAGTGGGACAACAGAGGATTGATTGATTAGGACTGTCCCTGCAACCTCCTTCGTGAGGTGCCCTCAGATTTAAACCTGAAATAGTGTGTGTTGAAACATAGAAAGTGCTATTTCTGAATGCTTGGAGTTGTTATTATTACATTTCATTTAAATATACATTTGAATATATATTATATACATTTCATTTAAAACCCCTCTAATTTCCCAACAACTCTTTGCCATATTGCGCAGGAGTATGCTCTTAAGAACCTGAAGTCTTGGGCTTCATTCTGTATTAGCCATTTTGGTGGGAGCAGGGTACTGCCATTCCTTGGTCATCCACTTTTTATAAGGAATCCATAAGATATTATTGTCCAATTATTGCATTCTCTTTCTTAATTTCCCCTCCAGATATGTCGCCATTTTTCATGCAATACAACTGCAGTACCATCCTATCCAGGATGGAGTGGGAAAGTCCAGTTAAGGCTTGTTAGAAATGGGACTACTGTACCTTTTGTTTAACATTTGCTCCTTTCATGTTCTGCCTCTTTGCTTGCTTGCTGTGCAATACAGCTGGGAAGCTAGTGGTGAATTGTTAATCAGATTAGCCAGGTTTTTTTCCCCCCTTTTGTTCTTTTCTATTTTATTTTTTTGCAGGAGGAGAAAAATTATAGTTTTCATCCACACCTACGATATTATTGCCCTGTTGTTGTTTTTTTTAAAGGAGGGATACACGAAAATAAATATTTTAGCTCACACTAAACAGAGAATAGAAACTGGTTCATCATGTTTAGTACCTTAGTAATACCACAACTAATCTGAACAGGAAGCAATAAATTGAGCATAAGATGAAAGAGGAAGCTATTAGTTAATTTTGTGTGGGGCTTTGCTAAACACCTTTACTTTTCAGCAAACATTATAGCAGGCCCTTTGCCAATGGGCAAGGCTCAGTGTACAATAAAGTACTATTAACTGCAACTATTAAAGGAAGCAGGGAAGGAAAAGCCACTGAACTTCACAATCCTCAATATTCTAGGCCAAAATGTTATCTCTATTTCCTTTTTCATGTTTGTCCTTTCTCTTTTGTAGACATACGCTGCCCTCCACAGAGATCCTTTGAGCACGGTTCATTCAGCCCACGACGAAGCTCTCATCCAATTGGTGACATTTTGAGCTTTGAATGTTTTGATGGCTATCAGCTCCTTGGTTCCTCGCAGCGACACTGCTTGCCAAATGGTCGCTGGAATGGAACCGCCCCTGTTTGCGATGATGGAGGTGAATCTCGCTAAGATTTCAGTATAGCAGCAATTCGTCATCTCTGGGTTGTGGATTGCATATGCATCACGTTAGAAACAACAACAGCAAAAGCAACAAAAGGAATTCTCAAACAATATAGATTGGGCATATCAATGAAATGTCAAATCTACATCTGTTTTAGTTTACATAATTTGAAAATTGCAGTTGATTTGTGATCTTTCTTGCAACTGTTGCTTGAGCCATGAAACAGAATATACATTCATTCACAGCATAATTCCCCATTGTATGTTTAAAATTTACCCAAATTTTCTCAAATCTCTTTGTTTTTGTTGGGTGGGAGATACTGTATGTAAAGAAAAATTGTCATGAAAAGCAGTGATGTCATGAATAGTGGAAGTTGTGAACCACTCCAGATATTCCCTCAGAGGGGATGGCTACCTTCTGCACCACTTCTCGGATAGATCAGGACACCCAATAACAGAAGGTCCTAGGAAGGACCCAGTCCACTCAACCCACAGCCTTATAGGTCTAGTTCCCTTTTAAAGTCATCTTACATTGGTGAGCACAATGACTATATGACTCTCCCTTATCTGAAATAGCAATAGCAATAGCAAGTACATTTCTCTACTATTTATCAGTGTACTTAAGCACTCCCTAAGCGATTTACAAAGTGTAAGCTAATTGCCCCCAGCAATCTGGGTACTCATTTTAGTGACCTTGGAAGGATGCAAGCCAAATGCTTTGGACCAAAAATGTTTTAGATTTGGACTGGTGTTTTTGTTTTGCTTTTTGGAGATAGGACCCCAAGTCTAATTATAAAATTAATTTATGTTTCAGACACCTTATACACATAGCCTGAAAATAATTTTATTCACAGTACTTTTTAATATTTTTGTGCATTGAAAAAGTTTGTGTACTTTGAACCATCAAAAAGTAAAGGTATTACTGTATCTGCTACTCTTGTGGACAATTTTGGATTTTGGAATATTTCAGGTTTCAGAATTCTGGATAAGGGATACTCAACCTGTAGCAGATTTCATATTTCCTCTTATCTCAGGAATGTGAATCATGCTGCCCACCAGATATTGTTGAACTGATAGTCCCAGCAACTGTAGTCACCATGACCAATGGTGAAGGATGCTGGGAACTGCAGCCCAGCAACAGCTAGAGGGATATATCATGGGATTTGCTCAGCATGAAGCCGAGGAGGTGGTTTGCTTTGCTTTGGTCATGGAAAGCTGTACCCCTCACCCAGTAATTGGCATTTTATCCTGTGTTTTCTCTCCTCATGTTGTTTTGTTCCCTCTACAGTGGGCCATTGCCGCAGTATCGCCATCCCACCAGGGGCAATTGTTACTGGAGGGCGCAACCGTCTTGGTGATCGGGTCTCATTTCAGTGTCAGAATGGCCTGGACTTGGTAGGGTCCACCCACCGTGTCTGCGGTCCAGAAGGTGAATGGTCAGGAGCTGAACCAAGTTGTAGAGGTAAATATTATCTTACATGTCTTCTTCAGTAGATTAGACTAGATTAGTATTTTGGAATACAGTTTCTAGACTCCAAGAATTGTGGTCCTAAAATGTAACTTTGCATAGCTTTGGACTAAGTAACTCCTCTCCCATGATTGCTCAAGGTTCTCCAATTATATTTTCCCTGACTTACTTATTGGAGGTAGTGGGGTGTTTGTGTGTGTTAACCATTGTCTTTCTGGCTTGATTCATAAGTCTCTTCTTCCACCCTTCTTCCAGGTTTATTTGTTTATTATATATTTCATTTCAAGGATTTATATCCCACCTTTCTCCCTAATGGGATTCAAGGCAGGTTGCAACAATTTAAAAAGACAGAATAATTCAAAAAGACAGAAGTAAAAACGTAGGTTTCTGTTTTTTCTTGTCGCTTTTACTCGTTTCTTTTTGATGTCTTCTCTGTGCAATAGACATTGCCAACCAGGTGCCCTTAAGGTGTGTTGGGTTACAACTCACATAATTCCCAGCCAACAAATGAATTTTAACCGAGTATTCTGCTTTGGTCAGACCTCACCTGAAATATTGTGCCCCGTTCTGGGCACCACTATTCAAGAGAGATACTGACAAGCTGGAGCATGTCCATGGAAGGGTGGCCAAAATGGTGAAAGGTCTGGAAACCATGCCCTATGAGGAGCAGCCTAAGGAGCTGGGTATGTTTAGCCTGGAGAAGAGATGGTTAAAAGGGTACACGACAGCCATATTTAAATATCTGAAGGGATTTCATATTGACAATTTAGCAAACTAGTTTTCTGCTGAACATACGTCAAAAATGTGATGCGGCACCTAACAAAATGACTCTAGGGTATCATTATGAGTACAGTATCCAGATCAAGGAAAGCAGCAGTGCCACTATATTCTGCTTTGGTCAGATCTCACCTGGAAGCCATGTCCTATGAGGAAAGGCTTAGTGAGCAGTGTATGTTTAGCCTGGGGAAGAGAAGGTTAAGAGACGAGATGATAGCCATATTTGAATATTTGAAGGGATCTCATACTGAGGATGTAGCAAACTTGTTTTCTGCTGCTCCAGAGACTAGGACACATAGCTATGGATTCAAACGACAGGAAAAGAGATTCCACCTAGACATTAGGAAGAACTTCCTGATGGTAACCCTAAACCTACCGCTTTTTGTTTTCTCTCATTTCTGTTAAACTCAATCTGTGGGATTACATCTGATCATTTCCCATGTCTATAGTCCCTAGCTTCATATAGGCCAGGATTAGGCAAAGTGCAGCTTGTGCAGGAAGGTGTCAAATTTTTACTCCCAAATTCCCCCCAATGGCTTCTAAGGAAACATGGCAGCATTTTTTGCCACATTTTGGGAGGCCCAGGTCCTTTTGGAGAGCCCATGTGTCCAGGGCCAGCCCAAAACATGCTGCAGACTGAAGCAGAGCAGCAAATGATGTCCCCAGGACAAAACTGCATGAGGCAGGAAACATGATTAGCACCCTTCCCCTCCTGGAGAGTAACCATAAATTAAATAACAGTACCCAAAAGAGATCTTGTACCACCTTTGAGACTAACCGAGTGAAAGAAGATGTAGCAAATGTTTTCATAGACATAGGGTACATCTACACATCCCAGGCTGTGTAATTCTTTCCCAACAAGAGGATGGCCTCCTCTCCACCCTCCTTCCATCAGCAGGCGAGAGGGTGCATCTACACTGTATAAACAGTGCAATTTGACACCTCTTTAACTGCCATGGATCCATCCTACAGAATCCTGGGTTTTGTTGTTTTGTGAGGCACCAGAACTCTTTGGTAGAGAAGACTAAAGACCCGGCAATACTACAGAGCACAGGATTCTATAGGATAGAGCTAGAGTACTTAAAGCGATGTCAAACTGTATTATTTATACAGTGTAGATGCACCCTTGATCCTCACAGGTACAGTTTGCTTCTTTTTCATGGTGCCTCAAAGCTGTTACTCTGCCTACCTGCCTCACTTTTCCTCACGATAAGGCTGGTCCTACAGGTATCCCCTTGCCAGCTCCAAAATTTGGGACATCTTGGCTCTTGTTAGCTTCAACTGATGCTCACATTTCAATCTTTTCAGTGCCAGGTAGAGGCATTTTGCTGAATGGAGGCCTTTTGTACTGGTTTTATTGCCCCCCATCTGCAGTTTTATGGTTTTGTTATCTCTTATGTTTATATGGAGAAGAAAGGTGTACAGTTTTTTATTGTATATTTACAATCATACACTGCTTTGGAACTTGTCGGTGTGAAATGCAGCCTTGAATTTTTAAAAGGAAAATCAACAATGGCAGGAATTCTCTATCACACTCTACATTATGTGACTATGTATAGAGTGGGCCCATGCTGAAGTCCCATTAAATACACTAACATAGTAAAATAGTGTCCTATATGTAAAATGGCAAAATCAAGGTTTGCTTTTTGGAATACACACACACACACACACACACACAATATTTTACATATCCTATCTAGCCGGGATGCCACCACCCAGATGCATCCCGGGTTTAAGCCTCGCTCAGCCAACACTTTTTCGAAGTGGGGAGCTTCCAACTTCAAAAATTGGCCAGCTGAGCAAGGCTTTGACCTGGGATGAATCCGGGTGACAGCATCTCAGCTAGATAGGTGGTGATTTAGGTATGATAACATCCGGGGGTATCTCGGATCCTGAATTCAAGCCGGAAGAAGTGAGCTGTCTTATTTATTAATGGGATAAGCTCCAAAGTCAGGATGGAAAGACTCTTACATTTTTTTTATTACTATAAAAGTGGTTGATATTTTTTAAAAATTTGTTTCCCCACTCTCCACTTTGTGGTACCACGTATAGCAGGCTGATTCATGTTGCTGCATATTACATTTACCTTTATTATTCAATTTTATTTATTTTTATTTAATGTGCTAGTTTTCTGATCCCCCACAAGACCCATCCCCAGCTTAGAGAACACAACTCCTGGCATTTGTTTCTCCCGTCTGTCCAACAACAGTTCCCAGCTCTAACCTTCTAGACCCCATCTCCTTTACAGAACACAACTCCTGGCCTCTCTGCGATCTTGTCTTGCAATGACAAACAACCTGTTTCCATTCTCTTCCATACAGCCCCCTATTCGTATGACCGGGCCGAAGATGTTAGAGCTGAGTTTGGAGCCTCCTTAACTGATGTTCTGAGTGAAGTATCATCATCTGGACCTGATCCTTCTGGGACACCTCAACGTAGGTCTAAGCAGTGTACTCTCTATAACTTTAGTCAGAGTGTGGGTTTATGTGATGGCGTTATCATAGACTAGGGGTAAAGAAAGTGAGGTCTCTCAGCCTGGAGACCCCCACTGACATCGGAGCCTCTTTTCAGATAATGTTTTGACCCAAGGCCCAAAATAATCCCAGACTATCTGAACACTTGGCAACTTAACCCACAGTTCAGAAATCTTTCAAAAAGAAGCAAAATTGGTGAAAAATGGCCATCTTGAATGCATGGATATAGCTGTGGGGGGCAGGTGGCATTGAAAAGACTTGCCCCTGTTGTAGTCCAGACTGCAGCACAGAGCATAATTAAAATAATTATTAATAATTAATTATATTAATAATGATATCAATAACTGATAATTAGAATCCTGCCCCTCTCCATTGATGCCAAGATTGAAAAAGAGATTGATCACAGATTAGCAAAGGCATATAGTGCATTCGGAAGGCTTCACAAAAGAGTCTGGAGTAACAAACACCTGAGGCGAAGCACCAAAATCAGTGTGTACAGAGCCATTGTACTGTCCATTCTCCTCTATGGGTCTGAATCATGGGTCACCTATCGCCAACATCTACGACTCCTTGAACGCTTTCATCAGCGCTGTCTACGCACAATCCTAAACATACACTGGACTATGTGATGAATGTTGCTGTCCTGGAGCAAGCAGGGATCACCAGCATTGAGGCCATGCTACCGAAAACACAGCTGCGCTGGGCAGGGCATGTTTCCAGGATGGAGGACCACCGCCTCCCTAAAATAGTACTCTACGGTGAACTCGCCACAGGTCAGTGGGCACCCCAAAGAAGAGATACAAGGACTCCCTGAAACAACATCTCAAGCTTGGCTAAATTGATCACCAACAATGGTCTGCCCTGGCCTCACATCGGGAGGCATGGAGACGCACTATCCACAATGCTGCAGCCTCTTTTGAGAACTCACGCCGAACGAGTCTCGAAGAGAAACGACAACGCAGAAAGAACCACAACTTGGAAACATCACCCAAGGAGACTTTCTGCTGTGCTTTCTGTAACCGGACTTGCTTATCTCGGATCGGCCTTTTTAGTCATCAATGCGCTTGTAGTAAGCGTGGGATAAATCCTTCCTGAATCTTCATTAGCGAAGAAAAGCCAGAGAGAGAGAATCCTGCCAAAAAAATCCCAAACAAACAGGATAGGTTTGCCTTAGAAGTTGCCATAAGTCAGGAACAATGTGATGTCACACAACAACAAAGAGCATCGTTGTATGATCACCAGCATGGTAGCATGTGTTGGAGGTATAGGTTCACAAGGCATGTTTTAGTTTTTACCAGGAGAGGAAGCAGCAGGTTTTAATTTGAATTTGTCCCAGAGTTTATACCACCAAACCTGTATTTGTTGTCAAATTACATGCAATACCAAACGTATCTTTGCATGTTTATGCGTAGGCCTGTTGAATCCAGCTTCCTCTTCTCCTAGTGGTCTGACAGACATACCTCTTGGGGCTTGTCTTCATTGGCCAGGGCTGTCCCTGGAGTACTCTGGCCCCAAATTCTCCCTGAATTTCCCCCCATTATTTGTACTCTCTGCAATTGCCTTCAAATGCAAAGCCTCTTTGCTGCCCAGCGCTGCCACTGAGGTCACAACAAGGTGTTCAGCCATGGTTTTGATGCCGAGTGCTTTGACGTTTGAGCAACTCGTGCCCACAATGCCACCGCCAGGCAGCTTGCATGTTGGAAGGCAGCTGTCCATTGGCATTACAGAGCATGTCAAAAACCAAGAGCAAAAGATAAGGTTTTAAAATTCGGATTAAGAGGAGGAAAGGCTGAATCGGGTACAGATGTTGCAAAGACAGTCCGCACCTGATTTGGGGGTTTGGCCCTCCGTCATGTAACTAGGAATCAGCAAGCCCAGGGGGAATTCATAGTTAATGTCCCATGTAGACAAGCCCTTAGGAAGCTAGCTGGTGGGATACAACAGCAGCAACACCTTCTCACTTGTATTTCTCAACAACTGCTATGGCGAGATCTGGTAGGGGAATTGTGGAAGACTCATCATGATGGCTGGGTTGGAAGGGCACCAGAACACCATTGCTGTGGGGTTATTAAAGTCATGGCTAAAGGTGAACACCACACATGAGAAAATACTGGAGGATTTCCTTTCCCCAAGAGAAATTAGGAGAAATGCACTCCCCACCAGCAATATCTCTTTGCACAAATAGGGTGGACAATTTGGAGAGGCCAACTTTGTGCACAGCACTAATTGATTCGATGCCAGCAACAGTTTTGTTTTGTCTTTGCTGCATCTGAGGACAGACAGCTAGTTTGGGGCTACTCCAACCCCATACCCATTCTGCCTTAGTATATTACTTTTCTTTATCTCTATACTAGCTCCAAATTTGGGACGAAGGCTTATATTGTCCAAAGACAGTTTCCTCTACATCTACTTGCTGGTAGATGCTTCTCACAGTGTCACTGAAGCCAACTTCAGGATTTTTAAAACTTGTCTGGAAATTATCATCACCAGGGTAAGTTTGTACAGCAGTAACTTGCCTTATGTGGTAGGTACAACAAGGTGAAATTGATGGGAGTGGAAATTATTTCTGGTTACTCTCAGGTATCCTTACACATCAAAAATAAAAACAAAAATCCACCAAACAGTCATATCTTTGTTGGCCAACTGAAATGCACAATATACTTGTTGCAAGCTTTCAAAGCTCCACTGGCTTACAGCTACCCCTACATCAAAAATAAGTTAGTTTTAGGCAGCATCTTGATACTGCTTTAATTGCCATGACTCAATGCTATGGAATTCTGGGATTTGTAGTTTTGTGAGATATTTAGCCTTCTCTGTCAGAGAGCTCTGGTGCCACAACAAACTGTAAAACTCAGGATTCTGTAAGCTGGAGCCATGACAGTTAAAGCAGTATCAAACTGCATTAATTCTGCAGTGTGGAAGCAGCCCTAGACTCTGTTAATGTTGCTTTCAAGCCAAACTATATGATATCTTCCTGGCACAATTAGCAACCACATTAAGGTTTCTGAAAAAGAAAATACCAGGGAGGGAAGATTTTAGCTTTTTAAAATATTAGTTGCTTTTTTGTGTGTCTAATATGTCTGTGTCTGTTTGCATGTGTTTTTTTTTTTCAATGTACCAAGGACTATGGAGGAAAAATTAAGCTCCCTCACATGCTATAGCTACAGTGAAAATTCCCTCCATGGCTGTTGTTTAATGAAAAGAAATTAAATTAAAATATCCATCATTGACAGTCGGCAACCAAAACAGACCCCTCTTACACTACACAGTTGTAGCATTTTGACACCACTTTAGCTGCCATGGCTACATCCTATGAAATGTTGGGCTATGCAGCTTCATTATGAGGCACTAGAGGTTTTTGGTAGAAACCTCTAAATAATATCTCACAAAAGTACAGATCCTAGGATTCTGCAGGATGGAGCCATGGCAGTCAAAGTGATATGAAACTGCATACTACAGCTGGGTTGTATGAAAGACACCCAATGAGGGTTTTGAAAGGAATATCCAGTCAATGTTAATTATTTGTAAATCACAGGATTGTTAGTAAAAATGACCTATGATACTACAAACACCACAATCCACACAATCTGGCAAGGAATGGTGAGATTTTTAGTATAACACATCTGAAAAGTACCAGGTTGGAGAAGACTGTTGGTAAAGCATAGTATCTAACAACCTGAAGGGTTAAATTTTGCCATGCAGCTACTATGAATTTATAGGAATTTCATATTCAGCTATTATACCTCTTCTTTGTATCCTGGCAATGTGTATGCTGTTCATTCCTCCATCAAATACTATTGATTAAGAGAGTGGAGTTAGCATAAAATTTGATTAATTTATGACAAAATGCCTTGTTATAGCAAGAGAGTAATTTTGTTTCCTCTTATTGTGTTACTTCTGGAATTTAGCCTCATCCTGCCATCTTTACACTACAAAGTAACTTGTTATAGGTAACTGCATTGCTTTAATTTGTTGCCCTGTCTCTGTTCTTCTACTGTCCTTCCTTGGCCACCATCCTTCTCTCCCCAGGTTGCCAGCTTTGATGTACCCATCAAGTTCTCCATCCTCTCCTATGCCAGCCAGCCAAAGACCATTGTTGACATCCATGAAGATATAGCAGAAGATCCAGACTTGGTTCTTGAGAAGATACAGAAGGAAATGAACTACAAAGGTAATGTGAATATTCTCAGATTTCTAGCAGTTGTATGGTCTAAGCTTATTTTAAAATTTAGGGCCCAGTGACTGTTTTGGTCTTCTTATACCATTCTGAGTTTGGGGATGGAAAGGAGAATTCTGAAATTACAGGATTTCATCCCTAGAGTTTTCCCTCCCAGATTTTCCCTTCCCTTCATCCTTACTGTGTTTTGTTTTGTTTTGTGTTTTATCTCTTAAACCCTTATGATAAATTTGCCTTAGGGTCACCATTAGTTGAAAATGACTTGAAGGCACAGAAGAACAACAAAAAATAATCTGCAGAAATTCTGGAATAATTGAGGTTCCCAATTACTTGTACAGATCTCGCTTGTACAGAGTCATATTGTGGACAATATTAGACTGCTTGTTGTTGTTGTTGTTGTTGTTTTCTCTTGAGGCTGAGAGCATGTGATTTGCTCAAGATCGCCCAGTGGGTTTCTGTGGCCAAGTCGGGAATTGAACCCTGGTCTTCAGAATTGTAGACCAATGCTCAAACCACTGCACCATGCTGGCTCACAGACCCACTTTCTGCAGTGTTTAGAACACCACTCCCACTCCCTATGTTAAAAGGAATGCATTTTGAGAGGGAAAGTACTTAAAATAGCAGAATTGCAACATCTGAAACTTTCCAGGAGTGGAAATTCTTTTCTGAAGCAAGGTGCAGGCCCTTGCTTTATTATGTGGGACCAAGTTGATGTTGTTCAAAACTGGAAATAAATTCCCAGGAAGATCTGATTTCTTTGGGTTTTTTTTAAAAGCAATAAATCCCACATTTTCAGCCCCATCTCCCACTCTTTAGTGGGAGATGGGAAATCAAAGCTGGCTCCTGGATCTGCCAAAGTTGCTCACTTTTGGTATAGAGATTCATATTCCACTGTACACATGAAGATTGGAAATAGGGTCAAATGGCATAGCCCCCCTCCCCTTCTATATATTATTCCTTCTCTCCTGTGTTTCTTACACACATGCATACACACACACACACAAATGTGAAGCCAAGTGACAAAACCTGCAAGATTGACTCCACACCTATAAGACTGAGTTTGTGAGAAGAGCACTATTTCTATTGCATTTTTATCGTGCTGCTATGTTAATTCTGACATTGTATTCCATTCTTAATCTAATTTATATCTAATTCTACTCCTAGGGTACATCTGCACAATAGAAATGATGCAGTTTGGTACCACATTTAACTACCATGGTTCCATTCCACAGAACCCTGGGATTGGCAGTTTTGTGAGGCACCAGCATGCTATGGGAAAGAAGGCTAAAGAGCTTCGTAAAACTACAAATCCCATGTTTCCATAGGAGGGCTGGAGCGACAGCACTGAAAGTAATGTCAAACTGCATTATTTACACAGTGTAGATGCACCCGTAGATTCATATACTTTTGTGTCCTTTAGCTGGGGCAGGAAAGATAAAGCTAATAAAACTTAACAGCAGTGTGCTTCCTTTTACAGACCATGGCAATGCAACGGGGACGAACATTTATGCAGCACTTAATGCCATCTACCTGATGATGCTCAATGACCAGGCAAATGTAGTAGAGCAGTGGAACAAAGTTCGTCATGCTATCATTCTGCTCACAGATGGTGAGAAGGAATTGTTATTGTTGTTGCATGCTTTCAAGTAGAAATGGGGAGATCAAAAACCTTTGGGAGGGTAGATCCCACTCAAGACAAAGAGCTGGATTGCTTTGCCTACCAACTTGGTGTGGTACTAGAGCAACAAATGGTACCAATTCTGGCTGTTGAATTATGGGGGTCCCTAGTAAAGATATACAACTGAGCATCAAAGTGAGGATCCTCCAAGCCACTGTATTCCCTCACCAACTAGTTTATTACACTGGGGCTCATTTCTGCATTAAAGAGAGATTAAAGCACATTTAAAGCATCCCGCAAATAAAGCACAAATGGCAAGTAATTATCACACGTAATCACGCAAATAAAGTGAAATCGGAAATGCATTGTCGCTGAAATCCTGAAAGTAAAAAGATGTGTGTTAATGCTTTTTTGTGACCAGTTTAATGGCGGGTTTTGTGTGACGTTGTGTGAAATCGTTTTGCATAAGTACGTGATTTTTCTGGGATATTCACAGGATAAACTCCCAATCTCCTTCGGGTGATAAACTCCCAGTGGAGTTTATCACACTGGGCCTAAAGTCGGCATTAAAGAGAGATTAAAGCGCATTTAAAGCATCCCACAAATAAAGCAAAAATGGCAAGTAATTTCACAAATGATTATCACATGCAATTGCACAAATAAAGTGATATCGGACATTCATTGTTGCTCAAATCGCGAAAGTAAAAAGATGTGCATTAATGCTTCTTTGTGACTACTTTAATGGCTGGTTTTGCACAACATCATGTGAAATTGTTTCATATAATTGCATGATTTTTCCGGAATATTCACAAGATAAACTCTCAATCTCCTTTGGGTGATAAACTCCAGTGGCAGAATCCATACTGAATCCAAGCAGCTATAGGAAAGGCAAGTAGACTGAAGTCTACAAAAGCTCATGCTGCCAATTTATTTCTTTCAGTTAGTCTCAAAGGTGCTACAAGATCTATCCCTACATACTGATTCTATAGACTAACATGGCTATATCTTTGAACATTATCATTTAAGTAGTATTTAACTATTTTTTCCTTTGTGGATTGCTGATATATCCTGGGACACAGCTTGGCAAATGCTGTATGTATGGTTTTGTTCTTCTGCCTAAATAATTTGGTTGTCGTCCTAGGGAAATCTAATATGGGAGGTTCTCCCAAAAAGGCAGTGGACAATATAGAAGACTTGGTGAACGTGAGAGCGAACAGGAAAGATTATCTGGGTGAGTCATCTAAACCTGTCTCTACTTTCAGTGAGTGTTACGAGGTGGTATGTTGTGCTTTAATAAGAAAATCAAACTTCCGGATAGGAACCTGTTTGCCTGCTGAGATACTCAGACTTACTGCTTTATCACACTAGGGGGCAAAAAGGAGTTAAACGAGAGTTAAACAGGAAATGTCCTTTGATAAACATAAGGCATTTCCCGTTTAACTCTCATTTAACTCTCATTTAAATCCTGTTTGCCCCCTAGGAGTTTATCAGACTCTCTATTTCGAATGGAGCCAATTCGAATTCACGTGAATTCACTAGTTTAGCAAATTCACGTGAAATCCCATTGCATTCGGAAGGCATTCGGAATGACTTCGTATTAGCCGAAAATGACCCCCCATTGCCCGAAATTCCGTGAAATGCTTCAATTCGCAATAACGTGAAACCCATGATTGCATTCGAATTGACTTCCCTTTTGCCCGAAATTGTGTGAGATGATTTAATACGCAATAATGTGAAACCCCATGATTGCATTCAGATTGCCATTAGATTATACTTCCAATTTCCGTGGTCTGATAAACTCCCTAGTGTGAAAAAGCAGTTAGGCTCTGTTCTGCATCCCAAAGCCAAGTAAAATATTATTTTGAGGAGCTGGGATTGGGATCTCTACTGCAATGCTACCAAACTTCTTATATTCAGGGAAGTCTTGGGACAGAGGA
Organism: Urosaurus nigricauda; assembly: GCA_034509955.1. Classification (NCBI taxonomy): domain Eukaryota; kingdom Metazoa; phylum Chordata; class Lepidosauria; order Squamata; family Phrynosomatidae; genus Urosaurus; species Urosaurus nigricauda. The sequence continues at coordinate 315,925,816 of JAOEGL010000002.1, read as the reverse complement.
GGGGCTGTAGCTTGGTTATAGAACAAATAATCTGCACCCGGAAGATTATTCAATCCCTGGTATCTCCAGATAGGCCTGGCCTAGATGATGACAGTAAATGTCAACCTTGTAGGGTGCATCTACACTGCAGAAATAATGCTCCATCCCACAGAATCCTGGGATTTGTAGTATTGTGAAGCAGCAGCACTCCTGGCAGAGAAGGCAAAATACTTTATAAAACTCCAAATCCCAAGATTCCATGGGATCCAGCTACAGCACTCAAAGTGGTGTCAAGCAGCACTTTGTTTACAGTGTAGATACATCCCTAGAGCTGGAGGGACCCACAGAATATTCTGGGCACATTCACACTAGAGTTTTTGTAGTGAGGAGCTCCAAGGAGATTAGATGTTGCAATTCCGAATTGAAGTTCACAATATGTCTGCACATCTGTGTCATTCTACTTCCGCTGTCATAGTTGGTGACGTGACTCTACATCAGGTCCTGAGGATGGGGTGGTGGTGGCTTTTCCAGCAAAGGGATGAGGGGATAGAGGGATGGAAAGAAGGGGCTAAACAACACCCTCTAGTTACTCCCCCCACCAACCCCTGGAAGGTTCTGGCTGAGAAATGCAGGAGGCTTCCTCCGTGGGGCTGGTCAGGAGAAAGAGAAAGGGGGGAATGAGGCAGCTGCAGGGAGATTTTTGGCCAGGAGGCCCCCTGCTCCATCCCTCCAGTGCCCGACTGCTGCTTCCAGGGGTTCTGCTGCAGAGAGGAGTCCAGCCAAGAGGTGGCTGCTTCTTCCTAGCCTGTCTCAGCCTCTGAGGATGGCAATGGCAAGCCCCTCTGAACAACACTTGCCAGGAAACCCCTGGCATACTCCCTTTGAAGCCAAGCAAATGCAGTGGTGCACGTATACAGTCAAACTTTTTCTAAAAAATTAAAAAACCACACACACAAACCAGATTACATTCCCAAAAGAACCCCCTCCCTGACTTTGGCAACATCTGGGCATCAGTGCAGATAAAGAGGAAAACAGCTACATGGGACTCTTTCAAACGGGAGGAATTTCTCCCAATTCCAAATGGAGCCAATGTTTAGCGAATTTACCTGAACCCCTGCTCCGTTCGGAAGGCATTCGGAATTACTTCCCATTACCCGAGAATAACCCCCCCCTTGCCCGAAATCGCGTGAGAAGCTTAAATTCGCAATAACGTGAAACCCCAGGATTGCGTTTGGATTGCCCTTGGATTATACTTCCAATTTCCCACATCTGAAAGAGTCCATGGTGTTTTAAAGGGACCACTTGGCAGCACAGGAAATTTAAATACTCTGGATTTAAAGAGTCTGCTGCAAACACTTGAGAGGGGAAAAACAATGGGGGTTTGCCACCAAGCCAAGATCTGTGGGTTGGGATGGGTATGTTCCTCTCCTCTGCCCATTACCCCTCCCTCCCAGGTGCCGAATGGGATTGGAAGTGTGCTCCCTAAAAGCACAGCTCCCCCGCAAAAACTGGTGCTTTTGGAAAAGATGTGGAAAATGCCTCAGTTTCAAAAGGACTGGTTTAAGGGGGATTTATGGAGGGAGGGGGGAACCCTAAAATTTGGGTTGGGAAAACCGAGTGGAAGTAGGAACGACCCCTTTTTAAACCGGTTTATAACGTAGTGTGAATGGGCCCTCTGTTGAGTTCAGACCTTGGAAAAGTTTCCTCTTTGGAGTGTAGCATCCAGAATCCCACAGCCAGCATATGGGGTTCTAAGAGCTGTAGTTGTAAAATATAACCTTTCAGAATTCTGGTTCATCTCACAAAGGGCTTTCGCAGACAGGGGAAAAGTCCCTGGAAGTATTGAGACTTTCAAAAACAGAGGACATGTTGAAATTCTTCCTGGACAGAAGGTTGAAATGGAGGACATGTCCTGGAATAGTAGGATGTCCGGTCACCTTCAGTGGGAGATCTTTGGCTGGGTGGTGCATGATAAAGCTGGGTGGATGAAGGTTAAGGGGCAGATTCTGTCAAGAGCTTATACAGATGTACCCACCCTTCACCCCCAGTATGGACATACTGTACATCTTCCTCGGGGTTTTTCAATGGGGCAAAAGCAGACCTCACCCTTCCCACCTCTCTGGGAAGAATTGTGCAGTCTAAGGGTGCATCTACACTGTAATAAAATGCAGTTTGCCACCATTTTAACTGCTGTAGCTCCGTCCCGTAGAATCCTGGAATCTGTAGTTTTACGCTGTCTTTAGCCTTCTCTGCCAATGAGGAGAGGACTGCTGCCTCACAAGCCTACATAGGCTAGGATTCTGTAAGATGGAGCCATGGCAGTTAAAACGGTGTCAGGCTGCATTATTTCTACAAAATAGATACACCCAAAGAAGCAGATAGTTTGACAAAGGTGAAAGAATGGAAAGGGTGAGTTTGGGCTCTGGAAACTAAGGGCATTTTGGAGTCCTGACTGCCTTCCTTTCAGGATCAGTTGATATAAATGGACTTTAGACGATTGTTAAGAGTATTTTCATACAGAACTTCCAGCTACGCTAAAGCTTTAAAAAAACATGCTTTTTAAAAACTATGCAATCTAAAAGATGTTTTTAAAAATTTGCAATCTGAAAGATTGCAAGGTTATGTGTTACACATACAGCCCCCTCACAACAACCCTGAAATACTTAATCCAATTGATCTGATTCTGAGTAGGGCTGTCCTCTGCATTAGAATAGAATTCATTTGGTTTTCTGGGTCACCCCTGGAATCAGAATCTCCTCATCCCATTGGAAATGCCTAGGAAATTCCCATTTTCTTTTAATATCAGCAGCACTTGGGAAAATTACTTTGGGGGCTACATTTCTCAGTATCCACCAACCAACACAACCCGTGGCAGTAGAGATGGCTGGGAATTTGGGGAATTGTAGTTGAGAAAGTAATTTCCTCAAGCTCTGTAAAAACATCCCAATACTCCCCTGCTTGCTTATTGTGTTTGAAAGATGTGTGTTTCCAGGACAGCTGCCCTGCCTTAGTCTTGATAATATTCTGAATAATCCCAGGTTCCTTTAAAAAATAGTGGAATTTCCTCATACTCTTTGGAATTCCCCCTATTTGTTGACAGTTTGAATGCAAGTCTCCTGTTTCCTATTTCAGGAGCCTTTTAATTCAGTAGATCAAACCGTTCACACAGCTTCTTGCTGGCTGTGTAACTGGACGAGTCTTCGGTGCCAAAGGTTGTGGAATTTTGGAATATCCTGGCTTCATTTCTAGCGCATGTGTGTCCATTGGGCAAGACTTCCTGTTTATTTCATTCATCCAGATATCTATGCCTTTGGAGTTGGAAACCTTGAGGTAGACTGGAGTGCTATGAACGAGATTGCATCTAAGAAGCCTGGGGAAAGGCATGCCTTCATCCTGAAAAATCCTGATGAACTCAAGACAGCCTTTGAGGATGTACTGGGTGGGTATGAACTCCACGCACCAGGAAGCCCAGTATGGCACACGAGGAGAATTTAACAGTGTTAAATCCATCCATGATTCAGTTTGGTCTCAAAGCAAACAGTTAATTCTTTAACAAGCAATGAGCTATTTGTAATTCAAATTTTGCAATAACAGAGACATAACTAAGTTGCACCTGTAATATAATGTGTGACAACATCTTAATGGTAGAAATAATGCAACTTGACCCCACATGGCACCATCCGATGGAATCCTGGAATTTGTGGTTTGATTTGGCAACAGAACTCTCTGACAGAAAAGGCTAAATAGCTCACAAAAGCACAATTTCTCCAAATTACAGTTCCCAAACTTCCACAATTCCCAGACTTCCATTCACATGACAATTAAAGCAGTATCAAATTACATTATTTCTGCAGTGCAGATGCAGCCTTAGTCATGCAACTAACATTTTTGGTTACTTCTATAGTAGGGTTATCAGATTGGACACAGGTTATGACGCTTAGAACTTTAATCTCCAATAGATTGAAAAGTAGGCCAAAGTATTGTAATACTGTTTCAAGATAGACAAAGATACCTGTCTTCCCTTTCCTTTCAAACTCAAAATTTTAGCTACAGCTATCCTAACATGGCTCTTACCTCCGCTATGGAGAGCACACGTGCTCCAGTTGTCCCAATTTAGCAGAGGCAGTCTTGGTATATCCTCTGTCATCCCACTTTTCAGCTGCTTTTAAAATGTCCTAGATTCTCTCTCTTGATCCTACTTCATAGAATCATAGAATCATAGAGTTGGAAGAGACCACAAGGGCCATCCAGCCCAATCCCATTCTGCCATGCAGGAACTCCTAGTCAAAGTATCCCCGACAGATGGCCATCCAGACTCTGCTTAAAGACCTCCAAGGAAGGAGACTCCACCACCCTCCGAGGGAGTGTGTTCCACTGTCGAACAGCCCTTACTGTCAGGAAGTTCCTCCTAATGTTGAGCTGGAATCTCTTTTCCTGCAGCTTGCATCCATTGTTCCGCGTTCTAGTCTCTGCAGCAGCAGAAAACAAGCTTGCTCCCTCCTCAATATGACATCCCTTCGAATATTTGAACAGGGCTATCATATCACCTCTTAACCCTCTCTTCTCCAGGCTAAACATCCCCAGTTCCCTAAGGCGTTCCTCATAAGACATGGTTCCCAGACCCTTCACCATTTTAGTTGCCCTTCTTTGGACCCACTCCAGTTTCTCCACATCTTTTTTGAATTGTGGTGCCCAGAACTGTATTCCAGGTGGGGCCTGACCAAAGCAGAATAGAGTGGCACTATTACTTCCCTTGATCTAGACGCTATACTTCTATTGATGCAGCCTAAAATAGCATTGGCCTTTTTAGCTGCTGCATCGCACTGTTGGCTCATGTTCAACTTATGGTCTACTTGGACTCCTAGATCCCTTTCACACGTAGTTTCATTCAGCTAGATGTCCCCCATCCTATAACTGTGCATTTCCTTTTTGCGTCCTAAGTGCAGTACCTTACATTTCTCCGCATTGAATTTCATTTTGTTAGCATTGGCCCAGCTTTCTAGTCTATTCAGGTCATTTTGAATTTTGACCCTGTCTTCTGGAGTATTGGAGTATTTTCCCCCCCTTTGAAGTGGACTGGAAGTGGCTTTCTAACTTATTTCAATTGCTGCAACTGAATTAAAAGTACAAAAGTATTTTGCACTCAATTAACTCAGCAGGGTAAGAGGAGAGGAGGGTGTGGAATCTTGCATTGCCCTATAGACTTAGGCAAAAACAAATTCCTGCCTTTTTTCCTAGCTTCTTTCTTCTTCCTTGTGTATAACTCTTGCCCTCTTGACCATACTCTGGTATTGTTTGATCACATGTGTCCTGATTTTCCTCTTTTAAATATTGGAGAGTGGGGGGGGGGGGGCACACAGATGCTGATGACAAAAAAAAAAAGAGCTTGGTGCTTCTCTGCCCTCCTATCCCCACGCTACACTGGGAAGGTGTTGGGAACAAATTACTGCAGCCAAAAATTTGAGTTTAATGGGTATGGGATAACAGGTACTTTCATCCGTCTTGATGGAATACCACAGTATCTTGTCCTACGTCTCAAACTATTCAAGTTTAAAGTTATAGGGACCCTATCCCCATATGCAACCTGGTAACCCTATTATATAGTTATGGAGGTAACCTCACGACTAACTCATGGAGGTGGAACACTGCATGGTACAAGAGCTGGCTCATAACGTGTCATGTGTTTTATTGTGGATGCTGAAGTGAGAACCCAATGGGAGAAGCGCAGAGAGTGCTTTGTTTCATGACCAGTGACTTGCAGCATCCAGGTATCTCAAAGTCATAAAAGTTACAATTTTAGTTACATTTGAAAAATTAGAAAGCTCTAAGTTACTTTTAAAATTTGTAACCTCAGCAATAGCACATACGTTTATATACCACTTATGAGTGAACTAGCCGTTCCTAAGTGGTTTACAATGTGTAAGCCAATTGCCCCCAACAAGCTGGGTACTCCTTTTACTGACCTAGGAAAGGATGGGAGGCTGAGTGGACCTTGGAGCCCACTTCTAGGATCGAACTTACAACATTGTGGCTGCAGTGCCAGCATTTAACCCCTGCCCCACCAGGGCTCCTTAATGACAACCTTAATGATAACTCCGTACTTTGGAACTGTAACTATGCGTAATTACTTTTGTAAGGTAGCCTTCCGGGTTCTGCCTGGTACTAGTGTCTACCTGGACCTCTGAGTAATTGTTGAAGAACATTAGATGTGCAACACCTAGCTCCTACATCTCTACAATGGGCATCTCCTAGTTCCTACATCTCTACATTTCTCAGATAAAACAAAAGGTATTAACTTCTTGCTATCCAATAGTGGCCAGCTTCTATATTTCCTGTATGGCAGGGGCTCGGACTAGATTGCCCTTGTGGTCTCTTCCAACTCTGAGATTCTGTGATTCCTGGGTTGCCCCTTTCAGGCCTAGTGCCAGCACATGGCATCTTGGGGCAGATTTAGTGAGGATGACTCTTGAAGGGTCCAGATTTAGCAAGGTGAAATGACCACTGAGGAGCAGATTACTCAGTGGAGAAACCAAATGGCATTTGCCTTAAATTAACTTCTTCTGAAATGGCCACTGATGGAAGGAGAGGAGGAGCCAAATAGCAGTTGATCCAAACCTGGCTGAGGAAGGACTATATGTTGTTCTACTTCTCCCTCAAAATAGCACTATAGAGGTAGTACTAAGCAGTGTCATAAACCAGAGGTTTATCTTTGATCCTCCAGGTGCTTTGGACCACAACTCTCATAAACCCTTACCACTGGCTGGGGATTCTTAGACTCAGAGTCCAAAACATCAGGTGAACCCAGGATTCTCTGCTCCTGCTATATGCAATTATGGCTTTTAATTTCTCACATATAAAAGATACTCCCTGCACTGCCTTTCTCACTGAAGGGATGCATGTGGGATATTCCACCAGTCTGCAGTGAATATGGTCCTTGGGTATAAGGTGCACATATTGGTGTGCTGGAAAGGTTAGACAATACCAAGAGATGGTCTGTCCCAAATCATTCCTCCTTCTGCACTCCAAATGTGGTAGGAAAATTGCATGAAAGTGTTGAAAGTTAATACTGGTTTTCTTCCTCCCATTTCCAATCCTCACAGACCCCAGAGATTTGGATGACATATGTGGTTTGGCAAACTATTCTGAAAGTGCCGAATGGTATCAAAAGAACCCATGGCATGTTCTCCTTCAAGACAAAGTAAGTGAAATCTGTTTTTGTTTGTTTTTGGTAGGGCTTTCGGGTTATGTGGCCATGTTCTAGAAGAGTTCCTTTCTGACACATCGCCCAAAAGCCCTACAAAAAACTATAGATGCCGGCCACGAAAGCCTTCAACTCCACATTGAAATCTGATTTCTAGTATTCCTTACAGTGCCACTACAATATCTTTCATTCTTCCTTCTCAGGTTTCCAGTAGCCTAGAGTAGCTTTCCTCCTCTAGGTGACCTCCAGATGTTTTCTATTATAGCTCCCATAATCCCTGTTGGTCTTGTTGATTGGGGCTAATAGGCGTTGTAGTCTAAAACATTTGGCAGCCTTAGGTTGCAGTAGACTGATATAATGTAGGGATTTGAACCTGGCCCACAGTGTTTTCCTATCCCTCCCACAAGATTCTTCTTCTGGTCTCTCTGATCAGAGGTTAAATGCCCTTTTATCTCTGATTGGACTAACAGCAGAAGAAGCTTAAGAGAGGGACAAGAAGGGTCTGTAGGCCACATACATCAGACCCATAGACCGGAGACTCCAGTCCCTGCTGGATCTCAAGTTTAAATAAGCCTCATAGAACCGAACTTGTGCTTTGCAGGAAATCAAGTTATTGCATGGGGGAAAGCTGAACTTTGCAACCAGGAAAGCTGCTACATGGAACTGAACATTTGCACTGGGCTTACTCCTGAGTAGACAGGCATGGGTGGAAAATGTGCTTGATGTACTTGATGGAAAAATGTCAACATTGGTGTGAATTAATATTGAATTAACAGTGATGGTGTCTCAACCATTTTGCTTTGGACCTCTTTCTCCTCCTCCTCTTCTTCCTCCCATTATATTTATTTATACCCATACTTTCCCCTAGTTTAGGACTAAAGGGATAGATGGGCTCTGCTCTGTCTTGGGGATTGTCTTTATTTGCCAGAATACTCCAAGCTGCCTCCGGAGTATTCTGGCCCACAATCCCCACTGAATCTCCCCTCTTACCATCTCTCTTTTGCTGTGAGTTTTCAGTAAATGACAGGCAGCTGCCTTCCCATGCGAGCCCTGCAATCTGGCTGGTGCAACTACTGCAGGCGCGAGTTGCTCTGAGGTCAGAATGAGGTGCCCATTGCATTTTGCTCTGGGTTTTCTAGAAAACCCAGATTATAAGGTAGTAAGACAAGGGGTGGAAACCCCAAGTCAGGTGCAGGCATTATGAAGATAGTCTGGAGCCAATTTGGGCCTTGGGGCACAGGATGCAGCAGGTCTGGGAGGAATTTGGGGTTAATCATCCATGTAGACTATTCCTTGGGCTCATTCTATGGTTTTACTCCCAGCCACTGTTGGAATGTGGGCCCTGAGATGTTTCCTAGGTTGGAATTGGTCTGCATTTTAAGAGGTTCTCTATTCTTTGTTAAGAATATTATCTGGAATTGTTAGTCCTATCCTGAATTAATTTAATCACTTTTGCTGTAGCATCAAACGGAGCCTTCTTGTCGGGGTGCCTTGATTTCAAAGACGTGGATTTTGACCTCTGCTCACTGCTTCAACAGGATGAATGACACTTCCAGCTGGACCGTTATTCTAGGTACAGTGCAAAATTGGACAGGGGTGTCCTGTTTTGTCCTTGGGAAGCTAACCTAACTCCCAGCTCAAAGCTTCAGTGTTTTAAGGAAAGAGAGATAGAAAAAGCTTGGCTCACTAAGGTGGTTGCAGTGAAAGCAGTGGTTGTTTAATCCAGTCCAGGTCCTTCACCAGTCAGATGTCAGTCTGGCACAGCAGTCCAAAGAAGTAAACAGAAGGAATAATCAGAGTCTAGGCAGAGTTAAAGACAACAGGCATTCAGTCCAGGAACAAGGCAACAGCAAAGATTTTCCCAAGGAAGACAGATAGTTGTCAGCCATGCTAGACTGAGGGAGGTGCTGGGATATTTATAAGTCATCCAGGTGGTTCCTATTGGCAGCCAGCTTCTTACTTAACTGCAGAGAACGCCATTGTCTGTCCCTTTCCTGGCATATCTGTTTGAGGGTAGATACTGGTAAATCTGGCTGGCCTTATCGGTGGGGAAGCTGTGGTGAGTTTGGTTCTAGTGGCTACTAGGAGCTATGTCCCTGAGCTGGCGGCACACTTACCTCCTGGGGCTGCTCTGGCATGCCCTCTGGGCTTTCTGCCTCTTCATCCAATCCATCAGACTCAGAGGACAAGCAGGGCATGACAACGGGGGAGAGAAATCACACATGATTTCACTGTGCTTGGTTCTGGTGCTTCTCTGTGGTTTTAGGTAAGCCAGGTAGAGGCTGGTGACTCTCAGGGTAGTGGAGTTGTGAGTCTGCTCTAGGCTTTAAAGCAGCTACCCGAGGTCCGACTTAGAACTATTTTGGGAATAGAGTTCAGTACTTAGGGTAGCTGCTTTAAAGTTCACAGAAATCCCAGAGCAAATTGATCAACAACTTACACTGAAGCCAAGTGATAACAGCCCCAGTTGTTGGCTCATTTGTTTTGAAAAAATCTCTGCTGATCAGGTGAGAATTAAGTTGCTTCCGTACTTTGGTACATGGAGGCACTGCAATTTCTGCAATGAGGTGCAAATTACATTTTAAAAATAGGGATTCTGTACAGTGCTTCATATCGTGCCTAATTTTGGTGTGCATGTATACAGCTTAGGTCCAGGCTTCCTAGCACACTGTATCTTCTCATATGAGCCTGCCCAGACCCTGAGAGGCCCCAGAATTTGGAACAGTCTTTCTAGGGAGCTTAAAGTGGCCCCCTCCTTGCTATCCTTAGGTGAACACTTTTTCATTCAGACAGTTTAGAAATGAAATTTTTTAACTAAAAGAGTAAGTCCTGTCTTACTCTTTGGCCCCATTCCCACTACATTTTGATTCGAAGTGTGACGTGGGCTATATGACCCTCGTTCACACTCGAATCGACTTCCAATCCTTATTGGATCGATTAGTGGAGGAAAGGACCAGGTTAAAAGCAAATAGCCCGGGCTTTCCTGACACTAGTTTTAAAGTGGTCTTTTTCAGAAAACACACTTCTGAAGCATTTCTAGTAAGTGGGAACGCTGGTCAGAATCGTGTGTTTTTGGAAGAGGGGTATTGATCGCAAAATCAATCTTGTGCATTTGTGATCTTGTGCATTTGCAATCAGTATCATGAAGAAAAAGAAAAACACACACACACTTGCTCCTGGGGGTTCCTTCTTTTCCTTCCTTCCTTCCTCCCTTCCTTCCTCCCCCCCCCCTTCCTTCCTTTTTTCTCTTTTTTCTTCATTATACTGATCACAAATGCACAAGATTGCAAATGCACAAGATTGATTTTGTGATCAATACCCCCCCCATAAAAAAAATTCCCTTGCGGAAAGGGGATGAGGCATGAAGGGCTGTCACCTTACATGGAAGCTCCAGTGGGAACGACAAGCGTTCCTAGCTAAGAAAGTGGTTCCAAACAAGGTCCCTTTTCATAGTGTGAACGAGGGGCCTCTTGGAATCGCTTTCATAAGCAGAGCACAGCCCAGTTCCAATGCGGATTTTTCCTCAAGTGGGAATGGCCCTTTAAATTGTATTGTTTAACTTTTTAAAAAACTTCTTTCAAAACTGTTTGTTTTTAATCTGGTTAATAATTTATTTCTGTTTTCATGCTGCCTTTCTTTATCTTTTTAATTGTTATCTTTCTAATGTCTAATTCACTTTGAGTCCCAGGACAATACCTGTTCTCACAGCAATCATGCCAGTTTTTTTGCTTTTTGTTTAAAAGGAAACATACCAGTTTTAGAGCAAACATTATCTCTTGTCTTTGCAATCACACAGCTGGTCCATTGTGTTATCTTCCTGGCTTCCCCTTAATCCAACTCCCTGCCTTACATCCTACCCAGTATGTCTTTTGGTTTTTAATTTTAATGTTTCTTTTAACTTTTTCATACAATGCCAGAGCTCTGCTAATGCAAGTTGTTTTTTAAAATAGAAAAAATATATATAAAGAGAACCAGCCTGCAAAGGGGAGGGGAGAGGGAGGAGAGGAGAAACTGACACCATGGGACTGCCAGTATCACAACTATCGCAGCAGTGACATTTTGCACCTGATGACTAGTGCGATTAGGAGGTCATTGATGGGTTTCCCCCATCAATGAAAAGGGGCATCCTAATTGCATTTGGGGAAGACAGCAGCTACAGGTTGGAGGCATCATTGTGTGATCAGTATTGCCAAAGCTGCCTTTTGCCTTCCCTATTCATGCTGTAAATGCTACATGTAGTAATCTCCCCAGTCTTGGGGTAAAGGCAAGGTGTAAATAAAGAGGAGGAGGAGGATAATGAGTTGTTAGTGAGAACAGGGCTTTGCAGTGTAGGGGAGGACTGTTCTCTCCCCCACTTTCAACAGAGGGTGGATAACAAATGAGACAGATGGCACTGGAGGCAAAGGAAACCAAAGGAAGAACTGTTATTACTTTAGTTATACAGATCTAGATTTGGTAGCAGGCTTATACTGCAATCCTGTACTCACTTACTTGGGAGCAAGTACCTCTGAACTCAGTGGATTTTATTGCTATGTAAAGATGCATAGAAGTGAACTGTTAGTTGCAGTAGGAGAAGGATGAGCAAACATAACCTCTCAGATATTTTTGGCTTACATCTCCCATCAGTGAGGAGCAGTGCCTGGAAATTACTGTACTAGCTAAATTTAACTAGTTGTGTGGTAAATACTTAATTCACTTCCTTGAAGGCTTGATAGGTTAATTTGTTGACTAATGGCAGTCCCCATCAGAGCTTGGAAACAGCTGTTTAAATTTAGTTTGCTGTGTATTAATTTATTTCCTCTTTCCCCCAACGATGCTTAATCGCCTGCTCCATTCCAGGCAACGATTCCATGGCATTGGAAAAGTGAGTGGACAGCATGCATGTTGGTGAGGATGAATGGGGGTGGAAGGAAGAGGAGAGAATAGGGATGTTATTCTTTACTAAGTTTCGTTTCAAAGGTAGCAACGATTAATTTCAGCAATTTTCTTGCTTCTACAAGAAAGCCTTTGAAAGCCACACAGTTTTTGAAGGCTATTTGCAATTCAAGATTTATTCTGGGCAAAATTTGCACTTAGTTGATTTGTACAGAAAGCAGCATTTTCTGCATGAAAAATAATATTTCAACACAGAACGATTAAACCCTGCACAGAAAATACTGTTTTCTATTCAAATCAACCAAGTGTGAATCTTCAATTACAGCTTTTTTTCAGTATAGTAATTCAAATTTTATGGGCTGACACCCCATTAATATTAAAACAAAATACCTGATTTGTCCCTTCTTCCCATGAACACCCCACTTCTTTCAACTCAAGCCATCTGTTTTCTGAAGACAGATCTTGGAATTCTCTTTTTCCATCTGCTGCTTAGCCACCAAAGGAATGTGAACAACAGCCTTAAAATTAACTTAGGACTATGTGTCCCATACATTGTAAGCAAGCAAAGCTGTGGCAGACAAATCAGGCCCTATTTACCATGACCATCTATCTGAAAGATTCAGCTCCTGGCAAAAATAACTTGGGGATTACATCTCAAACATTTGCAGGGTACCACTGCCCACTCCTGCAATAGGGGATAGGAACTACCCAGTCAGTCAGCAAATGTCAGTTTCATTCAGTGAAGGCCACTGCAATGGCAGATAAAAGTTTTCTTTTCACAGATTCAGTCTATGGACCTAATCAGAGGTCAGAAATGGAAGTATAATCTAATGGCAATCCAAATGCAATCATGGGGTTTCACGTTATTGCGAATTAAAGTATCTCACGTAATTTCGGGCAAAAGGGAAGTCATTCTGAACGCAATCATGGGTTTTACGTTATTGCAAATTAAAGCATCTCATGCAATTTCAGGCAGTGGGCAGTCATTTTCGGGTAATGGGAAGTCATTCTGAATGCATTCCGAACGCAATAGGAATTCACGTGAATTTGCTAAACTAGCGAATTCACATGAATTCAAATTGGCTCCATTCACAATAAAGAGACATTCCTCCCGTCTGATAAACTCCAGCGTTATTGTTATTCAGCGTTATTCAGAGTGGCATTGGAGGGTTAGGATTACGGATGAATTATCCTTAAATTCATTAGATTCACTTCTCTTAGCAGTGAGGTTTTATTTTAAATGCTGACTTCTTTCCTTTAGTATACATTGCTTTGTAACATGAAAAATAATACAGGAAATCAGTAACTAAAGCCTCTTCTCAGTAACACATCAGGAACAGAAAATACAATCAGCAAACATGGGGCAGTTTTGTTGTCTCAAAGCTCCTTAGACAACTCAGGTATTTTGCCTTGCCTCTTTTTCCTAGGAGAAAAAAGGGTGGAGAACATGCACTCTGAATTCAGTTTCAGACGACTCTTTCATACAAGGCTAAATTGGAAGTATAATTTAAGGTCAATTCGAATGCAATCATGGGTTTTATGTTATTGCAAATTAACTCTTCACATGCAAATTCGGGCAGGAGGGAAGCCAATTCGAATGCAATCATGGGTTTTACCTTATTGCGAATTAAAGCTTCGCATGCAAATTCTGGCAGGAGGGAGTTAATTTCGGGTAATGGGAAGTAATTCCGAACGGAGCAGGAGTTCATGTAAATTCGCTAAACAAGCGAATTTACATGAATCCGCATTGGCTCCATTCGGAGTTGGGAGAAATTCCTCCCCGTTTGAAAGAGTCCAGAGTGGCTTTAGGAGACAATGAGAGCGAGTGCAGTGTTGTGGTTTGAACACAACATTAATGACATTAAGTAGTTTCCTAGATTTATGTCTACTTAATGTCTCTGGAGACCTGGGTTCAAATCCCTGCTTGGCCATGGAAATCCAATGGGTGACCTTGGGCGAGTCACATTCTCTCAAGTTCAGAGGAAGGCAAAGGTGAACCCCCTCTGAACAAATTTTGATAAGAAAACCCCATGATAGGTCTGCTTTAGGGTCACCATAAATTGGAAATTACTTGAAGGCATTCAAAAACAACACATAGGGACAATAGTCCAGTGATAGGCAGGACCAGAAATAGAGGGCTGAAACAAGAAATACAAGCACGTTTAAACCTGAAGCTTTTCCTGCTGCAGGTTGATTCTCCCTTATCCAGAATTTTGAAATCTGAAATAATCCAAAATCCAAAAAGGTCCACACAGGTAGCAGAGATAGTGACCACTTTGATTTCTGATTATTCATTGTACACAAACTTTGTTTCGTGCACAAAATTATTAAAATATTATGTATAAAATTACCTCCAGCCTATGTGTTTAAGATGTATATGAAACATAAATGAATTTAAGGTTTAGACTTGGGTCCTATCTCCATGATATCTCACTGTGTATATGCAAATATTCCAAAATCTCAAAAACACTTCTGGTTTCTAGCCTTTCGAATAATGGAGATTCAACCGTCATGGAATATCGCTTGTAGTCATCTGGAGAACCCTGGTGTTTCAGTCTATAGGAAAGTTGGAGCCTGACGTTCCCTGTACTTGTCATACCATATCCTCTAGGGCTGTATCTACACTGCAGAAATAAAACAGTTTTGACACCTCTTTAACTGCTGTGTCTCAATGCTATAGAATACTGGGCTTTGTAGTTTGTTGTAGCACCAGAGCTATAGCAGAGAAATCCAAATATCTCACAAAACTGCAAATTCCAGAATTCCATAGCACTGAGCCATAGCAGTTAAAGTGGTGTCAAACTGCATTATTTCTGCAGTGCAGCTACACCCGACATTACTAATATAATACAAGACCTGAAATAGAATCAGGCTGTTCTCAGGGCCATTTATGAGTGTGGCAGGATAAATGCAACAAGAGGACTAGCAGATTGTACCTGGCCGGCGGCACTTGCGGCATTTTGAGTATGGTAATATCCAGATGCAGCCCGAATTAGGATTCAAACCAACAAAGGTAAGCTGTTTTTTTAGCTGTGTACCATTTCCGAAATCTGAATTAAGTAAAACAGCCTCCCGAGTTCTTCAAAGCTACTTTCTTGCATGTAGGAATGAAATAAGTGAAGATTTACATCCCAGGTCTGAGAGGAAGCTTCTGATAGAACTATTGTGAGACAAATGTTTCCTACCTCTAGAAATTCAGGAAATGTGGTAAACCATGATCGCTAAGTTTTTTGCAAAAGCAATGGAACATTTTACGGTAGAAATGAATTCTGAGAATATCTGAATCTTCTTTCTTCCCCAGGAGGAGGACAGAGAAGGTTGCCAATAAAGAGACGCATTGACCATGAACTATACAATGTTCGAGGAAAGTTGGCCCAGGGCATCCAAGAATTCTATGACTATGATATCTCTCTACTTGAACTCGAGAATCCTGTGAGGTTTGGTGGGAGGATCAGGTATGGTAAATCTAGGAAACATTTAAGATGATTGTAGTTTGCTCTCGAGCCAGTATGGTGTAGTGGGAGACCAGGATCTGAATCACCATTCAGCCACAGAAACCCATTGGGTAACCTTGGGCAAGTCACACTCTCTCAACCTTAGAGGAAGGCAATGGCAAGCCCCTTCTCAATAAATTTTGCCCAGAAAACCTGTGACAGGCTCACCTTAGGGTCAACATAGGTCAGAAACAATTTGAAGGCAGACAACAGCAACAATGATAAGTTTATTCTAAAGCTCTTGGATTTATTGGAGAGTTGTATGTCTTCTACATCCAGAGGAAGGAGTGGGAGAAGTAAGGGACCTTGTTCTTTTTTTCCCTTTTCCTCCTTTCAGTCACTTAATGCTGATTATGACTTATGAAAGAAGAGCGAGCACTTGTTGCTTTATAAACACAGGCCACAATACCAGAACCACAAGGATTGCAGCTGTGGAGGGAAAGGAGATCATACAAGAGCGAAGCAACATGTGACACAGTTGTGGTTACTTCCATCTTCTATTGCAGCCTTCCCTACCCTGGCAGCCTGCAAATGTGTTGGTCTTCATCATTTTCAAAGGGATTCTGTTTGGGGATGCTGGGATGTTATCCAACACATTCAGAGAATACCAGGTCCAAGAAGGTCATTGCATGGTCTTTTAAAATATAAATCACAATACCTGTGGCCTCCTGTTATAGAAGTCTGCATTTGGAACATGTCCTTAGCTTTCCTAAGGCATAATTAGCAGTATGCAATTCTAAATATACACTCTTCCTTAAGCACCTAAGAAGTGCATTGCTCGATCTCAACACAGTTCAGTGTTCTTTGCAATAAACCCAGCAACAAGTAAGGACTAGGACAGGAGGAATGTGCATGGCATTCAAAATGTTGAAATGCAGCTCCCATCAGTCTTAGCCAGTGGTTGCCCTCCAAGAACAATTGAAAGGCTACTAGTGGCCATTTTGTGCAATAGATAACTAGCCAAAACTGCCATCTACCTTCCTACCACCCCTGCTCTAAAAGTGCTTAGACTTTGCTGAACTTGTCATGCTTCAAATGTGACACTCAAAAGATATACAAGATCTTTTCTTTTGTTGTTTTAATCAATAAAATTAAAATCTGACATTGCAAGCTGTAAATTCTAGCTCTGGGCAGGTGCAGAATGGGTGTTGTTTTATTTTTTGAAGGAATGGTCTTTTTTGGAAAAATTGTGAATTTTGGAAAAAATCTAACAATGTTCCTCTAGGTACAAAGGTGACATTTCTTTCTGGGAGCATTCACACTACGAAAATAATCCAGTGTGAAACTGGGTTATTTTCTTAGCATTCGCACTTGCCTTGAATGCACTTGGTGCACGTTGCTGGGGGGCTACCCAAAAACCCACTTAACCTGGCATATTCTATACCTGTTTTTCCCCCACATCTTTTTGAAAGATCCATATCGATCTGCATCTTCAGCAATGTGAATGTTCTACCAAATCAATTCAGATCGCTATGTAGCTTTCAGAGGAATTGAGGTGGCTCCATTGTATCTTGAAACAACTGCATGTGTGAATAACAACAGGGTTAAAATGATTCGGAGAGATTCGGGAATACAAAACATAACGGGAACAACAATCCTGATATGCATCAGCACAGCAATCCACATCTCCTCAATGCAAAAATTGAGTGTGAATGCCCCCTTTGAAAGGAAGCTGCTTTTGTCAAAGGAGATTTAGAAATATTGTCTCCTCTGAGGAAACATCTAAACCTATTTCTAGCTCAGAACAGTTAAAAACATGTCCAGGATTAAAATAAGTACTACTGCCATTGACTTTCCAAATACATTATGAGCCCTCTATTTGTGGGACCAGTACCCTCATTAGGTACATTACAGTCCTTACTATGAGAGTAAGACCCTCATCTCACTCCTGGTTTTACAAATATGCACAGGGGATTCTACTCTTTCCATAAGTTATGGCTATTTGTGTATTTCAACTCCCACCTCACTATTTTGCATCATTCTGGTTTTGCTGGCCCTACTTTTCTACTACTCTTTGCTGGTTTCTTTCCACCATCCCCTGCCCCACATGGTTTTTTTTTCCAATTAGTACAAATGCCAATCCAACATGAGACTTAAATCTTCTTTGCAGACCAATTTGCCTCCCTTGCACTGAGGGTGCCAATAAAGCCCTGAAGAAGAAGCCAGGGACCACAACCTGCAAAGATCATGGTAAGTGGTACATCAGGCTACCAGATTGTCTCCAAGAAAGATGTACAGTCGTTATTCTTGTGTTGCACAAGACCTCTCAGGTCTGGTTCATTCATCCTGTAGAACAAGGGTGGGCAACTATAGAAGACTAGAGGACCATGTTAGGCCGCCCAGAGGACCATGTTAGGCAACACCCCCATCATAATTGTTCATGCAAAAACAAATGAACCCCAAATACTCTCTGGGAACAGGAGGGCATATTTTGGAGTCTTCCTGTGCCCCTATGGAGAACTTTTGGAGAGGAAGATTTTTGCAAAATTTCATTTTGATCCCAGGGAGTCCAGGAGATACCAGGAAGATTATCACTATGCTAACCCATTGGCAACTTAGAAAATGAAACTGCTACCTTAGCACTGCAGTTGTGCATTAGATCGCACTTTTCTCTGAAAGCTGGGATGTATTTGCGATATGAGTGGCAGGAACTGACTGCATTCTTGAGATAGCGATTTTTTAAAAAAAGCTACCCATGCATAATTGCATGACTTCGATGTCACTAGAAAAGAGAGCAGTGAAGTCTCACGCTGACGATATTGTGAGATCACACAATGATGATGTGTTCAGTGATCGCATTGGTCACTGGATGCGGTATTATTCCATAATTGCAGTCATTCATGGGTTCTACTCATGAATAAAAAGTGGTGGTTTTAACGCAGGATAACAGCGGTTTGCACACTGCATCATGCAGTCACGGCTGTTATCAAATCAGAACTATGCTGAATGGTTTGTGCTATAACTTATAGGGTGATAATCTCTCAGATGTGGTTCAAATTCCATCCCATACTACCTAGACATTGTTCTGGGGCATGCACACAATAAAAAATGTAAAAATGATACTGGAAGGCTCTGGAGGTCACAAAATAGCTCTGGGAGTCACATGCAACCTTGGGTTGTACTTTGCCCATCCCTACTTTAGAATGAGGTGGGAATGAGGGACACTAGCCCTGATTTGGTCAAATAGTTTGCAGGAAAGTAGCAAAGTTACCTGTGATTAGTTATTGTTGTGTTTTAGGGTGGTGGTAACAAGACGTAGCATAGCAAGTAGGAACAAAGTCATTGTGGTCATAGGAGTTTATCACATGGGAGGAATTTCTCCCAATTTCAAATTGAGCCAATTCGAATTCACATAAATTCGCTAGTTTAGCTCATTTACATGAATTCTAATTGCGTTCGGAATGCGTTCAGAATGACTTCCCATTTCCTGAAAATGACCCCCCATTGCCCGAAATTGCGTGAGATACACTCATTCACAATTATGTGAAACCCCCATGATTCCGTTCGGATTGCCATTGGATTATACTCCCAAATTCCGTCGTATGATAAACTCCATACAATAATTAGGGTTTTTTGAGCTGCTCCTAGAAGTTATTTTTAAGGAACATTTTTGAAAGCACTTTGATGTGAAATTTTTGAGTTTTGTGTTACTGTCTTAGCAATACTGGCGTGGGAGGAACTGATGTTTTTAAGTAAATGGAAAAACAAGGACCAAAACCAAAAATACACATTGGAGATATGTTTATTAGGCTAGCTAGACGATGCAGAGAACTTATGCTATCCTTGAAAGCTTAATGGCGTCTTCATCAGGCAAAGATGGTACAAAAACCATGCAAGGAAAGAAAAGTGATATTGCTGGAATCTAGTCTGCATCTTGTTTGTTTGGGATGTTATATAGAGAAAGGAGACAGTCAGAAAGTTCTGGCCCCATCTCTACCCAGCCACTCCTGGATTGGTTTTGGAAAAACAAGGAATAACACAATGGACTCTTTCAGACGCGGGAAATTGGAAGTATAATCCAAGGGCAATCCAAACGCAATCCTGGGGTTTCACGTTATTGCGAATTAATTCTTCTCACGCAAATTCGGGCAAAAGGGAAGTCACTCCGGATGCAATCATGGGTTTCACGTTATTGCGAATTTAAGCTTCTCACGCGATTTCGGGCAAGGGGGGGTTATTTTTGGGTAATGGGAAGTCATTCCAAATGCCTTCCGAACGGAGCAGGGGTTTAGGTAAATTCACTAAACAAGCGAATTTACATGAATCCGCATTGGCTCCATTCGGAATTGGGAGAAATTCCTCCCGTTTGAAAGAGTCCAGAGAAATCATGCAACAAGATGTTTTTCCACACTGGAATGGATAACAGTAGTGGATGAGTAACAGGAAATAAATTACTTTAAAAAATAACTTTCCAAGCTGTGCATGGGAGAGCAAGCAAAGATGGCAACCTACATGTAGTCTGAAATGCTACAGTCTGCTTTACTGCCTTTGCGTTCTGTTATTTTGTTCTGTTGCCCTTGTCAACCAGGTCCCAAAAACCCTGCAAAAGGGAAGCAGGGACAAAGGGGCTTTGGAGGGTTTGGGACTGATGCCATATTTCTGACATCTTCTACTCTGCCTACTGAGCCTAGCAGCCATGGATGCCTCCCTTCTTCCACCTGCCTTTTCCACCCAGGTAGCTGCCCCTTCAGAATTCGAGAGGCTACCAGTGGAGAGATGGTCGTGGCAGAAACATAGAGTTGGCCCCGCAACCCCCGGCTGCTGCTACTGATAGCCCATCTCTTCAGGGGGGATTGGGGTGTTGCCCCAAAGAGAGATGCAGACAAAAATTGCTTTTGACACTGCAAGCATCCTGTGGGCTGCATGTTGCCTATTACGGTCATAAATTGAATGATGAGATATAGGCTGCATCTACAGTGAAGAAGTAATGCAGTTTGACACCACTTTAACTTCAGTGGTTTAATGGTATAGAATTCTGGGATTTGTAGTGTGGTGAGATAGTTAGCCTTCTCTGTCAGAGAGCTCTGGTGCCACAACAAACTGCAAATCCCAGGATTCCACAGGATGGAGCCATCAAGCAGTGTCAGGCTGCATTAATCCTGCAGGGTGACAGTAGCTTTAGACCTGGAAGACCTCTGGAACGCAAAGCAGAATCACTTTTTCACTAAACCAAGGAGGAAGCAGCCCTTTCAGAGCAAACAGATGCGCAGGATGTTGACTATTGGGTTGCTTCCACCCTCCCTAACAAAAAAAACCCAACCCAATTTCACTAGAATATTGCGCATTCTAGGTCAAATAAGGCATGCATGTATTAAAACGGGTGAGGGGGTGGGACTTCTCAAGAATTGTTCCTCTTCTGTTCCCCGATCCTCCCCACATGGCAGCCAGATGTTTCTCACATGGTTCTGCTTTCTAAGTTCCCTAGTATTGTTCTTCCCCATATCTGTCTCATTCAGTGGGAATGGACAGAGTTTAGCTTGTGGGAGAGGGAAAGATAATAACAGGAGAGTGTGATTGTTCTATATCATAGAAGAGTTTTGTGCAAAGGGTTCAGAGTAGATCTACGGTAGGCATGCAAGAGACTGGGCAACTCAAGAACTGGGATCGTCTTCCCACATCAAATGTGCAGTGCTAGTAGAAAATGGGGATAGCAGGAAGGAAGGTTTCAGCCCCACTTTCTCTGCTTGCAAGAGATTTTTTATATATATATGCATGTGTCCCCCCTCAGCCCTGTTCCCACTTGTTGTCTGAATAGGTTCAGTCTATTCTGTCATCTAATTTTGGCAAAGATTGGGCATATAATTTTTGACCAAGATCTAAAAATCTCACAATATTTAGTTTGCTGGGCCAGCTTTGTATCCACTTTAACTACCATGATTCCATCCTATGGGATTTGCAGTTTAAGGAGGGGCATTTACAATCTTTAGCCAGAGAGCCCCTCAAGGGCCTCCCAAAACTACCAATCCCAGGATTTCATAGGATGCAGTCACGGCAATTAAAATGGAATTATAGTGCTATAATTGTTTAGTGTGAAAGGGCCTTTGGTCTCTTCTCTCCTGAAACAGAAGCTTTCATAACTGCATCGCTCTTTGCTTTTAATTAAGAGCTTGCAATGTGTCATGACAAGGGATACTTGTCAGCCATATAAAAGGGGGGAAATTAGGATTTCCTTTTGATAGGAACAGAAATACTTTCTGTGAGTCTAAGCACCTGTTTGAATCCCAGCCAGTTGGGGTGGGCGGTCAGCCTCTTCTCTTTGCCAGAAACCTGAAAAGGTCTATTCAGTTGACTCTCATCATCACGACTTCTTCCTTGTAGAACTGGAACTGCTGAGTTTTGAGAAAGTGCCTGCCCAGTTCATCTCCTTGGACAACGAAAGAATGAATGTGCAAATCAAGACAAAGACAAGCGTAAGCCTATTATTGCTTCTATATCAGGTTCTGAGTAATAAACATTTGAGGTAGTTTTTGTGAGTTTTTCAAGCTATGTGGCCATGTTCTAGAAGAGTTTATTCATGACGTTTTGCCAGCATCTGTGGCCGACATCTTCAGACACCGTCCAATGATGCTCCCAGGAGAATCTCCTACCTGGCTTTGGCTTTAGCTGGCAGGGAAAGAGCAAAGGAGCATGATCTGCCCACCGCATATTAACCCCTCCAGCCTTTTAAGTTTTGAGCATGATGCTGGGGCATGTGGTGGCTTCTTTACTCCAGGGGTTCTTGAAAGAAATTGATTATCTAGATCTATGTCAGTCCGGTTTTAGGTCTGTCTATGGCACAGAGGCAGCTTTGGTCACCTTGGGAACAGGGAACTGGGCAAGAGAAGTGTATCCCTGTTGGTTCTGCTGGACCTCTCAATGGATTTCAACATCATCCTGGTATCCTTCTGAGTTGCCTCTCTGGGATGGGGCTTGGAAGTACTGTCCCTCAGTGGCTCTGTTCTTTTTTAAAGGGGGTGCTCTCAGAGGGTGATGGATTCCTGTTCAACTCCATGGCCTTTGGCCATTTCGCAGGGTTCAGTCTCTGAGCTATTTAACATCTACATGAAACCACTGGGAGAGGTTGTATAGAGTTTTGGATTTGGATGTGATCACTAATTTCAAGGAAGCTGTTCCTGTGCTAAACTGGTACCTGACAGGTATAATGGACCAGATGAGGGCAAATAAATTGAAGCTTAATCCAGAAAAGACAGAGGTGCTCCTGGTCAGTGAAAAGATAGGTTTGAGAATAGGGAGTCCATCCATGTTAGACAGGTTACACTTCCCTGAAAAACTCAGGTCATAATTTGGGGGTACTTCTGGATTCATCTCTGAGCCTGGAAGCCCAGGTTTCGTTGGTGACCAGGAGTGCTTTTGCACAGTTAATGGGAGTGTGCCAACTGCACCCGTTCCTGGAGAAGTCAGATCTGGCCACAGTGGTACATGCTTTGGTTACATCCCACTTGGATTACTGTAATGCACTCTACATGGGGCTGACTTTGAAAAGTGCTCAGAAACTTCACTTGACCAACTTCCTTTTTGCAACGGTTCCATTGGCTGCTGGTCCATTTGTGGGCACAATTTATTTACTTATTTTTGGATCTATGAAGCCCTATATGGTTTGGGCCCAGCTTATTTGAAAGACTGTCTATTCTTTTACGAGCCCATTAGTGGTGTAAGGTCATCAGAGAGGCCTTTTTCTCTGTCATGCATAGGCTTGTTTGGAAGGAACAAGCTGCTCCCAGACTCTGTCTGGAGCTCCCTTCCTAGAGAGGCCAGGAATGCCCTATCCTTGCTCTCTTTCTGTTGGTGGGTCAAAACATTTTTGTGCCATCAGGCTTTTTCAACTGACTAAGGTTGAGCTTTTAATGCTGTGTGGTGGTGCTTTTTGAGGTATGTAAACCGTTTTTTGTGCCTTTTAATATTTTGAATGTTTAATGTTTTAACTATATAAATTGTTCATATTTTTTTAAATTTCAAATTTATACTTTTATTAAAGCTTTTATGTAGTTTTTAATTGTGGTACTTCAAATATGTTGTTAGCAGCCTTGAGTTCCATTGTTGGGAGAAAAGTGAATAAATGAATAAAATCAGCTTTGTCATCATCCTTGAATTTATTAGCAGGGAAATGTTATAATAAGGGATTTTCTTTCTGTTCTAAGCAGATGTTGCAAGGAGGCTAGCAATGTCCTGCACTGTTTATAAAAGGAAGTTGAATAATGAAATAGATGCAGGAAATGGCACTGTGAAATAGTATTTAGAAAAATAGAGAACTGGTGAAATGGTAGGAATGTACATACACACACTGTATTTGCATGTAAGTTTAAGCAAAGAGTCTTGGTTTATTCCGTCATAATGTGAACAAATGGCATGCTCATGTATGGAGCGCATTTACACACACTTTATTTCTCCACGCACACAACCGCGGAGATAAAACAGGTATGGATACCTCACTGTGCTATCTGATCTTGTTACATTAAGCATGTTGTTGTTGTTTTATGCCTTCAAGTCATTTCCAACTTAGCTTTCCTTTAGGGCCACCATATCATGGAGTTTTTTTGGAATTAAGAGCATGTGACTCAACCAAGGTCACCCAATGGGTTCCCATGGCTGAGCGGGGAATTGAACCCTGGTCCCCACAGTCATAGTCCAGTGCTCAAACCTCTATACAATCCTGGCTCTCTATATTAAACTATATGTGCCTAATTTATGCATCTTCCCAAACAAGAGAAATGGATTGGGTGCACGAATAACGGTATGCAGTTGTTCACATTTAGTTTACTAAACCAGGATCCGCAGCTTAAAATGACATGTAAATGAGGCCAATATGTTGAACAGCATGGCAGTGTTGAATCATTATTCTGATGGAGCCCCCAAAATATTGAAATGTCAAAGCGAAGGGAAAACTAGCAAACGGCTGCCAAGAGTATTTTAACTTAGTGATTCCTTCAAATACCAAAATGAATGACATCATTATAAAACTAAATTAATGGTTTTTATGTGGCATTAATTAATCCGGAATTCCTTAAATACAACTGCCCTCTGTCTTGAGATGAGAGAATAAGTCATAGTCCATTTGTGTCTCATTTCATTTTGTGCCATGTTCCTCTGTATTTCGAAGTAGTGAAGCTGGGTAACTAGCCCAAGCAGTATTTTTACCATCAAATATGTGACTGCGTTGTTTCCTGCAGCGGCCCGCATGTATTTCCGGAGCTGTTCAAGAAGACATGATATATTCTCAAGTATCTGATGCCTCTGAAGTGGTAACAGACAGATTTCTGTGCAGTGGGGATGATAATGCCGTGGAGGCTGCCACTTGCAAAGGTATTTTGCCTACAAAAGAAGGTGAATGTATCCTGATTAGGTGGAGGAGGCATGGGAAGGTGAAAGAGAGGTGGTTGTGAGTTCTAGTCCTTGTCGTGGATAAAGTGTCTGATCAGTGCTATGGGCATTTCATTCATCAAAATCAATCTGCAGAGGGTTAAGAGGTGTGCGTTTCATAGCTGCCAAGGAGAAAAGAGTTCTGGATTGAGAGAAAAGGCAAACGATAAAATAAGATGTGTAAGTAATATGGAATGAATGGCTTCATATGATGATCATTCCATGGAGGCAGCTACTGTCCCATGCACAGCTGCTTTCAAGTAGGATACCAACTGAATTGGCATGTCTAGTCTTTTTCTACAGCATGAGAAACTAAATAGAGGATAGGTTTAATGCATTGCTTACCTAAGCATTTGGTCTCCACCTTCATTAGTAGCAAAGTTGTGATTTCAGACGAATTGCAGAAACCAGCCTGATGATTTTGGATGCTGTGGCTGATTCAAGATAGAAGAATTATGAGGAATGTGTCATATGCGAGACAGTTGGATTTTCCAAAACTAGACTGAAATGGTTATCAACCAGATTAAGTCACGGTATTAAGTCTGTAGATCTAGGCATTCTCCATCTCTTTGTACACCTGGATTTGATGGCTGCTTTGACATTGATTATAAATCTAGCTAGATTTATGAAGTCTAAAAAGCTTGGTTGGTCTGCATGGTCCTTATGGTCTCTTCCAACTCTAGGAAAGTTGAGCTTTTCTTGCTCTGAAATGGGTATGGGAAGAGATATTGAGGTTGCTTGTGTCAGCTTTTAATTCTACCTTTTTTTGTAGGAGAATCTGGAGGATCGTTGTTTGTAGAGAGGAGGGAAAGGCATTTTCAGGTAAGAGTCTCTTTTTGTATCTGGCTACAATATCATCACTTTCTATTCATACCACTTGTGCACTCTGACCACTTTAGGGATGAAAGTTGGGTGGTGCAAGTCATTGCAGGATCAAAAGAGCCTCTACTGTGACACAACACACCTGTTGGAAGAGGCAGAAGGCAAAGCCACTTTGGAAGGATCAGGCTTCAGTGGAGGAAAATGTCAACATGATCTAGTCTGACAGAAATATGTAGGAAGCACATGACATTAAAACTTGATCAAAGCATCCCCATTGACAGATGGCCGTCCAGCCTCTGTTTAAAGACCTCCAAGGAAGGAGACTCCACTACACTCCAAGGAAGAGCCTGGTACAAAATAGCAGGGTTGAGAGGCTGTGGAGATCATCTACTCAGAAAAGAGTTTAGTTCATCCCAACCTGACTTCTGCCACCCCTGGCAAAGACAGATGTTGCAGCATCCCTGCTTTCAATTTAATTTGATCCCTTTTGTCCATATGAACTGTAGATTTGCCATTTAATTCTTGATCAGGCTCCCTTCTCTCTCCTGACAGGTGGGTGTGATCAGCTGGGGTACCTATGACCCATGTAAAAGGAAGAAGAAAATCCGGAACACACAGGAGACAATGCGAGATCCCCCTCAGCGGAATCATAAACCGCGAGATTTCTATCTCAGTCTTATCAGTGTGCAGGACTGGCTAAGGAAACATTTGGGCAAATCCCTGAGATTCATCCCTATGCAATAAACCACAAAATCATACATTTGCCTGTTACCCAACATTTTTCCCAGTCAGTACGTCAGTCTCCATTACGCTTAATAAAAATGTATCTTAGGTGTGTGTGTTATGTATGCGTTGCTTAAGTCCACAACTTGAAGGATTGTCTGTGACCTCAAACTGATTCCAGAGTTTATCATGTTGAAACTCTGAGTTATTTCTACAGATGTTGGGTTTCTTCAGTCCAGAAGAAGCTGAATTAAGCATGCTGGCCTTGCATAGCTCTTAATGGGGCAATATATTCTTCAGCAATGCTATTATTATTATTATTATTATTATTATTATTATCATCATCATCATCATCATCATCCTTCATTTAGTACTGAGATCTTCATTTTTCTTTCTTTCTTTATTCCTTGTCATATATATATGGCAGCAGTACACTGTTTTATCTGGAAGTTTTTCAATGGACATTGTGCCACAGACAAATCAGACTTGATTCTTCATTCTTCTTTATTTATTTCTGCCCTGTAACCAGAAATGTTTCTGAAGGCACCTTTGAATAATGCAAATTAATTAAAACATAACAATAAAATTAAATATATAACAGTAAAAGAAATTAACAGCCTCAGATACCAATTCTGTATCAAAAGGTTCTCCCAATTTTTTTTATACAGATTTTTTTTCCATATGGAGACCATATGGAAAGCACTTATTAGTTACACCTGTCAGAGTAATAATAGATCCAAACCCTCATTAGATCAAGTTAGATTCTGGATAAATGACTAGTGGAAAATAGGAATAACATTAATGAAAATAGATAATAATTAAATAGAGGTAATTTTTAAGTAAAAGGATTGACAGGAAAGTGTTTTTTCCATATGGATGATTGGGGAAGAGAGAGAGGGATGAGACTGAATTACTTTTTGTTGTATTAGTATACTGTATGTATTGTAAAGAAACATAATTTTAAACATTTTTTAAAAATTAAAATACAAAAAAGAAATTAACGCTACTCAACCAGTTATTTAAAAATTAATCCAGCAACAAACCAATGGGCAAAAGGCCTGTCTGAATAAAACTTTTTTTGCCTGCTAGAGAAAGAGACTAAAATGGAGAGTCAAAAAAGGTCCCCTAAGTAGGAAGTTCCAAAGCTGGGAGCAGCCACTAAGAAGGCCCTCTCTTGTGTCCACCACCCAATATCCTTCTGGTAATGGCAGAACTGAAAAAAGACTTTCCCCAAAGTATCTCAAAATATGAGATAGAATGGAACAATGCAATTTTTCAAATAGGATTTTATAAGTCATAATTAGGATCTTGAGTAGTGCCTGAAGACAGATGATGTTGTAACAAGGGAATGGTATATGCTCCAGTCAGCAGTCCGGGCACAATTTTCTGGAACAGCTGAAATGTGCAAAAATTTGTAAAAGGAAGTCACATGCCCACCACATTACAGTAATCCAAACAGAATATATTTAAGGACTGTGTCATTAGAAACATGATTGCATGTATTGGTTCTGCTGGGAAATGCAAAAACAGTGTCGGAACTCACAAGCAAAAGAGTGAAATTAGCAAGGCAGAAGCTGAATAATTGCCAGGCCTATTCCTGTCCAACCATCCCAGGAGTTTCATCTTCTTTGTGAAGAATAACTTTCAAAATGCTGTTTTGTAATCAAGTACAGGTTCTTATGAATGAAAGAGAAAACATAAAATGTAAGGAGTTTATCAGACAAGAGAAATTTCTCTTTATTTCGAATGGAGCCAATTGGAGCCAATTCGAATTCACGTGAATTTGCTAGTTTAGTGAATTTACGTGAATTCCAGTTGCGTTCAGAATGCGTTCAGGGCAAAAACATAAGGGTTGATTTTTGATTTTTTTGGCAGAGAAAATGTGTTTTCTGTATAGGAAATTGTTTTCTATGCAGGACACAGCTGTGGTTTTGCACAGGAAATGTGGGCATTTGGGACAAAAAAAAAAACAAAATTATTTTTTCTGTGCAGAAAAATTGTCCAGGACACTTTGAGCTGGTCAAATACAGATGCAACACTGCACAAAAATATGTGTTTTCTCCTGCAGTACTTCATCCTTGTAAGTAGGGACAAAATACATCCCTACTTAACAAGAAGAAAGGAAATATACAAACGATCCATTAGTTGAAGCAAGCAAAGGTTGCTAATTCTAAAAAATACACTGGCCTCAGCTGCAGAAACCCATTTCTAAGAGATGGCAGAAAACTAGTTCAGGGCAAAATCCGGGAATATGTCCAAGTTGGGAAAATGCTTTCAAAAAGAGGGGAAAAAAAGAATTCATCACTGAATTATTTTGGACAATAACGCTGCCCTCTCAAAGGCTCTTGGTGGCAGGTCTTGACTTGCCTACAGGCTGCCTCCCAATCTTAGTACAGTTATTTTACTTACAGGTAGACATACAACACAGATGGGGAGCTGGCACAAGAGCTTGCCACAGACGCAGATGCCAGCTGTGCCCACCCCTCCGCTCGGGAAATGTCATCACAGGACCAAATCACATAACCCACAATAGTTGAGGCGCTCATCCTTCTAATGTGATCCTCTGTCAACTATGCCCTTCTGCTCTCTACATTGGGCAAACAGTCCAGTCTCTGCACCAAAGGCTAACGGGACATAAATCAGATATTAGGAATGGGAATACACAAAAGCCAGTTGCAGAACACTTCCGTCATCCTGGGTGTTTCATCTCTGACCTCAAGACAGTGATCGCGGAACAAAACAACTGCAATTGGGGGTTGGAAAGAGAAACAGCTGGATTGGAATATAGCCACCGACTCCAATCCATGTACAGAGATAATGGCATCCTAGCACACTACACATAACACTGGAGAACGTTCCACATGCAGTTTGACACCCCTTTATCTGTCGTGGCTCTATCCTTTGAAAGCCTGGGATCTGTTGTTCATTGTGGCACCAGAGCTCTCTGACAGAGAAGGTGAAATCTCCCACAAAAGCACAAATCCCAGAATTCCATAGCATGGAGCCATGGCAGTTAAAGCGGTGCCTAACTGCACTGATCCTGCAGCACAGCTTCAGCCTGAATGCCATGCAGTGGCTATTCCACAATAGTGCACCATCACCTCATATTTTCCCATCTGGTGCACTGATCTCTGACGTGCCGAAAAAAGGTTTCTAGTAAATTTATTTGAGTGGCTTCGGAAACAAGAGAAGGATGTTGACCTTTTCACTGTTCAAACATGACAAATTGGGGCAAAGAAAATAAGAAGGGCACATCTGTTAGCTGAGACAATGGATTCTCTGTACCCTTTTTTATCTTCAAAGGACTTGTTATTGATCACAGTTACATAGTCACAGAATCATAAAGTATAATAGTAGCAATAATAATAATAATAATAATAATAATAATAATAGTAAATAGGCAATCGATGGTAACAATGGTGGAAAAGAAAGAAAATAATACAGTGGGCCCTTGGTATCTTCTGGTTTTTTGTTCCAGGACCTCCCATGAATACCAAAATCTGTGGATGCTCAAGTGCCATTGTATACAGTGGCATAGTAAAATGGTGTCCCTTATATAAAATGGCAAAATTGACGTTTGCCTTTTGGAATATATATATATATATATATATATATATATAATATTTCCATGCCATGATAAAAAAAATTGTGGATATGGAGGGCCAACTGTACTTATAACTAACAAAATAGACTACTTTTTAAAATAATATCTTCCTTTCATTCCAGGAAAGAAAAGAAAAACAGAAGCATTTCCATTTTTTTCCATGTTAGTACAAATAATTTTTAAGCCTGGTTCCATAGAGATGCCATCATATTAGATGTAGGTGCCTTCAGATTTGGAATAACTGGAGCAGTGTAGACTAAAAAACAGGTTCATTTGAAATAAAAGCAACCAAGAGTTCTGTCACATCTTAAAGATGCAACAAATCCATAACAGCCTGAGCTTTCATAGGCCATGTTCACAGATGTATGGTGTTTTGCACATATTCAGATATAAATACATTACACATAGCCATGGGTAAGATTCTTTAGAATAAAATCTGAGGAAAACTAAAAGCAGAAAATGCTAGCAGTTAACAATTGTCTTATTAATCTTACTGCGTTTCAGCCACTGTATTTATATCTTTTGTTGCTGCATGCCTTCAAGTCGTTTCTGACTAACGGCAACATTAAAGCAAACTTATCACAGGGTTTTATTGGCAAGTTTGCTTCAGAGGGGGTATGCCGTTGCCTTCCTTTGAGGCTGAGAGAGTGTGACATGCCTGTGGTCACCCAGCAGGTTAGCATGGTTGAGCAGGGTTTGAACCCCAGTCTCCACAATCAGCTTCCCATGCTCAAACTGCTGTTATGTGCCTTCAAACCAACTACAACCTAGAGTTACTCTATCATAGGTTTTTGAAGTTCGCCATTGCCTTCCTTTAGATTGAGGACTTTATCACACAAGGTAGTAAATTGGAATTAAAGCAAGATGTTAGCATATTTGACCAGTACTTATCACACGATGTTGCATCTATCCAGTTGCTGTTTTGCGTTTCCTGTTTTTGTAGCGCACCTTTTCACTGATGGGGAAAACCCATCAATGGGCTGCTAATATTGCTCCTATTCCATTAGTTCCCTTGGTGCAATAGATCCCTATGGTGGCAGTAATGATTGATAGCAATAATGTGGCATAAGGTGGGCATGATTCTTTGCCTCTCCCTTCCCCTCCTTACTATTCCCAAGCAGGCCAAAGTTGTTTTTACTTTGTGCCCTTTCTTTCTTTCTTTCTTTCTTTTTGTGGCTTGCATCATTACAGCAAAAATAACCATTAAAAAACTGAAAGGAACAGAGTAAAAGCAACCTCACCAAAGGCATGGATGAACTGAAAGGAAAAATGTGAGACTTTTCTAGGAGGTATGCAGAACTTAGAAAAGTTACTGTTTTGCACAACCACCTTTATAATCCTCTAGCCAGCATGGCCAGTGGGTTCTGGGAGCTGTAGTCCCAAGAATCCTTTTCCAGGCTCTGGAAATACTGTATACACTAGTCTATAAGTCCAAAAATGTATGCCCAAAACTTGACCTCAAAATCCCAGGTCGACCTATTTATGGGTCACTATAGTAATGTGATATCAGCTCTTTCAGATTTCCCCATGCAATGCAGAGAGGAGTTTATTTCTCTCTGGAGCCAAGCAGAAAAGGTCCTGGGTGATTGATTGATATTGCTGTTTGTATATGAGTCCCTCTTCCCTCCCACATGTCTGGCTGAAATGAAAGATGAAATGATGAAGCAAAAAGCCACAATTCTCTCTTGCCATAAGCACACATAAACATACTGAAGGAGCCTCCAAGGTTTACCCTTGACCTGTCTATAAGTCATGGCAAAATCCATAATTTTTGACACAAAACCTGACCTCGACTTATACACGAGGTCGACTTATAGTTGAGTATATAAGGTAAGTGGATACTCTGACATGCATTTGAGGAGAGCCAGCGTGGTATAGTGGTTTGAGCGTTGGAGTGCTACTCTGGTGAACAGAGCTTGGATCTATGCTCAACTATGGAAACCCAGTGGGTGACCTTGGGCAAGTCACATTCTCTCAGCCTCAGAGGAAGGCAAAGGCAAACCCCTCTGATTAAATCTTGCCAAGAAAGCCACCATGATAGGGTCACCTTAGAGTTGCCATAAGTCAGAAACAACTTGAAGGCAAACAACAATAGCAACTATGCATTGGGATCCTAGGAAACTGGATTGTTAACTTCTCTTGAGGCAGTTATGGTTGAGCTGGCTAGAAATACAGTTGCCAGCTTTTGAACTTGCTCCGGTTCCAGCTTTTGTTGTTGTGTGCCTTCAAGTCATTTCTGACTTATGGCAACACTAAGACGAATCTTTCATGGGATTTTCTGGGCAAGTTCCTTCAGTCAGGGTTTGGCCCCCAAAAGCTACCCCTGTCATTTACTCTCTTTGCCTGTCAGCACTCTCTTTTTCAGAAGTCAATGCAAGGCAGGTTGGGTGTGTGCTTTCCATCTGCCTGGCAACCCTAAACTGAGGTTTGATAGTGATCAGTTACCAGGTTCTGATGAACTGAACTTCATTCCCCACCATTGCCTAATATAATGAGGAAGTTCAGTTGAATAAATATTGTACCTTTAGAAAAAGCAAATACAGGAGGAGGAGCAGACAGGGGGTCATGGTGCCAAGCTTAGCCCTCATCCGCACAAAAATGCTGAGGATGTGACCCTCCCATCCTCTGATAATCCTCCAAAATGTGTACATTCTGAAACTCAAATGGGTCTACACTGGGGGATTTCCCTGCGTAACGGTCTCCCTTTCCTGCCTCCAAGGCACTTGGATCTCCCCCTACTATTTCCTCCCCTGAGGGTGTCTTCTCGATTCCTGTCCACCTGCAGGCCAAGATTCAACTCTCTTTCACCCCGCCCTGGAGTTGCTTAATAGATTATGCCATTTCCCAAAACTCAGCTGTTTCAGTTGGGGTGGAGTTACCCAGCAATGAACTGGTGAAGAGGAAGACCTAAACTTTCACAAGTTAACAGGACTGCAGTGGTCCTGAAGTGGAAAGCTAGGGAGAACCAGCAAGGCAGCTGAAGGTCGAACCAGCAATGCAGCAACTCCACCAGGTTTTCTACATCCTTGTGGCTCTTCTGGCATTTGGAACAGGTAAGCGAATACAGCGGGTATCTCCTAGAGTTTGCCCCATGGATACCAAAATCCATGGATGCTCAAGTCCATTTAAATACAATGGCATAGTCAAATGGTGTCCCTTATATTAAATGACAGAATCCAAGTTTGCTTTGAAATTTATATTTTTGGGAATATTTTCAGTCCATGGATGCTTGAATCTGTGGATAAAGAAACTGTGGATACAGAGGGTCCACAGAATAACCCAGAGGCTCCTGCAGAGCAATCGAAGTGCTGCAGCCTTCCTCCTTAGCAGGGCACTGCTCCTAACAAGAGTCGGAAAATCTTTTAGGATAAAAAATGTTTCTACAGGCTAATGCTGGAATGATTCATTCAGGATATTTGTTCTGATGTAGAACAGTTGGAAAGGATTATACATGCTTTTTGAAGTTCTTATGTGTGAATATTGGTATTTGCGGGATATTTGTTGAATGCTAATTGCTCCAATATTTGGTACCTGTCACATTAACATTCTGTGTTCTTGAGTTACACTTACCTGAGAGATAGAATTCAAACATATACCCGTGTTAGTCTGTAATATCAGTATGTAAAGAGAACATGCTGCCAACATGTTTCTTTCCCTTGGTCTCAAAGGTGTTACAAGATCTCTGTACCTACTTACCTGAGAATAAATGCGACTGAACTGTGTGAATTTTGTTTCTGAGTAGAGAGCTATAAGATTTAAATTCTTTTGGTATTTGAAAGCAATGCGTAGATGAAACATTATTAATGTCTAGAAGCATTTAATACCTGACATTCAGTTGTTGGATAGCTGATGTATAATGGTCTCAAGAACTTGATAATTTATTTGCTGTTATATATGATGCCCATATAAACAAAAAATTTTTGCATTCACTGCTTTCGTGTGAAATTTAGGAAGGAAAACACGCCTGACATTTGATATCAACTTTTCACAACTGTGGAGTGGCAAAATACAAAAAGGAGTCCATTTGCAAATATGCATGTCGTCTCAGTCCTAATGCTACAGAGGCACTTTAGATGTTACAGTACTCCTACATGGGATCACATACATGTAGGAACTGAGGGTGCAGCTACACTGTATAAATAATGCAGTTTGACAACACTTTAACTGCCCTGATTCCATGCTACAGAATCCTGGGGTTGGTAATTTTGTGAGGCACCAGCAGAGTGGGAAGAGAAGGCTAAAGACCTACAAATGCCAGTATTCCATGAGATAGAGCTACATCTCTTAAAGTGTCATCAAACTGCGTTATTTCTATCATGTAGATGCACTGTGTGTGCAAGTCAACCATGACGTACTTTTTATACAGATAGTGAGTTGCGGGTTAACCCTTGGATTAAAATTGTTTCGGGTTAAGATTTTTGTAATGTTTGAAGTTGGAGAGTAGGGTCTCTTTTTGAACAGGGCATCAGCAATTTAATCTGTATCAGGTTTCTTTGAACTGCATTGTACCAAGGGCATAACTACTTCATACTGCTTAAATGCTTGAATTCTCTTCCATGGAAAGAATTTAATGGAGAAAACAAGATGCCAGGGAAACTGATTCCGCTCTAGTCCTTTCCCTGAGTTGCTACTTAGCTACACAAAGAGATGGTAATATTTTTAAGTGGAAAATGAGTCAATTATGTGAAACTAAAACTGCAGCAGAAGGTAGTATAGCCCAACCCAGGCATAGGTATGGTATCTCATTAGGAAGAACTGGTGTGAGGCTTCTCTCAGTTAGAAAAAGAATGCTGAGCGATTACTTTTATGTGTGGCTTTTGTTTTTATTGCTACTTTTAAACAAAGTTGATTGTTGTTCTGTGATTATTTAACAGAAAAAGAAAAGTATCTCAACACAGAGTTAGGCTTTCAGTTCTAAAGGTTTAGGGAATATGTGAGTTTAGGAAATGAAAGCAGAAACTAAATTAACCATTGCACTAAGTACACTGAACTGCAGGGTCACTGATAAAAACTGGAGCCTTTAGTATGGTTTGGGAATTTCCCAGTTTTCAGAACATGTCAATATTGCACCACCGCTTTCTATGTAGATACAACTACATTCTACCAGTATTATTTTCACAGTCTGAAACACAGTCACAGAAACATCATTCTTGTGTGTATATGCAAAAGCGATGAAGTGTATGACTGAATTCAAAGATATAGCTGTGTTAGTCAGTAGAATCAGTATGTAGAGAGATCTTGTGGCACCTTTGAGCTTTCCTAGACTTCAGTCTACTTCCTCAGGTGCATATTACTGTTGTTGTTGTTGTTGTTGTTGTTTTTATTATTGTTATATAGTTCTATTAATCTGTAGAATCAGTATGTAGTGAGATCTTGCATAGATACATAGGTGTGACTGAGTAGAAGTACAGTATACACAAATACATATGTAAGAATGAAAAAAAAGCGTGTGAATGAAAGTGTGTGCATGTGCGAGACAAACAGCTAGACAGCAAGACTGTGTGAATTAAAATATCCCAGTGAGAATGAGTCAGAAAAAAAAGCACCACTGAGTGTTTATGAGTGAGAATTAGTGTGAGACGAGAGAAAAAGGCAGAGGGAGGATCAGGGTCTCTAAGGGATCAGCCCTCCCTTGAGCAACTATTGTTCCTCCCTTCTCCTGCTCCACTGTTTGAGAACCACTGCTCTAGTGCCCTATGTTATTGTCAGATATATTTAGATGTCCCCTTCCCAGTATTTTGCTGGATAGCATTGGAGCTGGCCGCACGTTCCCATGCACACAGTGTTAGTCATGTAGGGAGATAATATCTAAGGCAGAATGAAAGAGAAACTGAAATAAACATTAACCCGTGGCATTAAAGTATCCTACAAGACAAGGCAGTTATCTCTGTGCAGATATGGGACCAATGACTGCATTTCTGAGTATAATACCATTGTTTGGGAAAATGTGTAGGTAGTTATGGAAAAGACTCCCATGTGCCTCACTACCCTTGGGCAAGAAGCACTCAGTGGAGGGCAAGGCTCTTGGAGTGGACCCCCTTTCCTTGTTACAGCAAGTGAAATGTGTACCCATTATCTCTAGGACTGTCTCACAATGTGGAACCAACATCTTAGAATGAACATGCCAGGAAGGGCTTCTTCTGTCCTTTTGCCATGTGAGAATGGGCTCTCCCGTTATCTAGGACAGTGGTACTCAAACCTTTTGCCCTTTAGACCTCTCTTTACATCTACATATGGACATTGTGTCCCCCGACCCACTCAGTGTAGTACATTGGGCCCTTGGTATTCATGGGAGTCTGCTTCCAGGACCTGTCGTGGATTCCAAAATCCATGGATGCTCAAGTTCCATTAAATACAATGGGGGTAGTAAAACGGTGTCCCTTCTGTAAAACTTCCGTATCCACAGGGGATCCGTTCCATACCGCCCCTTATGTATATAAAAAAATGGACTTCATTCTCCCTAATGGTGGTGGGATGTGCATGCACTCGCTAGTATGTCTGCATGTGCGTGTGGCCATTGGGGACAATGGGGCTTTGCCATCCACAGATGCTCTGATTCATGGATGGAAAGCCTGTGGATATGGAGGTCTGACTATGTTCTTTATTTATTTATTTCATTTTTATGCTTTCATTTTATTCCTTTCTCCCAGAGAAGGAAAGAAAAACAGTTTAAAAGATTTTAACATAAAAATTTTAAAAACAATTTAAAACATTTAAAACATCAAATAAAAATGCTATAAAATTAGAAACTTTAAAAGCTAAAGTATACCCCTCATATAACAAACACCCCATATAAAAGCCATCCCATAATTATGTATTAAAAGCCTGTGTGAATAAGGAGTCGGGCAAACACAAGGAGTCGTTGCAAAGGGAAAGTGGGGTGACATTTTGAAGCTTGGTCAGGATCCAAATGTAATTTCACTTCCCACTTCCAAGTACTGTACAGTACATATATTATAATGCTAGTTAGTACCCCAGCCTCATGAAGGCTCTCTTGCCCATTCTATCACATCCCCTTTCTGCTTCCCAGCCAGTGTCGTACTATATTCCAAGAACTGGTTGCACCATTCATATGGCTATCTACTTACCTTGGATTTTGGCAATATCCTTCTCCCACCTTCATATCCGCAGGGTTGCCATCCATGGACTCTTTCAAATGGGAGGAATTTCTCCCAACTCTGAATGGAGCCAATGCGGATTCATGTAAATTCGCTAGTTAAGCGAATTTACATGAACCCCTGCTCCGTTCGGAAGGCATTCGAAATTACTTCCCATTACCCGAAAATAACCCCCTCCTGCCCAAAATTGCATGCGAAGCTTTAATTCGCAATAACGTAAAACCCATGATTGCATTTGGAGTGGCTTCCCTCTTACCCGAAATTGCGTGCGAAGATTTAATTCGCAATAACGTAAAACCCATGATTGCATTCGAATTGACATTAAATTATACTTCCAATTTCCGACGTCTGAAAGAGTCCCATGAGTCTGAGCATCTGCAGATGGCAGATGCTCAGTCTCAGATATAAATATCTCTCCTTGGGCACTTCACTCCATGTACCTGTTGAAGTAAACTGAGGGGCTCGACAGTCTGCCCCAGTGGGCGGCCTGCAGCTGCATCTTTTGGTGCTATATTGGAGCTGCAGCAACTACATGCCGAGGCCCTGATCTCTGCTTTTTGCACCCTGGAAAGGGCACCATAGCCACCAGTGCATGGTTTTTCTGTGCTCCTTTGGTGCTATGTCACATCAGCCTGGAGACAGAGTTGGGGTATGTGGACACCACACCACACCTCCGCCCCCAGATCAGCCTTATAAGCCCGTCTATACAGCCCCTGAGTCTACAAGTTTTGTTGCTGGGTTCCATTTGTTGCATATGTCTCTCTCTCTCTCTCTCTCTCTCTCTCTCTCTCTCTGCAAATTTTTGCTACTACCAGTAAACAAAATCTATTAATGTACATGTGCCTGAGAAAACCTGGGACTTTTCTTCTGTTCCAAGCTACTTTATTTATTTTATTCTCCATCTACTTGTTCAATACTGTGTATTCTTAGGAGTTTATCAGACAGGAGGAATTTCTCTTTATTTCAAATGGATCCAATTGAAGCCAATTCAAATTCACTTGATTTCACTAGTTTAGCGAATTTACGTGAATTCCAATTGCATTCAGAATGCGTTCAGAATGACTTCCCATTACCCGAAAATGACCTCCCATTGCCTGAAATTGCATGAGATGCTTTAATATGCAATAACATAAAACCCATGATTGCGTTCAGATTGCCATTAGATTATACTTCCAATTTCCATCGTCTGATAAACTCCTTACAAAATATTGTTGCAGTGTCCCATTTGTATTGTACTCACTGTATTATCCACTTGGTAATGGCCATCGGAGGAGCCAGCGTGGCGTAGTGATTTGAGTGTTGGATTACAACTCTGGAGACCAGGGTCCAATTCCCCGCTTGGCCATGAAATCCATTAAGTGACCTTGAGCAAGTCACACATTCTCAGCCTCAGGAGAAAGCAATGGCACACCTCCTCTGGACACATCTGTTATTGGCTGTTCCACCAATGAATACAGCTCTGTCAAGTCTGCAAGCCTTTCAGAATCTGGCTCCACATTTATGGAACAGCCTTTCTTATCTTTCCTGCTTTCATAAAGGGTTGAAGACTTCCTCTTCCATTTGATGGATTATGTTACTAAGTGTGTGTGCCTAAGGTGGCCGAGATGAGTAGCGACTGATAACGATTTTGTTTTTAGCATATCAGTATATTACTTCAGTAGTTTAGCATTTTATAGTTCTGTGTTTTATCATTTGTTTTTGATTGTATATGTTCTGACGTACCACCCTTTGGTGAAAAAGGGCTTTATAAATAAACATGATGATTATGATTATGATTGTGATTATGATTGTGATTATGACCTGGCTAGCCTTGTGAATGATACTTTATCAGCTACATTTCCATTCAGTTTTCTAGTTGTATGATAATTTCATGATCAGTTTGAAATTTCAAAAGCTTTTGAGAAACAGCCTTTTACCAGCTGTGATGTCAACCTCTTCCAAAGAAACTCTTCACATATAAAGGAAAGGTTTTATTCAGCTCTAGGTTATTAAACATTATTGACATTTTGACAGATGGCTTTCCTACAAGGTATCTGGGAATTATTCAGGGTGTCCATTACAATTACGTCTCAAGCGTCTTTTTATTGTGTTTAATTATGTTTTCCTGGATAAATCTTTAATTTTGTTTACCTATGTTTCATATTTCCCTGAGTAATTCAAAACTGCTGGGTATTGCCCAGATACCTAGACCTATACCAGCTAAGCTGCTGGTTGTTCATGGATATTTGTCTTGACAGAAATCATATTTTATGTAGTTATAAAGGAGAGTGTAACTTGACGGCAGGTTCTGCAGTTGGGCCCTGGACAGAATCTGGACCTCATAAATTCTTAGGGTGACAAGATTGTGTATGGACCACCGGGACTAATCCCTACGGTGAGAATATGACTAGGTTGCACCTTGCTGGTTGTAACTTTTTAAACTCTCCACTATACTTTGCTCTTCAGATCCAACCAATGGTGCCTGTGACCCTAAAACAGCTGAGATTTTAGGTGGTAACTATACCGTGCTGGAAAATGGCTCTTTGCTGCAATATAGTTGCCCAGATGGACAATACCCATATCCTACAGAGTTCCGGTTTTGTGAATCTGGCAGAAGATGGAGCCCCCTGAAAAATGCAAAAGGCAACCTTGTCCGCCAGGCCAAATGCCAAGGTATGAGAAGATAGCTGTTGGCTTCTAAATAAAGAGATTCTGCATTTTATGGCATTATGGAAGCAGTGTTTCAATTAGCTACAGGTTCAGGTAACAATCCATCCGATTCCATAAATCTCAAGACCGTCTTTGTGGCTTCCCCAGCTCCCACACAATCCTATAACTGTAGATGTCACAGTTTCTTGTCATCCCCCAACCCTAAGACTGTCATCAACCAAAATCCTACAGTGGTTCAGCCCAGCATAAATATGAACTGAAGGAATTATGTTACCCAAGCCTTATATTGATGATAATTATGATAATGATGATGACATTTATTTATATCCTGCTTTCACCCCCAAAATTGTGATTCAAAGTGGCTCACAAATTAAAAGAACAACACAGTTAAAAACATACAAAAAGTGAGCATTAACATAGAATTAAACTAATACAGTATTAAAATACATCTCTCATGAAAGGAATAAAATGCAATTAAAATATAAACGTTCTGGGTCCCAAAAGGATGCAGTTAATCACTGACAACACATATTTTTGAAGTGATAACAAATGGATAATTATGAATTATAAATTAATTAACAAATGTTTCAGCCATATGGAATTATGAGTGCAGAATGTCCAGCTTGTAAGTTTTCAATGGACAACTGGTTAGCCATGGCATAAATTAGATAGTCCTTTGATCTGATCTAGCAGGGCTTTTATTTTGTTCTTATAATATGATAAGACTGATTGTGACTGGAGAGCACTTGAGGTAGGCAATGGTGGCGGCTGTATTATAAGACTGGTAAAACATGCTGTCCAAACACTAGATCTCTCACTCTGGGACATTTGACCTTCGTTCTAGCCATATACTGCCATAGGCCTGTGGAGTTTGAAAATGGTGTGTATGAGCCAAAGCAGCTGCAATACAATGTAAGCCAGGAGCTGACATTTGAGTGCTATGGAGGATACACATTGAGAGGCTCCCAGACGCGCACCTGCCTCCCAAATGGAAAGTGGAGTGGAGAGACAACAATATGTGATGATGGAGGTGAGTGTATTCTACAAATTCTTCCTCTCGGGGAAGGAAGTAGGCAATAAGAGTTCTTTTTGTTTCTATTTGTTGATTACGTTCAATTTGTCACCATGTTCACCATGGAGGAGCCCTAGTGGCGCAGTGGTTAAATGCCTGTACTACAGCCACTCACTCAAAACCATAAGGTTGCGAGTTCAACACCAGCAAAAGGGCTCAAGCTCAACTCAGGCTTGCATCCTTCTGAGGTCGCTAAAATGAGTACCCAGATTGTCGGGGGCAAGTAGCTTACAGTTGTACACCACTTAGACACTCCTTAGGTGGTATGAAGCGGTATATAAATGAAGCTGT
The DNA here is from genome assembly GCA_034509955.1 of Urosaurus nigricauda. Lineage (NCBI taxonomy): Eukaryota > Metazoa > Chordata > Lepidosauria > Squamata > Phrynosomatidae > Urosaurus > Urosaurus nigricauda. The sequence goes on along the minus strand of JAOEGL010000002.1, from coordinate 315,884,631 downwards.
TAGGGGTTTTTTGTTTGTTTATGTTCAGTCTCCTCAGCTTTGCTAGAATAAGATACTGTATTCAAGAGAAGAGCGGAACAGTAATCAGAGAAACAAAAAATTAAATGGAATTAAGCCAAAACAATTGTGTGAGCTTTGTTTCTGTGCAAAATAATATTGATAGACTGAGCCAATCCAAGATGTATAATCTCTGCGCATCAAACAGGGCAACTCACAGTAGCCCGTGTCCTCTGCAAGTCAAGATATTATTTTCGAAAGCTCAGCCATGGATCAGATAAGAGAGTACAGATGATGTTTAGCCTGTCAGTATTGAACTCCAGTGTCCTAACTGAATTTGCTTGTCATCTTGGATGGGGTAGAAAAACTAGATGGATGAAATAACAAGAATTGTCAATAACTGGAGTCTTACATATTGGGGGGGGGGGAGAGAGCTTTTTTTAAAAGTGCAATGGCAGATTTACATACATACACCACCAAATGTTTACTGTTATAATGCACTTTTTACAATGAAAGTTCCCTCTTTTTTAACCTCTTTTCCAACACAGCTGGCCACTGTCCCAACCCTGGTATCCCAATTGGTGCCCGAAAAGATGGCGTTCAATACAGGATAGAATACCGGGTCCGCTACACATGTGAAAGAGGACTTTCTCTTGTGGGATCCAAAGAACGGGTTTGCCAAGAGTCAAGAATGTGGAGTGGCTCAGAACCAGAATGTCAAAGTAAGCAAATTGAATTGAGTGACAGGTGGAGAAGGGAATGATGTTGGCATGAAACGGAATAATACCTGAAATCCTCAAAGTTCCTGCCACACAGTCCTGTGCTGGAGGGACAAACCTACTCTCCCGGCATATGGCATTTTCATATAGACCTGTGTCTAGTTTGCATACTTCAAGATTTCACAGATAGCAATTGGATTGTGTTTGGCCAAACAACATCAGAGTATGGTGAAGATGGCAAAAGTTATTAATGAGGAACAAACAAGCTAGGAGATGCTGCAGCAGTTTGCTTTTGCAATAGCCTCCTGGAAAGAGCAAGATTCTGCCCCTTCCTCTCCCCACTGCTAAGTTAACTACTTTGCCAACTACTTTGAACTTTGAACTTGGTCTGCAGCAATTGAAATAATCCAGGATGAAGAAGGAAAGTGGGAGGAGGAGACAGAAACTGGGGCATGTTTAAAGTAGCTGAAAATGTGGGGTGACAGAGGATTAGTTGGGCCTATTGCCGCCAAATTAGGACTGTTGTAGCATATGAACTTGGAGTCTAGGGGTATCCAAATGGTTAACTGTTTCAGCATCAGGAACAAGCCTATTGGGCCTCAGGGAAAGAAATGTCAGGCTTTCAGTAGGAAACTGGCCATATCCTAGTCTAGGGCAACGTATAAAAGAGGCCTCATTCACACTATGATTTAACCTGATTTGCAAACCGGGTTAAAAGTGCCTCATTCCCACTCTAACTGATTACACTTTTGTGTGTTTACAGAGTGAATTGGGGTGAACTGGCACAAGCCCCTTTTGAACACGGTTCTTTTATCGTCGTTTCAAAAGACACAGGTTGCTCCAAATGTGAACACACTGCTGATCACATTTGGGGCACCCTGGATGGCGGGGCAATGGGCAGAGGTCCCTTTAAATCACTGTGCAGCTGTCCTCCCCCACCCCCACCCCCTTCCCCAACCTCTGGCCCACAGGGAAAAGGGAACCAATTCACCTGCAGAAGCAGAAAACAGTTGCATGGTGATTTAAAGGGACCACTTTGACAGTACATGCAATTTGAAATCACAAAGACCCCCAGGGAACCATGACCACTGAGAGGGTGAAAGGAATGATGGTTTGGCAAGACCTTTGGGATGGGTATGTCCCAGCCCTCTGCCCACCCTCTGCCCAATGCCCCTCCCTCCTGGGTGAACTTTAATGCGGACACGGACAGCTTCGATCGTGGGAAGCATAGCCTGAACATCCATTCAGCGTCGAATCACTTCATCAATTCAAAATGATTCAGTGCAAAAACCGGTTTGTTGCTAAGTGTGAATGAGGCCAGAGTTTGGCAAAGTTAATGTTTTTGCTAGAATTCAAAGACCTAGCCATGTTAGTCTAGAAAATCAGTATGCAAAGGGATCTTGTGGCACACAGGTGGGTTATCTACTTAGGCAACATCCAGCTTTTATCCCCCAATTAACATAGTTAAAACTGAATTTGTCCCCTCATTTCCATACCCACAGGTTTTGTGTTTCTATTGCTATTCTCACACACAGCCTGCTCCCTGGACCTTCCACTTGCTGCATCTGAGGAAGTAGACTCAGGTTTATGAAAGCTCATGCTACCCCCTTCTTTCTTTCATTTACTCTCAGAGTTTTTACAAGATCCCTTTGCTTAATGTATTTGCATTACAACTCCTAAAAGCCACCAACCAGTATGACCCATTATTATGCTCACATTGCTAATTCTGCATCCATATTTTCCTTTCCAGGTCCATTCAGCTTTGACACCCCAGAAGAAGTCTCCTCCAAGTTCATTTCATCCCTTACTGAAACGGCTGAGTCCATCGATTCTGATAAAAATATTTGTAAGTTGTTTTTATGAGTTTTACGGCTTCATACAAAAGAATCTCTCCTTTGGATGTCCTGAAAGGAGAGACAGTTTTGTTATTGTTGTGTACTGCAACTGGCTTAATACATCACCGTCTGTACTTGTTGTTGTGCCTTTTCAAGTCATTTCCGACTTATGGTGACCATAAGGCAAACCTAGGTTTTCTTGGCAAGATTTATTCAGAGGGGTTTTTCTTTCTGAGGTTGAGGGAATGTGACTTGCCCGAAGTCACCTAGTGGGTTTCCATGGCCAAGTGAGGATTCGAATCCTGGTTTCCAGTCATAGTTCAATGCTCAAACTACTATACTAGTTATACTTCCAAAAAATTAAGACTTTTTGGAGTGAGAAGAGACATTTTATAGTTCTGCCTTTGGAATTGCTTCCTTGGAGGACAGGCACCAACATGGTGATATGTCAATGCCTCTTAAAAAATGCATCTAGAAAAGTAACCTTTCCCGTCTCTGATTTAACTAAGCATTTGCTAAATTAGATACTCTCTTTAATGGGATCTTTCATGTTTACTGTGGATTCTTGCATTTGTTTTTTAATTTAAATTGTGTATAATGAATTCTTAAGGCAGCGCTGGATTTTTAAAATAGCGGTTGGCATATAAATATTTTAAATGAGTAAGTAATATTTAATGACGTTGCCCAAAATGTTAGTGAAAGAAGAGAGCAAACCAGACACTTGATCTGTAAATATGTTTTTAAAATCACTGCTCTTTTCCTCAAAAGTTAAGACTACTAGAGTTAGTGAAAGCATTACAGCTGAAGAAATAGGGGGTATTTGTAGCGGAGTTTTCACTATTGCTTGGAGGAGTCACAATCTCTCAGCCCCAGTAATCCCCATGATAGGTTCTCCTTAGGGCTGCCATAAGTCAGAAATGACTTGAAGACACACAACAACAACAAAAGTAGGTGCTGGACAGAGTTGAGAAATCTCCCTTGCCCTATCTCTGGCATTTTTCCTCCCACAGCTGCTACAGAGAAGCGTAAAATCAAGATTGAGAAGGACGGTTCACTGAACATCTACCTTGTCATTGATGCCTCACGAAGCATTCAGAAGGACCACTTCAAAGAAGCTCAGAATGTGGCCATCAAGTTAATTGAGAAGGTATGGGCAATTCCCCCGAGCCTCTTTTTGGCCGGAGGAAGAACCCCAGAACAGTGCAGAAGGGCAGCTGTTAAGACATGAGCAGGACTGCTAACACTTGGAATGAAGAGTTCTAGTTATTACTATCTTGGGATGCTGCCACACTGCAGAACAAATGCAGACTGACACTGCTAAACTGCCATGGCCCTCTGGAATCCTGGAATTTGTAGTTTGTTGTGGCACTGGAGCCCTCTGACAGAGAAGGCAAAATATCTCACAAAACTAGAAATCCTGGAATTCCACAGCATGGAGCCATGGCAGTTAAAGCTGGGTCAAACTGCACTAATGCTGCAGGATGGATGCAGCCTTGGAGGGGTCATAGGACCTGTGCAGTGTGTGTCTGTGTATGTGAGACAGAGAATAAGTGTGCACAAGGGAAGCATCAAGCTTCAGTATCGAGTGTCACATTCCAGGCATTGAGTTCTTTGACCTGAGACTGTGAGCGTGGGTGTGTGCTGTCACTCTTAGCAGTCCAGAAGCATGCTCAGGGTCTCAGAGAAGGAGGTTTGGGGTGCCATGCAGTGGTAACTGATAGATCCCATGTTATCTGGGGCACTGAAACTGCTCTGAACTGTAGTCTAAACTTTCAAGGAGTTACCATATATACTTGACTATAAGTCAACCTCGTATATAGGTTGAGGGCAGGTTTGGGGGGCAAAATTATGGATTTAGATATGACCTGTGGATAAGTTGAGGGTAAAACTTAGGGGCATGTAACAAAGAATGTAAAGGATTATGCAAAGGGGGATGATGCCAAAGAACTTACTAAATTCAAGCAGACATCACTGTTTGTGCTCACACTAAAGGCTGAATGGATGAGAGAATAGAAGGGGGTCAGTGCTTCTAGGGCAGATTAAACTCTTGCCTGTCACCATATGTGTGTGTGTGTGAGAGAGAGAGAGTTAAAATACTGTACTTACATTGACCCCTGGATAGGTCAACTCCAGTTTTTTTAATCAATTTTTTAACCTAAATTTCTAGACTTATACATGAGTATATATAGTATCTAAATTCTAAGCCTTGTACCCCAGAATATACAGTAAAAGCACCAGATGCCATCTGATTTTAGATGATAAGCTAAGAGGGTCAGCCTTGGTTGGTACTGATTGGTAATAGCCCTGGTTAGTAGTGCTGTAGTCAGCATTTCCGGGGAAAGAACTAGCAAAAACAACTGAGAATCTCTTGACCCATAGTCCCTAGAGGGCATTGAGAGCAAAAATTGCAGTTTGTTTGTTATTTGTTTGTTTTTTGCACTGGGGGGGGGATGTGGCGAGTATATGTGTCCCCCACGCCTCCCAGGTTTCTTGGGGATAATGTGGCCTTCTGGCTTCTCACAGTTGCACTACATCTTTAATTTTAGCAGATAAAATTGCTGGGTCCATTGACACAAAAAGGAGAAAGTGCCTCTGAGTATGTCCTTGGCTTCCCTTTGTAGATCTCCAGCTATGACATCTCACCTAAGTATGGCATTGTCACCTTTGCCACTGAAGCCAAAGAGCTTGTGCGCACCACAGACAAACAGAGCAGCGATGCAGCTTGGGTGATTGAGAAGTTGGAGGACATCAAATATGGAGGTGAGGCATATTTTTCAGCTCTGTACCATAGTGGAGGCTGGTCAGGAGGAAAGGAAGCTATGTGTACCACAACAATAACAGATCTAGTACAGCAAAGAAGACTTGGGAACTGCAAGGGCAGCTATATTGTTGATATAAAATTGATGATATATTTGATGATATATTTTTGTAAACTAGCGAATTCACATGAATTCAAATTGGCTCCAATTGACTCCATTCGAAATAAAGAGAAATTCCTACCATCTGATAAACTCCCTAGAATTACTGTCTTTCCTAAGGATTCATGCCTTCTCATGATGGGCCCATAGTACGACATAGTAGGTCATCCTGGCTTCCAGGGAGAGTTCAGGCTTGATCTGTTCAGCGACCCGTTTGTTTGTCTTTTTGGCCATCCACAGTATCCTCAGCACTCTTCTCCAGCACCACATCTCAAATTAGTTTATTTTCTTTCTATCCGCTTTCTTTATTGTCTAGCTCTTATCTTTGTATCTAATACCAACTGGGTAGGGGCCTGAAACCTGCTTTTCCATTATTATAAAAGCAGCTAACCTAAGAAGTATAAAAAATGTAATACAAGCCTACCGTAGTTAACAAAGCCTCTGACAAAGAAGCTCCTTTTACAAAATCTTTTTATGTCTCTCTAGCCTTGTGTAATGAAGTCCTCTCTTTGATGTATAGCAGGAAAAACATAGTCTTTATCAATCTTTGGATCTACAACAAATTTACTTACAAATTTTGGAAGGAGATGGGCAGGGGAGAGAAGAGACGAGAACTGGGCTTAAGTATTTTTTTGGGGGGGAGGAGGATTTTGTTCAGTTCACATTTTGGTATGATGCAACTAAATGTGCAGATCCTGAATCAAAATTCAAATCAGAATGTAGTTTAAACAGAGACTGGATGGTCATCTGGCAGGTATGCTTAGCTTGTGAGTTTGTGCATGGCAGGGGGGTTTGGACTGGATGGCCTTTGTGGTCTCTTCCAGATTCCTCCTTTTCCTACTCATCCTTGTGCCCAGCGTGAATGTTTTTAGCAGCATGGACACTTGGGAGGATGGAAGGCAGAGAAACACTGACTTTCCATGACATGTTACAGCAACATGTTTGCAGTCAACCATGAAGTAAAGCCTGAGCTGGGGAAAAGCGGGATTCTTTTCTAGCCAATTCTACTGAACCTGTGTGTGCCTGCTGCCTCCAGAATCCCTTACTGTGCATGTGTTGGGCAAAACTGAAAGATCAATTTGCCTGTTTTCCCTAGGAAATTAGGAGCTGGAGTGAAATCCTATAAAGCTGCCGGAAAGATTTGATCAAAGGGTTCATGCTTTTCCCACAGCAGCTTCACTGCAACAGGGATGTGTAGAACAGGTTTATTGAAAAGCAGGAAAGTCTTATAGAGAAATAGAAAGTTACAACACAGTTATTCTTAACTGGACATACCCTAAATATACAAGTTCTCTTCTTACTGGGGGTTATTTTTCCTTCACACATCAGCTTGCATAGGAGTACCACAGGCCAACCTGGTAGAAACATGATGTCCTTCTCTTCTGTGTTTATCTTTTTTTAAATAAAGTTTTTATTGATAATTAAAACAATGATTTACAAAACAAGAATTGGTGTGCCAATATCTGGTCAACAGCTGGCTAAATTAAAACCACAGTGTTCCTGTGATGATGATAACAGCAAGCCTTAGTGGTATTTGTAGCCTAAAGCTGCTTCTACACTACAGAAATAAAGCAGTTTGATACCACTTTAGCTTCCATGGCTCAATGCTATGGGATTCTGGGGTTTGGTGAGGCACCATAGCGCTCTGACAGGGAAGTCTAAATATGTTGTGTGCCTTTAAGTTGTTTCTAACTTATGGTGACTTTAAGGTGAATCTATCATGGGGTTTTCTGGGGCTGAGAGTGTGTGACTCATCTAAGGTCATCCAGTGGATTTCTATGGCTGAGCAGGGAATCGAACCCTGATCCCCAGAATCATAGCCAATCACTCAGACTACTACTGGTTCTACCTCTAAATGTCTCTCAAAACTTCAAATCGCAGAATTCCATAGCACTGGACTCTTTCAAACGGGGAGGAATTTCTCCCAACTCCGAATGGAGCCAATGCGGATTTATGTAAATTTGCTTGTTTAGCGAATTTACATGAACCCCTGCTCTGTTCGGAATTACTTCCCATTACCCGAAAATAACCCCCTCCTGCCCGAATTTGCATGCGAAGCTTTAATTCGCAATAACGTAAAACCCATGATTGCATTCGAATTGGCTTCCCTCTTGCCCGAATTTGCAAGCAAAGAGTTAATTCGCAATAAGGTAAAACCCATGATTGCATTCGAATTGACCTTAAATTATACTTCCAATTTAGCCTTGTATGAAAGAGTCCACTGAGCCATAGACGTTAAAGTGGTATCAAATTGCTTTATTCCTACAGAGTGGCAATAACCTACAAAAGACAGGCATAGTCATATAACGAAAAATCCAAAGATTATGGTCATCAGGCAGTATCAAGCGAGTAACTTTGCCTGACAAAACCTGTTTTTCGCCCCCTACTGATTTACCCCTAGGACTGCTGTGATGACTGAATGTGATAACTTCTCTTCTCCCTTCTCCAGAACACAAGCAGAAACCTGGAACCAATATCAATAAAGGCCTAGGTTCTGTCTATGCAATGATGATTGATCAGGAAATGCAAGAAAGGAAGATTGGCTTAAATCCTGCTCCAGTTGTTGAGAAAACCCGCCATGTGATTATCCTCCTCAGTGATGGTAAGATCTTTCTTTTTAAAAACCTGGTATTTATTAATAATTATTTTTTTTAAAAGCACAAACACCACACTTAGGCAGGGAAAAAAATGAAATGCACATAGGATAGGTGACATTTGGCGTGACAATAGTGCATGTGAAAGGGATCTGGGAGTTTTAGTAGACCAGAAGTTGAGCATGAGTCAACAGTGTGATGCAGCAGCTAAAGAATTCAGTATGATCCTAGGCTGCATCAATAGGAGTGTAGTGGCTAGATTGAGGGAAGTAACAGTATCACACTATTCTGCTTCAGTCAGGCCTCACCTGGAATATTGTGCCCAGTTTTGGGCACCACAGTTCAAGAAGGATGTGGACAAGCTGTAGCATATCCAGAAGAGGTCAACCAAAATGGTGAAAGGGTTGGAAACCATGCCCTATCAGGAGCGACTTAGGGTGCTGGGCATATTTAGCCTGGAGAAGTGAAGGTTAATACATGACAGCAGTGGCGTCCCTATGCTGGTATCATCTGTTGTGAAGGGAGGCTTCTGGGGGGCTACCACAGTGGTCAAAAGATAACATAACTCCAGTCCTTGGCTTTCTCCCTAAGAGGAAGCCCTGGACCAGAGCAGCCTGGAAGAGTGTGCAAATATTACTTGTGCTTTTATATATTTTAGCCAATTTGTCTGGGATCACATACCATCATGGCGAAAAATTTGGGATATAAGATACAAACGAAACAATGGGAAGAGATCTGATCTAACACATTAAATGTTACCTGTTCTTATGATTTTAAAGAAAATTTCTATAAAGTGATACTTAAATAGTGATGGTCAGATTTCAGAGGGGAAAAAATGAGCTCTGTGATCCTTCCAAGAGAATTTTATTGCTCTCAAAGAAAGCTTTGTTAAAACACACGCACATCAAAAACACCCGAGTGGAGATGACAGTTTGGGGAGGATCTGTAGTGTTTGTTTGTTTATTTAAGACATTTATTTTGTTGCCAAATGAAAAAGAATGGGACCCAAATATCAGCATATGATAGCTTAAAGCACACAGCATATCCTCCAGCATTTCACGGATAAGAACTGGTGCACAAGTGCCCAAGAAATATCACTGGCCCGTTTTAGACGGGCAAAAAGGGGCGCGTTTAGGGCTAAAAAGCCCATCTTTAGGGTTAGGGAGGGCGGAGCGTTTACACCCTCCCTAACCCTAAAGCGTATGGACGCCGCCATTTAAAGATGGTGGCGTCCATACGGTGGCGCCGCAAAGGCGTCATCACGTGCGCAGAGTTTTGACACGCTGCGCACGTTATGACGTTTTTGCGGCGCGGGAGGGCACCAATCGCACCCTTCCCACGCCGCAAAAAAAGAGCTCCATCTCGGAGCTCTTTTCTTGCGGCGGGTCTTTGCCGCGGCCTTTAAATGGCCGCGGCAAAGACCCAGGGAGAAAGGGGCCGCGGCGGCGGCCCCTTCCTCCCTTCAGCCCCGCTGAGGGAAGCGGGGTGCAGCGGGCGCCCAGAGTGCCCGCTGCACCCCGCTTGGAGGCCGCGGGGAACCAGCAGTTTGCCGGTTCCCTGTGGCCTCCAAAAGCGGCGAGATGAGGCCTCGGGGCTGCCCGTGCGGCAGCCTCAGCGTCATCCCGCCGCTGAAAGGGGCGAGAATGGACCGCCCCTTTTGGGCAGTCTAAAAAGCCCCATTGTGTGCTAAAGTTATTTATCAAGAAAAACACTTAGGCTAGGAGAGGTTGTAGTGGAGCTCATTCCAACTTACATTTGAACCAATTTGGATTAGCCTTTACTCTGTGTTGGTAAATCGATTCCAAAAGGTCTGTCGTTCTCACTATGAAAGCGGATCTTTTCATGATCCCCTTGTAATTTCTTCTTTTTTTGCACAATTTTCATCCCCACTCTTTTGCAACACTTCAAAATGCATGTCAATCATCTGTGCGTCATCAGTGATGTAAGCAGCAGCTCGGGCAGCCCAGCTTGGGAACTAGATATATATATTTTATTTTTATTTTTTTAAATTGATAGAAGATTTGATTCATTGGTTTTGCAACTATTTGCCTCACTATGAGCCTCCATTGGATCACCCGGATAATTTCAAGTAGTTGCAAAACCAATGAATCAAATCTTCTATCATTTTTTAAAAAAATCATATGCCCATAGGTTACACCACAAGTACAAAGGCAGAGCTGAGGGCGTGGGGGCAATGGTGGATCTACCAAAAACTGAGGGATAGTGGTGGTGGTAAACACCCTTCTGCCATTAGTTCCTCCCCTCCAGGATGATGTGATTCAGATCCGTCGTTCCCACTTGTTCAACCTGCTTTGGAATTAATTCTTTTCAAAAGAACCACTAGGAAACAAGTGGCTAGAAAAAACAGGGTTTTTTGTTTTTGTTTTTTGCGTTTGCCTCATTTTATCATGCAGAAATCAATAAAAGTAGGATCAGAACTGGTTTCAAATGGGAACGATGGTCATATAACCTGATCAGCAATTCGCTTTAAATCATGGTGGGAATGTGCCCATGGTTTGCTTTTGCCAAAATCTACAGGAAAGGGCAACATTTCATCCCCTCCTCTCCTCTCTCCCTGCTGAGTTAACTGCATGCAAACTATTCTTGCACTTTGAACTCAGGCTACAGCACTTAAAGTAAGGTGAGGCCAGAGGGAGAAAATGGGAAGAGGAGAGAGAAACTGGGACATTTTAAAGTAGCCCAAAATGTAGGGTGACTAAGGATTTAATCAGGCCTGTCCTTGACAAATTGGGACAGTTGGAGGGTATGATAATAGCACCAGTAACAATGTTCAAGTTATGCCTTAGGACAGTGGTTCCCAAAGGTTGGTCATCCAGAAATTTTGGTCTTCAGCTCCCAAAATTCCCGACTTTTGCCCAAACCTGCTAGAGCTTCTGGGAACTGAAATACCTGGAGGGCCAAAGTTTGGGAACCACTGCCTTAGGAGAAGGATTTCTCCAAAGGCAGGGGGTTGGACTGGATGGCCCTTGTGATCTCTCCCAACTCTACGATTCTATGATTCTATTATTTCAGAATGCAGGATGTCCAGATTCACCAAATCCCTCCACAGGCTGCCGGGGGGGAGGGGGGAGCCTTCAACTGATAGTCCAGGCAGAGGTAATAAACTACCAGCAGCTAGAAAGCATCGTTGCCTCTGGGAGTCCATTTAGAGAAAGGTGTTCATCAAAGCAGTCCGAGTCAAGGGAGGCATCAAAAATCAAGGTCAACACAGTCCAAGGGTGATTGTGGGCTTGGGACCTCAGCTGAGTCTTCTGTCTCATCAACTGCAGGGAAGTCTTGCCTTTGTCCTACTGGCTGAGGCTGCACTTCAACAGTATGAGCTGGTCCAGGCTGCTCTGCAACAGGGATAGCTGCAGACTGTGCTCCATCTGGAGGATTTGGCTGGGTCTCTTCTTCAGCCACCTCATCATATGCTTCTTCTAGATCCCAGTCCTGAGCTCCCAGCCCATGACACGGGGGTAGGGATGTTCAAAATCTGAGAGCATCCAACAGCGGTGTCATGAAGACGTTGACTTGGCTTTCTGAAGAATCCTAAGGGACAGAACCTGTAATCTCACCTGTAGTTGACAGTAACTAATAATCTCTCACTGGTCTTCTCCATCCTTCTTTTTCTTTTTCCTTTTCTGTAGGTGACTACAACATGGGTGGTGATCCAGTACGTGTCATCAACCAAATCAGGGAGTTCCTCAACATTGGACGTAACCGCACCAATCGTCGGGAGGACTACTTGGGTAAGATAAGATGCAGTGGGCTAGATGGCTAGCTGGCTAGCTGAGTGACATGAAGGAAAATACTGTATTAACACCACACCCATTTAGAAACAGCTTCCTTGTACCATTTTACAGCCACTCTGTTTTTGTTTTGTCTTCTTAATTTCATGAGAATCTCATCAGTTTTTGGTCATCTTATTACAAGAAATGATGAAAGACAGATAATTAATTTACAAGAGACATCAAAGAAGTCTCTGAACTACTTGTGGTCTATCAATCAGTATGTATTTACTCACAGGGAGCTCCAAACTTTTCTTCTTATATTTGCCCACCATAGTGAAGATGATGGCGATTTTAATAAAAAGGAAGAGGGGTTATGTTTGTTCCTGTAATTTGTAGGAGTATACATCAGTTCCTGTAGACTGAACTGTTTTGATGCATCACAAGTTGCACTTCTTGTTGCGTGCCTTCAAGTTGTTTCCAGCCTATGGGAACCCTCAGGCGAACCTATTACAAGGTTTTCTTGGCAAGAGTTGTTCAGAGGGGGGTTGCCATTGCCTTCTTCTGAGGCTGAATGTGACTTGCCAAAGGTCACACAACGAGTTTCCATGGCTGGATCGGGAATTTGAACCCTGGTCTCTAGAGTCGTAGTCCAGCACTCAAACCACTACACCATGCTGCCTTTCTACAAGTTGTGTTAGCCTATTATAAAGTAATACAACTGGATAATATAAGTACAGGCAAACTATTACAATCGGTCTTCAGTAGCCATGCATGGATGGATTGGAGCACCTGCAGATGGTCAACCCCATTATTGTCACCTGGGGTGCGCAGCTGTGCAAGGGGCCATGTTCCCATCTTGTGTCCACCTGGTAGGCAGCTCTCGCAGTTTTAGTGTACCTGAAGTGACACATTGTCACTTCCAGCTGCCATTTTGGCCATTTTAAAAAAGGTTTGTTTTGTGTCATGGGAGGTTTTGGGAGCTTTGGAAAATCCTAACCACTGTGGTTTGAGAACTTTGGGGCATTTTTTTTAACAAAAAATTACATGAAAATAGGTCCAAGCTTTTGTTTCACGTTTTAGTGTGAGGATTTGGGGGGCTTCAGAGGCTGCACTTGGGGGACCCAAGGGCTGCATGAGGTCTACAATTCTCACTTTGCCCACCCTGTCATACATATTAGTCAATGAATACCACTGGTGGGGAAATATTACTGTGGGATGGTTATTTCTCTCATAGCCTACTTCTGGATATTCTTGTGGGATCCTTCATGTTAATCCCTGTGGAAAACAAGATGCCTGACAAGATGGGCCTTTGGCTTGATCTATCTGGGCTCTTATATTCTTTTGATGCAGGGTACTGGTCTTTAGATAGTTAAAATATCCAGATGTTGTATGGGAGCAAAGTCAGGCGTTATGTGCTGGGTGTGTGTATGTGCCTTCAGATAATCTGTCAACGTATGGTGACCCTCATAGGGTTTTTTTTTTTAAGGCAAGAAATATGCAGAGGTGGGTTTTGCCAGTTTCTTCCTCTGAAATATAGCCTATATTACCTGGTATTCATTGGTGGTATCCCATCCAAGTACTAAACAGGGCTAATAACCTTGCTTCCAAGATCAGATCGGATATGTAAAGTATTTAGGGCCAGCAAAGTCAGCTAGCCAATCAAGAGGATAAATTCCATCACCACAAGTTTGGTGCTAGATATAGCTATTATTAAAAATAGTTAAACCCCATGCTGATCGTTGCCCCTGGAAATTGTTGTATTTCTGTACGTAGCCAATGATCAGTGGAAAAACTCTTGTGCTATATGAAGAGGACTTATTGCAACAGTACAATATGAATTACCACTTCCTTTATCCATACTGTATTGTTTCTGTCCTTTCTTTCTTTCTTTCTTTCTTTCTTTTTTGCTAGGGATCGTTAGAATTTCTCTACTAATCCATGTTTCCATCCATATTGCATATAGATGTTTACGTCTTTGCTGTTGGGAGCACAGTTGTCATGGAAAACGTGAATAAGTTCGCATCTCAAAAGAGCGGTGAGAGACACGCCTTCAAACTGAGAGACTACAAAGACCTTCAGAAGGCTTTTGACGATATGATCGGTAATGAAAACCTCAATTTTCACTGATTTAATGCTTTACCTCCTGACCTTCCAATTATTTCTTTCCTAGGAAACACAGGCAGTCTAATTTTCCTTTGCGAATCAGTTCACAAATATGTTTGTGAGCAGGTTCCCAAACTCCTACTTTCAGGTACCTTTCCCACATTCAATTTTCAGATGAGACACATAACAAAGGATTCTGGGAACGTTTCCAGGGGACACATCCTATGTTCACAGGGTACTGGCTAGGCTTCTTGAGCATTAATGTTCCCTCGCTGGACCTGAAATTACTTTGAATACATACCTGGTGGAAAGGCTGATAGCCCTGGGGATTCCTGCTGGTTCAAAGGAAGCCTATGTACGAGAGTGATTTTGAAGAAATCAGAGCTGGAGGCAGCTGTTGTCTTTATATGATATGTGATAATTCATTGGGAGAGGAGAGAAGGCACATGGTAATTTGGAGTGAGAAGCCAAGAATCCGAGGGATGACTCTGCCCAAAGGGGTGCAGCTGTGCAGGACTTCTTGGGACCAGTGCCAGGGCTTTTTAGGACTCCAGTTGGATGTTCAGAGTCCTTCTCGCTGGAAGTCTTGTGATGGTAATCACCATCATGAGACTTTGGATGAGATCTCACACCAGATCTCTGGGGAAATCTCACAGGACCAGAAGTTTCATGAGACTTCAAACAGGTTTTTGCAGGAATAAATATGCCTGCATGTGGTCACTGGCCACTTTATGGGTTAAATATACAACTAGTTTGTTCTGAAATACCTTTGTGGGTTTCACTCCATGGAGCCTTGTGTACATGAGAAAAGAAAAGATAAATGGATTATGTACCAAGATCTTTTGAAACTAGAAAATGGCCAAATTACATGAAAACAATAGAAGAATTGGAACTACGAGGTATTAATTTGCACTAATTAGTGTTTGTTGCCTGTCATATCTAGTCCGGCTGATGGTTCAGGTTGAACAGCTGAAGCAGCACCATCTGAGCTGCAAGCTGATTCTGTCCCCAAACATTCCTGCACTGCAGCTCTCCTTGAGGGAGACATGTGACATAATGCTTGGAGGCTTCCCAAAATGCATGTTTGACGACTGTGGAAAGCAGGCAGTGGAGTCACTAGGGGGTGTGGTCTGCACTGGGTGACATCCCAGAAAAGGAGTGAAATCTGGTCAGGCCCTTCCCCCCAGTACCGTCATATCATTCTCTTGAGGGAGGCCTCACATTCTCCTCCACCATCCCATGCCATCCCATCTCCATGAAGAAAACAATGGAGCATCACCAAGGGAGGCTGCTCACGCTCCCCCCATGCTGTCCAATCCTTTTCCTCTTGACGAGAATGACGGGGCAGCACTGAGTGAGACCATGCACGCTGCCCCAGAAGCCCTGCCCCTGGAAGCCTAGCCCCCTTCACCAGGGGACACCAGGTGCATGGTTGGCACTATAAGCAGGATTTTAGGATGGAAAGGGAATGGGGTGACTTAGCAGTTAAGACAATGGAGATTATCTCACAGAGACGGGATAGGGACAGGATCACTCCCTATCCTTATCCCGTCATTAACCCATCTATGATAGCGATAGAGCGAAAGGCTTTCAAATCATAGTGCCGATCCTGCCATTAACCCATCGTTTAAGTGGCATTGCAATAATGCGAACTTTCATTAATGCAAAATGCCAGCCAATGTTGCTTTAATGACAGGTTAATGACGGAATTTGCACAACATCATCTGAAAGTCTTTTGCGCAATCGTCGTCATTCACGCTTTCCAGACAGGCTAATGACAGGATTTGCGCAACATCATCTGAAAGCCCTTCCTGTGATTGTGTGGGAAGGACGGGATAGGAATGGGACAAGGATGGGATAACTCCCATGTGATAATCTCCACTGACTCGGACAAACACAAGGCTGTCAGGTTGGCAGTTCAAGACCCAAGTGCCATGTGTCAGAGTGAGCACCTGTCACTAGCCCCAGCTTCTGCCAACCTAGCAGTTAGAAAGCATGTAAAACTGCAAGTAGATAAATAGGTACCACCCCGGTTGAAAGGTAACAGTGTTCTGTGCAGTCATGCTAGCCACATGATCACAGAGTCGTCTTTGACAATGCTGGCTCCCTTGGCTTAGTAATGGAGATGAGTACCACCCCCGACAGTTGGACACAACTAGACAATCGTGTTAAAGGGGAAACCTTTACCTTTAGGCTTTGCTCAGATCCAGTTTTTCTCTTCTTTTCTGTCCACTGTACAACGTTAGTTATTCTTCTCCCAGAAGCTTTTATCTACCTCCTTCCACACCCATTTCCTTGCCTAGGAACCCAGGAGACCTGCCCCTTTGCCTGCTATCTCTGTCCTACACAGAGATGGATGGAAATCATCCTTTTACTTCTTTGGGGGGAGGGGATCATCCTTTACCTGTCTAGGGCTACTCCAAAATTCAAAAATTCTGAAATATACCTTTTTATTCCTAGATGAGAGTGAGACTTTGTCCATGTGTGGTTTAGCCAAGGAGCACCAAACAGCAGATTACCAAGAGAAGAATCCTTGGCACACTACTATCACCATCAGGGTAAGACTGGAACCTTTGGATCAGAAGCCCAAAGAGAATGCTTTCATAGGTCATGTAGTTGGGTTCGTGGCTTCCATATTCTACAGAAGGGCAGAAAAAAGAGAGAACAAGTTGTGATTGCTTAGTGACTGCCGTGTCTGTTTTCTAGCCACCTTCTGTACATGTCCTTCAGAACAGAAAATAAATGACAGAACACAGAATAAGATGAAAGACAGAAAAAGGTCACCGAGATGTAATTAGCAACCAGGTTATTCTATATTAATCTATATAATTATTATTATATAGGTTAATCTAAATTATTATTCTATAATAAACATCTTTATTCTTTCTATCACCATTACCTGGTCACTAATTAAAACTCAGTGAGCTAATTCGGGGTACCCAAGTATTATGACTATGAGCACATTTCTGTAAAAGCTTGTTTAAAACTGGACAGGTATAGATTGCTTCATGATTGATCGCTTACAGGATTGTCCTGCCTTACAGAAACTAGGGATGAAACCAAGAAACAATACCATTCAGCAAGCCAAGTTGGACAGAATTTAACACGTTTTTAGGAACCAGGTCTTTTGTGCTTTTACATCTGGCAGAAAGTAAACAAACCAAGTTCTCCATTCTTGATTCTATCAGCTGAGGCAAAAAAAAAATTTTTTTTAAATCACATTTCTGCAAATATTGCTGCCCTTTAAAGGCACAGAATCCCAGCCAGGCATACAGATGGCTACCTATTCCAAGGTGTCTGAAGTGGCCACCTTATGCATTCTCATGTGGAGAAAGGCCCCACTGCTGGAATCTGATAGAATGACTTAATCCCAAGTAAACTTGCATAGAATTGCACTTGTGAAGAACTATTGTTTCATGATTTCCATGAACACACTGCTTTTCTCTTCCAATACAAGCGTACGGGAGGTGTATACGAACACTGCAGAGGAGCCCTCGTTTCTGAATACTACATCTTGACTGCAGCCCACTGCTTCACTATAAGTGACACAGCAGATCAGATCACTGTCAACATTGGTAAGCTAAAATATTCCAGGATGAGGACAGAGAGAAGGAAGAAAGTGAGGGATTACCAACTGGGGGATAAAATTGGTCTAACTTGCTCTTCTGCCTTTAACAGTATCTAGATGAGCATAGATGAGTACCAGTTGGTGGTACTTCATGACATGGACAACTTTGGTCAATTTTTTACCCTAGCACACACTTCAGGCCACACCAGTGAGTTTTTCACACTACGCAGTTATAATACTTCAATACCCCTTTTACTGTCTTGGCTGCATCCTATGGAATTCTAGGGTTTGTAGTTTGGCAAAACACTAGAACTCTCTGGCAGCCAATTCCAAAATACATGACAAAGCCCAGGATTCTGCAGAATGGAGCTATGACAGTCAATATCAAATTGCTAGAGTTGTATAGTGTGAAAGAGAATTAGGTCTCAAAATGGAAAAACAAAAACAAAAACATGCTGTAAGATGGAAGAAACTGAAAGTGACTGGATGTGCAGTTTCAATTTTAGTTTTTGGCTTTTCAAGTAGGCTGGATTTCATTTGGGCCTGTGTTGTGACCTATTTAAACACAAACCACTGCTCCTTCATACCTCCTTCACTAAAGGGAAAACCTTTAGACCATTTCATTCCATTGTCTGTGGAGTTATGGGAGAGACTGAGAGGATCACAAAAGAGCCTTGGGCTTGTGTATAGCCCACAAGATATACTTTGTCTACCTCTGACTTAGGCAGAAGTTCAAGAATATTTTACTTTAATTTACTTTACTTTATACCCTATCTTTTCCTTTCCTTATGTCGTCAGCAAGGTGGCTTACAACACAGATTAAAATAAAATATGGCTGAATGCTTTATAACAAAAAGGTTAAAAAACAAGCAATCATATTAAAAATTGTCCTTTAAAACAGTTTCATAGAATTCAAAGATATAAGAGTTTATCACACGGGGTTTATCCCATGCAGAAATTGGATTTAAAACGGGAAAATCCTGCAACAGTGGTATTGTTGTCACACATCGTTGCACATTAACGAGATTGTTTTCACACAATGTCTGGGGCACTGAACATTAATCCAGCATTAATCTGCACAGAAATTGGACAAAATTGGCCTGAAAGTAAAAAGCAGTCCACTTTCTGTGCAGGTTATTTTCACGTTATTGTGTAATGCCCCCAATGAGTCTGGGATTTTTCCAGGATTTAAATCCCATTTCTGTACGAGGTTTAGGCACTATGGCCCGATCCAGACATGCCTGAAGAGGTGCAATTAGGGCTCAAAAGGCCGCCTTTAGGGTTAGGAAGGGCGCAGCATTTGCGTATGGGCACTGCCATTTAAAAATAGCGGCATCCATATGGGCGTGCCATGATGTTGTCATGGCGTGCACAGTGTTTAGAAATGCTGTGCATGCCATGACAACATCGCACCACCGGAGGGCGCCAAGCGTGCCCTTCCCGAGGTGCAAAAAGAGGCTCTGAAATGGAGCTCCTTTTTTGCACCGGGTCCTTGGCACAGCCTTTAAACGGCCGCGCCAAGGACCCGGGGGAAAAGGGGAGGGTGGCGGCGGCCCCTTTCTCCCCTCACCAGCGCCGAGGGAAGGGGAGTGCAGCGGGCACCCAGGGCTCCTACTGCACCCCGCTTTGAGGCCACGGGGCAGTGGCAGTTTGCAGCTTCCCTGCAGCCTTCGGAAGCGGCGGGATGGGGCCTCAGAAGCTGCCGGTGCAGCAGCCTTGGCCCCATCTCGCCACTTCTTGGGGCGGCTACAGACCGCCCCTTTTGAGCGGTCTGTACCACCTCTCAGCCTCCCGTGTGATAAACTCTATTGTTGTGTTAGTCTGGAAAATCAGCGCACAAAGGCATCTTGCAGCACCTTTGAGACTAACTGAAAGGTAGGAGTTGGTAGCCTGAGCTTTCGTAGACTGACTTGTGTCTCCTTTCTCAGATACATTTGTTCAACACCATGGGAGCAGCTGCTGAACAGTCTCTCTCTTGTGCCATCAACAAATCTGCCTCATATCCTCTGACATTTAAAGATAAAAACTGGTACACAAGTGGCCAAGCAACATCAGAGGACTATTTCACACGGGAGGAATTTCTCCCAACTTCGAATGCAGCCAATGCGAATTCACGTGAATTCGCTTGTTTAGTGAATTTACATGAATCCCAATTGCATTCGGAAGGCATTCGGAATGACTTCCCATTACCCGAAAATGACCCCTCCTTGCCCGAAATTGCGTGAGAAGCTTTAATTCGCAATAACGTGAAACTTATGATTGCATTCGGAGTGACTTCCCTTTTGCCCGAAATTGCATGCGAAGCTCTAATTCGCGATAACGTCAAACCCCATGATTGCGTTTGGATTGCCCTTGGATTATACTTCCAATTTCCCACGTCTTAAAGAGTCCAGAGTGTGGTCAAGGTGACAAATGTTATTAATGGGGAATAACAGAGAAGCTAGGAGAGGCTGCAGCAGTCTTTTTTTTTGCCAGAGCCTACTGAGAAGGGCAAGATTCTGCTCCCTCCTTTGCTCTCATTAAATACAAACTCATTTTGCATTTAATTTGCACCAATTGGAGTAGGTTGAGGATGGAGGAGGAAAGTGAGAGAGAAACTGAGACATTTTAAAAGCATCTGAAAAAGTGGGAGGACAGAGTAATCAGTGTTGTCCCTGCCAAACTGGGACAGTTGGAGGATATGTGGCTTCTAACAGTGAGGGAACCAAGGTAAAGGCCCTGTCTGCATGGGCAGAAAAAGAAAGTACTCCAGCCTTTCCCACAGCGAGCAGTTCTATGATGCAGGGCCCAATCCACAGATCTGGTGTGAACAATTTGGATGGCATTCAGCGAGTTCATCCCCAAAACTATCATATACCCCTCTAAAACAATGCAAAATAACTCCTCTTTTCCTCCAGATCTTTCCGGAAGATCCACAGCCCTCTTTTGCAATGTCAGGTTGCTGTTCTTTCCGGAAGATCCACAGCCCTCTTTTGCAATGTCAGGTTGCTGTTCTACCATCTGGCACCACTGTCACTGCCATGCACTGCTCACTTTAAGGTCAGAACAAGGTGCACAGCCATTTTAGCAATGTTGAGCACCTTGTTCTGACCTCAGAGTGGCAGTGGCAGTGACACTGGATGGCATATCAGGACCCGTGTGTGAACAGCTGCCCTGCATCGCAACAGAGTACCCAAGGTAACAGGGAGACATCAGCAGAGCTTCAGGGTTGGGATGTTCTGGCTCATGCAGACACTAACAACGTTTATGTTGTGCTGGCTACCTACCTCAATATATTGCAATAAGCATTATAAAAGTCTGATAATGTTTATGGATGTCTAAGAGGAGCACCTCTAATATTTACCCTCCTCTTCCCTAGGCAGAGCACGGCTTGATGTGGTTGCTGTCCATTCCCACCCACAGTATCGGATTGGGAAGCTACAAGATCGTGGAATCCCTGAATTCTATGATTATGATGTTGCTCTAGTGAAACTTGCAAAGAAAGTCAGTCCCTCTACTGTTGCAAGGTGAGATGAAAAGGGAAAAAAGAAGAAAATGACAAAGGGGCTTTACAGACCAAAAAGGGTGGTCCTTAGGCGCCCAGAGAAGCGCTGGACTGGGGCCTGGGCTTCTTCACCAGCAGCCCTTGTGGCCCCAATCCTCCGCTTCTCCAGGCCATGGAGAAGCAGCAAATGGCTCCTGCTGCACCCCGTCATGGGCGGCGCTCCCAAGGGGTGAAAGGGGTGGCTGCTGCAGCCCCTTTCCCCTCAGCATCCTTGGCTCAGTCATGTGAAGACCGCACCAAGGACGAAAACGCCGAGAAAGAGCTCCATTTCGGAGCTCCTTCTTGCACTGCAGAAAGGGTGCCATAGGCACCCTCCTGCAGTGTGATGACGTCAGGTGCACACTGCGCCATGTAAATGCGGCACGCGCCATGACATCATCACAGTGTGCGTGTATGGATGGTGCGCTATAAAAACTGCACCGTTCATACGTGCTAGGGCTGGGGAGCGTACGGTGACTGCGCACTCCGCAACCCTATTTATGCCACAGGGATGCCCCTTTTGGGCCATCTGTTCCGCACCAAAGAGTATTAAATTCTGACTTCACTGAAAAACCGAAGAATCCCATCTATTCCTCTGAGAACTTTATCCCATGACATAATTGTACTACAATTGAACAGCATTAATCCCATCTTTGCTTCGAACCTATCACACAACATTGTGTCTCTCCCAGTGCTGTACTGTGTTGTCCTGTTGTTGGACCATTTGGAAACTGATTTCATTACTCCTCCCTTAGGAAAAAAAAAAGACACTGCCTGGCTTGTAGGCTATTCCCTCTGCCCCCCCTTCCCACTTCAAGTCTTTGATGTGTGCAGATTGTTGCTAAATGTTTCCAGAGAAGAAGCCAGGTCTGGCTGTTGGCAGCACACATAATGGCTGATATCAGACATAAAACTAAGCCACGATTCATGTTAACCATAGTTTGCTGCATGCGTCTTGCTTGCCTTGCTCAAGTGGGAAATGTTTATATTGTCCAAACAATAATGAAGCAAGATCTTGTCCTGCCCTAAATTCTGGCGTTTCCCCTCCACAGGCCTATCTGTCTTCCGTGTACAGCAGGAACTACCCGAGCTCTGAGAAAGCCCCATCCACAGACCACCTGCAGGGAACATGGTAAGAGAGTTGTCAGTTTAATTTGGTTTTTGAGTGGCTGGTTGAACACACTCACTCCTGAGGGTTCCCTTTTATGGAGTGGATCCAAACCAGCCTCCTGGTTTTCCAAGGAGCTGGCGATGATGAAATGAGTAAGACAGAGTGAGAATGAGTGAGGCTATTAGGCAGACCCAGTCTTCATATATAAGCTGGCCCTAGTTCTAAGATCATCAGGAGAGGCTTGTCATGCTCCGCTCGAGAGTTTGGCTTTTGAGGATGAAGCAGACTCACTACAGCCAAGACCTTCTCCTGCTCAGTCTCACAGTCACCTGAGGGGTCCACAGAAGGAGAAGGAGGTAGAAGACTTTGGTCAAACACCTCAAGAAAGGTGAAGGCTATGGCGTGTGGAAGAGACTCAGGGGCTGTGCAGATTACGCCTGAAGGGGCGGCGTGCCGCTGCCTCCATCTTCCCCAGATTGGGGCCACAGCAACCGCATGTCGCAGTCCCAATCTGGCCTTTCCAGGGCACGATAGCCATGGCGCTTTGGCTTTAAGGCACTCCTTTGGCACTGCATCGTCCAGAGGAGTGCCATGATGTATCACGCTGTTTGGAGCTGCACGTGGCATCACTTTGCCCTGGGGCGGAGTGAGGGCATGCTTCATATAGACTCCACGCCACAACTCCACCTCCAGGCTGGCTTTAATGGCCAGTCTGCACAACCCCTGAGTCCCTTGGTGCACAATTGGGTGGGGCTGAGTTAGCATTCTTTATAAGGCAAGGGCTTTCCCCCTTTTGGTTGCCGGAAACAAACTCGATTTCTGAAGCCTGCATTTATAGATTGTACTGATTCTGAGATTTATATCCCTGGACTGTTTCTTGATCTTGTTATCCGCTACCCGTGGACTGTGCTGAAGATTTACGGCTTTTGACTCTGGACCGTTTGGCTAATTCGATACTGTTTGGTTAATTCTATACCGCTTCTGGATTTCCGGCACCTTACCTGCTGGTGCAGTGTGAAAACAGGATAAGGCCCTTTTCTTAGTCCCACCACAATCATAAGCATGGTTGAGTACACAAGATAGGGCCTTCTCAGTGGCTGATCTAGAATCTCTTATCTTAGGGAGGCCAAAATGGCCCCCTCTCTGCTTCTTTTTGTTGTCAGGCAAATACTTTTTTATGCTGGGAGACTTTTAAAATGTTTTTTTAAAGAATGGATTGAGGCTGTTGCATTGTCCTAAACTGAATTGTTTTAATTGGGTTTTACCTTTTCATGATATTTTATCTTTTTAAGTACAGTCAGCCCTCCATATCCATGGATTTTTTTTGTCCATGGATTCAAGCACCTGAAAATATTTTTAAAATATACATTCCAAAAAGCAAAGCTTGATTTTGGCATTTTATATAAGGACATAATTTTCCTAGCCATTCTATTTTATGGGGCTAGAGCATCCACGTTTTTTGGTATCCACAGGGTGACCTAGAATCAGGTCCCTGTGGTTGTCAAGGGTATAGTTTTAGATTTGATTTAGATTAGATGATGATGATACAGATAGCAAATGTTGTGAGACGAGGCATTCATTATTTGGGGCACTCTGGTGTCAGTAAGGTTGAACACTATGGGTCTGATAAGGAGTTTGTTTTAGTATTTTAGCATATTATTTTAATATTTTAGCATTTTATGGTCTTGTGTTTTATCATCTGTTTTTGATTATTTATGTTTGATGTTCCACCCTCTGGTGGAAAGGGCGTTATAAATCAACATTATTATTATTACTACTACCAGGATCCTAACATTCCCTGGGTTCTCTCCCTGTTCCCAACCCTCTCTAGCCATTTACCCACACTGCAATCCATGTTCTTTGCTTTCTTCAGAGGAAGAGCTTCTCCCTGTTGGGAACATCCCTTCTCTTTTTGTAACCGAATGTGAAGAGAGCACTAGAAAAGGGCTGCGACGCAGAACTGTGCGGATCAAGAATAGTGAACTGGTGAGAATAACGTCTAAGTGCCTTTTTTGAGCAAGAATGAGTAGTAGCAATGTAGTTTGTTGTTGTTGTTGTTGCTGTGTGTCTTCAAGTTGACTCTAATACGTGGCAACCGTATTATAGGGTTTTCTTGGCAAGATCTGTTCAGAGAAGATCTGCCATTGCCTTCCTTTAAGAATGAGAGTGTGTGATTTGCCAAATGCTTCCCCAGTAGGTTTCCAGGAATGAACAAGAAGTCGAACCTGGTGCCCTAGATTCCTAGTCCAAGACTTAAACCACTTGGATACTTTTAAACATAATGGAAATAGAAAACCAACAAAGATACGCAAAGCTCTACTTTATCCTGAGAATGACTGTAAAATAGCGGTGGGCAATTGCAGGAGGTCCAGGGGCCAATTTTCTGTCCCTGGGAATCTCTGGGATGCCCCATGAAGTGCCAAAAATTTCCTGCAAACCAGAAAAGGCAAGTAGTCCACTTCTGATGTTGAAAAATGATATATAGTTTAATACATTAAACAATCTACACTTCCTAATTAGACTTCCTTGATTGGGTCTATCTATCTGTAGTTCAGTCTTTCTCTTTTTCTACTGCCTTTGTCTTTATTAAGCATTATCTTCTTTGCCAGTAGTGAAGCATCATAGGCCCTAGAAATATTTGGTATCAGCAGCATTGGGGTCTATATCAGGCTGCCAGAGTAAATCCACTGTTTCCGTCTCTTCCCCCTCTCTTAGAAAATGGCCTGTGAGGAAGATGCCAAGAACGCTGACCACTACAAAAATGTCACACATGTCTCAGAGGTGGTGACTGATCGTTTCCTCTGCACGGGGGGCATTGACCCCGAGGTGGACCCAAACACTTGCAAAGGTGAGGAACAGCAGTCTCTTTCCTAACTCTATAAAAAGAAGGGATCTGGTGGCACCTTTTAAGACTAACCAGTTTACTTCAACATACGCTTTCATGGACACAAAAGTCTTATCCTAAAATAATTAGGTTCATTCTGTAGGGTGAACAAAAGCATCCTGGGAAGGAAAAGATTGGACCACCACATTTATAACATAAACAAACTTGGCAGGAATTAGTGGATCCCTTTCTAAGAAGCTCATGTTCCAACAGTACAGATCATCAGAATGACTGAAAAATAGCCTTATTCGATTGGTGCTGTGCTTTTTTAAAATGTGTTTTTAGATTGATGGCATTGTCACACTCTACTTTGTTTAACTGAGCTTTAGTACTATCAACTTTGTGTGTTCTTGGTACCTTTATGTGTTCTTGTTACCTGCTTTTATCAGTTTTTGTCCATGTTCAATTGCTTTGAATCCTAGGGCCTGGAATATTCTGGTCCTGAATTCTCCCATTACCTGTGCACAGTGACAACAGGCAACTGCCTTTACACAAAACCTGTTTGTTGCTGGGCATCACAGCTAAGGTCAGAACTGGCGTTTAGCATTGATAACATGGCTGGGCACCTTGTTCTGACTTCAGAACAAACTTGCACCTGGAGGGGTGGCACCAAGCAGCTCACAGAGACCGCACAGGAAAGCAGCTGACCGTTGTCACTGGGAGAAAGACAAAGATCCCGGAGCAAAAGTTAAGGGTTTTAAATTCAGGTTAAGGGGAGCAAAGGCTGAATCGGGCACAGACATCCTGAAGACAGTCCATGCCCAATTTGTGGTTTTGGCTCTGTGTCATGTAAACAGCCCCTAGTCCTGTTGAATAAATAAATAGTGCAGTTCTTGAAATTCTGATCTTTCCTTAAAAAAAAAAAAAAGGGCAGGTTTGAAATTTCTGCACTATCTTGAAAATACTGTATTGGCTTAATGGGACCAGAGTTTAGACATAAACATCAGGAAGTAGAATTTTGCCAGGATGAATTCAGAGCCAATGAGTTATAGAGAGAAGCAGGGACTCAGGAGTCATGAGGACTATGGGCCTATTTGTACAACGCAACTAGATAAAAAATTGAGTGAATGCATATAGTACTGATGCCATTCTGACTTGGTTTCTCGCACAACATACAGAAAAAAACCTGGATTCTTCAGTTTGTTGTTATACTATTGTTGGTGTGCATCTTCATGTCATTTCCAACTCATGGCAACCCTATCATGGGATTGTCTTGGCAGGTTTCTTTGCCATTGCTATCCATCCACTAGCTCTTCTTTTATTCTGAAGAAAAGTTTAGTTAAATAGCTATATATATATAAATAGCTATGGAATGTGTACAGATGCAGGCTTGCTGGGGATTTTAACTGCTCACATCCTTTTCGGTCTCAGTCCTGAGCTTCACATAGCTTTGAAAGCATCACTTTATTCAGTCTCTCCTTCTGCTTACAGGTGATTCTGGCGGTCCCCTCATAATTCAGAAAAGGCTGCGTTACATCCAGGTGAGTGGGCACTTGATCTGACCCAAGCTGCTCAGTTAGGCAAGTGATGACTGATTAGACCTGGCAGCAACATGGTTTTGGTGCTGAGGTTGTGTATCATGCAAAAAGTAAATACTCCTGCAACTGGTAAAGGTGGAGATGGGGGAAGAAAATAGCACTTTATTTTTCTGGAAATCCTTTCTGAGAGAGATCATAAAAGGTACATGCTGTTGTGTGCCTTCAAGTTGTTTCTGACCTATGACAATCTTACGGTGGACCTATCATGACATTTTCTTGGCAAGATTTGTTCAGAGAGATTTTGCCATTGCCTTCCTCTGAGGGTGAAAATGGGAATTGCCCGAGGCTACTCAAGGAGTTTCTGTGGTTGAACAGGGATTTGAACCCTGGTTTCTTGTAGTTCAACATTCAGACCACTACACCAAATGGGCTCCTGACATAAAGGAACAGCCATTATTTTCTTGAAGAAGTTGGAAGGAGGCCTAAGAATTCATGTTATGTAGCAAGAAATCATGACTTAGAGTTCTCTTCCCCAATACACAGTTATGGCACCTTGATACCATTTTATCTGCTATGGGTCCATCCTGTGAAATACTGGGCTTTGGAGTTTTGCATGGCACTAGAGCTCTATGGGGGAGAATTCCAACTACCCTCATGAAACT
Organism: Urosaurus nigricauda; assembly: GCA_034509955.1. Lineage (NCBI taxonomy): Eukaryota > Metazoa > Chordata > Lepidosauria > Squamata > Phrynosomatidae > Urosaurus > Urosaurus nigricauda. The sequence goes on along the minus strand of JAOEGL010000002.1, from coordinate 315,857,505 downwards.
ACAAATCCCAGGATTCTGTGGGAGGAAGCCATGGTGGATAAAGTAGTATCAAAATGCTATAATTGTGTGATGGGAAAGAAAGATGCAAGCAGGGAAGATTCTGATCTGCCCAGCTATCTTTCTGCCTCTTGACTCCCCTTGGTTCTGGTTGCTTGTTACGTTTTGGTGTTCAGTTTCCAACATTGCCCCATTCCTTTTGGCCATTTAGTTAGGACTGTATACCCCTGACTTTTCAACTATTCCACACACAAGTGCTCCATTTGATGCAGGCACAGAGGGGGGATAAAATCAAAAGAAGTGGTAAGTTCTACCATTCTGGATAGCGAATGGTTCTTTCTTCCCAGTGCAAGGTCTCAAGATTTTGTTCACCCTCTCCCTCTTTTTCTGCAGGTGGGTGTGATCAGTTGGGGTGTCATTGATGTCTGTAAGAACAAGAAGAAAATCCCTTGTGAAGGTGACAAAGGTCTCCACCAGCAATCTCCCAGCTATGCCAGAGATTTCCACATCAACATCTTCAAGGTCTTGCCTTGGCTCAAGGAAAGGCTGAGTGAAGAGGGGCTGGATTTCCTGTAGCTGTGCTCTTCCCACCGCACCTGGGATGCTCTGTGTAAATAGAACCCATTATCTTTAAAGGCCGTAGAATGAATGTATTGCTAACAATTGTATATTAAATTTCATTGTGTGAAAAAAACGCATGGATTCTTTAATTACTTTCACCTGTTTGTCTCCAGTTCTGTCCATCATTGGATTTGATGTCATACAGAGTCTGCACCAAAATTTCATATTAGATAGTCTAAGTATGGCAGGATTGCCAGATTCACAATATATTTGAGTACAGCTCATTATCAAGATGGCCATTGCTTCTTCAGCATCTGCTCGCTTCAGTATACATGAGAAGAAGATTTTCTCTCTACTGGACTCCCTGAAGTGTGTTGATTTTTGGTTATATCCTACGGTGTATTTATACAGTGAGGTTGTCCCACTGTGCACAGGGGAGTAGGCTTCCTAGACTATCCCAAGACTGATCCTTTACATACTTTGCTACGTGCCCCTAAGTTTTACTCTCATACACAAAATTATTAAAAATATTGTGTATAAAATTATCCGCAGGCTATGTGAGTATACAAAACACAAATAAATTTCAAGTTTAGATTTGGGTCACATCTCCAAGATATTGCTTTATGTATACACAAATATTCCAAAATCTGAAAAATTCTGAAATCCAAAACACTTCTCGCCCCAAGCCTTTCGGATTAACGGAGACTCAACCCGTAAATGAGATTATCATGATGATGTTATGGAACTGAGCCTTTCCCCAGCATGGGCAAATATTCAAGCCTGAGTTGAGAGAAAAGGGAATGGAACTTTTTGAAGACAGAGTCCTGGAGTGTGAATTACCACAGTCCCAAAGGACCAAAAACAAACGAATGAATAAAACAAACAGCTCATGTTTATTTGAGCAACATGACTAAAAAGCATAGCAAAAGGAAAAAAGGCTCCACCACACCACTCAAATGGAGACGGGCACACGCTGGCAGCCTCAGAACATGTCTTCGCTGTAGACAACCTGGGAACGCTTGTCTCGGTGAGAGCCCTTGGCACTATTCCTCACAGCTGAAAAAGAGAGAAAGATGTGAATAATCAAAAAAACACAAAACTCAGAATCATACCTGTGCTCATCCGTTCCTGGCTGGCATCCCATTTGCGATGTACGCAGGCATAAGTGGCACTAGATATCCAGAGTGGATCTTGTAGACAATGTGCTACAGCCATATCTCACTGATGGCACATGTGGAACTATTGTGAATGTGGTAGCGCATTACAATTTACAGAGTATCATGCAAATTTACCTTGGTGTCACACAACAAGATATCAACCATGCACACTGACTATTTCTATCCACATACGTTGCCCTTCACTGGTATTCTGTACAGGAGTTTCATAATGTAAGCATAACATAACTACACAAGTGGATATTTATGGTACATTAGGACAATGGAGTCTCTTTGCCCCATGCTCCATCTTTAATGCTGGAGAAGATAAGCATGCAACTCATACAACATTGGACTTTCAGTACCTACCAGGACTCATTTGAAATACAGAGACTAGGAGAGAGAACTGACATTGTGATGATTTAAAGCAGAAGCCCAATTACACTACACAATTATAGTGCTATATTCCACATTAACTGCCCTAGCAACCTCCTATGGAATCCTGGAATTTGTAGTTTGCTGAGGCACTAGAGCTCTCTGGCTGCAAATTCTAAACACCCCTCTCAACAGTGCAAATCCCAGGATTCCTTAGGATGTTGTCACGGCAGCTAAAGTGGACTATAATTGTGCAGTCTGAATGGGTGTTAGAGAATGAGCACTAGCAGCAGGAGTCACTATTTCTGCTGTGTTGAGAACTGCAGTAAAAAAAACCCACACACAATATTTTTAGTCATATACTATGTTGAGGGGCCCCCACGATGTCTGCATGTAGATGGAAAGGGGATCACAGGGCAAGAAGTTTAAGTAGTACTGAAGTAATGCTTTAATCCAGTTGCCAGTTCCCACTTAAACAGACCTCCTGAATCAATGAAACTTACTTCTAGCTCTGATGAATACATACCCAAAGATCCCCAGACAGATTTGCCAGTGGCTGCATCCAACATTGGTTGCTTGCGGGCAATGCTGACCTTCAACTGTACATCCTCGACCACGGTTCCATTGAGCTACAAGGAGACAAGAGAGATCCTAAGCCATTTGTGTGGAATCCCGCAACAGCCCAGAGTGACCTCTTGAAGAATATGGATCCTTAAAGGCTCAGTGCTGTCAAACATATCTTCATTCACAAGCAAATATCACTGTTCAAGGGGGCCTGCTCCCTTGGGAGGTATGGGTGGGAATGCAGTCCATAGTTACTTTTCAGCTCCAAGAAGTCTTGACTGTTGGCCAAGATGGCTGAGGCTTCTGGGAGCTGAAGTCCAAAACTCCTGGAGGACCAGTTCAGGAACTACTGCTCTGGAAGATGCCACAGGATTTCTGCTATAACAGAGATAGTTGGCAACCTGGCTATAATAACTCTCCAACCTATGGCTTAATGTAGCCATAAAGAACCTCAGGTTTAGGACCCAAAACGGTCTTCTTGGGCCCCCAATCTGGAGTTACCCATAAAAGCTACACTTCTTTTGCTGGTTTTCCAAGTTTATAGGAGATTTTTTTTTCTTCCTGTTCTAAAAGATTGTAATGTCCCTTGTAAAGTTTAGTTGATAGTGCAGCTCCTCAAGAGCCTTCTCAGTGGCTGCTCTCAGGCTATGGGACTCTCTGCCACAAGAAACCAAGGATGCATCTACAGTGTTAAATAATGCAGCTTGATACTACTTTAACTGCCATAGCACCATCCTACAGAATCCTGGGATTTGTAGATTCGTGAGGCACCAGCACTCTTTGGCAGAGAAGGCTAAAGGCCTTGTCAAACTATAAATCCCAGGTTTCCATAGGATGGGGCTGCAGCACTTAAATTGATGTCAAATTACATTATTTCTACTTTGTAGATCCATTCCAAGCTGAGCCCTTCTCTACTCTTTTTCAACTGGCAAGTTAAAGTGCTTTTTAAAAGTTATTTTAACATGTATTTGGTGATTAAATGGCTGTGTGGAAATAGGTTTGTGCAAAAGCCTGTAATGGAGTGCACTGCTTTTAAAATTGTTCCTATCATGGTTTTAAGTAAGTGTATATTATTTTACAAAGGGCCAATTGTATTTCTAATTTTTAATTCATATATTTTATTTTAATTCATGTGTGAGCCACCTTGAGTCCCATTTGGGAGAAAGGTAGGGTGTAAATAAAATTTTAAAATAATTACAATGATGATACCAATAATTATAAAACCTTGTCTAGAACTGAATTTGGTCCTCGAGATAAAACACTGTTGGTTTACAGCAAAGCAAGTGAGTCTAGCTGATTCCTGGACCCACCTCATTCTCAATTCCTGTGTGCCTAAGAGAAGGAATTTGTAAACATTTAATGGCAGTTATTTATGCCACCTAGACTGACAAACCAGAAATAACACCAACTGTTAAGAAATAGCAAACCTTTAACCATAGCTTCTGCTACTATCTTCTACAAGTTGTTGCAGTCATACTTGTTGTATTATAAAATGTATTTATTAGTAGATGTTGCTGAAGAAAACTAAAAGGAAAAAATGCTGAAAGAACCTTAAATGTCATCTTTGCCATCTTTCTGGTCTAGTGTAAGCTACACAGAGAGGAAAAGCAGTGGCCCATACCTCAGCAATGGCTTGATCCGCAGACTCCATTTTCTCATATGTGACAAAAGCACAGCTGGGGAGTGGGAAAAGAGAAGGGTTAGTATTGAGCCCAGAAATGCTCCTAGTGTGTCCAGAGGTAGAACTTGGAAAAGTTACTTTTGGATGACAACTTTCAAGGATCCCCAGGTACGGATGCACAGCGTACCAAAATATTTTTTTAAAAAAACCCTTCAAAGTAGCTGAAAGTCAGCTCCTGGTTTCAAAAACTGGGATTCTTCTTAATGTTAAAAAAAGCATGTGAGTGGAGCCCTGAAACCTACTTAAAAAGGTGAATTGCCACGCCTGGCAGCTTCCAAGACATGCAAATAAGGCTGCTGCTACATTGCAGAATTAATGAAGTTTGACACTGCTTGGCTCCATCCTATGGAATGCTGGGGTTTGTAGTTTGTTGTGGCACCAGAGCTCTCTGACAGAGTCAGTTTAATCTTTCACAAAATTACCAATCCCTGAATTCAACAGCATTGAGCCATTGCAGTTAAAGTGGTGTCAAGTGATAGCCAAAAAGACAAATAAATGGGTCAGAGTAAAAATCAAACCTGGACTTTCCCTAGAAGCCAAAATGACTAAACTAAGACTGTCATACTTTGGATACATCATAAGATGACATGACGTCTTAGAAAAGTGGAATGCAGCAGGAAAGGAGGATTCAATCGAGGAAACCAGAATCCAAGACCTGAGTCAGGCAGCTGGAAAAAAAAGGGTGTTTTGGAGGTTTCTCATTCAGAGAGACACTGTAAGTCAAAGCCAACTTGATGGCAAGTAACAACAAAAACATTAGAAAAATGCAATACTCATTGTAGACGTAGTTGTATAGGACAGGTCAGTCCCCTTCATATTTGTTGAAGAAAAATAAATTACTGTTTCCATTGTTGGCAGGGCCGTGAAAAAGAAAGATTCCTCCATCTTTCTAATATTCTTTCTCAATTTGTGGTTGATATGACTGCTGCCCATATAAATAAATCCGTTCTGGAAATGGATGTTAAACCCATGGACAACAGGGATAGGATAATGTTCTCAGGAACTGGAACAGTCTTCCTCTAGCCTTGAGGCAAAACAAGATGGTCATTCCCATAGGTGGCAGATTTTGGGTGAGGTTAAAGGTAGGAGATTGGAAAAGCATACGACATCTTTCATACTCAGGGAAAGCAATGCATAGTACCAAATATAAACAAGATACAAAAGCATGAAGTAACTAGCAAGTATATAAACTGAAATGAATTGCATAACCAAAGTATTTTATACTTCTATGAAGGATAGGATAATAACACATGCAGAAACTGTAACTGACCATATTAAGTGAAACTGACTTAATGAACAAATAATCGTTACAATACCGTACTTGGTTGAAATGTGGTGGTAATAAATAGCAGTCCATGAACAAACTACTGTCGATCTCATCCCAACATCCTTGAGTAAATCACTTTCAATACTACTTCAAAATAAACTCTTCAAACACCAAGCGGTAATATTTGAATGAGAAGTAAAACAAAATTCACACACTTGTTAGTTACTTTAAGCCTGTGCCTTAGTTAGCTCAGTTTATTTTCTAGTACAGTTGGACTTCCTTATCCACGGATTCTTTATCCACAAATTCAAGCATCTACAGCTTGATAATATTAATGTGTGTGTGTGTGTGTGTGTGTGTGAATTTCAAAAAGCAAATCTTCATTTTGCCATATTATATTAGGGACACAATTTTACTCTGCCATTGTATTTAATGAGACTTGAGCATTTGCGGATTTTGTATGAACGGTGGGTCCTGGAACTGACCCCCAGCAGATAATAAGGGCCCAATGTATCATATTCAAAATCTTTTTTTTATGTTTGGTACTATTAATTGCTTTCCCCGGGTTTAACAGGTGTAGCATTCTTTTAGAGACCCTCCTGTAGTTTTTGTGTATTAGGCTGGGAAAACAGACAGGTCTGGCCTCTGGGGCACAATCCACTTGCAGATTCTCAGGTTTTGCACAGCAATATAATCAGAGCATTCTAGGGTTCAAAGAGACCCCCCCCCCAGGTGCCATCAAGTCCAATCCCCTGCCATGCATAATCAAAGCGTTCCTGACAGACAGCCATCCAGCCTCTGTTTAATAATCTCCAAAGAATGAGACTCCAGTCTCTGCTTAAAAACCACCCAAGAAGGAGACTCCACCACACTCTTCCACAGTCTAACAGCTCTTACGGTCAGGAAGTTCTTCGTAATGTTTAGATGGAATCTCTTTTCTTACAGCTTGAGTCCATTGCTCCATGTCCTATTCTTTGGAACAGCAAGAAACAAGCTTGCTCCATTCTCAATAGGACATCCCTCCAAATATTTAAACATGGCTATTATGTCACCTCTTAACATCTCTTCTCCAAGCCAAACATACCCAGCTCCCTAAACCTCTCCTCATAGTCCCTGGTTTCCAGACTTTTCACCATTTTGGTCACCTTCCTCTGGGCATGTTCCAGCTTGTTAATATCCCCTTTGAATTTGGTGCACAGAACTGGACAGAGTATTCCAGAAGAGGTCTCACCAAAGCAAAATAGAGTGGTACTATTACTTCCCTCAATCTAGATACTGTACTACTAATGCAGCCTGGAACTGCATTGGCTTTTGTAGCTTCCACTTTATATAATTGGCCCATGTTAAGCCTGTGATCCACTAAGACCACTTATTCTTTTTATTGCAGCCTGGTGGACTTTCAATCTTAAGGTATGAAGATGGCCTGGGCGCAGTCAGCTTCCTTTCTCAGCACCTACTTGCGAGGATTGTCCATGGAGAGATCAATGATGTTCCCAAAGGCTGAAAAAGCAGTACGCAGCATGTTCTGATTCATGTCAGCCCCGTACACGTACACTGTATTGCCTTTGCGTGGGGCACGGCGGTCTGGGAACGAATCTGATCCTGGAAAGGGGCAAAGAAAAGTCAAAGATAAACTACTACTCCTGTCCTGGTAGTTCAAATCAATGCCAAACCACCCTGAAATCTAACCTACTGTCTTAAGAAACCTAGGCATAACATTCCCATCAGGCTTTCCCCATCTATAAACTAGCAATTCATAAATGTAATATGAGTTTATAATTCAGGAAATTATATTACTGTGTTAGATATGAAATAATATTACAGTGCAGATAATTACAATGTAAAAAAGGAAGCCCTCTCTCTATCTGCTGTCTGTCTGAAGGACTGTATTCTCCATATGAACTTGGAAAAGTTACTTTTTTGGACCATAGTAGTCTAAAACATAAACCGTCCAAGCTCTACCTAAGAACTTGCCCAGGCTTTGAGATATTCAGAGAGTCTCTTATTTTGCTTCTATCAAGTGAGAGATCTATCTGGTCTCAATAGAGGTTAAGTCTCTCTTATCTAAAATACTTGGGATCAGAGGTATTTTGGATTGCACAATATCTGCATTTGTATATATGTACACTACGAGGTATCTCTGAGATGAGACCCAAGTCTAAACACAACATTCCTGTATGTTTCATATACACCTTATATACATACCTTGAAAGTAATTTTATACAATATTTTAAAATAATTTTGTTCTTGAAACAAAGTTTATGTACACTAAACCATCAGAAAGCCAAGGTGTTACTCTCTCAGCCGCCCATGAAATATGTTTTGGTTTTTAGAATATTTTGGATATTAGAATTCTGGATAAGGGAGAATCAATCTGTACCGGCAGGAGAAAAGGCCTTCTCAGTGGTTGTTCCCAAGCTCTTGAGATGTTCTACAAACAGAGGCAAGGTTGGCCCTTCCTCTGTGTCATTCTGTTGACAGGTTGGGTCTCTTATTTGAGAGTTGGAACAGTTTGCTAAGGACAGGACTTGTTTCCAGTTGGGTGCTATACTTTTCTTAGTTATAAGTTTTTAAAGTTTATGTTTGCTTTTGTCCTTTTGATTAACAATTGTGTTTTGTGCTTTACTTGCATTCCTCATTTGCTTAATACTACTGTGAGTCCCAGTTTTGAAAGAAAGGCAAGATCTGAATCCAATGATTAAATTAAAAAAAACCAGTGAAATCTCCCAAAACTGAATCCAGCCTCTCCTCACAAAGTCATAAGGCCCACCTTGGCTTCTCAGGATATTGGGACCCTAGATAAAAGGTGTGATATAAATATTTTACTAAATAAATAAAACATGAAGTTGGACCATAGCAATTTTGGTCATCTGAACATATATAGTAATCAGATGAGAAATGGCTGAAAAGCGGGGTATAAATAAATAAATATTATTATTATTAACAGTCAATCATCCAGGGACAGACATATATAAGCAGGCTGTGTGTGAGAATGGCATCAAAATGCAAAACTCTGTGGGCATGGAGATGAAATGACAAGTTCAGTTTTCCAATCTTCGCTCTACAAAAGTTCATGCTACCAGATTCTTCCTTTTGGTTAGTCTCAAATGTGCTACAAGATAATAATAATAATAATAATAAGAAGAAGAAGAAGAAGAAGAAGAAGAAGAAGAAGAAGATCCCTTGCCATATTTGTGTACAATGTAGGATATTTTGAAGCACTCAATCAGAAGCTGGAGGAATTCCTAGTCTTTCCTTACTCCCTGTGCCTTTTGGGCTCCTTTATGATAAATGGCATTGTATGTACTGTAGAAGTCTTGTACAGTTGCAGAAATATGGTCTAACAGTACAGTTGTTTGTTGGAATGCATAAAACATATTTACAAATTGGCTAACTGGCACACTGTCCAATATATTTCACTTAAAAATAGTTCCACATGGGACTTTTGTCTGTATTTTACACTCCTATTTTGTTGTTTATCCATTGCATTGTTATTCTGGCTGAGAAGCTACTGTCCCTGCACTGCCCTCTCTAAAAGCCCCAAGAATTCCTTACGGCGAAAGCTGCCCTCTCGGTCCCGTTCTCGGTCCCGTTCTCGATCCCGGTCCCGATCTCTGTCTCTCTCCCTATCGTGTTCTCGATCCCGGTCTTTCTCCCGGTCCCGATCTCTTTCTCTGTCTCGATCTCTACTCCTGTCCCGGCTGCGATCCCGATCATAGTCCCACTCATAACCAGGCAAGTTTTCACTCCGCTCTGAGTCCTTCTCTGGATCCCTGCTCGCCTCTGATTCCTTCTCTTGATCTCGGAGGCGATCACTGGAGCTCACAAAGCTGGAAAAAGGAATATGCCAGAAAAAGGATGGATTGTCAGGGGAGGTGAAAGATATTTGAAGACTCTCTTGCTTGTTGCACAAAGAAAGATATTACGGAGTAGCACCTTAAATCTGTGGCTACAGCACATTGTACATATGCAAAATGTCACTAATTGGTCTGATATAATTGGAAGCAGTGGCAGCCAATAATGACACAATTGCCAGGATGTTATACCACTCATGTAGATCCTTAAAGCTTGCAAGGGAGTATATGGTGCATAATGTGACCTTTTTATCTCCCACTGACTTGTACTAAACCTTTAAAAACCATTGCTTTCGGTTTATGTTTTGGGACTTTCTGATTAGAAAAGAAGACCCTTTTTCCTGCACAAAAACTAAGGAGTTTTCTCCTCATGAACGCAAAGTTTCACATGCAAACTAATTTTTTTAGGCAAAGAAGTTCCCAAATGTGGAGAAAAAATTATGGGTGTTGACCCATTTCTTCAAGGTGCCCCAATGTGTTGAGATACCCTTTCTTGTCAAGGATGAGGAAATTTACATGTCTAGTTGTCTCCAGAAACTAATTTGCAGAGAACCTTGGTTAATAATGTACAGTGCGCCCTTGCCTTACACAGGGGATCCACTCTGGAGCACCCTGTGTAAGGCAAATAGCATTTATGCCCGAGCCCCATTGAAAATAATGGGGCTCATGCACACCGCACACATGGCACATGCACCGTGGGAGCAATTTCTGTCATGCGGCTTTCAGCATAAGCTGAAAGCTGCACAAGGGGCACCCGCATATGATGCGGAGGCACTGCAATTGCCATTGTCAGTCCTCTCTGGATTTAATTTTCCTCTGACAAGTATTACATACAATTTTGATCTCTTGGCCTATACCTTTGTATACATGGAGATTTATACACAGACACAAACCTCGACTGCAGGATAACACTTTTCATAAAGGAATCCATAAAGGCTTATCCCAAAATAGGTTCCTTTGTCAGTAGGATGCCACAAAACTCTATTTAATGGTGCAGCTTTCACAATATAGCCTAGAAGCTCAGCACCCACTTCCACCAGCACCTGCTTCCACCAGCAAAATTAATATTTCACTCTAAACCAGTAAAAGGAGAAATTTATAGTTCATAAAAACACAAAAAGGGGGCCTTTCACAATACACAGTTATAGCATTAAGTCCATCTTAACTACCACGGTACCATCCTATGTGATTCTGGAGTTTTTAGTTTGATGAGGTGCTAGAACTCTGAGGCAGAGAATTCTAAACACTTCATAGAAATAATGGATCCAGGGATTCCATGGGATGGTGTGAAAAATAACAAAAATGGGGGCTCTCACTCTTAGGCTGCACCTGCACTGCAGAAATAATATAGTTTGAAACTGCTTCAATTGTTATGGTTCCTTCTTCTGGAATTCTGAGGATTTGTAGCATGTTGTGGCACCAAAACTCTCTGACAGAGAAGGTTATCTCCCCAAAAGCTGTGTCAAAATTTCTTCAGTTAGTTAGAAATTCCCTATTCTTTCTCTACTCATTGGCCAGAAATGTACATGACTAGAAAATGAGAGGATCAGGTAGGCAATAGTTAACCTTTTGTGCCTCACACCCTACTCTTTGCCTTTCAGTTTGACATATCGAAAAGAAGGGGACTTTCTCCTTTATTTATAAATATTAATCTCTGATTTACAAGTGTTAATCAATGCATTCTATGTTTAAGTCATAGACGCTTTGCTGTAAATGTCCAAATCCTGGAGTTTGTAGTTTGGGAAGCACTCTGGCAGAGCATTGCAAACATTTCACAGAAATACAGATCCCAGGACTCTATAGGATGAAATCCTGGCAGTTAAAGTCGTATCAAAGTAGTGCAAAATGACTGTACCATAAAAACTCCAGCTGTTATTTAAAGGACTGCTCTGAAATGCGGTGAGACTTTACTTGTCTAATTTCACACAGACAGAAGTAATTATGTTGATTTTATAATCAGAACCAACCTTTCATAGAGAGATTTCCTCTGGGGGCGCCATGTCTAGAACAAAGTATTTTTGAAAGGAAAGAAAAGACAAAAGTAGTGAGTGAACTATTGAAATCAGTTGAGCTAGTGGTCAGAACATCTTTGTCCTTGCTTTTCCCCTTTAATTGCCCCAAGATTTTATGGCAGCCATCCTTAATCTCATGCCCCCGATATCTTGGACTACAGACTTAATTATTTCAGCCTGTACAAAATGGAATAATAAATCTATAGTCCTATAAATCTATAGTCGAACACAATTTGTGGACTATTCTACAGAACAGGCTTCCTCAGCCTGGATTCTCTGGATACCTAGGGGTCCATGATAGATTACTAGTGGATCTGCAAAGGATCATGAATAGAAAAAAAAATGCATTTTTTGATCTGTATATACAGTTGCCTCCCATGCCCACAGATGGTGTATCCAGGGATTCAATCATCCATGGCTTTAAAATATTTACACAATAAATAAATAAATCCAAAGAGCAATCCTTCACTTTGCCATTTTATAAAAGGGACACCATTTTACTACACCACTGTATGTAATGGGACAAGCATCTATGGATTTTGGTATCCACAGGGGATTCTGGAACCAAGCTCTAGTATATTCCAAAGGCCCGTTGTATAATAATTTTTATTGGGTTTAGAAAAAAGGCTGCTTTAGTATGTAGTTTTTCTTCACCAGTAGTTGCACAACTTCATTTCATATGTTGTACACACAGCTGGCTGCCCAATTTGTAACAAAGGAGGCATTTGAGAATCCATTACCTAGCATCCATCCCTTTGGCTATACTCCCTGGAGCTTAATCCAAGCTGTTCTTCTAGAGAGCTTTTTTCCCCCATTTTAACCCACAATAGACTTGCCCAATGCAGTCTTCCCACTATGAACTGAAGTCTACATCCATCATACCCTCTTGCCAGCCTGAGATGCAAAAGCCCCATGCCAGCACTCATAGTTCTTTCTCACCAACCTCTTCTCATATAGACAGTAAGAAAATGTGGCTTTCTTGACTACAGTTCCCAGAATCACTACCCAGACTGGCTAATGACTATGTTGACTGGGGGATACTGAGGCTTACAGTAAAAAAAGAAAAATAATTCACCCAGACATTGCCTATATATGTGGGCTGAACTCCATCAAAGAAGTAGACACCATATGCCAATATTCTAAATTCCTCAGATGTCTTGGATTTCAACTCTCAGGACTTTATCACCCCACCCTTGTATTGGCCATGATTGTGTTAATGAAGGGAAGTGCACACATATCAGTTTGGGAGCATTCCATACCATACATCCCTCCATTTGCATGGCTGGACATGGTCTCTTCTGCCCTTGTCTTTAACCCTGCCTCCCTGCCCTATACCCTAGCCAGTGTGTATTTTGTTTGTGGGTGGGTGGGTGTTTGTTTTTCTCAACACAATTCCAGAGTTATGCTATCTCCATGGTTTTAAAATCCAAAGTTTTAAAAAATAAATGAAAGTAAAAAATAAAAAACCCAGCTATTCTGGAATAGCATTGGGGAGGGGGAGAGGAGAAGACACAGATATATAACTGCGCAGTCCCAGAACTACAACAATCAATAATTTATTGATGTTGTTGTTGTGTGCCTTCAAGTCGTTTCCAACTTATGGCAAACCTAAGATGAAACTATCACAGCATTGTCTTGGCCGGTTTCTTCAGAGGGGGCTTGCTATTGCCATCCTCTTAGGCTGAGAGAGTGTGACTTGCCCAAGTTCCCCCAGTGGGTTTTCATGGTTGAGCTGGGATTCAAACCTGGTCTCCAGAGTTGTAGTCCAGTGCTCAAACCACTGATAATTAGCACGATTGGGAGCTTATTGACAGGTGTTCCTCATCAATGCCACGGTGCAAGCTAACAATGATCGAAAGACAAGGCAAGGACGAGAGGGCATATGATAGGTATCAACAAATAAAAATTACTGAATTTTTATGGTGGTTTAAAATCCGTGTGTGATAAAGTCCCAGAATCCCTAGCCATTGGCCATACTGGGTAGGGCTTTTGGAATTTGAGGATCAAAATATCTAGAAGACTACATGGTGAAAACCATTAACCTTTCACCACAACCAGGGAATGGAAAAGCAAACGCTCTTTACCCTAATCCAACCCATTTGTCTGATCTAGAACCCCAAATTCCAGTTACCTCTTGGGAATCGTCATCTGCTGAGATGCTGCGCTGAAAAGGCTGGAAAGTTGGGGCTGGCCCTTTTTCGGGATCCTAAAGACACACAAAGAGGTTAAGAGTGTGTGGGACATGAATCAGTCCTGTTACATAGATCTTCTGTTCATGCCTCTACCCATTTCCACTTACTTTCAGCTTCCCCTCCAGAGTGCGAGAGCGCTTGAATCCCGAGTTCTTGTTCTCAGCTTTAATAGCGCTAATGGCCCCTGTTTTCACCAGCATTTTGGCTTGCTCTGTAGCGGTCGCTGTATCCACTATGGGTTGGTCCGAGATGGCTGAGAAACAAAAAGAGAGTGGTGTCCAGGACTGTAGAAATAATCCAGTTCTACACCACTTTATCTGCCAAGGCTCAATACAATCCTGGGAACTGTAGTTTTGTGAGACATTTAGCCTTCTCTGTCATATTGCTTTGGTGCCAAAACAAACTACAAATTCAAGGATTCCATGGGATGGAGTTATGGCAGTTAAGGTGGTATCCAACTGGATTACAGTTGCAGTGCAAAGACAGGCCAGGATGATCTAGGTATTACCATACCCTGCCCCTTCCCATCCTCTTCTTTCACAAATGCCTGACTTACAGCGTTTAATTCCTCCCTGGCTGGCTTGGCTGGTTGAACTCTGTTGCTTCTTTAAGGCCATGAGGGCCTTTTTCTGGGGGAAAAGGGAAGAAAGAAAAAAGGTTAACAATGGATGTTCCCAGACTATCTGAAGGACTCTCCCATACAAATTTTTCAGGTTCGCAGAGAGGCACTTCTTTTGATCCCACAGCTTTCAGGGCCACATTTGCTGGGACAGAAGAGAGGGCCTTCTTGGTGGCTGCTCCCAAAATGCATGGAACCCTTAAGGGACACGAAACTTTCCTTTTCTTCCCTGCTGCACTTCTGCTAGCAAGCAAATATCTTTTTATTTAGTTGGATTGTTGACTGGGCCTTTTAACTTGTGCATGCTCTGCTCTTTAATTGATGTCTTTAAGTTGCTTATTAATCCAATTGTATTTCAACATGATGAACGATTAATTGCGCTGTAATAATCTATCGGGTTTTTCCCCCTGTGTTTATTGACCTGGTTGTGAGTCCCCAAATTCAAAGAAAAGCAGTACATCTCTCACTGCAAAAGACCACAGGGCAGTGAGAAACCTTTGCTTGAAGAAGCCCTAACTTGGTCACTTGCCTGTACTCTAGGGAGCTTCAACTGCAGAATTTCAAAAGCAACAGCACAGTCCCCATAGAATTTGGGTGAGAGCGTTCCAATGCAACCCCCTGGATCCCTTGAATAGAAAAACCCACCTAATTATTAGTGCACAATAAAGACTAATGCAAAATTCTATGTTTAAGCCACACACAAAAAAACCCACAAATGCACAAGTATCTAATAGGGGATGCAGGGTTGTGCAATACTATAGTCGGCCCTCCATATCCACAGATTCTGCATCCATAGATTCAACCATCCATGGCTTGAAAATATTAAAAATTCCAAAAGGAAACCTTAACTTTGCCATTTTATATAAGGGACACCATTTTACCACCCCATCGTATGTTAAGAGGACTTGAGCATCCATAGATTTCGATACTCATGGGATGTCCTGGAACCAAACCGCAGCAGACACCAAGGGATACATGCGAAAAAGACCTTGGGATTATTATTCATCATAAATTGAACATGCGCCTACAGGACGATGCTGCAGCACAGAACAAGAAAGGGCTTGAGTAAGGCAAAAGGACAGTTTCATGTGCTCCATCTGACCCATTCATTCAGACCAGTCTGACTTGGACAATGTCCACCATCAGTGGTCACAAGCTCTGACCTTTTTCTTGAGTTTGGCAAACTTCTTCTGTAGAGCTTCTTCTTCTTCTGTCAGTCCCGGCGGTAAAACGATCATGATTGCTCTGCAATGTATGGGAAGAAAAGAAAAACAACTCAGGTAAAGCCTATGGATGGTCTTTGGTGAGCAACTTACAGTGGCACAGGGACCTTTTTGCCCAATCCAAGGTTGTATAGAAAAGCCCAATGTTGTATAGAAATATAGAAAACCAACTTACTGGTTGGCTTTCACAAGGAGACAAAGAGATAGCCACGTAAGGTCCGAAACAGACTGCAGAAATAATCCAGTTTGAGACCGCTTTAAATGGCCTGGCTCAATGCTTGGGAATTCTGGGAACTGTAGCTTTGTGAGTAAAATTTAGCCTTCTCTGTCAGAGAGCTCTGGTGCCACAACCAGGATTGCCTAGCACTGAGCCAGGTCAGTCGAAGCAGTCTCAAACTGGATTATTTCTGCAGTATGTGTTTAGATCTTAGTCTGTTCTGGCATAAAAAGACATGAATGAATCCAGTTGTACCTTTTAAGACAGTGTCTTATATTAAATTTTGCTCCCAAAGATGAGCTAGGTCTTATTTTCAGGGGACGTCTTATCTCTCCACGAAGAAGAATTCACATTTATTGTTGGGGGGAAAAAAAGAACATTATATACTATATATATATATATATATATACACACACACAAACTTTGCTAGGTCTTACTTTTGGGGGAGGCCTTATATTTAGCAATTCAGCAAAACCTCTACTAGGCCTTACTCTCAGGGCCGGCTTATTTTAATTAACAAATTATTCTACCTTGTCTATATAGGATACACTGCTACGTGTTATTTCATCTTTTGTTGTGTGGCTCTCTGGCTCAAGGCTATGGAATTCTGGGAGTTGGAGTTTGTTGTGGGGCCCAGAGTGGAATTGCATATTTATATATATGTATGTATATATGTATATAATATTTATATTTATATATACATATATATATATATATATACTAATTAAAATATTATCTGTATATATATATATATATATATATATGCATATTTATATATATATATATATATGTATGTATATATGTATTTATATTTATATATAATATTTATATATAATAATTAAAGTGTTATCTATCTTTATAGATAGATATAGATATAGATAGATATGCATATTTATATATATTTATGTGTATATATATATATTTATATATAATATTTATATACAGTAACTAAAATATTATCTGTATATATATCTACATATATATATAGATAGAATTGCATATTTATATATATGCATGTATGTATATATGTATATAATACTTATATTATATATATATATATATATACTAATTAAAATATTATCTGTATTTACATATATATATATGCATATTTATATATATGTATGTATATATATAATATTTATATATAATATTTATACATACTAATTAAAATATTATCTGTATATATATAGATAGATATAGATAGGTCTGCATATTTATATATATGTATATATATGTATATATACAATTTATACAATATATATATATATATATATATAATATTTACATATAATAATTAAACTATTATGCATGTCATGATAAGAATAATGAATGATTGCCCCCATTTACCTCCCTTCCTCTCTTCCCTTAATCTTCTCCTCCAGAGTTTCTTGCTGGCCCCTCCTCCTTGCAATCATGGAGGAGAGAGGAGGAGATGGAGGCTGGCCCTTTAACATTTGCATAACCTGCCCAGCGACGCCAAGCCTATTGGTCGTTTGAAAAGGCTGCTGGAAAGCGATACGCTCTCAAGCGGCCTTCATTTGCATACCAGACGCTCATTGGATGAATTGCAGGAAAGGGCAGAAAAACGTTCGAAGCCAGGGAAGCCTTTCCTCATTTGCATATCGCGCTCCCATTGGCCAGCGGGTGCGTTGCGTCACTTACCTAAAGAAGAAGAAGAACAACAACGATTCCTCCCCCCCTCGGCGCTTTCTCCAGCCCTTATGGGCATTGTCCAATCGCCTTTCGACTTCGCGGCTACTTCCGCCCTTAAATGAAGCGCAACCGGAGCCACTTCCGCCCGACTAAAGGAGGATAACATTGTCCCCTTTTTTGTTTGCGAGGGAAGCTTCCGCCCTCAACTGAAGCCACCCAGCGACGACGAGGAGGGGTACTTCCGGTTTAGGGGAAGCCACGCCCCTGTGTGCTCCACCGTGGCTCACTAGTCTCTGTTGATTGACAGCATCATGGAGCAGGAGAGGATAGGTAGGAAGGGAGGGGTTCCCATTCTATTTATAGTTTAATTATTAATTATAAGTATTTATTATATTATTATTATTATAAATATCTTAATCTATATAATTTTTATATATTATAAATTATTATAATGTAATTATTTTCTTATAAGTATTTGTTATATTTATAATTATGAATGTGTTTATTTATATTTTTATATAATATAAATAATTATAATATAATTATTTTTATAAGTATTTATTGTATTTATAATTAAAAATATGCTTATTTATATAATATTTATATATGATAAATAATTATAATTTAATTATTTATTATAAGTACTTATTGTTTTATCATTATAAATACCTTTACTTATATAATATTTATATATAATAAATATAATTTAATTATTTCTTATAAGTATTGAATTTTATAATTATAAATATGTTTATTTATATAATATTTATATATAATAAATATAATTTAATTATTTCTTATGAGTATTTATTGTATTTATAATAATAAATATGTTTATCTATATAATATTTATGTATTATAAATAATTATAATTATTTCTTATGAGTATTTATTGTATTTATAAGTATAAATACGTTTATTTGTATAATATTTATATATAATAAATAATTATAATTTATTTAGTTCTTATAAGTATTTATTGTATTTATAATTATAAATATGTTTACTTTTTAAATGTTTACTTATTACTTATTATAGTTATAATTATAAATATGTTTATTTGTATAATATTTATATATAATAAATAATTATATTTTAATTATTTCTTATAAGTATTTATTGTATTTATAATTATAAATATGATTACTTATTAAATATGTTTACTTATTTCTTATTATAGTTATAATTATAAATATGTTTATTTGTATAATATTTATATATAATAAATAATTATATTTTAATTATTTCTTATAAGTATTTATTATATTCGTAATTATAAATACGTTTCTTTATATATTTATACAATATAAATAATTGTAATTTAATTATTAATTGTAAGTATTTATTATAGTTATAATTATAAATGTATTTATTTATATACGTAATACTGTATATCATAAATAATAATAATTTAATCATTAATTGTAAGTATTTGTCATAGTTATGATTATAAATATTTATTTATAATTTTAATTATGAGAAGTAGTTATTGACTTTGGATTGGCTTTGGAATGGCTTCATCGGAACAGCATTCACGTGTGATAATTCAATGCGCATTCATGTGGATTCACTTGGATGGATTGGGGCTGCAAAAAACCCTCGTCTGATAAGGGCCCTAGAGCAACGGTTCTCAACCTGTGGGGCGAACAACCCTTTCACAAGGGGTCACCTAAGACCATCGGAAAACATGTATTTCCGATGGTCTTAGGAACTGAAACGAAAATAATTTTATGGTTGGGGATCACTACAGCATGAAGAACTGTATTAAAGCATTGCGGCATTAGGAAGGTTGGGAACCACTGACCTAAAGAGTCCTAAGTCCAAAACACACTGCAGAAATAATCCAGTTTTAGACCGCTTTGACTGCCCCGGCTCAGTGCTAGGGAATCCTGGGAATCGTAGTTTATGGTTGACCCAAAGCTGACAGAGAAGGTTAAACGTCTCGCAAAACTACAGTTCCCAGAATTTCCTAGCATTTGAGCCGGGGCAGTTAAAGCAGTCTCAAACGGGATTATTTCTGCTGTTTGGACCCTAGAGAAAACACTTCTGTAGGGGATTTGTGGCTCCTCCAAAACAATCCGATGGTCAGTTTATGGTGGATGTTGACCACAGGGTTGTACTGGAGGACCTAAAGATTGCTAGAGAGGTGGTTTAAAATAGTGGGGTTTTTTTATTTGTGCTTTTTCCACTTTCGTGGGGGCTTCTGCGCCCCTAACCTCGGCGAATGTGGAGGGCCCGCTGTCGGTCTAAATCTCATGGGTCCCAGTTTCCAAGCAAGGAAATCCTATCCGAAGTAACAGCAAACTGGCGCTGAAAAGACAAGAGTTAATAGGATGGTTGTGGGTTTTAAAATATCCTTGCTTTCTTGTTTTCTTCCAGTCCTGCCCCCCAGGGGACCTCTGGATCTGCCCCTCTCGATTCTGGAGGTCGGATGTGCTGGTCGCTTCGAGCTCATCACCCAAGAAAAGGGAACTCATGGAGAGGGATTTCCACTCACCACGGTAAGGCCTTGGAGCAATGCCGTTCACCCCAGGTATGATATTTCCTCATGGAAAAAGGTAATAATCAATCCTCACATCATTGGCTAGAAATTGTCTGAATTTATTCCACAGTTCCTACCATCTGTCTTTCCAGCTAGTAGAGGTTGAGTCTCCCTCATCCAAAATGCTTGGGACCAGAGGTGTTTTGTATTTAGGACTTTTTTGGAGGAGGCTTTTGGAGTACCTATATTTGCATATGCATACGAGGGGGTATCCAAAAGTTTTAAAATTTTTTTAAAAATTTAAAATAAAAATAAAAAAAATAAAAATAAACCTTTAAAAAAAATTGACAGAAAGTACGTTTCGATTTGTAGTTGTTAACTTAATCTCTATGTAGTCACTAGATTTATACATTTTTCCCAGCATATCTTGACCTTCTGAATACCTGATATTGTAGAAGTCTGCAGATTGCGCCTTACAAGAGGAGGTATCGTAAAGTAATAATTATCACCCAGAAGCTATTATGGCATATTGATGAAATTTTGTCAGGGTCATCATTGGTCCCTAAGAGCATGTTGCTGAGAAAATCATCTCATTGCGTCCTTTATTTTTGTGACTGGCTCTGCCAGAAGCGACTAAAGTGTAAAATCCTTGTCAGCCACAATCTGCAGACGTCTATAATAATGGTATTTGGAGGGTCAAGAAATGCTGGGGGAAATTTGTAAATCTAGATAGTGACTACATAGAGATAAGTTAACAACTACAAATCACAACAAACTTTCTGTCAAATTTTTTAAAAGGTGATCATTAAAACTTTTGGATACCCCCTGGTACATAATGAGATATCTTGGAGATGTGGGTCCCAAGGCTAAACCCAAAATTCATTTATGTTTCACATGCACCTTATACACATAGCCTGAAGGTAATTTTATACACACATATTTGTTCATAATTTTGTGCATGAAACAAAGTTTGTGTACATTGAACCATCAGAAAACAAAGGTGTCACTATCTTGGCCACCCATGAAAAAAAAGTGTCTGTTTCTGGAATATTTCAGATTTCAGAATTTTGGATTAGAAAGTTTTAGCCTGTAGCTATAAAAAGAAAGCAAGATTTCAACTAATTATATTTAACAGTTTTCTATGTCATGTAGCTGGGGTAGACAGGAAGACCTCACTTACAGAGAATCTCCTTTGACCTTTACATTGATCCTAAAGTCTGTCAGCCAGAGCCAGGGGCAAAACATTAGTTATGTTGGCCAGGTGAATAGCATAGTTTAGTGGTTTGAACCATGGAAAGCCACTGGGAAACCTTGTGCAAATCACACTCTCTCAGCCTCTGGGAAAGGCAATGGCAAACCCCCTCTGAACAAATTTTGCCAATACCCCCAACCCATGGTTCTCCTCTTTTTCTCTCCTTCCCCTGTTATTTATTTATTCATTTGACACTCTAATTTTTTTTATTAAATTTTATTGATTAAAAACATTACATAAAAACAAATCCTTTGTAGATGTTATGAATCCATGTGGTGTCTCTAGTGAAAAACAAACAAGCAAAAGAAGAAAAAGATCGAAACGCCATGTATACAACACGTTACAGCTGCTTCCAAGTAAACGTCATATACCTCCAAAAAAAAAAAAATTAATATTTTCTTTCTTCTTTTTCTTCCCTTCTTTCCTCAATAATCTCTTCTATCATTTTTCACTAGAATAAAAACTTCTTTTTTAAACATAATCCATAGTCTAGAACGTGAATACTTTTTTTTTTCAGTTCAGATTTAGCAGTTAGTAGCAGTTATATTATCACATATTAATTCTGATGATACTGATGCACTTTGACTTTGATTGGTATGTGTCACTTAATTATAGTCGTTATCAATAAATGCTTATCGATTTGGTACTTTCTGTCTACCTTATTTGATTGATTTTTCCTTTATATTTTTTCAATATTATCTGCACCCATTTTTTACACATCTGTTGCTATTTCATTTTACAGGTGTTTATAAGTTAAACGTAAATGGTACAGGATTAAGAGTGAGCTCCTATTCTTTCATTGATGTATTTCATAACCAATTCCCATTCTTGATTACATTTATCCATTTCATCTCTCAAGAGATATGTTAACTTGTCCATAGACATCATATCGTACACCTTTACAAACCATTCATTTAGACTTGGCTCATCTTTACTTTTCCATTTTTTAGCTAAGATCATTCTTGCCGCCGTTAGCAAGTAAAATATAATTTTCCCATATGTCTTTTCAATTTCTTTTTCTATCATACCGAGTAGGAAAACTGATGGGTCAAAATTTAGCTTCACTTTGATCATTCCCTCAATTGCTAACTGTATTTGTTTCCAGTATTTTCTAGACCTCTTACAGTCCCACCACATATGAATAAAAGAGCCCTCTTTATCCTCACAATTCCAACATTTCCTATTGTTGTTCTTATATATCTTAGCTAATTTTACCGGTGTTAAGTACCATCTGTATTGTATTTTATAATAATTTTCTTTAACTTCAGCACTTAAAGTATATTTCAGTCTCCTTGTCCAGTTCTTTTCCCAGCTCTCCAAAAGAATTGCTTTTCCTATATCTTGAGACCAGCTTATCATAAATTGTTTGATAGTTTCATCTTCCGTCTCCAAGTTAAGCAGCAATTTATACATCTTAGAGATGAAGTGTTTTTGATTACTTAACATCAGTTTATCGAAATCTGTCTCTCCTATTTCTAATTGTGAAGTTTTCAAATCAATCCTATATTGCTCAACAAGTTGCCTATATTGAAGCCAATTACATCTTACACCCTCTGTAATGAGTTCTTCTATGGTTTTGAGTGTTCCCTTTCCTTTTCTCTGCAAGTTCTTATATGTCAGCCATCCCGTCTCCTGTATTCTTGAATCTTTATGGAATGCTTCATTAGTAGATGTCCATACCGGTATTTTCTTTATGAAGTATCTCTTATATTTCGTCCAGACTCTCATCAACGATCTTCTTATCGGATGCTTGTTGAAATTGGTATCTTCTCTTATCTTATCATAAATCAGATATGCGTGCCATCCAAATTTATTATTTATACCTTCCAATCGTAGTAATTTTTCGTTTTTTAACTGTATCCATTCTTTTATCCACTCCATTGAACATGCATAAAAATATAATTTAAAGTTTGGAACTCCCAATCCACCCTTCTCCTTTTTATCTTGAAGTATTTTAAGTTTCACCCTGGGTTTTTTTCCCTCCCAAATAAATGTTGTAATATCTTTATTCCAATTTTTAAAGGGTCTCTCATTTTGAATTATCGGTAATGTCTGAAAGAGAAATAATAGTTTGGATGTCACGCACATTTTGATTATTGCTATTCTTCCAAACCAAGACAATCCTAATTTAGACCATTTTGTAAGATCTTTCTTAATTTTGTTCCATACAATTGTATAGTTATTTTTGAATAAGTCAGAGTTTCTTTTAATGATGTTAACTCCTAGATATCTTATTTTATCTTTAATTTCAAACCCTGTTGTTTCAGTTAGTTTATTTTTTTCCTTTTCTGTTAAATTCATTGCTAATATCTTGGTTTTTGTATTATTAGTCTTTAAACCCGCCACCTTTCCATATTCTTTTATAATATCCAGTAATGTTTCGATATTTTCATTTGGGTTGGCTAGCGTAAAAACTACGTCGTCTGCGTATGCTTTAAGTTTAAATTCACTATTTCCGATTTTTATCCCTTCAATTGATTTTTCTTCTCTAATTTTATTATTTTATTATTTAAAACTTATATTACATATTATGTGCCTTTGTGGTAGAAATCCATTCTGGTCTTTGTTTATCCAATTTTGTAGTACCTTTTTAAATCTTTTTGCCAATATTGCCGCAAATATTTTGTAATCTGTATTCAAAAGCGCTATTGGTCTGTAATTTTTCGGGTTTTCTCTATCTGTGTCTTCTTTTGGAATCAGTGTGATATATGAGTGTTTCCAAGATTCCGGAAAATTTCCTTTTAAGATATTATTCATGACTTCTGTGAGTGGGTTTACTATAGTGTTTATAACCTTTTTATAATATAAAGCTGATAGTCCGTCTGGTCCTGGGGATTTTCCTGTTTTTAATTCTTTTATTGCTTCCTTTATTTCCTCGGGTGTAATATTTTTATCTAAATCTTCCTGTTGAGACTTATTTATTTGTTGTATTTTTGTCCCTTTGATATATCTTTCCATTTCAATCTCTTCTATCTTATTTTTAGTGAATAGGTCCCTATAATATTTATGGAATACATCGATTATTTCTTTTTGTTCTGTAGCTAATTTCTCTCCAGCCCTTATTCTCCATATTGTTGCTTTTGTTCTATTTTGCTTTATTTTCCATGCTAACCATCTTCCGGGTTTGTTTCCTTGTTCAAAAAACCTTTGTCTTGAGTATTTAATTTTTTTCTCCATCTCTTCAGTTAATATTAGAGAGATTTCCTTCTGCAAAATTTGGATCTCTTCTAGAAGTTGTTTTTTATTATCTCCAGTACTTTTTATCTTATTCTCTTTTTGCTTTAGATTATATAGAAGATTCTTTATTTTCTTGTCTGATTCTTTCTTTCTTTCTGCACCCTTCTGAATAAAAAAACCTCTCATTACTGCTTTAGACGTGTCCCAAACCACATTTGATCCGACCCCATTGTTTAGGTTTTCTTTGAAAAACCATTCAAGATTTTTTTGTGATTGTTCCACGGTTTTTTCATCTTTCAATATATTTTCATTTAAACGCCAGTGGAATTCTTTCTTACCAATTAAGATTTCCATTGTTATGGGGTTGTGATCAGATGCTATTTTTGGTAAAATATCCATTGATTTTATTTTGGGAGCTATTACCGGCGAGATTAGAAACATATCTAAACGGGACCATGATTGGTGACGATCTGAAAAAAAAGTGTAGTCCTTAATATTGCCATATTTTATCCTCCATATATCCATTAAAATTAATTGTTCTTTCATGTTAAAGAAAGATTTGGGCAGTTTACCTTGTTTCTCGTTAATAGCCTTTTGAGATTTTCTATCTATCTTAGGGTCTATTACCCCGTTCCAGTCTCCCATCATAATAATCTCTGTGTAATCAAACCGTGATATTATTTTTCCTAATTTACTGTAAAATTTGTCCTTGTTAGTGTTTGGTGCATAAATCCCTATCACTAATGTCTTTCCCGAGATTACATTTATTTCTACACCTATGTATTGACCTCTCTCATCATTGAATACTTCTTTAGCCTGGATTTTTTCATTTACATATATCACTACCCCCTTTTTTCTTTTATCCCCCGCAGATACAAATTCCTTACCCAACTTTTTGTTTATTAAATATTTTTTTTCTGTATTTTTGATATGTGTTTCTTGTAGACATAAAATGTCCAATTTTTGTTTATTTAGGTAGTGATAGACTTTTTTTCTTTTTTGAGGGGAGTTTAACCCTTTTATGTTCCAGGATAATACTTTTATTGTACTATTCATTTAATGTTCCTGTTGCCCCTAACATTTGTAGATCTTCCTCAGTAGAATTTCTGGATTCTTCTGAGTCGTCCTCTCTTTCAGATGTATTATCTTCCTTGTTGGTCTTGATGTCTCTAGTTTTTGATGACATATTTTTCTTTTGTTTCTGATTTTTCTGTTCTTCTTCTTCTTGTTCCAAGTCTTTTAGGAAGTCTTCTAGAAAGTCTCTCGCCATTTCAATTGAGCTGATTTTAACTCTTCTTTGTCTATATCTGAATGTTATTCCTTCTGGAGTTTCCCATCTATATTGAATTCCAGCGTCTCTTAAGGCTCGGGTTAGGAATGAGTATTTTTTTCGTTTTCTTAACACTGTTCCTGAAATGTCTTTCATCAATTGCAATTCAACTCCATCTACAATCAGTTTTGCCTCATATTGTCTCTGTAGCACTGCTTCTTTCATCCTAGTTCTTACAAAGTATACCACAATGTCTCTGGGTAATTTTTTTTGCTTCGCTATCCATGAGTTGATGCGAAAAACTTTATCCAGTTCTTCCTCCATTTTTGTTTTGTCCTTTTTAAGAAATTCAGCCAAAATCATGACCATACTTTCAAAAAGATTTTCATTTTCAACTTCAGGTAAGCCCCTTATTCTCAAGCATCTCTCTCTCATCTTTTGATCCCAGATAATTTTTTCCTCTTGCATTTCTTTTCTTTTGTTAATTTCTTCTTTTAATCTTTCCTCCAAATCTTGATTTTTTCTTTCTAACATTTTCATTTTAGTTTTAACTTGTCTAACATCTGTCGTTATTGTTTTGATAGATTGATTAATTTCATTTAAGTCTGCCCTGATGCCTTGGGATATCTCCCCTTTCATCCTTTCCATGTCTTGTCTGATGTCTTCTTTATCTCTTTTCATATCTCTTCTAAGTTCTTCTTTGTCCTGTTTCATTTCTTGACGCATCTGTCTTATCTCTTCAAGCATCATTAAGGAGGTGTCTTGAGTACCAATATTTTCTAAAGATGTTCTTCTTTGCACTTGTCCTTGTGTTTGTTGAATTCTGATAGTTTGTAGCCTTGTATTCATTTTGTCCAGTCAAAATTTGTAGCTATGCTTTTACTTAGATTTTTTGTCAAGGGATTTCTTTCTTTTTTCTTTTTCTTTTTTTTTTTTGCCACTAGATGTCTCCGTTGAGCTATTGTAGTTATATTGCCAAAACTGCCCTGTTGGTGCTTCTCAGTGTGTCCTTGTACTGATTTCTCTCACCTGTGGGTTTTTTTTTCCAGAGTCTTTCTTCTTTCTTGGTTGTTATTATTGTTGTTATTCCTCCGTCTCTGTCTCCTCCAAGCTGGATTCTCTCTCCTCTTCCACACACACTTGCCTTTTTCAGTCTCCTTTCTCCTGGGCCAGCTACAGTCTTCCCTCCGTCTCTGTCTCCTCCAAGCTGGATTCTCTCTCCTCTTCCACACACACTTGCCTCTTTCAGTCTCCTTTCTCCTGGGCCAGCTACAGTCTTCCCTCCGTCTCTGTCTCCTCCAAGCTGGATTCTCTCTCCTCTTCCACACACACTCGCCTCCTTCAGTCTCCTCTCTCCTCTTCCTCGCTTCTCTGTCCCTTTTTACTACTCGCACTTTTCAGCCTCTCTTAAGTCAAGCCAAATCCTTTTACTGCTTCCACACAATTCCCAGAGTTCCTTTTCAGTCTCCTTCAAATATTGCTTTTAGTCTTAGAGGTGGAGGTACCAATCCCAAAAATGAAAGTTCTATTGAAAAGTTAAGTTGCTAGTCAGTCTTTTCCCAACCAAATCTGAACAATATTGAATTTACTCACTTCAGATTGTAATTGATTGTTTTGATATAGTAGCTGCTGGCGTCTGTGTGCCACCCAAGGTGGCGGCTTGAGCGTGGTCGCGTTCTGTCCTTTGGTCTTTCTTTCTCCGCGCCTCCGAGCAGTTAGATCTTCTTTTCACTGTCTCCCAGCGCGATCAGACCCCTCTAAGGACACGACTGTGTCTCTTGTAATCAAGAAGACAATTCGGTGGGCTTCTTCGGTGTTTGAGCAGCCCCCAAACCACGCTCAAAAGGTGATCTTAATGAGAGCTACCTAAGATTCGCTCCTTTCCGACGCCATTCTAAACCTGAAGACCATTTGACACTCTAATTTTTGATTAAAGACATTCAAAGAATACACTTAGAAAAAAAATAAAAACATTCAGAACAAAAAAAAATTAAAAGGAAGAGGAAGAAGAGAAAAAAGAAAAGAAAAAGAGAACAAAGAAAAAAGAGAGAGAATTTTTAAAAAATATATAAATCTCAATAGGGCCTTGACCCCCCCACTCTTAATTGTAATGAAAAAAATAAATAAAAACAAAATATTATTCTACTATTACATATCCAACAAAACAATCCTACTAGAATTACTAACAACCATAACCACATATTATTACATCGTTCTTATTGCTCAAAACATCTATAAATGCTTTCCAATTTTCAAAAAAAATATCGGGTTGTGCTTTAGAACCATATTCAATTGGCTTGCCCTTTAGAACCATGTTAGTTTGGCTATTTGGGCTAACTCGGTAACCTTAACAATCCCATTTCTCCCATTTTTCATGGTGGTTCATGAGGAAAAAAACAATGCATCCTACACCTAGAGCCAGGAAATATTTTTTATGAATTTCAGAAGTAACAACATTTCTGCTGTCTATTTTTTTTTCTTTCTTTCTTTAATTGATGGTTCACAGCTGCCTCATGGGTTGCCTCCTTACGCTGAGGATCTGGCATCTGAACTGGAGCAGGAATTTCTCAACAGCCCTGAATGGCTTCCCATCCACCATTTTGAGAGATCTCACAGGTGAGTTTGTCAGCAGCCACAGAGCCTCCACAAGACTTCGGACAACCAAAACTTGGAAATGTTTCTTTTTGAGACACAACTTCCAGGGTATCCCAGTCCACATGGCTGTTGACCTTGTCGGCTGGAAGATTCTAGCGGTTGTAGACCAAAAATTAAAGCCATTTTTGTGTGGGAAAGAATCTCCACTGCCCAAATGAACAAATTAGTTCTCAATTAACTTTTAAGTTGGGGGCAGGAGCTGTGTTTCAGTGGGGAAAGAAGAGAAATGGTTTTTGAACTGTGCTCATTCTTTTTGAGGAAGGTTCTGGCCCCGTGAGAAAGACATCCATTCGCTTTTCGAGGTAGACGTCACACCTGTACACTCCACACTTCAGGCTGAGCGCAACCCTACTACAGGAGAGCTGCTTGGTTTCACAGAGGTAAGAAATGATCTCTTTCCCTCCACCCAGGAAGACACATTGAGTGGCAAGTAGTAAAGATGCACAGGACCAGTATCCTCTGGTACTCCTGGGCTAGAAATACCAGGAGCAGCTGTGTAGGCCATGTAGCAAAGTACATTATCATCCAAGATCCTGTGATACCATTATTGGGCCAACCCAAATGCACATTATACATGTTGCAAGCTTTCAAAGCTCCAGTGACTTCTTCACCAGGCAAAAGTGTCAAAAATCATACAGAAGAAGGGATGAAAATGACAACATTAGTCATAGGTTTGCAGATGGAAGGTCAGGTAAGGAGTCATCTTGTGGCTGTTGCTGGAAAAGAATGGATTACAGTGTGATTGT
Source organism: Urosaurus nigricauda (assembly GCA_034509955.1). Lineage (NCBI taxonomy): Eukaryota > Metazoa > Chordata > Lepidosauria > Squamata > Phrynosomatidae > Urosaurus > Urosaurus nigricauda. Next base: position 315,828,554 of record JAOEGL010000002.1, on the reverse strand, counting down.
GTGTATGCATGTGCCCCATCGATTCATGGAGCTCCATGAATTCCATTGGGTTTTCTTAGGCAAGGAATCCTCAGAGGTTGTTTTGCCAGTTCCTTCCTCTGAAATATAGCCTACAGCACCTGGGATTCATTGGCAGTCCCTCATTCAAGGACTGACAGTGCTTAGCTTCCAAGGTCAGATGGAATCTGGTGCCTCCAGGTCCCATCTGACTTAAAATCCAGCTGATTTTAAACTACGACTTTTAAATTGTTATTTTTTTTTAATTTTTGTATGAATGATTTTAATTGTGTAGTGGTTGTCTTAATCTTATATTCATATGTTTTAACCTATGTTTAAATGGTTGATTGTTTTTAGTTATTTATTGTTTGTAAATCTATGCTGTACCCTGCCTCGAACCTTGGGGAGAGGTGGATAAGCAGTAAAATATTTATTATTATTATTGCGGTACAAGTGGATAGGGCCTTTGTGTGGTTATCCTTTATTATTCATTTTTTAATAAATTGTATATCCTACCTTTCTGGCCTCCTTATAAAAAAGCACCCATAGCCAGCTGCCAGTACTAAAAATTCAAATATGAACAATTACAGCATAAAACCAGTTTAAAATATGATTTTAAAATGGGCTAGTTGGTTAAAAACATTTGAAAAATCTCTAAAAGGTTAATATTCCCTTCAATAGCAATTCTGTGTCAGAACTTTTAAAAATGACTCTTTCAGACTGCAGCTCCCAAGATTCCTCAGCCAGCTTGGCCTTTACTCAAGCTGGCTAGGGCAATGTGAGAGCTAGATGCCAAAAGAGATTTTTCCAAGCTCTTATCTTCTTAGAGCCCTCTCTAAATACAGGTTGAGTGTCCCTTATCCAGAATTCCAAAATCTGAAATACTCCAAAATTCCAAATTGTTTACATGAGTGGCTATGATAGTGACACTTTTGCTTTTTAATGGTTCAGTGTACGCAAACTTTGTTTCTTATGCACAAATTTATTCAAAATAATGTATAAAATTATCTTCAGGCTGTGTGTATATGGTGATTGGAAACATAAATGATTGTTGTGTTTAGACATGGCTGCCATCTCCAAGATATCTCATTATGTATATGCAGATATTCCAAAATCCAAAACACCTCTAGCCCTAAGCATTTTAGATAAGACAAACACAACCTGTAAAAAAGTCTTTATATCCTGGTAAAAGGATAACAGCAAGACACTTCTAAGCACCTCTGCGATAACCAGGATCTGTTGCATATCCCACTCTGTTGCCCCCGGCTATTTGGAGGAACACCTGCAAGGTTATATAGCCCTTGAACATGTTGTTCTCCTGTATTCTGTCTCTCATACTTACTGCCTCAAATCACTCATCAATCTATAACTAGGATGAGGAAACAGGTAGTCCTCCTGATACTGAAGGACATCTTATCTATTTAAATGCTATTAGCTCTGTTTTCATGCCGGGGAACTCCCATAATCCATGACTGCTGACTGAGCTGCTTAGGGCTAATGGGAACTGGGAATCTGCAGGGCCAGACATGCCCCATACGTGGTATAATAATAATAATAATAATAATAATAATAATAATAAATTTTATTTCTAACCCACCCCTCTGTCCGAGCAATCAGGGTGGGGTGCAACAAAATTAAAAACAAATCACAATTAAAAACAATTCCTACAATCCAATCCCACAACTCCCACCCCTTTAAAATGGAATTAAACTAGCGAAAAGTTAAAACAAGCCAGACATAAAAAATAAACATAATAAAACATACTAAAACCCATGATTCTTTAGCAGCATGGGGTGGCCTCAGGGTTCATAAAGCCGAGGAATTATCTGGAAAATTATCTGGAATGTAAGAACCATCAGCAGAAACTGATTGCGTATCTCTTTGACACTGCTCCCTCTCCCCCTCTTTTATGCCACTTTCAATTCCAGGCGCTTGTGGACAACATGGGCCTTTCAGCCAAGAATTCACTTTCCTTTCAGCGTGCCCCTGGTCCCCCAGCAGAAGCTCTGAGGGGCAGTGCCACCAACTATCCCTTCTGGCCAGGTATGCGGCTCCCTAGTCTCACCCCTAAGAGTTCTGAAAGTGAATGCTATGGAGTTTGTGTGCTGATCCATGGGACAGATGTTTGGCACAGATGAGCTTGGGAACAGGAGTTGATGAGAAGAGAATTTGGGGAGCGTATTACACTATATACATAACCTCTGTTCCTATGCACCCAGCTGGCACCACTGTGGAAAATCCCAGACCATTTGAATAATTCAGTTGCAGAATTTGAGTCTTTTGGTTGCAGAATTCTCACTGTGCATGTAGCCTATCCATTAACCATTCGTGCTTTGTTGTTTTCACCCACACTCCCCAGGTGGGATGGATGAACCCAGTATAGAGCAGATAAAAGCAAAAGAAGAACTAGAAGAAGACATTGATTTTGAAAAAGGTACTCAAGTCTCTTTTTACAGATTAGCCCTCCTCTCAAAAATTCTGGCCATTCTGTTTTAGTAAGGCATGCATCCTCCCTGAGACACATGATAGGGCTTGTTGTTATTTGCACTTGTTACTGTATATCTCTGGCTTTTCTTCGCTAACAAAGATTCAGGAAGGACTCATCCCACGCTTTCTACAAGCACATTGATGACTAAAAAGGCCGATCCGAGATAAACAAGTCTGGTTACAGAAAGCACAGCAGAAAGTCTCCTTGGGTGATGTTTCCAAGTTGTGGTTCTTTCTGCGTTGTTGTTTCTCTTCGAGACTCATTTGGTGTGAGTTCTCGAAAGAGGCTGCAGCATTGTGGATAGTGCGTCTCCATGCCTCCCGATGTGAGGCCAGGGCAGGCCATTGTTGGTGGTCAATTTGGCCAAGCTTGAGATGTTGTTTCGGGGAGTCCTTGTATCTCTTCTTTGGGGTGCCCCTCTTACGCTGACCTGTGGCGAGTTCACTGTAGAGTACTATTTTGGGGAGGCGGTGGTCCTCCATCCTAGAAACGTGACATGCCCAGCGCAGCTGCGTTTTCAGTAGCATGGCCTCAATTTTGGTGATCCCTGCTTGCTCAAAGACAGCAACATTCGTCACATAGTCAGTCCAGTGTATGTTTAGGATTGTGCGTAGACGGCACTAATGAAAGTGTTCGAGGAGTTGTAGATGTTGGCGATGTTTCAGACCCATAAAGGAGAAGGGACAGTACAATGGCTCTGTATATAGGTGTGAGAAAAATGAGGAAGATGAATGGGAGGTGAGAGAGGCCACAGAGAGAGAGATGAGAGGTAGATGAGATCTAGAGTGAAAGGATGGACAGTGGGATTGGTTATTGATATATCTGTGTATCCTCACATCCTGGTAAAGTTGATAGTAATTTGATATGACATGATTTAGGTGGAAACTCATCTGAAAAGGTGATCCAGAGGGCCTTTTTCACACTTAAAACCATATTGGAAAGGCAACTATGTTTGAGTGTGAATGTAAATCTGAGTGTAATCTATTACTTTTCATGCTGTGTTTTGTTTATTTTATTTAAAGCATTTTAATCTCCTCAATTTCAATCAAAGGCAAGGATTAATATGTTTTAGATAAATGAACAAAAATACCATGCAGCCAAGAAGACTCCTAGAGTAGTATAAGCAAGATCAATAACAAACAAGACAGTTCTAGCCTACAGATCTTAATCTAAAAGTAATGGTTTGTTGTTGATTTGTGCCCTCAAATCATTGCCGCCTTATAGTGACCCTAAGGTGAACTTATCATGGGGTTTTGGCAAGATTTGTTCAGAGAGGGTTTGCCATTGCCTTCTCCTAAGGCTGAGACCATGTGACTTGCCTGAGTTCACCCAGTGGGTTTCATTGCTGAATGGGGATTAGAACCCTGGTCTCCAGAGTCATAGTCCAACACTCAAACCACTACACCACACTGGCTGGTACAAAAGAATAATCATATTGTTGGGGGATTCTGGGAACTGTTATATTTTAAAAATCTTTCTTGAGGTTTAATCGCTTTCTCTGCTTTTCCCCTTCTCTTTTTTGCAGATTTGCTGACAGTGCCACCTGGCTGGAAGAAGGGAGTTGAATTCACCAAACAAGGTAGCCTCCTTTGGGAGAGGAGATTCAGGGCTGTGACATCCATTTGTGCTAATGTTCTGTAAGATGCCTGCCAGTTTTGTGTGGGTTGCCTGACTGTGGAACAAGCTGGCCATCTTTCATTGAAATGATGGGAGCCAGTACCTGAGGGAGGGTCCTAAGATTCTGTCCATCCCCACCCACCCACCAGAAAATCCTGAATTAAATAACAGGTGGTGGCTATATGTTTTCACTTCTTCAGAGCTCAAGGCCTCTCCAGGGTTGCTGAATTTGACAAACTTGTTGGGGGCACTGGACACCTTTGACTTGGGAAGCTCCAGCGATGAAGAAGGCAAGGAGAAAACTGAGGAAGGGGAGAAGCACAAGATGAAAAGGAAGGAAGGCAAAGGTGCAAAGGAAGAAAAGGCACCCCCAGGAGAACAGGCACCTCTGAGGAGAGCAAACAGCCTGGAGGAACTGGTGCTCAAGGTGAGGTGTGAGAGGATCTAGAGGTGGGAGGCAAAGCAATGCCTGTAGGTCTCTTTCGGTTCCCCAGAACCATTTGTACCATGTTTTTGACCCCTCTCCTGCATATTTTTAGGGCTAACCGAGGTCTTTAAAACATAAAAAAGGAACAGGAAGAGACCCTAGGTTACTTCCTATTGCGAAAAAAGTTATTTCCTGCACTTAAAATGCCCAAGCCCCTCTCCCAAGATATGTTGAAAATGCCCCCCATCATTCCTAGAAAGCTTTTGGAACAAAATAATGACTTTTTTTAAAATAGAGGACTCTGGTAAGAGATGCAGTTCTCCAAGATCTCTTTGGGGAGGACTACTGCATCCCCTTATATTGTGATAGAGTTGCCCACTCTGACCTAGAATCAATGTGGCATAATGGTTGGAGAAGGGATAGGTGTAGCCCTATGGTTATTTTTGTAGTCTTTGAGCCTCCAGACTCCTAGGAAAACTATCTATTTTTTGGCCAATGAAAGTGGAATTGTTTCTCTCCTGGGAATTCCCCCAGAATGGCAGTTCTCTCTTTTTAAATAGATTACATGGTTCCTCTTCACTGTTTCACATGTGTAAATTCCCACTTTTCAAAAACTGGGGTGGCTTTCCATCCTCTGCTGATGAGGGGTCTACCTATTTGGGGCTAACACAATGCCACAATGCTAACACAATGCCAACCCCAGTGTGCCAAGGAGTTCAGGCCATCTTAACCTGTGTCCTTTCCTCCAATGAGTTTATAAAAGTAACTAATAGATAAACGTCAGAAGGGTAACCATAAAGTGGAAATGACTTGAAGGCATACAACAACAATAACAATAAGGTACTTTTAAGTGGGATGTATTTAACTCAAGAAAGAACCATGCTTTGTCTGGATGGAAGGGAAATGAAACATTCCTCTTCTTTTTTGGGTTAACTGTAGCTTAGCATGTTGTCTGAAACCTAAAGTGAATTAACTATGGCATATTTTAAATGAACCAGCTTCAAAAACCTTTCAGTGTCCAGGCCTGGAACAAAATGTGCTTTGAAGGGGGGAAAAATTTCCAGTGCAGCTGGACAGAGGAGCAGGAGGAAAGAGGACAGGGTGGCAAAAAAAGGAAGTCTTTGTAAAAAGGAGCTTCTTTGTCAGAGGCTTTGTTAACTGAGTTATGCGTGTATGTGACCATCATCTAGAACTAGGCTGCACAGTTTAATAGTCTGCAAGGTGGTGGGCATCCCCCTGCTTGTAGCTTATTTCACTCACACTTTCTCTATTTTTGTCTGTTGTCTCATTCTCAGGAAGTGACCCCCACCCCTAAACCAGCCCCTCAGAGTGCCCAAGCTCCCACTACCGAGCCCCCCAAAGAGCAGTGGGCTATTCCAGTGGATGTCAGTTCTCCTGTGGATGATTTCTACAAGCGAATTCCTGACCCAGCTTTCAAGGTAAGAAGCTGGTACTGAAGTGGTACTAGAGGAGAAGAGGATGACTAGTGTGATGTGTTGTGGCTTGATTGTTGGATTCAGACTTGGGAGATCTAGGTTCATGTCCTCAGCTTGATCTATCTGACAGGGTTGTTACGAGGATAAAATAGGGTAGGGGGAAAGCCATGTATGCAGGATGTCAGTGTAACTGACAAATAACATCAAACTTCTTGTTGTATTGTTCTCTTTCCATTCTTGCAACCATCCAGTGGCCCTTTGAGCCTGATGTTTTCCAGAAACAGGCTATTCTCCACTTGGAGAAACATGATTCAGTGTTTGTCGCTGCTCACACCTCTGCTGGAAAGACAGTGGTAGCGGAGTATGCTATTGCTCTGTCACAGAAGCACATGACGCGGTGAGAGCCTCCATGTTTCCTTTTGTTTGTACTTTTTAGCTGCCCTTTTAGTCTAAGAGCACATACAGGTAGTCTGAAGCACTAGCAGGTCCAAGGTTAAGGTAGAGTTGGGAAAATGTCCCTTTTCTTGATTGCAGATCACAGGATTCTCCTGGCCAGAATGGCTGTGGCTGTGTTGGCTGAGGAAATTCTGAGGCTTGACCTCCAAAAATCCAAGACAAGTCTGCATAGGCCCTGGCCTGTGATCTGCTAAGCCCTTAATTGTGGGGAATTTTCTTTGGACAGATTGGGAAGGGAAGCACCCATTTGCCTAGCATTGCAGCAAAACCAAAACCATGTCCTAGTTAGCTCCTTAGAATTACTTAGTGCAATGGTGGGGAATGTGGGCCACTGGGAGATGTGATACTCCAATTCCCATCATCTCAGCCAGCATGGCCAGTGGCCAAGGGTAACAGGAGTTGGAGTCATGTGGAGGTCTATGGGTTCTGTACCCTGGTCTAGTGAATGGCAATAGCACAGAATGTGAACTGTTAGGGAAAGGATTGAAGAAACCTTTGGCCTTTCAGAGGTCACACTGCGGAATTAATGCAGTTTTGACACTGCTTTAATTGTCATGGCTCCATCCTGTGAAATCCTGTAATTTGTAGTTTGTTGCTGTACCAGAGCTGTCTGGCAGAGAAAGCTACATAGCTCACCAAACTACAGATCCCAGAATCCCATAGCATGGAGCCATGGCAGTTGAAGTGGTGTCAAACTGCATTAATTCTGCAGTGCAGATACAATCCTAGAAGCCTCATCCAGCATAGCTAACTGCAAGGGATTGTGGGAGCTATAGTTCAGAAACCCTGAAGGTCCCACGATTCCCTTCCCTTGTTTAAAAACCTGCCTCTTTCTTTTGTGTAAGGCAACAAGACTACATTGAACAGCCCTATATAATCTATTTATTAGTCGAGACATTTATATCATGGAGGAGGAAGGCGATCCTTCTAGTATCTTCTCCCACTGGGATTTTAAAGCTTTTTGTCCCGGTCTTCTCTTTCAGCACCATATATACTTCTCCAATCAAAGCTCTTTCTAACCAGAAATTTCGGGATTTCAAAAATACCTTTGGAGATGTGGGGTTGTTGACAGGAGATGTTCAGCTGCATCCAGATGCCTCATGTCTTATCATGACAACGGAGATCCTTCGGTGAGGACTGGGAGAGAGACTGATGCCAGCAGGGTAGGGTTTGTGAGTGTGTGTGTGTGTGTGTGTGTGAGAGAGAGAGAGAGAGAGAGAGAGAGAGCTAAACACTCATTTAATTCAATGTTTATAATGACTTTTTTTTCCTTAGCATTTTATATTGCAAATAGTATGTGCTGGCTTGGGAACTTGGCAACTTTTGCTATGCCTATTTCAAGAAGTAAAATTGTAGTCGTTATGTCAATTTGACTCTGTGAAGATGGTTGGCTTCAGGATGGGAAGTGTGTGGTCCATGAGTTATGTGGTGATGGTGGGACATTCCCATACAGTTTATAGAATCATAGAGTTGGAAGAGACTCCAGGGACATTCAGTACAACCCCCTGTCATCCATCCTCTGTTTAAAAACCTGCAAAGACTCTACCACACTCCAAGACAGCATATTCTACTGTTAACAGCTCTTACCATCAAGACGTTCTTCCTAATGTTTACGTAGAATCTCTTTTCCTTTAGTGTGAATCCATTGCTCCACATCCTAATTTCTGGAGCAGTTGAAAAGAAGCTTGCTCCATCCTCAGTATGACGTATCTTCAAATATGTAAACATGTTTATCATGTCATATCTTAAATCTGTTCTGCAGGCTAAACAAACCTAGCTCCCTAAGCCACTCCTCATAGGGCATGGCTTTTACAATGTTGTATGGATCTGACCAATGTGAAAATTACCAGGCCAATATCATAAATGCTACAATAAACCTTTAAATTAACGTTCAGTTCAGGGTATTTAAGGAAATAAGAGCCAGCACGGTGTAGTGGTTTGAGTGTTGGAATATGACTCTGGGAGACAAGGGCTTTAATTCCCCCATCTGCCATGGAAAGCCACTGGGTGACCTTGGGCAAGTCACAGGCTCTCAGCCTCAGGTAAAGGAATGGCAAACTTGCTCTGAACAAATCTTGCCATGAAGACCCCATGATAGGCTCACCTTAGGGTGGCTATAAGTCAGAAACAACAACAACCAGATCCAACCAACCCGAAGATTAGTTCTGCTCTGTAATACGTCTCTTTTTTAATTTAAACCCCCACAGGTCTATGCTGTACAATGGCTCTGATGTTCTCAGAGACTTGGAGTGGGTGATTTTTGATGAAGTCCATTACATTAATGACTCTGAGGTAAGAGGAGAGCTGTAGATTTAAGATGTTGTGTTGCGCAAGAAGTGGCTGGATTTGTCTCGTGTTTAGTTTTGAGCCTCTATGTTCTTACTGTTTCCTTCTCTGCAGCGTGGTGTGGTGTGGGAAGAAGTTCTCATCATGCTGCCGGACCATGTGAACATAATTTTGCTGAGTGCCACTGTCCCCAACACCCTGGAGTTTGCTGACTGGATAGGGTGAGCTATGGGCCAAAGACCTATCTACTCCAGAGACCTTTCTAATTCAGTATCCTGTTTACCACAGTGGCCTGTGGAAAGCCCACAAGAAAGCTAAATAATCTTCTCTTACTGTTGCTTCCCATTCTTTGTGAGACTTTGTCTAATCCAGCTTCATTTGCTTTCATTAATACCCACTGATAGTCTTCTCCTTCATTAATTTGTCTGTCGCTAATTTCCTTTTAAACCAGTCAAGTTAGTGACAGATCTTGAAAAAGTAACCTTTTTGGATTATAGGAGTTATAGTCAAAAGAAGTTACTTTTCCATCTGTGGTTGGTGGACATCACTACCTCACATAGTGTAAAAGCAATTTCATACAGGTGGAGTGTCCCTTAGCCAAAATGCTTGGGATCACAGGTGTCTTGGATTTTGAATGTTTTAGGATTTTGAAATAGCTGTGTATTTGCATTACATGTACAGAATGAGATATCTTGGAGATGAGACCCAGGTCTGTACACAAAATTCATTTATGTTTCATATACACCTTATACACATAGCCTGAAGGTATTTTTGTACAATATTTTTAATTATTTTGTGCTTGAAACAACATTTGTGTACATTAAACCATCACAAAGCAAAGGTTTCACTATCTCAGCCACCCATGAAAAAAATAGGTGTTCTGAAAGATTTTGGAGTTCCAGATAAGGGACGCTCAACCTGTAATAAGCTCACTCTGGTACTTACATGTAAGCCACATTCACATGTATCCATAAGCCCTGATTCTTTATTTTTCAGCCAATACAAGCTGCTTGATGGTTTTCACTTTACTCCTTCTGCTACCAGGAGTGGCTAAAGCAAATCATGACCCTTCTATATCTGTTTTGTTCGTTGTGATATACAGTTTAAAAACAAGCCATGGCATGTGACCCTGACTTGCCTGGGGACAGAATTCTCACAGATGGTTTATTTAGTAACTCCTGCTTGTATCCCTGCTATGCTTGTTTTCTTTTGGTGCAGATTTTCTTTAAATGCTAGGAGACAAGTCAGAAGTCTTTGCCCATCTGAAGTGGAGCAGTCTAACATTTGCTGCATGAGGACTAGGCCTCTGTCTGGAATATGGACAAGCCCAAGGGGAGACTGAGGAATGAAGAGCCTTCAGTAGGAACCTGGTAAAATGTCCATGTTCTCTCTCCCTTTTGCAGGCGAATCAAAAGGAAGAAAATCTATGTAATCAGTACACTGAAGCGACCTGTCCCACTGGAGCATTACCTTTACACGGGCAACAGTCAGAAAACCCAAAATGAGCTCTTTCTCTTGGTTGATGCCCGGGGGACATTCCTTACCAAGGGGTAAGCAGAGTAAATTGTCAAATGTTATCTCTCTTTCACATACACATAAATCCTGTCTTTCTCATACAGGTTCAGTCTCCCTTATCTGAATTGCTTGAGACCAGAAGTGTTTTGGATTTTGGATTTCTTATTTTTATTTTAGAATACCTGTATTTGCATATATGTACATAATGAGATATCTTGAAGATGGGACTCAAGTCTAAACACAAAATTCATAAATTTACACCATATACAGATAGCCTGGAGATAATGTTTTACATTTTCACCTAATACAGAAAGCCTGGAGGTGAGCCTCATCTGTCTTATCATGTGAGAGGGGGCAGCCCTGGTGACGCAGTGGTTAAATGCCAGTGCTGCAGGCACCACTCACTCACAAACCATAAGGTTGCGAATTCAATACCAACCAGGGGCTCAAGCTTGACTCAGGCTTGCATCCTTCCAAGGTGTACCCAAATTGTTGGGGCAATTAGCTTACACTTTGTAAACCAAAGCTTAAGTGCACTGATAAGTGGTAAATGTTCTTACTATTGCTATTGCTATACTATATACCCTGCAGGCATGGACAAATTGTGGCCCATGGACCCTTTTGGAGCAGTCCCTTATTAAAAACATGAGTCCTTGATAGTAATTTAGAAATCCAAAAGTGACCTTCTGTTCAATTCTGGTTTAAAAAACAAGTAGGAAAAGTTAAGGAGGGAGAAGGAGTTTGGCCTGTGGTAGGCCTTGGAGGTTGTGTGGGCAAAACTGGCCAGCTTTTAAAGATTTATGTCTTCATGACCTTCAAGAAGAATGGGGACTCATTGCAACTTTATAAAGGGAGTGCATTTCCACAACCTGGGGACCAGCACAGGAGAAAGGCTTTCATACATCCTAGTCAGGTAGGCTCCTCCAGTAGGTAGGAGGGGAACTGAACAGTCCTTGTGGCCAGTAGCCAAATTGGTGACATGCCCAAGATTCTAAAAAATGGACAACAAAGCCTGCATTTGAAATGTAGTGCTGGTTGAAAGTTCTGTGGATCTTGCTGCTGTTGTTGCTGTGATCCTTCAAGTCTTTTCCAACGTATGGTGACCCTAAGGCAAACCTGACATGAGGTTTACTTGGCAAGATTTGTCCAGAGGAAGTTTCCCATTGCCTTCCTCTGAGACTGAGAACATTTGACTTGCCCAGGGTTACCAGTAGGTTCCATGGCTGAATAGGGAATTGAACCCTGATCTCCAGAGTCATAGTCCAACACTGAAACCACTACACCAGTTTGACTCTCTTCCAGACTGTCAAAAAGACAAATAGGTTCTAGAACAAATCAGGCGTCAATTCTTTCTAGATGCCAAAATGACTAAACTGAGGCTATTGTACTTTGGACACATCAGGAGAAAACCTGATTCACTGGAAATTTTGATAATGCTCAGTAAAGTGTAAAAGTATAGGAATAGAGGGGGATTGTCTCTATAGAAGAAGCCACAGGCCTGGATCTGTAAGACTTGAGCAGGGCTGTGGATGATCAGGTTCTTGAAAGTCTCTCATTCATAGGGTCACCATAACTCAAAATCAGATTGATGGCAAATAGCAACAACAGCACAGCAACAACATCAACAAGCACATGATACAAAAAGAAAAGGTAGCCATGTTAGCTGTAAAACAAAATCCAAAATCCCTGCAGTGGCAATATCTTTATTAGCCACAGATAGACATACATAAAATGTGCCAGCTTTTTGAGATTCCCCAGATGACTTCAGGCAAGATACTGGAGATTGGAGAAAGCAAATAAATAAATGTAAAAATAGACTCAACTCTAAACTCCTTTTTTCCTCCTGGTATCTTGAAAAGTGTTGAAAGAAGGGTGAGCAGACATTTAGATATGGCAACAACAATGGACTTTTAACATGTATCTGCAACACAATTAACACACTTGCTTTTCTCCTGTACACACATCTTCCAGGTATTATGATGCTATGGATGCTAAGAAGGAGCGGGCCAGCAAACACTCACAGACCTTTGGGGCCAAGCAGCCAATGCATGCAGGAGCAGGAGCTGGGCAGGTACGCTGGAACAGACGTGAGGATTGGCTGCTCCCCTGACAGATCTTGTCCTTTTTGGAAAATATCTACTGTAATTTCCAAGACAGTGTGACTAGAGGCTATGGTATCTGGCAGGTGGATTCTGAGAGTTGCATACCAAAAAGAAAAAGAATAAACAAGCTATTCCGCAGATTTTGGGTGGAGTTTTAATTTTAAAAGTAGCTCTTCCAAGCTCTCCTTTCCACCCTGTCCACTGTTGCCAAGCTTTTTAATATTTTGGTTTAAAAACTGGTTAATTACCTAATAGACTAAACCTAACTTCTTCCCCTTTTCTGCTGCTTATCAAAAGCAAACTCTGGTCCAAAACACACTGCAGAAAATTTTTTGAGATGTTTCGCCTACTCTGTCAGAGAGCCCTGGTGCCAAAATAAACTACAGTTCCCAGGATTCTTTTGCACTGAGCCAGGGCAGTTAAAGCGGCTTCAAACTGGATTATTTCTGCAGTGCGTTTTGGACGTCTGATGTAAAATTCATGGAGCCTTTTTTCTTAGCTGAGCCAGTTTTCCTTATATTGTCCCCTTCATAGTATATGGAAGAAGGTGAAGAAAGTTGTGGCCCTTTGAGATGTCAAATTTGCAAATCTAGTCTGCCAGATGGTAAGCCTGATGGGACATTTTGTCAAATACTGGGAAGTCACAGGTTCCCTATCCTTGGTTTCTGGTAAAGGGGACAAGAAATAAGATAGGAACTGAATGGATATGGTGATGTAAGGTGTTAAGAGGGATGGCCTTGGGGCCAGGGCCAGCCAAAGATAGGAAAGGCAACAATGGTCCATCTCTTCAGTCAGGATCATGGGTAAACCTTAGCTGCCAACCAGCTAGCACACACACAATATAAGTGTGCTAGTTCAGAGTTCAACAGGCAAAAGGGCTGTCTTATGTTCAGAGGTGGGTAACATTATCATGAGCTGCATGTGGCACTCCCTTCTGTATCTACCCCTCCCCCCCCCCCCCCCATGGTATCTCCTGCTGCCATGCCACTGAATTTGTAGCTGAAGTTAGGTAGGACAAAAAATGTTTGTGCACTTTAAAAGGTCCCCCAGAACTCCCAGAAGTGCAAATCTGTTCATTATAAAGGCACGCATGGAGAATGCACTTTAAAGGTGGGAAGAGACACTTCTAAAGTTTTAAAATGGCACTTTTTTTACATCCCGTAAAGTCTGACCCAAGGCCCACCCTCTTGAGTGTTTTTGAGCAGTTGACATTTTGGAATGCCTAAAGCCAAAGGATGCAGTGGAGCTGGAATAATGACCCAGCTTTACTGGTTGTAACAGGAGCACATTGTGAGCAGATGGTTCATTGGGTTGTGGCCTTGAACAATCATTGACTTCTTGAATTATCTCCAGGACAAGAATATCTGGCTATCTCTCATTGACATGCTGCGAAAAAAGGACCAACTGCCAGTGGTTGCCTTCACATTCTCTCGCAATCGCTGTGATGACAATGCCTCCATGCTAACCACGGTTGACCTTACAAACACCACAGAGAAAAGTGAGATCCATGTCTTCTTCCAGAAGTGCATCTCCCGTCTAAAGGGCACAGACCGCCAGTTGCCTCAGGTCAGGGGGAGTTGAGCAGTGAGAGCTTGGAAACTGTTACCTTTGTTGTTATTGCTGTTGTTGTTGTGTGCCTTCAAGTCATTTCCAACATATAACAACCCTAAGTCAAACCTATCATGGGGTTTTCTGGAGCTGAGGGGGTGTGCGTCACCCAAAGTCACCCATTGGGTTTCCGTAGCTGAGTGGGAAATCAAACCCTGATCTCCAGAGTCCCAGTCCAACATTAAAACCACTACACCACCCTGACTTGGAAGCTATCAGCTTTACAGAGTGGCAGAATGGGAGTTGGGCCTCTTGACGTGGCAGTTGCCTTTTGGCTATTATTTTTATTTTATTTATTTATATCCTGCCTTTCTCCCGATATAGGGTCTCAAAACAGTTAACAGGAGATTTAAAACACTATTAATTAAAAACAATACAAAAACATTTAAAATATATAAATATAATGTTTTTAAAAACAATTTATAAAGTTAAAAACAGTAAACATTACAATAATAAAATTAATTTAAAACTCTGTATAAACCTTAAAATCTGAATAGTACAGCATTTAAAAGCCCAACCCCCACCGGTATGAGGAAGCCTGATGGCACAAAAATTTTTTACCTGCTTCCAAAAGGAGAGCAGGGATTGGGGCTTGTGTAGGGAAAGGAGTTCAAGAGCCTGGGAGCAATCACCAAGAAGGCCCACTCCCTTGTTCCAGCAAATGAATCTGAGAAGGTGGTGGGATAGAGAGAGAAGGGCTTGTCCCGAAGATCTTGGAGCTCTAATAGGGTCATGAAGGAGATATGGTCTTTCAAATAGCCTGGACTGAAGACATGTAATCTTTGGGATAACAAGATTGCTAAAGAGACCTGACCATCAAATCGGTACAGCAGGTAGGACGGAGAATACAAAATCAGGACAGGGGAGAGGTTTATTTATTCATTTCTTAGCTTCATTTGTATCCCATCTCCTCTCCAATGAGCTCAAGGTGCCATACATAGCTCTCCTCTTCCTTACTTTTATCCGCACCTCTGAAACAACTCAGCAAGATAACTCAGGCAGGGTAAGAGAGAGAGACTGATCCAATGTCACCCAGTGAGTTCCATGATACAGTCAAGACCTAAACCTGGGTCTCTTAACGTGCTAAGCACTATGTCACTGTGCTCTCAAAATGACAAATGTATAGTGTGTTTGCTTCTGAGGCATGAAGAGTGGGCTTTAACATGGGATAAGACTTCAAAATGGCAATCCCTCCCCCATAAGTTCTTTATGAGGCCAAAATAACATAGGTACCAGATCTTACTTCAGAGCACTGCTGAGGAATTTAACAAGCATCTTTTTTCAGACTGAGCAGATGAAAGTAGCAGTGAAATCCAAAAGAGCAGGTCATGAGGCTTTTTTTAAAAAAAGCATTTAAACACCTTGTGATTATTCTTTCAGGTTCTTCACATGGTGGATCTCTTGAAGCGTGGCATTGGGGTTCATCATAGTGGCATTCTGCCCATCCTGAAGGAGGTGGTGGAGATGCTGTTCAGCAAGGGCCTTGTCAAGGTGAGTCCTGTTGGTCTACTGCACAGAGAAGAAGAGGCCAAGATTTGATGGGTGAAGGATGGGATGTTCCATTGGGACTGAGAAACTCCTTCTCCTTTTTGTAGCTTCTTATGTATACTCAAAACCTGCCTTTGCAGTTTGGGAAGCAGTCCAGAGCAGGTTTTTGGGTAATGTGATGAGGGTTGAGCTCGACAGTGAAGAAAACTGATAGAAAGCAAATCAACTCATCTGAGATATGGTGCTAGAGAAGAGTAACCAAAAAGACAAACAAATGGGTCTTACCAAGTCTGAACTCTACCTGGAAGTCAAGATGATTAAACTGAGGCTGTCATACTTCAGCTACACTGTGAGAAGAGAAGACTCACTAGAAAAGACAGTAATGCTAGGAAAGGTGGAGAGCAGTAGAAAGAGGGGAAGACTGCATACCAGATGGATAGACTAGTCAAGGAGGCCCCAGTCCAGAGCCTGCAGGACCTGAGCAGAGCAGTTGAGAAAAGAGGATCTTGGAGATGTCTCATTTGTGAATCACCAAGAATCAAAGAAGGAGGGAAAGAGAAGAAAGTTATGCTATTCTGACATTCAGCCACTAATGGGTTGTTGCATTAAGAAAGGGAACATAGCATCCTGCAACTTGTCTTCCCCTGTTGCTCTCATTTAGATCCTTTTTGCCACAGAGACGTTTGCCATGGGGGTGAACATGCCAGCCAGGACCGTGGTCTTCGATTCGATCCGTAAGCATGATGGCAGTAACTTCCGGGATCTGGTGCCAGGTAAGGGAAAGTACATGTAGGCCAGAATAGTTTTTCCTCCCCTTCTTGAGATGTATCCTGTGTTGCAAACAGAGGATAGCTGACTGTTTCCAGTCTTGGAACAATGCCAGTTCTCCTGCCCCATAATCCACCTTTCCCCTTCTCTCAACTTTTTAAATCACCTTATACAGCTGCTATTCCCACTGACTGTTTTAAAACTTTGAAAAAACTGAAACATTAGGAAAGGCAGCCTTGGCTTTGTTGCCTGTTTGTTGCAAGAGAAACAGAACAATGCTACTGTGTCTGCTGGTGCTCTATTTGGCCACCTTTTAAAAACAGAAGCATGTGCGCATATGTGCTTGCATCCAGCTGTCATAGTTTTGCATGGCTGCTACTCTTCCAGCACAGGCATACACTGTTGAGACTTAAGCAATAAGTTATGATGGCTTGAAGGCAATTTACTCTCATCCCAGGGAGCTGGGCAGAAATGAGGATTACTCCCATTGTCCTCCTTAAATCTCCATAGGTTCCTAGTTGGCAGCTGTATTAACTGTTTGACCCTTAGTGTCACTTTATCTACATATCTTCTCTTTCTCTCATCCTTCCCCATAGCTGAATACATCCAGATGGCAGGTCGGGCTGGGCGCCGAGGTCTTGATACTACTGGGATGGTGATCATTCTGTGTAAAAACCAGGTACCTGAGATGGCTAATCTTCACCGGATGATGTTGGTGAGTGACTTTCTCCCTTTAACTATTCCATTTCCTCAGGTTTTTTCTCTTTCTCTCTTCTTGGTATCTTGCCTCACACCACATTTTTTCTCACACAACAATACTTTTCAGTGTTCATTGCACTGAGTGAGTATAAAGTGTTGGACTTGAAGGCTGCATCTGCACTGCAAAAACAATACAGTTTGATACACTTTTAACTGCTATGGCTCATGGCTCAATGCTATACATTCTGGGGTTTGCAGCTGTATAAAATATTTAGCCTTCTCTGTCAGAGAATCCTCCAGCAGTGGCCATGCTGGTTGGGAGTTTTCAGAATTCAAGAAAGTAACTTTCCCAAGCACTGGTGCATACCTATGCTGCTGATCAGTGTAGAAGATGTGCATAACTTTCTTGGGTGATGAATGAGCGTAGTTTCCATGAGCTGATCTCATTTCTTCTTAAAGATGTCTGTGCCACTCACCTTGTCTGGATGTATGCAATTTAAATTAAAGTTACATCGTTCTTATTCATGCTCTTCTTTTAACTTGCAAGTCCTAATTTAATTTACTTTTTTCCAAATATGGGGAGGAGCCAGGGGTTGTAGAGAAGGTTTCAGACTCCACATGCACTAGAAAAATTATTCAATCATCCCTCGCTGGCTTTTAAGATTTTAGCCTATGCATCATTAGTTCATTTTCCATATTTTGTCATAGTCATAGTCATAGGGTTAGAAAAATGGTTGTTGCTTTTAAATAAGAGCCAAGACATCTAGAGAGCCAGCATTGTGTGTTGGCCTGAGCAGCAACAACAAAACTCCTGGGGGACCAAATTGATGCCCAATGCCATTTGTCCCCACTGTGCTGCTGTTGAATGCCACTATCTGCTCACTCCCACTTGTGTATCTGTTTTAAGTGTCTTCTGTGTAAACTATCCTTTCCACCATCACCTTCTCCAAATCTGGTCCTCTTTCACCAGGGCAAACCAACTCAGCTGCAGTCCCAGTTCCGCTTAACCTACACCATGATCCTTAACCTCTTGAGGGTGGAAGCCCTCCGAGTGGAGGACATGATGAAAAGGAGCTTCTCCGAGTTCCACACCCGGAAAGACAGCAAGGTATGGAGGTGACTTGGGAAAGGGGAGCAGGTTCCTGGACCTCTGCAGATCTGGTGATTGAGAATGTGAGCAGGGAAACAGCCCTGAAATCTTCTGGGATGTATGAACATCTCCCCTCCAGTACCCTGGATTTTGAATCTGGGTGGAAGAAGAGGGAGAACAGGAAGAAACTAGATTGGGGTGACTGCGTGAAGAGAAGATTGAAAGGTGGCATGGTGGCTGTCTTTAAATATCTGAAGGAAGAACATGAAGAGGAAGGAGCAAGGTTGTTTTTTGCTGCTCCAGAGACCAGAAAATGAACCAATAAATTGAAATTACAAGAAAGGAGAGTCCACCTAAACATTAGGAAGAACTTTTTTTTACTGCAACAGCTGTTCCACAGTAGAATAGACTTGCCCTGTTGGGTGGTAGACTCTCCATATTTGGAAGTCTTTAAGCAGAAGTTGGATGGGAATCTTTCAGGAGTGCTTTAGTAGTGTATTCATGCATTGGTAGAGGGTTTGAGTAGATAACCTTTGTGTCCCTTGCAACTCTTATGATTCTGTGATTCTATGATTTTATGTCTTGGTACATCTTGAAATGCAGATGCTCATCAGGATGGTCTAGTGAGAATCTAAAAATGCAGGCAGCTGTGTTCATCCAGATCAAAAACAAACCAGTTCCATAGCTGTTTCTGTCTCACCTAAACATCTGTTTTGAAGCTAATGTGGCTACAGAAAACAACTCTACCCAGTATATTTGCACTAAAATTAGTATCACTCATATGGGTACAATATCTCCCTTGACCTTCCTGCTCCTCCCCCAATACATCATTGCCCCTGCTAATCAAAAGTCTGTTTTGCCTAAAACTAAGCTCTTGAGAAGCAGAAAGGATTGCTGGCTTGTCAGTGAGTTTAAGGATTTGGGAGAAACTGTTTCCCACCTCTCCTGTCAGAGACAGAACTTTGGAGCTTTCCCAGCATGTCTTCTTCCACTTAGTTTATATGGCAAACAGACCTGTCCTTGCTTCCTTCTAGAGGCCTCCTATGTCTTGTTCTTTTGTTGCCAGAGGACTTTGAGGATGAGATTGTAGAAAAGGCAAGACGCCACCTGTTCTACAGCTCTCCCCTTCACTGTGCCTTTCCTCTTCACTCCTCTCCCAGGTGTATGAACACAGGATTGCCCAGCTGAGCTCCATCTTGGCCAACATGGAAATGGGAGATATGACAGGACAGCTCAGTGATTTGGAGGAATATTACCGGGTAGTACGAGACCTGCAAAAAACCCGAGAACTCATACAGGTAGTGATTTGGAGAAGGGGGTTATAGGGTCCTTTTCCTCACCATAGTTCAACTCTTAGGTCTGGTTGACTAATATCCAAGACATGTCACTCAGATCTGCCTCTAGGAGAGGCTCAGGGAGTTACATTTCCTCCCCATACGTTGCTGAATTGTAATTTATAGTTTTTCTCACCATTGACTGTGCTGGTCAGGGCCGCTGGGACTTGCAGTCCAACAACACCTGGAGGGCTACATGATTCCCTTCTCTGCTTTAGGAGCTGCTGTTGGCAAGTGTGGCCAAGATATACTGAGAAATTATAAAACTGCTTTATAAAACTAATTAGTTATAATGCTAAGACTCAGAATGTACACTTACCAGTGTACAGTGTCATTTCTAGGGGTGTGTGGAGGTGCAGACTGCACCAGTTGACACTTCAGAGGATAGTGTTTGCATTCCAGTGTGGAGCGTACCACTGCATCTCTGTACAAGTAGGCCCGAATTCCCAGAAGGTCCTGAGAAGGACCTGGTCCATCTACCCAAACATGACAAGGAGGCCAGCCAGGATGCTCCCAGCACACCACAGTGAACTCTGGGATGCCTCTCCTGTCACCAAATGGTGCCTGAACCCCTGTGGGACTAATGAACAAGATGGGTAGACTACAACAACCTGGGCCATAGTCCCTTTGGGTGCCCCAGTCCACCAGCCATCGGTGACAAGTACATGAGAGCATTTTTCCTCCATAGCAGCTCAATCTACTGGGATCATTGGCCTGGTGGATCCAAACCTGTGGTGACAACATGGCGTACCACACTGAGGTTGCACCAGTTCTTGTGATGCCATTGCCAGTACGGCTGCAAGTTTTAAAAAAGTAATCCTCAATTTTCCAATTTCTCAAAAGTAACCAAATAGTTACCTTTCAAGCCACTTTTTATAAACACAGCTATATTTGATGCACTCTCCTCCTTTCCATCTAATCTTGGCCTCAACAGTCAGATCAGAGTGTGGAGCACAGCACAAGTCAGCTCTTGAACATGATGTTCCTTTTCCACCATTTTGTAAGACCACAACTAAAAAGTTGTGAAGTTGTCTCTCTTTTAAGTTATAGTTGCACTGTATCTTTTAATCTCCCCATTATTACAAAAAGAAGTTAGTCACAAACAATTAGATATTTGCAACTAGCCACTTCTAAAGCCTTGGTAGATTTCACAGGATGAGCCTTCCCCCTGAGGTGCAGCACATGTAGCCTAAGATGTTCACCTTTATTTAAAGTGTAAGGGAGGGCACGATGGTGGTGGCTGTGATTAAAGGTATATTGGCTGTTCTTCATTCCTGGTCTAATTTAGAGATATAGGGTGGCCATCACCCCCTTTTCTCTGCTCTCATTAGACACACCCCAAATTCCCATTTCTTCTTGGGTTGTTTTCCTTTTAAATAAGTTGTATATGGAGAGGGGAAAACCTTGAGAATATAGATCCTGGACCTGTTTTTCTCCTTAAGCTTGTGGATTACCTTGAGATGGAGAACTTCCAGTCTCACAGATGGTGATAAACTACTGCTTTCAGCAAGCCTCTCCAGGCTGGCTGTGGTTGATGCAGATTGGGGTTCAGCAACAACATCTGGAGGGTTACAGGTTATCCCAGCACTGTTTTTAGAGGCAAGGTTGTAGCTGGTCATTTCTGTCTTTTTGAGGTACCGACTCCACTCTAAGGATTTTATAACATGAAGTTTGAAAAGTGGAATTAGAGCACGATGGTAGCATCTCTGGCCGTATCTTATCACATGATGCTATGTCTTGCCAGTAGCTGGAGTCTATCCATTGCTAGAATACTCCTTGTCATTGGGCAAAACCTGTCAGTGTTTCCCAGTTGTTCTGTTTTCCCACTGTTGATTCACATGTGATAAGTTCCTTTCAAAGTAATTCCAGTATGTGGGCAATCACATGGCACAAGGGGGCATGATTCTGCTCCTCTCCCCCTTGCTGTTCCCAAGTTAGCTGCTTCTCAATTTCTTTTCTTTCATTTATTTATTTGCCATGATTGCACAATTGCGCTAAAAATAAAAATAAAGACAGACTGAAAGTCATATTGGGAAGAGATTAGGGCCTGGAAGTGGGGTTACGGAGGTTGGCATGATCATGGCAGCATCATGGCAGTTTTGAAGAGCTATACGATAATCACTGTCCCCAACCTGACATGTTGCATTTCTTAGACTGATTGTGGTGCTTTACAAGCCTAATGTGATAAAATCCTTAGGCTTATTCTTAAGGATCTGTCCAAGGTGTAGAACCTGTTTGGGGTGTAAAGTTCAGCATCTTGGATAATTCCTTTAAAACCTGCATAAAT
This sequence comes from Urosaurus nigricauda, assembly GCA_034509955.1. Lineage (NCBI taxonomy): Eukaryota > Metazoa > Chordata > Lepidosauria > Squamata > Phrynosomatidae > Urosaurus > Urosaurus nigricauda. The sequence continues at coordinate 315,806,956 of JAOEGL010000002.1, read as the reverse complement.
CCTAGAAAAGAGTCAACACTCTACTCTTATGGGAGCCAACAGTTCTCAGGGTTTAGAGGGACACCTTGCGTAACTGAGTACCAGAACCTTCCCAGATCCAGTGCTCTCTAGATGTGATGGATTATAGTGTCCATAATTCACAATCAGCATTTGGTATGCAGCTTGGAATGATTGAGGTTGAGGAAGGCTGAAATATAGGTTCTTTCCTTTCTGGTGTTCCTGCCATAGATAGCAAAATGGATGTGCCTGTGGATTCTCTTCTAGTCCTTTTTCCCCTTACAGAGGCGGGTCATGGAATCAGTGAATGGACTGAAGGCCCTCTCTGTGGGACGAGTGATTGTTGTGAAAAACCAAGAGCACAGGAATGCCCTAGGAGTGATTTTGCAGGTAAGTGTGTGTCCCAGCACCCATTTTACTGCAGAATCAGAGTCATTGTTCAGACTTGTATGTTGATATAGCATGCTCTTTTGTGTCTTTCTGTTAATTTGCTTGATGGATGGATTTGGGTTTGGGAAAGCCAATCAAGATGGGATGGGATGGGTGGTGCTGCAATAGAGGCAAGTCTCGGGAAGGCAGAAGTTAAAATTGTGTCTACAGGTACTAGACACTCCAACCAAAAACATAGCTTGTTTTGTCCATATAGGTTGAGTAATTATCAAATGTGTATTCTTCCTACCAGCATGACGGCTATTATCTTGCTTTTGAAGATTGTTGTTGTTATATACCATCAAATTGACATATAACAACTCTCTAAATGAGAAACTGCCAAGTCAACTTACCAGGTCTTGCAGATTCAGGGCTGTCACTTCCTTCATTGAGTCTACCCATCTAGAATATGATTTTCCACTTTTCCCACAGGTTTTCTACCTTACCAAGGATTATTGTTTTTTTCTAGTGTTTCATGTCTTTTCATTATATGTCCAAAGCATGACAGTCTCAGTTTAGTCATTTTGGCTTCTAGGGAGAGTGCTTTAAGACCCATTTACTGTACCTGCTCTGTTCTGTGCTCTGCCAATCTTAGGTTGCAGCTTTCTTTGTAAGAAGCAATTCCAACAAGGAGCCTTTGTTCTTGCAAATGATCCAGATCCCTGATCTGCTCAGTTCCCAGGCCAACTCAGACTTGAGGGTCTGTCAAAATGAAACATAGTCAAAACTGTACCAAAAAAAAGTTTATTGATTATGGGCAGATATTAAATGGAAGGCAGCAATAAGACCCAAGGCAAAGACAAAGTAAGCTCACATTCCTCAGCTGACTGGAGCAGTCCATCACAGCTGCTCTCCACCCTGGTGAACCACAGTGAATTGAGTATTGCCCCAAATGACTAGGTTTCAGTGTTGGGTTATGGCCTAAATTGCATCCCCCCAGAACAAGACTGATAATCTGATTTCCTCCAATCTGTAATACCCTTTCTCTCATATCCTGGAAGTTGCTGATACTCTCCCAGGAAGAGGTGGGAAGGAATCTCCCTGTAATAACTAACAATGGAACAGCTTCCCCAGGCATTTTGTGATGGAAATGTATTTCTCTGTCTCTTCATCATGAGCCTACCTTGCCAGAAACTGCCCCCTCCCCACAGTCAATAAATCCGTTTTCTGTAGTCAAACAGTAAACCTTTCATTTTAGTAGATGGAGAAGTTCACAGTTAGACAGATGCAGGCAGAACTACCATAATCCACAATCACAACCATGGAATAAGCAATGTACCACCCTGTGGTTTTGCAGACTTTACCTTGATTCATTTACAAATTAAAATATACCAGATCCAAGACTAATTCATCCAATCACCTCTTACACTTTCACTCTTCCCTCTTTCTTTCATTTCTCATGAGATTGTTGTGGGAAAATCCTCCCCCGGACATCTGTGCATTCTTGAGCCAAGCAATTATCACCACTACACCTCCCATCATTCCCAACGTACATCATACATAACACATAAACCATAAAATACTGCAATAATGATCTTGAAAGTCTTGTTGTTGTTGTTCTTGTTCGTAATAGATCTGCATAACTATCATATGCATTCCTCTAGGCCCATAAAACATGTGCATGGGGTGAATGTATGAAATAACTATCCCTCTGCACCAATTCATCCAGAAATCCTAAAGCCCTGCAGTGCCAGACTGGTTTGCTTTGGTCTGGTCAGAACCACGGAGACCATGTGAAGGGTGGCTGGGCTTACCTTTTGGACAGGGGGCCTTCTGCCGTCTTTCCAAAGCAAGTTGTTGGACTCCCAACTTCAGGTTTCTTCTGATGCTGCCAACCGGACCTTCAGCACCCTGGTGATATGTGAGAAAAATCCCACAGAGGAAGATGAGACCACAAACAAGGAGAGCAGTCCCCTTTCCCCTTCAGAAGTGCCCCTTCCTGATGACCTGCTGCGTACCAAGCTCTTCCTTCCTGAAGGTAAGGCAATGGGATATATCAGAAGATGGAGCAGGAGGTGTTTTATATTTGACCATAAAGAAAACAACCTTGATTGAAGTTGAATATCTAAAGAGAGGCCATTCCACAGTCAGGGCTCCACAGCCTAGACAGCCCTCTCCCATGTCCTCCCACTTCATATTGTCCTCACTGGTGGGACACAAGGGAGGGCACCTTCTGCATTTAAGACTCATTAGCTGTATAAAAATCATCCTGATGAGAATGAAATTTGAAAGATTTGCTTTGGCCATATGGATCAAACAGCTGCCTGCATATCTGAGTTCTTCTCTGGCGTACGGCTATTGAGGCTGTCAGAATGAGTGCCTGCACTTCATATTTTACCATGATATCACTAGAATGGAGTTGTGGTTTCAGAACAATAATGGGAGGGGGAAGAGCCCTCACTCCTAGTAGCATATTGTGAGAAGGTAAAAGCTAAACAATCTCTTCAAGAGGTGGCATGCAAGTTTAACTTTTGGAAATTAAATGCTGTGAACACTTTATTTACAATGGAAAGCAAGCGAGAAGGTTTGAGTATGGAAACACAGTTAACATTACCATTTTGAATATTTGAAGGGATGTCATATTGAAGATGGAGCAAGTTTGTTTTCTGCTGTTCCAGAGACTAGAACACAGAACAACGAGTACAGTATCTCTCTTGGGCCTCCCCGTCCGTTATGGTCTCTTCTAACTCTGAGATTCTGGCCTTTGGTAGAGAATAATAATAATAATAAGATTTATTTATATCCTGCCTTTCTCCCAATAATGGGAGTATGTCCCTCTATTGAACAGCTTTTACTGTCAGAAAGCTCCTCTTAATGTTGAGGTGGAATCTCTTTTCCTGTATTTTGCATTCATTGCTCCGTGTCCTAGTCTCTGGAACAGCAGAAACCCAGCTTGCTCCAGCTCAATATGACATCCCTTCAAATATTTAAACAGGATGGGGGGGGGGGGCAACCTCTGGCAAAGGATGGTTGCACCTCACACCAGTTGGCAGAAACGTTTTGGGAGAGAGCAAGGACAGGTCACCATCTCTTCAAGAGGTGACATACAAATGTAATTTTGCCATTTAAATATTATGAAAATTTAGATTTATAACAGCAAAAAAGCAAGAAGGTTTGAGTGTGAAACATGGTCAACATCCATTTCTTAGTAAAAGCTTGCTTCAAGAGAGCTAGAAATGCAATTTTTAAAAAGTTCTTATAATTTGTGTAGCTGACAGTGTTGTGATTCAGGATTCCTGCATCCTGCAAATTGCTCCACCCTCTGTTCTGAGTTGTGTGTGATAGTGATTTGTTAGATTATTTCCCCCTCAATTCTGTCTAGGCCCCTGTGGACATACCATAAAGAAGCTGGGCCCAGCGGATATTTTTGGTATCACCACCAAAACCCTGCGCGTCAATGCTGAGCGTATCCTAGAGGATTTTAAGAAGCGACAGATGCCCAGGTTCAGGTGAGCTGCAAGGAATGGTTGGCATTTACTTAGGGACATAAGGGGCATAAGTCACGCTACACATGCAAGGCCAAATAGCAACCATTGTGTAAAAGATGTATTCTGCTGATAGCAGTGGAAGCGGAGCCCACGGCTTCCTTGATTGAGTCTATCCATCTCTTTTTAGCTTCCCATAATATTCATAGGACTCTCCTCCAACACCACATTTGCAATGAGCTGATTCTCTTCCTGTCAGCTTTGTTCACATTGTAAAGCATACATAGAAATCAATCACTGGCATGTCCACAAAAAAAAAAATCCGGTGAACTGCCATGGCAAAGGGTTGTGAAATTGGAGTCCAGCAGTGTTTTCCAGATTTGGCCTTCAAGCTCATCTTTGTAGGGTGCCTCAGAATGGGTCCCTGAACATGCTGTTCTTGGGATGTGAGGAGGGGGGGAGGAAAGGTGGAGGATGTAGATGCTCCGTGTATATCCTCATTCCTCAGCCCCCTGCTCCCACTCTCAGTATGACTGGTTTCATAGCTGGAGCCCCCGCTTCCAACTTCATTGCCTGATAGTGTCATAACCAGTGCCTTCCAAAGTCCAGAAGTTTCAGTGGTAAACTCAAATTCAGCAACTATATATACTTCAGTCACTTAATAAGAAGACATAGCTCACTCGAAGAGTCAATAATACTAGGAAAGGTAGTGGGTAGCAGAAAGAGAGGAAAGCCACATACTAGAACTAGATGGATAGATTCAACCAAGGAGGCCATGGCCCTGAACCTGCAGGACTTGAGCAGAGCAGGTGAGGACAGGGGGCTTGGAGATGCCTCATTCTCATGGTTGCCATGAGTCAAAGTTGACTTGAAGGCAGTTTACAACAACAGCATAGGTTTACACCAGAGATGTCTAATACAGTGGTCCCCCAGGTTACGAAGGTAATCCGTTCCGGGATTACCTTCGTATCCCGGAAGTCATTCGTTACCCGGGGGACCGCTTTCGTCAATGCACAGCACGCCAGAAGTGCGCTGTTTTAAAGCTTCCGGGTTGCAATTTTTTTTCGCAACCCGGGGTTTTCTTCGGATCCCGGGAGCTTTTTTTTGCCCCCGGCGGTTTCGGGTCCCGGGGATTTCGTTCCCCGGGGGGTTCGGATCCCAGGGGACCACTGTATTAGAACTAAACAGCAAACATTAAACCACACACAATTTCAAATCATTGGTGGACTAATTTCTCATTCATTATCAAGGCAAAACAACCCTGTTCTTCTCATATTGTCACCTTCCTCCTGGTTTCTATCCAAGGGAAAATGGCCTTGAGTATGTATTCTCAAGCCAGTTATCCTCCCTTCTGTGTGTCATTTCAGCTCAAAGGAATGTGATCAACAAGCTCTTTCAGTACATATCATATCATATGTTCCTCCTCCTAAATGCTGTTACTGCAGCTATAGAAAACCAGTTGAATCAATAGCATTTACTTACATGCTGACTTGCCATTCAACAGTTCAGTGGGGCTACTCCAGTTGGAACTAACCAACATAATTCCAGCCAGACTCATTATTTATACCTCGTCTTTTCCCCATCAATAGGGACCCAAGGTGTTGTACACATTAAAATGATTACAATGTAGTTAAAAGCATGCAAAAAGTCAACATTAAAACAGAATGCAACTATTAAACATATTGCAACTATTAACCATTTTGAAACAATTTAAAACACTTTAAAAGGATTTTAAAAAACAAACACAATTAACATAGTGCTGTATTGTTTTAAATTATACTATCTTGCAAGCCCTTTCTGTTAAGGCCTAAAAGCCTGTCAGAATAAAAATGTTTTCACCAGCCAGACAAAGGACAGCAAAGAGGTGACCTTTCTAGCCTCCCAAGGAAATTTCACAGTCTGGGAGCAGTCACTAAGAAGGTCCTCTCTCATGTTCCCACCAAATGTAAGAGGTAAGTGGTACAGAAATGTACTTGCTATTGTTATGTACTGTACTGACCCATCTAGCCCCATACAGTCAGCTCTGATTGGCAGTAAAGGTTCACCAGGGATTCAGGTAGGATTTTTCCCTTAGTCCTATCTGGAAGTTCCTGGTGATCCCTACCCAAGGATTTACCAGGCCCCATCCTTTCCTACTGTTTGAATCGTTGCAAGGTAGTTTGGGCTGATGCTCTCCCTACACATCCTGCAAGGTCAAAATGTCCCTCATAACGGTTCCTCAAAAAATGACACTGAAAACACCTGTGAAGGCCACACAATCAAACATTGAAGGTTACGTTTTGAAGTCATAGAATCATAGAGTTGAAAGAGACATCCATAGTTTTTTAATGGGTTTTTCAGGCTATGTGGCCTTATTCTAGAAGAGCTTTTTCCTGATGGGATGCACAGGGAAGCCATTGAAATCCACAAACACCTGGACAACTTCAGCAGGAAAGAAGAAACCCTTAAAGTAAACAAGGTTTGGCTATCAGTCCTCAAAAACACCAAAATCAAAAATCAAAACATGCAAATAAACACCATCCAAGGTCTTTCCCAGCAGACAATGGATCACTAATTGAATATGCATTCTGAGGCCTTGCCATTCAACAATGGACCATCACAGAGATTAACATGTAAATCACTTCGTCTCAACCAAGAATCACACAGTAGATATACCCCACTCACTTCCATGCCAGCATTCTCTGAAGATGCCAGCCACAGATGCTGGTAAACTTCAGGAAAGAACTCTTCTAGAACACATCCACATAGCCAGGAAAACCCACAAAAAACTAATGATTGGATGGCCACCTCTCAGCTGTGCTTTAGTTGCGCATTCCTGCATTGGAGGGGTGTGATTTGGACAAGATGGCCTTTTCAGTCCATTCCAACTCTATGGTTCTAGGCTTTGAACCAGATCAACCAACACCTTGTTGAGGGTAACATGAATTTATATATTCATTGGTTGAATTTATATCCTGCCTTTCTACCAATTGGAATTCAAAGCAGCTTAGAATAATTTAAAAGGTCCAGCTGAAACGCTAATGTACAATATTTAAAAAGAAATTAAATGTTACTATTATTAAAAACGTGCCAGGAAACAGTTGAATTATTTAAACATACTTAAAAGTGGTTTCAATTACAGTTAAATAAAAGAATTAGAAAACAGCACACTATTATGACAGACACTACCGTTGGAAACTAACTGCAGACTTGAGGGCCAGAGTAGACCTTTGAGGATCTTGTTCACACAAGCTAAAAAAAAAAGAATTTGGGGGGGGGGGGAGTAGGATTCAAGGATAAAAAAAATGTTGTGGAGTCCCTTCCTTATCCATGTTCCCACCACATGCAGGAATGACCCACCTGGACCATCTGCAGCTACAGTCACCCAAGAATTGCTGCGCTTGGCTGAGGGTGACCCTGAAGGCCTCCCAATCTTGAACCCCATCAACGACCTTCAGCTGAAGGACCTGGAAGTTGTGGAGGGCGTGATGAAGCTCCGACAATTGGAAGAGGTTTTGCCAGGGTTCCAGTGTGTACACAGCCCCCGTTTTCACGTGGAGGTCAGTGTCAGGTTTTAGGTGATCCACTGAACAGCCCTGGAATCAAAGACTAAGGAGACTGGGGCTTTTCCTGAAGATCTTGGGGAAGTGTGGGGTTTTGTTTTGTTTTGTTTTTTGTTTGTTTTTGGACTGCAGCTCCTAGAATCCCCAGGCCGACATGAGCCAAATCATCTGTCAGGGATGCTTTGATTATGATTTCCTGCATGATTATGATTTCCTGCATTGGATTCTGTGCTTTTATTGGCCAGAGGTGGGGAAGTCTGTGGACTGCAGCTCACAATACTTCATTATTGGTTCTGCTGGCTATGGATGATGGGTGTTGCAGTCGAAACATATCCAGAGGACCACACGTTGCCCACTAATGTTTATAGACCCATAATTTCCATATTTATTTTGTTTTATTTGTTTACTTTATATCCCACCTACTTCATAGCATGGGACCCAAGATAGCTTACAACATATTAAAACAAAGTACAACTATGTACATAGCTGGAAAATTCTAGGCACGGTCACCCAATAATAATAATAATAATAATAATAATAATAATAATACATTTCCTAAGCACCAATGTTTGTAGTAAATCAGGAATGGAAAAGTGTGAGCCTTCAGCAATTTTTGGACTCTCTTATATGAGCCCGCACCATTTGTTGAGTTGAATAGGGCTGATGGACATTGCAGTCAGCAGTATGTGTTCTCCATTCCTGATCTGATTGAAGGAGAGGGTTAACCTGTGTTCACACATCTTCCTGGGTGTATTTTCCAAGGTTCTCCACAAAAGCACAGTTCAGCCTCCAGAAATTCTCTGATTTCATTTTGTTCATACTTTATTTTGGGGAGGGTGGAAGGGGAGGACTTACAACCTTCTATTCCTTATAATTATAAAAAGAAAGTATGGAATTACACATATGCAGTGAGCCTACTTTCTCAGATGCATAGGGTGGAGTGGAAAGCCCAGGGACAGACCTATGTACCATTCTCTGTGTAAAATTGTCCATAGGAATCCAAAACTTTGTGGTGTGGAGATGAGGTGGCAAGCTCAGCTTTAATGATGATTTTGTGGGAACAAGGCAGGCATGTTGATTGAAGCCAAGGTTAGTAGATAACCATGTGAATGAGTGTGTAGCGTGGGATGTAAAAAAAAGATGTGATGAACTGACCAAGAGAGCCCTCATGAGTCTGGGGAGTTAGCTAGTGTTATAATGTGTGTTGTGTGCCAGGAAACCATTATTTCCGTACAACTCACTGTTGATGAGCTGCAGTTTGTTGATCTACTCCAATTCTTCTCTTTCTCTTTCTTACTCATTTTAACTGTGGTATACTTCTACTGGATAGGGATCATGCTGAGGGCAACTCTCTGAAGCCACTTCCATTTTCATTTTCAATATTAGAAGTTCATGGTTTTTGCAACAATCTGCTCCTGATCTTGTTTTTGCAGACAGAATGGAGCTTCTCTATCTTTTCCTTCCAATTATGTAGTCTATTTGATTTTCTATATTAGCCATCAAGTGATGTCCATATATAGAGTCATCTTTCTGGTTGTTGAAGAATATGTTTGTGATGAACTAACTGTTGGCCTCATAAAATTAAATCAGTCACCTTCCTGCTTCATTTCTTGATCCTAGGCCAAATTTTCCTACCATCTTTGATTCTGCTATTTCCTGATCTTTCCATTCCAATCACCTGTGATAAACAAGAAGTCCTGTTTTGGTGTGTGATCAATTTTCTCCTGGACTCCAGCATAGAATCTTACAAATTGTTATTCTTCTACCTCTAGTTGGAGCATAAATGTGGATTATATTGATGGGTTTTCCCTAAAGTTTTATTGATAAGATTTGGTCGGGCTTTGCATTCTGTTCTTTGACTGTTTTTGTTACCTCTCTCCTTCCTGTTAATTGCATCCCATTTTATCCTGAGTAAAACACTGTGTTATTACGTGACTCAAAATGACCCATTCCTATCCACTTTAGCTCCTTCGCCCCAAGTATTGCAATGTTTATATGTTCCATTTCTTGTTTTACTGTGTCCAGTTTCCCCTGATTCAGGCTCCTCACATTCCAAAAGCCTGATCTTGATTGGTAAGTAATGCATGGATGGCATTATCATGCAAATACCCTTTTCTCTCCTTTCCCTCTAGTTTGTGAGGTTCAGAGAACGTCAACAAGTGCTGGAGGAACTGGAACAGCTGCGTTTCCTTCTCTCTGACCAGTCCCTTCTTCTGCTGCCAGAGTATCACCAGCGCGTTGCGGTAAGAGTTCCTGGAAGGCATGAGATGTCCAATGGAGCTGCCTCATATACAGATGTGCCAAGCAAGGGAAGCCTCAAGGGAAACCCCATTCATCCTCAAAAGATCCCCTAGTACAGGATGGGCGATGTGTGTCCTCTTTGGTGACTGCTCCTAAGCAATGGAGCTCCCTTCCCAGGAAGGCTAGACTGGCTCCTTCCTTGTTTTATTCATTTCATTTTCAAATCCTTGCTGTTTTTCCATTGGCAAGTGAAGACCTTTTTATTTCAACAGACTGTTTTACAAGAAAAGAGCTTTTCTCGATGTGTTGAGCTGCTTTTATCATGAGCCAACAAAGAGATTTGAGCACTGGATTATAATTCTCAAGGCCAGGGCTCGAATCCTCACTTGGCCATGGAAACCCACTGGGTGACCTTAGGCAAGTCACACACTCTCAGCCTCAAATGAAGGGAAAGGTAAACCCTCTCTGACCAAATCCCCATGTCAGGTTTGCCGTAAGTCAGAAATGGCTTACGACAGGCACACAACAACAACTTTAAAAGGAGATGTTTCAAATAGTTTTTATTCTGTATACAGTACAGTTTAATGCCATTTTAAACATGTTTGCGCATATTTTTATCTACATGTTTTTTACTTGTATTCTGTTTTTAAAATGTCTGGTAAAAAACATGGAGGGTGAGGATATGGCAGGAGTGTGTGCTCTCTCGCATAGGGTTGCCAGATCTCTCCTGGTCCTGAAATGGCTTGGTCCCCTAAAACACAGCAAAAACTTTCCCCAGCCCCTAGAGGACATTTGGGAACAAAGGAGTTTTTTGTGTGTTGAGTCTATGATATGGTGATAGTGTGCACCTCGCCCAGCCTTCGCTTGGTATGTTTTATATTGTATTGTATGTACAATATACCCTCCATATTTGCTGAGGTTAGGGACACAGGACCCCCATGAAAGTGGGGAAACCACAAATTAAAAAACACATTTTTTTTACCTGAGACAACACCTTTCTAAGAATCTCTAGATCTTCTAGGGCAATTCTCTGGTTGAGATCGGCCAGAATCTGACCATGACATTGCACTGGAGGACTTACAGATGCCTACAGAAATGTTCTAAGAATCTCTAGAGCCTACAGTATGACTTTTGAGAGACGTTGACAACAGAGTCATGCTGGAGGCCCTAGAGATTCCTCGAGAGAACATATGAATCAAATTCATTAATAATCAAAATCCACAAAAGTCAAAACCGCAAATGTGGAGGGCCAATTGTACAGTCAGCCCTCCTTATCCATAGATTTTTTATCCATGGATTCAAAAATTTACGGCTTGAAAATATTTTTAAAATATTTAGAAATTCCAGAAAGCAAACTTGGATTTTACTCTTTTATGTAAGGGATACCAATGTACTATGCAATTCTATCTAATGGGACATGCGAATCCATAGATTTTGGTATCCACAGGGGGTCCTGGAACCAAACACCCATAGATAGCAAAAGCCCACTGTATTGTGTTGTCATACACATTTTTGGTGGTCTCTGTAACAGAAAACTCTAGTTTATCCAGAAGATGAAGTTGGGGGTGAGTGGGTGTGTCGTGTCTGACAAGCTCTGGGGTGCTGAACCTTTTCTCCCCACCCCCATGGCCACACTCTTCCTTTGTATTTCAAACCTCTAGGTTCTCCGTTCTCTGGGCTACATCAACGAAAGTGGGGCCGTGGAGCTCAAAGGGAGTGTGGCCCGCCAGATCAGCAACCATGAGCTGCTCCTGACACAGCTGCTCCTCGACAACACCCTGACAGACCTTCGACCTGAGGAGATTGTGGCATTGCTCAGCTGCACTGTCTGCCAAGTGCGTACCCAGGTGGAGCCACAACTGCCTTCCGTCCTACAGAAGGTGAGGAAATGGGAGTGGGGACTGTAGGAGAACCCTTCACACAAGTGTTCTGGGAAACTGTGGAACTCCCTGCCACAAGATGTAGTGTCAGCTGCCAACGTAGGGCAGCTGTTATAGGAATCTATTAACTTATGGAGGCTGGGGCTATTAATTGCTACTCATCACAATAGATACATACTCGACATGCCTCTTTAGTTCACCTGCTGGGGTGTATGAGCGCAGTGCAATGAATTCAAACTACAGGAGAAGAGATTCCATCTAAACGTTAGGAGAAACTTCCTGACAGTAAGGGCTGTTCGACAGTGGAATACACTCCCTTGGATTGTAGTGGAATCTCCTCCGTTGGAGGTTTTGAAACAGAGGAGTGCTTTGTATTCCTGCATGGCAGGGATTTAGAGTGGATGGCCCTTGTGGACTCTTCCAACTCTATGATTTCTGGGTGGCCATTGCCCTAAGTTTTGCTCATGTACAAGTAGTTGTCTGCCATGGAAGCACAATGCAGGACAAGATAGGCCTTTTGGCGAATCCAGTATAGCTCTTGCATTCTTAAGTCAACCCCAAACACTGAGGGGAAAATTGGCTTTCTTAGCTCCCCCCACCCACCTGATGCCTTCTGGATGTGTTGAACTCCCAATTCCCATTAACCAATACAGCCAGTGCTCAAGAACTCTGGAAGTTGGGGTCCATTTCTACATAGTCCTGGGCTTTGTGGGTTGTGGATTCACTATCCCTTTTCACCCTCCAGGGCATTGAGCACATCCGATCAGTAGCAACGGAGATCGCCCTGCTGCAACGCAAGTGTGGCCTGCAGGAATCAGTGGAGGACTTTGTGGAGCAGTACAAATTTGGACTAGTGGAAGTGGTTTACGAATGGGCCCGTGGCATGGTAAGGGTCCAAGCTCTGGGCCAAGTCCACTTTCCTCCTTAATGCAGGCTGGTTTGCCCCCGTGGATCTATTTCCAGTCTTCTTCTTGGGGAAGGCCTGAATACCTTAAAGACACCAGATGCTGTTTGATCTTAGAAGCTAAGTAGAGTCAGACCTGGTTAGTATTTGAATGGCTAACAAATACCAGGTGCTGTAGGCTCTATTCTGGAGGGAGGACTTGGCAAAACCACCTCTGAGTATTCTGTGCCTTAAGAAAACCCTATGAAATGCACAGGGTCACCACAATATGACAGCATACACATACACGTCTTTGGGGAAACCAGAAAACTTCTTTTTACAGCTGCTCTAGCCAAAGTTTTTTGTGGAAATTTCGGGCTATGTGGACATGTTCTAGAAGAGTTCCTTTCTGACATTTTGCCAGCATCTGGCATCTTCAGAGAATCTGGCTGTAGCCAAGTTTGTCTCTGTATTGAGTACTTCCTGCTTCTGTGTGAATGGTTGGGGAGCAGTTAGGACCACTCTGTGCTTGGCTTACTCTAATGTTTAAGAGAATGTTTAATGTTTAAGAGAAGGAGGGAGACAATCAGTGACTGCTTCTTCTGGGCCTAGATGCCTCCCTGGATCAAAAAGTGTGGCAACAGATAATCGAAAGGGGCAGGAAGGTAACTTCATAACTGTAGAAGTAATTTTGCTGCAGAGCAGGAAGACCAATTCACACCCCTCTTCTTCCATTAACTCATGAGGTTGTCTTAGGCAAGTCACACTTGTTTTAAGCCTCAGCTTTCCCCCAGTAATACAAGAAAGGCACTGAACTATCTTACAGAGTTGTTGTATGAGAAACCATATAATAGTTGTACAAGAAATTACAATGTGTAATACTCTTGCTAACACATTATTTTATTATTCTGCTGAATATTGTTGCTGTTAGCATATACATGAAGTGTTTTGAACAGTGTATACAGATAGTGGTTCTGTTATTTATAGCCAGATGCTGTATCTGTCACTGGTCTGAACAGACCTAATATTCACACCTTGAACCTGTACCCTGGGAGGAAGGGGTTTCAAACATTTGAGAACATTCTTTTTCTTATGGGAATTTTACAAGTTGAACACATGCATTGAATACAACCAGAGTCAGGAGGGACACGTCCTTCTTAGTAACAGCATACGTTTCAATTAAGAAGCTGTTTCCCCTTAAGAATTATGGTTAGGTCTCTTCTTATATCCTGCCCCAGCCAGTCAGCATGGCTGCGAGCAATAACCAACACTAGCTAACTGCTGTCTCCCTCTCAAGCCATTTGCAGAGATTGCCCGCCTGACGGATGTGCAGGAAGGGATCATCGTCCGTTGCATCCAACGTCTGGACGAGACCTGTCGTGAGATGCGCAATGCAGCCCGGGTCACTGGGGAGCCAACACTCCATGCCAAGATGGAAGCGGCTTCCAACATGATCAAGAGGGACATAGTCTTTGCTGCCAGCCTCTACACCCAATAAGGTTTGAGGCTTATTTGGATTCATTTCATATCCTTGGAATTGTGTGTATCTGGTCTGTTAATTTCTGACCTCAGAGAGGATGTTGCTGAGACAGAGAATAAAAGATGCTTTATTGCCAATAGAAAACTGCTGCTTATGGAGAGCTTTGTGATGGGGATGGGGAAAGTGGCCCCTGGATCCACGTTTGTGATCCTTGAAGCTCCCTCCCAGTCCACCCACTTGAAAATATTTTGGTGTAATTCTTGTATGAATAACCAAACACACAGAAATCTCCCCCTCCCCCCGCATGTGCAATACAGCTGAGTACTTTTTGGACCAGACTTTGGCAAAGCACAGCCCCTCTTGATAATGGTGGACAGCAATCCCCAGCATTCTTTGCCATTTGGGGAGCTGCTCCACTCTGGAGTAAGTTCAGAAAAAGACACCTAAGACAAAGATAATTTGAATATGGAAGAGGGCAAATATTTGTCCTTTGCTATCCCAGAAGGGCATCTTCAGTAATAGAGCAAGTTAGCAGGTTTGGCTCCTCCTTGGTGGCTTTCAGAAAGAGAAGCTACCTGCCAGTGCTAGGGATTCCTAGCACCAAACAGGGTTGGGCTGGATAGCCTATAAAGCCCATGCTAATCTTTATGGTGTTACACTAAGCCACCCTTGGACAGAGAGGGTATATTTTTTGAAACCACAGTCTATGACAGCATGTCTGGCTCTAGTATAGGTCCAAGACCCTCCTGAAACTTGCTTTAGTTAGTTATTGGGGAAGTGGATGGTATGGTGTTTCTATAATAAATTAATAAATCAACACCTTCCTGTGGCTTGCAGTACCATCTTTAGATGCTGCAGATAGGCCTGAGACATTTTGATTTGTTCAGAAGGCAACTGCATGTGTTACTCTCCTCTGCTAGGTCCCTCAGCTCTTCAAATAGGTAAGAGATAGTGTGGAGCCTGATATATTGGAAAATGGGAAATGACGGAAAGCTTGAATGAGTGATACAGTCCTAGAAGAAAATGCAGTGACACGCACAAGTGAAAGAAGTTCAGAAGAGGTGAAGTGCACTGGGTGGTAGACAAAGGTTAAAGTAGGTAAAGCTGGCATATGTCTGCTTGAAGCTAATTTGCTGGTGGAAAGTCTTGTCCACCACTAATCAATGTGCCTAATCTCTTGTGGCAACAGCTATTGGCAAGGCCTATGCTACTGCATTCCCTCTTGAAGATGCAGTACTTATGCAGAATGGTTATCAAATGGAGAAGTGGGTAAAACACTGAGACCAGAGGACATGGTATTCAAGGAAGGGTAAAAAAAAAAAAAAAGAGACTCATTCCAATACTTGCTTGAAGCAAGGCTGTTCCAGTGCCTTCCAAGAGAAATGAGAGCTTTGTCAATTAGCCCACATTTTTATTTACCTGATAACAAGAATATGACTGGATTTGTAAAGGTTTGCTATTATGTTGTCATGGTTTGGATTAGAACCACAATTTTACAGATTTAACTAAAAAGTAAGGAAAGCTTCCTCCCCCCCGCCCCCCGGGCTTTTACAAACTAAGTGGCTAATGGGGAAGTGGAAGTAATCTTTTCTGTCATTTTAGGCAGCAAAATATCTAGAAATGAGGGGCAAGACCTGTTGTGGTCCCAGTAACTGTAGGCCAGAGTGGGCAAGTTCCAGATGCTTCTGGTTGTTTTTTCATGGTGGTGAGGTCCGCAGCAGGTCTCACTGGAGAAAACTGCGCAGTGGATGCCCAGAGATTGCTCACCTTGGTACCTCGGAATAAATGGAACTGTGGGGCCTCTGGAAATTGGACTGTAGCTCCCAAGATCCCTTTCCACTAGCTGTGGCATGTAGAGACTAAAAGCATCAGAGGAAGTAGACTGAAATCTAGGAAAGCTCATGCTGCCAACTTCTTTCTTTCAGATAGTCTCAAAGGTGCTAGAATATCTCTCCACGTGCTGATTCTACAGACTAACATGGCTATATCTTTGAATTCTACCACTAGCTACTGGTGGCTGGCTAGAACTGACTGGAGTTGCAGCGCAACAATATCTGCCTGTTATACAGGCTGTCAGGCAGAAGTCTTCCCAGGTCTATCTGGAGATGGCAGGAATTGCTCTACCACTGAACTACTGCCTGCAAATCTCACTCCCCAATTTTGGGTTTGGTCTTTCTCTTCCCTATGCTTGGCATTTCTGGCTGTAAGAAGTCATGGCTTCCTTTCCCAAAATTAAAATCATGACTCTCAGCTCAGTTAGGGAGATGTAGTGCATAAAACAAAGGTAGATAATATAAAACCTACAGAACCACTCATCACCCTTAGTTTTTTTTTTCCATTGGGGAAAAAACACACACATAACTGAAAGCTTCCAGAAACTGCAATTCTCCTTTTAAAAAAAGTATCTTATTTCATGCCCTCCTGGGGGGGGGGGGTGAGGTGTTGCTGACAAACTAGAAATGTTTTTTTTCTTTTTCATTTCAATGAGTTGTGTCATACACAGTGGGTCCCAGGGAGTGGGGGCAGGATTAGTTTCCAGACCCCCTTGAATCACTGGGCAGGGCTACCTCCCGAGATATTTTGCTGCCTGAAAGGACAGAAAATATGACTCCTCACCTGCAACTATAGGAGCCAACTGGACTTCTCCTGGTTGAGAGATTCTGGGGGTTACAGTCAAAAGAAGTAGCCTTTCCAAGTTCTGCACATGGTGTATTGCATCCAATTATGAAAGGTTCCCTGCTGGACCCATTGTCCCCGCCATAGTTGGGTCCATTTTCTCCCCTGTGAAAGCCATTAATGAAAAGAGAAGGAATGAAGGAACCACCCCCCATATGTACAGCTAGGAAACAATATATTTACATCATAGTTTATTACTTCCTTCCTCCCTCATGGCAGCCAAGGGCCCAGTACTTCTCTCCCACCCTTTCCAACACCAGCTACCAGCCTCCTCCTCTGTCACCTCTCTCACCACATGCTGTGGCCTGCCAACATCTAGGTACAAAACTGGCTTGTCCCCCCACCCCCTGGTTCAAGTTCATCAGTCTGGGATCCGTGGTGTTGGGGGCTTCTCAGTGCTCAGAGCCTCCACATACCAATCGGGCAGGAAAGTGTAGTCGGAGTCGCGATGCACCGTGAAGGAAACTGGATGCCCAGGCTCCCAAGTGAAAAGGTGGACCAACCTGTGGTGGGAGGGAAAGAAAGCAATCACATGTGAGATACTGCAAAAGCAGTGAAAGCCAGTTGTAGTGAACCCAGAGTTGATGTATTTATTTGGTCATTCCGAATATTAATTAGCTGCTTTGAAAACAAACAAAAATAATTGTTACATTTAACAGAGAGGTGGCATCCAGGGCTCTTCTCATACCCACCACCCGCCTGCTCTTCACAACAACCCTCTGAAATAAGTCAGACTAAGAAAGAGACTGGCTGAAAGCTGCCTACCCCACCGAGTTTCAGGGTTCACCAGAGACAAGAACCTGGATCTCTGGAAGTCCCAGTCCAAGACTAGCTCCTATGCCACACTGCCTCCTAAAGGAACACATCACGAAAAGCACCTGATTCCTCAAAAAAAATAGCTAATTTGAATCACAAGTGCCTATTACAGACCAAACTATAGGAAGACATATTCCAGAGCCCAATTTAAATTCTACTATCATAGGGATGAGTTATCTTTCCCAACCTAGTTCCTTCCAAATGTTTCCAACTATATCTCCCGTAAGTCACAATCAGAGCACCGAATGGCCTCCCCCAATACCAAAAAAGTCAGAATTTGTCTCTCATCCTGTTCAAGTCCAAACTTAGTGTGTTATTTTAAAAGACCAAGAGGAAAACAATAGTAAGGTAAATGAGCTAAACTAAGCATGAGTCAACAGTAGGCAGAATTCAGAGAGACAGCCGTGTTAGTCTGGATTATCAGTATGCAAAGCAATCCTGTAGCATCCTCGAAACGAACTGTGCAAAAGTCATTGCGACATAAGCTTTTGTAGACTTAGTCTACTTCCTCAGATGCATGGAGTCAACAAGGTGAGCATGTGGCCAAAAAAGCCAAAGCAATTCTAGGCTGAATTAACAGGAATACATTGTTCAAATCAAGGGAAGTCATAGTTCCACTCTGTTCTGCTTTGGGTCATGCCTCCTGTAGACACTACAGTTCAAAACAGATATTGACAACCTGGATTGTGTCCAGAACAGGGTGACCAAGATGGCTGAAGTTCAGGAAACCAAGCCCTATGAGGAATGGCAGCTATTATATTCAAGGGAAATTATAAGAAAATTATAAGGAAAATAGACTCCGCTTAAACATTAGGAAGAACTTATTTATTGTAACAGTTGTTTGACAGTGGAATGGATGGTTTCAAAAGGGGGTGGACCCTTCCTCTTTGGAGGTTTGTAAACAATGATTGGATTGGTGTGCTTTAGATGTACATTTCGGCATTGGAAGGGCGTGATTTGGACGATGCACTTTCAGTCCATTCCAACTCTATGGTTCTAAGTTCTGGACCAGATCAACCAACAACTTTGGCTACCCATGCATGCATACATGTGCGCACACTCACAAACACTGATCTGGTGCTGAAGCCAAGTCTACCTTTACACAGCTTCAGCTGATGTACCAACTGTGTCCATCCCTGACAAACCCAGACATGGTTTTACATGCCTTAAGTAAAGGAAGAGTGGCTTGCAGTTACATTTTTCATATCTCCTGTATTATTATTTAAACTGCTAATGCATTGTCAAAGCAAGACCATCAACAACAGGCCAGACAATGCTGGAAAACATTCCCGATACTGAATAAGGAAAGAAGTTACAAGTACTCACTTTGAATTGTCTTCTGTCACCACTTTCTTCACAAAAGCGAGAAATGCTGCACAAAAATTCATGCACACCGCTGGCTTCCAGCAGCCTGGGTCTTCCTGTCAGGGAGAAGAAAGAGGTAAGTGTGGGTTACTTAGAAGTAATGCCAGAGGTATTCTTTATTTTTCCCAACAGCTCCATGTTAGCTAAATCCATCCTCTTTGGTGCACTGGCAACTTGGGTTAAACAATTTGTAACCAAGGTTTCTTTTCTCGGTTTAACTTACTTGTATGTACTGTGCCCTTAGGCAATTTTCAGCTGTAAAGCCAATTATATAACATCATAAATCAGTGGTACTCAAACTTGTTACTCTTGGCATGCCTTTTACATCTATGTATCAATGCCGTGCCCCCCATTTGCCATTGTATATGAATAGAAATATTTTGTTTGAGTGTGCGTAATTTCATTCATATAATTCATGTACTGTATATACTCATGTATAAGTCTAGAAATTTAGGTCAAAAAATTGACCCCCAAAAAATGAGTCGACTTATCCACAGGTCAATGTAAGTACTGTATCTTAACCCTTATTTAAAGAAGGACCCATCTCCTGGTGAAAAGCAAGAGTGTAATCTGTCCTGGAAGCACTGACCCCCTTTACTCTCTCATCCATCCAGTCTTAATAATAAGCACAAAGAAGTATGTCTGATTGACTTTTGGAAGTTATTTGACATTGTTTTGCTTTGCTTCATCCTTTAGATCCTTTCCTATATGCCCCTACATTTTACCCTCGACCTATCCACAGGTCATAGCAAAATCCATAGTTTTGGCCCCAGAACTTGCCCTCGGCTTATACATGAGATCGACTTATAGTTGAGTATATACGGTATATTTGTGTTTTAACATTTTATAAGGAAATAGCATCATTCAAATTTGAACAACTTTATGTAAATAAATATTTAACTCAATTTTACACATAAAAAAGTTTGGGAAGAGGGCCTCCAAGTCTCACACTCCCAAAGTCCCACCCCAGCGTTTTAGAATCACTGCCATAAATAATACAGAGAAACAAGTAAAAACAGCCAAGGTGTAATTAAGATGTATAAAGTGTCAGAGCAAACTTGTTTTCTGCTGCTCCAGAGTCTAGGACACAGGGCAATGGATTCAAGCTACAAGAAAAGAGATTCCACTTCAACACAGGAAGAATTTCTTGACAGTAAGAGCAGTATATACAATGGCACAGGAATATGGTGCCCCTTGTTTTAAAAACAGCAAAATCAAGGTTTGCTTTTTGGAATTTTTTGGGGGGGAGGGATATTTTCAAGCCGTGGATGGTTACATCTGTGAATATGGAAGACCAACTGTACCATGCTTTTCCCTCAATATAATGGGACTCTAGGGATTTGATATTCACGCAACCTCTTTCTGTGGAGGTGCGACTGAACCTCTTTACCAAGATCATCCCACAACTGGCCTTTTGGGGGGAGAGCTCAAGACTCACCCTAATGAGCTGAAATATCTTCATGGTCTCAAAAGTCTCCAGCCCCACAATGGAACCATCTGGGCCTCGGTATCCAGCCACAATTCGGGACACTCCGGGCAGAAACGACTGAGCCCACCACTTGATCATCTTGTGTCTGAAAATAAGAAAAAAACATGGATGATGGAAACTGGTCACTCCCCTTCCCAAGTAATGTTGACTGTATGTCTTACAGAATTTGCAAGCCCACTGACCCAGCCCCCATCTTCAGTAGTACTGTTCAATGCATGAGCATTTGTAGAATCATAGAAACTTAAAGAATTGGAAGGGACTGCAAGGCCCATCTCATCCACCCACCCTGCCAAGTAGGAATACACAGTAAAGCAATTCTGAGGCTACATCCACACTGCAGAAATTCATTTGCCATGGCTCAATGCTAAGGAATTCTGGGAATTCTAGTGTGATGTGGCACCAGAGCTCCCTAACAGAGGAGGCTAAATATCTCACAAAACTACAATTCACAGCATTCCATTGCATTAAGCCGTCGCAGTTACAGTGATGTCAAACTGGATTAATTAGACGTTGCAGATGCAGCCTGAGAGATTTCTGCCTATCTTCCAGGCAAGTCTATTTCATTTGTCAAGTAGCTCTTACACTCAGAATGTTTAGGTAGAATCTCTTTTCTTGTAAGTGGAATCCAAATTAGATTCAAAAGATCATATGCAAAGTGCCGACAATCCTGTTAGGTCAGACTGAAAGCTTCTAATCCAGCATCCTGTTTCTCCCCACAACCAAATACTGTACAGGTTTAGTCTCCCTTATCTGGAATCTCAATAAACACTCCAAAAGCCAAAATTGTTCACATGGGTGGCTGAGAGTCTGAAACTTTTGCTTTCTGATGACTCAGCGTACACAAACTTTGTTTTGTGCACAACATTATTTAAAAGATTGTGTATAAAATTACTTTCAGGCTATGCATATAAGGTGTATATGAGACATAAATGAATTTCATGTTTAGACTTGGGCCCCATCTCCAAGATATTGCATTATGTATATGCAAATATTCCAAAAACCAAAAAACAATGTTGCCCCCAAGAAAATACACAATGGATAAAAAGCACTTTTAAAACATTGAATAAATAACTAAAAACCAATTCAAACCACTACAAACTCCTCTAAATATAATTCTAAAATGGGGGTAGAAATGGCTCTTCTTGCCCTCCCACTACTTTCTTCAGCCTACTGAACTTGATCCAGACCATTGCTGCTTTTTGCCTCACCTATAGAAACTCTTCCTCTGGCCAGGACTGTGCATGACTTTGCTTGTCTTCAGCTCCACATAGCAGCTTGGTGGGTCCGGCCATGGGCTCCGTGGGTCTGTGCAATCCACCTCCCCAGAGAAGAGAAGCGAGTGGGTTCCCAAGCGGGTCCGAATCACTGTGCAGTAAGCCTCATTTGTGTTCACCACCCCAGTTGGATCGGGGGTCCCATCTGGAGTATCTGGAGCAGAAGGAGAAATTTAGTCAGCTAGGCAATAATACTGGAGAAGCGATTTTAGTAAAATCTCTGTCTTCTTTTTTTCTTACTATTACTTTATATGGAGTCTTTCTCACAATATGTGATTCAAGGAACTCACAGCACATAGAAAAGGAGTCCCCAACTGCTACTATCACCACAACCAACCATGCTATTAGTTCTTCAGAATTGCTTTTTTTGGTTCCCTCCCCCAAAGTGGAGTTAAACATCTTTTCACTGCTTCACATCTGACTGTCGGCTTTCTCCTGGCCCAGTTCCCAATATCCAAGACAGCATCGTAGTGTAGTAGAAAGTAGAAATTTATTCTGGATATCAAGACAGAAAGTTCTCTGTCCTGGGTTCAGTGTCAGAACTGAAAAGGTCCCCCTTCAGATCATCATATACCTTCCCATCCTCCAGCCGCCCTTTCTAGCCCTGATCACTACTCCCCTTTGATCCAGATCAAAGGGCACTTCATGTTTCCCTCCTCCTCCTCTTGTGTTATCATTTCATCTGCCTTCAGGAAGGAGATCATCCCTGTTTCACAGCTCAGATCCATGGTAGGAAGACTGGAGTCATAAAACTACAACTCCTTTCTGCCACTGGCCTTCTGCCCCTTCTGTTTCCCAGGCTTGGACATCATCATCATAATAATAATAATAATAATAATAATAATAATAATAGCCCGCTCCTCTAATAAGATACTCGGAGGGGGGACAGCAGAATAAAAAGATACACAGTAAAAACAACAATCGCATCCCTCCCCAACCATAATTGACACCCTCTTCTAAATAGCTAACATACTACACAGCATGAAACCACCATATCACCATGCGCTCATATCTGAACCTCCTAATATCATCATACCAACATGACAGAACCATGCATATGGATTCTGACATGGACCTGGATACGTCTGGGAGCAGAAGCTTTTGTGAATCCAGTGTCTTTTAGTGTGATACTCCACACAAAATCATACCTGTGCTCCAGGCTCCATCAAAACTGTTTCCATGTACAGAAGGGAAGCAGGCCATGGGTATCCTTCCAAAAGTTGTTGGACTATAACTTTCACCAGGCTATCCTGGGGACAGCTGGTGGTGAAGACTGTTGAGAGCTTGCAATCCAACACTATCCAGACAGCTATCCCCACTGAAGACCAGAAATGTGAATGAAGTTGCCTCAGTGCTGCATAAAACCATATTCCCTGTTCTTCTTTTAAGATTGCAACAGGGTTATGGTAGAATCTAGGCAGCTGTCACAACACTGCATTATTGCTTCCCTTCTCAGTGGCTGCTCCCACTCTTTGGAACTCCCTCCCACAAGATTCTAGGCTGGCTTCCTCCATCTAGCACGTGGCCTTCCTCTTTCTTCTGGATGGCCCTTGTGCTCTCTTCCAACTCTTACGATTCCATGATTCTGCCCTTTACCTTTCCTGGCATTATTTATTGTCTTTTCCAATGATTTGTGCCTTCTCATGAAGTGGCTGAAGTATGACAGCCATCAGCTTCTAGGGAGAGTTCTGGTGTGATCTGTTCAAGGACCCATTTGTTTTTCTTTTTGGCTGTCCATGGTATCCTCAATACTCTTTTCCAGCACATCTCAAATGAGTTCCCTTTTATCTGCTTTTCTTACTGTCCAGCTTTCATGTCCATTCATGGTGATGGGAAATATAATGAGCTTGGATGATTCTAACTTTAGTGCTTAGTTACTTTTAGCTTAGTTATGTTTCTAAGGATTTTGTTATGTTTCTAATGATTTTGTATTTTTTAACTTGCTATATTGATCTGATGTTTTTAATTCTGTTTTTAAAGATGATTTTTTTAAAGTGTCTTCTGTCAGCCACTTTGGATCCAATTTAGGAGAAACATGGCATATAGATAAAATAAATATTAATAATAATTCCCTCCCAAAGCAACTGGGGGAAATGTGTAGCCCTCCAGACATTGCTGGACTGCAATTCCCATCACTCTCGGCCAGCACAGCCAATAGTGACAAGATGATGGCAATGAGAGTCCAACAGACAAAGGGCTTGTGTTGTAAGCCCCAGTTGTACCTCACCATGACTGCCCAGAAGCCAGAACAGCCTGTAGGCAGCTTACCAGCACACATGTACTGCTCAAACTTGTACCCCATGTACGTGAGCTCCTTCAGCAGTTCCGAGCGCTCTTCCCGCTGCCTCCGGGCAGCCTCTGTCTCCACCTCACTGATGTATAGGGTCCCACGGAAGAGGGTGACAGCCAGCAGCCACCCGTCCTGAGTTTCATAGGGCGTAGTCAACACTTTTGTGAGGTGCCCCCGCCACGTCACAAAGTCTGCATTCAGCGGCCGCCTGCAGTGGGAAGAAAGACAGGATGGTTGAAAATAAACAAGGTCTGGGAGAGAGGGTTTTGTATGCAAAAGCAGTAGACAATCTCTAGTTAAATGGGGTGGGAGTAGGGGGTTAAGATGGGTACTTCCCATCCCACACTCCTCTGAGTAGTAGTAATAATATTAATAATTCACAGGGGTGTGGGTTGGGAAGCATCCATCTTAACCCCAGCCTACATTTAACTAGAGATTGTCTGGTAATAACTGCTGAGTTACTATTACTACAACTACCAGTACTATTTTACCTGCCTCCCCACAAATCTCAAGATGAAGTACAATACAGATTAAAGTACAATATATAATTAAAACACAAAATCTTTTGATGTATAGGTTAATCATAGGTTAAAACACATATACACATACATAGGATTAAGATTACCATTATACACTAAAATCATTTGTTGTTTTGTGCCTTCAAGTCATTTTTGACATGGCAACCTAAGGCAAATCTATCATGTTTTTTGTTGGGTTTTTTTTTTCCAGCAATGGCAAGAGAGGATTTGCCACTGCCATCCTCAAAGGCTGAGAAAGCATGACTTGTCCAAGGTCATCCAGTGGGTTTGTTATGGTAAAGTAGGGAACTGAACCCTGATTTCCAAGTCACAGTCCAACAATCAGCCAGACATAAAATTAAAAATATACCAATTTGAAATTCAAAATTCAATATTGACTGAGTAAGCCTACTGGAAGAGATAGGTCTTTAATACCATTTTAAATTCAGACAGCATGTTTAGCTGTCGAATCTCTCCCGACAGGTCACTCCACAGTCTGGAGCACCAGATGAAAAGGTCCTCTGGGTGATAGCTGCCATGTGCATCTAATAAAGCCTTGCCTTTGTCTCATTCTTCAGGATTTAAATCTTGAGAATATAATAGAATCCAGCTTTTGTTTGGAAACAAATTGGATGTTTTTGTTTTTCACCATTTTTTCCCCCAGCACATGTGCAGTATGATTTATGTGTTCACATATGACTAACAGGATGGTGCATGTGTATGTTCTGTGCCTTCAAGTCATTTCCGACTTATGGCAACTACAAGGTGACCCCCATCCTAGGGTTTTCTTGGCAAGATTTGTTCAGAGGGGATTTGTCATTGCCATCCTCTTGAGGCTGAGAGCATTGACTTGTCCAAGGTCACCCAGTGGGTTTCCATGGCTGAGCCCTAGTCTCAATCACACCCTAGTCTCCAGAGTCGTAGCCCAACCTTCAAATCACTATGCTATGCTGGCTCTCAACAGGATAGTAGCCACTGGGGCTTTCTAGATTGGCAAAAAGCAGTGTGTTCATGGCTGCATGAAAGTCTAGCCTTTAGATGAGAAAAAGGGAAACCTAACTCTCTTCCATGCCAGCATTCTCTGAAGATGCCAGCCACAGATGCTGGCGAAACGTCAGGAATAAACTCTTCTAGAAAATAGCCACATAGACTGAACAATACACAAAAAACTATACCACTATACCTCTAATGAAATACTTCAGAACAAAGTGCCAAAAAGGACAACCATGACCCAAAACACACAGCATAAATAATCCAATTTGAGACCACTTTAACTGTCCTGGCTCAATGCTACGGAATTCTGGAAACTGTAGTGAGGCATTTAGCCTTCTCTGTCAGAGAGCTCTGGTGCCACAATAAGTTACAATTCCTAGAATTCCCTAGCACTGAACCAGGGCAGTTAAAGCAGCCTCAAACTGGATTGTTTCTGCAGTGTGTTTTGGGCCTTGATGACAAAAGGGCTGGAATAAGTCCCCTGCGCACAAAAAGGATGAATTTTGGAATTTCCCAAAATGTAACCCTTCCTCACTCTGGCTATAGACTTGCAAGCGACTAACCATGGTATTGTGTCCTTACCCCTTCTCCTCAGTCGGTAACAGCTTCCGGTTCTGAGTGATCCATTTCAGTAGATGGTCCAGTCCTTCACGGATACTCTCGTCATGCTGCACGTAGCGGTCTCGGTAGCCATCCCGGAGGTCAAATCCAGGGGATGGGCCTTCAGCAGGAGGGGGGACATAATAGCGAAGCCGGCTGGCATCCCCATGGTAACAGCGCTGGGCATCGAGGGAAAAGTGTCCCATTTCGGCTGGCCGCCGGTAGAAAGGAAAGGGGCCATCGTAGCGGGATGGGGTGACAGGCAAGGTAAGGGGAACCTTTGGGCCAGTCCGTTGACGCTTGGCACTGCAGTCTTTAGGGACCTCCCTGTCATCTTCTCGGACACAAGTCTCAGGATTGAGACCCGGCTTCATGGGTGACTGCAACAGGCAAGGAAGAAGAGAAATTGTGAAATCCAACTTTCCCTGAATGAATCTGCTATTTTCTTTTTCTCTGACAACACACTGGCCTTCCCCAATTCCAACTGCGGTCCAGATATTTTAGACTACAGCTCCCATCAGTGTCATGGCCAGCCGCGAGGAGGACTCGGAAGATGAGGAGGAGGACTCAGACCCTCAGGTGCAGGTGACACCTGAGGCTGAGATAGGCCCCGGCTCTGCCCTGCCAAGTCCTAGCTCTGCCCTGCCGGCTCCTGTAGAGGTGGCCCAGCCAGGACCCAGCTCTGCTCTCTCATCCCCAATGGAATCTAGGGCTCAGCAGCCTAGCCTGGCCCCAATAGCAGCACAGGACTTGGAAGACATAGAGCATAGCATTCAGGTCCCTGCCTTTAATCAGAGAAGGGCAGAAAAGCAGCGCTTGAGACGGTCGAAGGGACCTGCAGAGAAACGCTCATTAGGAATGCAGCAACTGTGATCAGATACAACACACCTGGCACACGCCGAGGACTCTCATCAGAGACTGTTTTTTCTCTTTTAGAGAAAACTGCTGTTACCTGACTCCTAGACCTGTGACTGATTTGGACTCCTAGACCTCATATCCGACCCACTGACCACCCTTCTGGC
This sequence comes from Urosaurus nigricauda, assembly GCA_034509955.1. Lineage (NCBI taxonomy): Eukaryota > Metazoa > Chordata > Lepidosauria > Squamata > Phrynosomatidae > Urosaurus > Urosaurus nigricauda. Next base: position 315,780,036 of record JAOEGL010000002.1, on the reverse strand, counting down.
TTTTCTGACCTCTGACTGGACTGATAGTATTGCTATTGTTAACCCTGAACTTAAGACTGTTCCTGGCTCACTCTCTTTGGACTTGGCTGTGTTGCCTTGGCAGCTTGGTGCGCATCTTTCACCAAATACTCTCTTATCAGCTGTGTAAGTGGGTGCTGGCAGCGGACAATCAGCCCCACATTGGATGATCAACATGCAGGAACTTAGCAAGAGGTGGGCAAAGAGTGGCCCAGATGCTGCAGCCACCTCTGCACCCAACATTCGTGACCCCTCAAGCCTCTCACCAAGTTCCCTAAACCTGTTCAATCGTTTTTGGTTTTTTTTAATTGGCATGGTTTCCAAACTTATTTTACCCTAAAAGAACAGAGGAAAGTAGATAAAAATAACCCTCCACCACAAGCACTCCAGAATCCTCAAAACTCTGGTGCCTCACAAAAATTACAAATTCCAGGATTCTGTAAGATAGATAGAGTCAGGGTAATTAAAGGTAGTGTCAAACTGCATTCATTTTGAAGTACGGATAGGAAGGAGCCAATGGGGCGTACTGGTTTGAGCACTGGACTGTGACTCTGGAGACCAGGGTTAGAATCCCAGCTTGGCTATGGAAGACCCATTGGTGACTTTGGGTAAGTCACGCTCGCTCAGCCTCAAAAAGCCCATGACAGCAGTGGCATCACAAGGGGGGGTGCAGGGGATGTGGACCGCACCAGGTGACACCCTCCCCAAACATCTGCTTTTTGGAAGAAATGAGCTCTCACATTTGCCTATATCTCATTAGAATTGTATTTCATAGAATCATATTTAAAAGCATGCCTCTGTTGGAAGAGAAGCAGCCATGCAAAGCTATGTCAGCTGGATGCAAGCACATATGCGCACATAGAATTATAGAATCATAGAGTTGGAAGAGAACCCAAGGGCCATCCAGTCCAACCCCATTCTGCCATGCAGGAATTCTCAATCAAAGCATCCCCAACAGATGGCCATCTAGCCTTTGTTTCCACCACCCTCCGAGGGAGTGTGTTCCACTGTCAAACAGCCCTTACTGTCAGGAAGTTCCTCCTAATGTTGAGGTGGAATCTCTTTTCCTGCAGCTTGCATCCATTGTCCCGAGTCCTGCTCTCTGGAGCAGCAGAAAACAAGCTTGCTCCCTCCTCAATATGACATCCCTTCAAATATTTAAACAGGGCTATCATATCACCTCTTAACCTTCTTTTCTCCATACTAAACATCCCCAGTTCCCTAAGGCGTTCCTCATAGGGCATGCTTTCCAGACCCTTCACCATCTTAGTTGCCCTCCTTTGGACCCGCTCCAATTTCTCCGCATCCTTTTTGAATTGTGGTGCCCAGAACTGGAGACAGTATTATTCCAGGTGGGGCCGGACCAAAGCAGAATAGAGTGGCACTATTACTTCCCTTGATCTAGACACTATATTTCTATTGATGCAGCCTAAAAAAGCATTGGCCTTTTTATCTGCCGCATCGCACTCTTGGCTCATGTTCAACTTGTGGTCTACTTGGACTCCTAGATCCCTTTCACACGTAGTTTCATTCAGCCAGGTGTCCCCCATTTTATATCTGTGCATTTCATTTTTTTTTCCTACCTAAGTGTAGTATCTTACATGCCTCTCTGTTAGTAACACCCCTTCAACAACTTAAACAGGGCTATCATGTCACCTCATAATAACCGTCTCTTATGAAGGGTAAACATACCTAGCTTCCCTAAGTCATAAAAGGCATGGTTTTTAGACATTTCACCATTTTGGTGGCCCTTTTCTGGACATTTGGTGGCCCTTTTCTGGCCCGGTTGTCCATTTATTTCATTTCTATGCTGCCTTTCCCTCAGAATAAGGACCCAAGGATGCTGAAGTGATGATGGGGCAAGTGGGTTGAGAGGCTCAGTGGAAGGAGAAAGGAGAGGTCCCAGGGTTTTATTTATCTTTTTTCAAATTAAATATACATTATTATTAAAATTTTCTTTAAAAACGTCACCTTTTCATCACATGAAACCAGGTATGTGTAAATGCATTGAGGCCGTGCATATGATATTGCAACTTTTAGAATAATACACTGTATTTAAAATTTTTAGAATAATACACTGTATTGTACATTGTAGTGTATAAAAATATGAGGAGGGGGTAAAAAAATTGAAATTACATACCTTTAATTTCAATTTAAAACTATTTTACCTTCCTTTACCCCCATATTTGCATACAATACAATATACAATAAAATGCAATGTATTATCCTAAATATTTTAAAGAATTTAAAACTCTATTACCTTCCTTTACCCCTATAGCTGTATATAAGACAATGTACTATAAAATACAGTGTATTATTCTAAATATTTAAAGCAATTTCGTCTTCCTTTAGCCCCACAGTTGTATATAATACAATGTACAACGCAATACAGTGTATTATTCTAAATATTTTATACTATTTTGCCTTCCTTTAGCCCTATAGTTAAATACAATATACAATAAAATACAGTGTATTATCCCAAATATTTTAAATAATTTTTAAACTATTTTACTTTCCTTTACCCCTACAGCTCTATGCAATACAAAGTACAATAAAATACATATTCCAAATATTTTAAATATTTTAAAATTATTTATGCTTGTCTTTACCCCCCCCCCCCCCAATATTTGCATACAATACAAGGTAAAATACAATCGTGCTTTTTAAAATATGTTTTAAATAAAATACAGTGTATTATTCTAAATGTTTTAAACCTATTTTTGCTTGTCTTTACTCCCACATTTGCATGCAAGGTAAAATACAACACAATGTTTTCTTAAATATTTTTAAAATATGTTTTTAATAAAATACAGTGTGCTATTCTAAATATTGTAAATATTTTAAAATTATTTTTGCATACAATACAAGGTAAACTACAATACAGTGTTGTTGTTGTTTTAAAAATATTTTAAAAATATGTTTTTAATAAAATACAATGCATTATTCTAAATATTTTACAATTTTAAATATTTCCTTTACTCCCATATTTGCATTTGCAATGCAAGGTAATATACAATACAGTTTTTTTAAAAAATATTTTTAAATATCTTTTTAATATTTCAAAACTATTTTTGCCTTTCTTCACCCCATTATTTCCATAGCAACACAATGCACAATACAATACAATGCATTTATTTTGAATGTTTTTTAAATATTTTTAATATTTTAAAACTATTTTTGCTTGTCTTTACCCTCATATTTGCATACAATACAATACAATGCATTTTTGGAATGTTTTTAAATATCTTTTAAATATTTTTTAATATTTTTAAACTATTTTTAACCATTTTTTTACTCTCAAGCCCCCTCCCCACAAAAAGAAAACCCCCACTTTGGCCTTTTTTCCTAGCTGACAACCAGGTCTCCCACCAGCACCCCCCGATACTCGCAATGGTATCGCCCAAAGGTCCCCCTGAGAGCGCTGGGAGAGACCTCCGACTTGGGCGCTACCACTTGCCGAAATAGGGGGGGGGGACAAACAGGGCGCCCTCTCCTTCGCTTTCTTCCCGGGCCCCTTGCCCTAACCCTTACCTGCTCTGACGTCATCGCAGCTCAGCCAATCATCGTTCGCCTCCAGGAGAATTCGGACGCTTCCCTCTTTCTCAAACCCTCGACCAAAACAACGGCGGCAGCAGCACAGTTGTTCTTCTTTTTCTCAGCGGCGTAGTGATGACGTCACCATCGCAAGGAGGGCAGCTCCGCCTCCTCCAGAGTCTTTCTCCAGACAGACAGAGAGCGGGGTGGTTGTTGTTGTAGTTCGCCATAGCGGCCGCTAGGTGGGGGTGACGTCTATGGAATGCGTGCCTTCTTCATCTTCTCAGACTTAACATTTTATTCGCATTTTTATTATGTGTTTAATGTTGTTGTAAGCCGCCTCGACCTCATTGGAGAGGCGGGGCGTAATTAATTAATTAATTAATATTTAATTAATAATTAAACATTATTATTTAATAATAATTAGTTTAAAATAACAGTAAATTAAATATCCTTTCTTAATTAATTTAATATTTGTTATTATTGTATATTATTAATTATTATTAATTTTATAATTTATTGTTATTATTATTATTATTATTATTTTATATATTATTTATTATATTACTATAAATATTTATTATATTACTATAACTATTTATTATATTATTTATATTACTTATTACTTATTATTTTATTATTTATATATTATTTATTACATTATATTACTATAACTATTTATTATATTATTTATATTATTTATTATTTATTTTATTATTTACATATTATTTATTATATTTCTATAACTATTTATTATATTATTTATATTATTATTATTTATTATATTACTATAACTATTTATATTATTATTATAATAATATATTTATTATATTACTCTATTATATTTATTATTATTATAAATAATAATTTATAATTTATTTATAAATTATTTATAATAATTTATAAATAAATATTTATTATATTATATATATATTATTTATTATATTACTATAACTATATATTATATTTATCTTATTATTTAATAATGACAATAATAAAGTATTATTAAAGTTATTAACCATTAATTATTATAGCCTTTAGGGCTGAAAAATGGGGTATAAATACAATAAATAAAATAACATAAAATAAAATGGTTATTATAATAAATAATTATTAATAAATTGTTAATAATAATTATTATTAATATATATTATTATTTTAAATTATATATAATATATTTAAATATAAATAATTATATAATATATATATTACATATATTAAATAATTAAATAATTAAAATAAATAATATAATAAAACATAATAAAAATTAACAATTATTGTGGTGACCTCTCATGTGGTATTCTAGGCAGGATTTGCTCAGAGAGGGGTTTGCCATGGCTTTTCCCTGAGGCTGAGAGAGTGTGACTCCTTGCCCAAGGTCACCCAGTGGTGGGTTTGGTGGCCAAGTCAGGATTTGAACCCTGGTCTCTACATCCAATAACATCCAAACAACTATACTTTTGTTGGGCCAACCAAAAAGCACAATTAAATTTTGCAAGCTTTCAGAGTCACACAGGCTTTTTCATCAGGCAAATGGTAGGAAAAAATGGAAGGTGTTAGTCATAGGCCTACATTTTCTGTTTCCGTTCTTAGTTCAGATGGTAGGGAGGGCTCTCTGGAATCTGCTGGATTCCAAGGAAACATCTTCTTTGAGCTGCAAATGTACATTAAATTTCCTTGAATTTGAAAATCTCCCAGTGACCACATGGCCAAAGTGGGAAGGTGGGGAGAGTGGCCGTGAAAGAACCAGAACAAAAATCAGTACAAAAGTCAGAATCATACAAGCCATCGTATTTCCCTGTTGCCATTCCCTGCACACTTTTTCCCGGGAGCAAATCTCACTGAGCTCAAGATGGCTTAAATCCTACTAAACATTTACAGACTTAAGAAATGTACGTGAATGTTTGCCAGTTTCATTCATTCAACAGATATTGCTTGGGAACAAAATAAATTATGGTGTAGAAGCCTACTTTGGCTGGTATTTGCATTGGGTAAGGCCATCGACACCTAGTGTGGATTTGTGTGTTATTTTATTTATGTAAGAGATAAATAAATTTAGAAAAAATTAGGAATGGACTAACTCTTTGGCAGAGGGATAGGTCCATAGGTGGGACGTTTTCAAAGTGGTGTTGAACTGCTATCATTCTGCAGTGTGGATATAGCTGAGGTTGGCGTTTTCCTGGATGAAACTTCTTTAACAGAAAAATTGGTACCAGAGGCAGAAATAACATGGAAAGAATGCTTCAACAAGCTTTTTATTCAAAACTAACAGTGATGGTTTCTCTTTCACCACTTTTTGTTTGCATAAAGCAGGGGCATACAGCCTTAGCTTTGTGAATCAGACTTACAGTCAGCCTCCAAATTTGCAGCTTTGACTTTTGCGCTTTTGATTATTAAGGATCTGATTCATATGTTCTCTCTGGGAATCTCTAGGGAGTTTTCACATGGGAGGAATTTCTCTCGATTGCGAATAGAGCCAATTCTCAATTACATGAATTCGCTAGTTTAGCGAATTTACGTGAAATCTGATTGCGTTCGGAATGTGTTCAGAATGACTTCCCATTTCCTGAAAATGACCCCCCCATTGCCTGAACTTGCATGAGATACTCTGATACGCAGTTACGTGAAACCCCATGATTGGGTTCGGAATGACTTCCCATTGCCCAAAATTGCGTGAGATACACTCATTCGCAATAACGTGAAACCCTATGATTGCGTTTGGATTGCCATTGCATTATACCCCCAAATTCCGTCGTATGATAAACTCCTAGGTCTCCAACATGATTCTATGGTCGATTAATGCTGGACAGACCTAGAGGTTACTAGAGAGAGCACTTCTCTAGGCCTTTTTAGGTCTTCCAGGATTATTCTATGGTCAGTTTCTGCCAGACGGTGACCATAGAATACCACTGAAAGATCTAGAGAAGGGGGTATCCAAAAGTTTTATTGATCACCTTTTTTAAAAAATTGACAGGAAGTTTGTTTTGATTTGTAGTTGTTAACTTATCTTTATTTAGTCACTATCTAGATTTATACATTTTTCCCAGTGTATCTTGATCCTCCAAATACCTGATATTGTAGAAGTCTCTAGACTGCACCTTACAAGAGGGGGTATCGTAAAGTAATAATTATCACCCGGAAGTTATTATGGCATATTGATGAAATGTTGTCAGTGTCATCATTGGTCCCTAAGTGCACATTGCTGAGAAAATCAACTCATATGGAAACCTAGTGGGTGGCCTTTGGCAAGTCGCACTCTCTCAGCCTCAGAAGAAAGGAAACGTCAAACCCCTTCTGAGCAAACCTTACCAAGAAAACCCCATGACAGGTTTGCCATAACTCAAAAAACGCTTGATGGCACACAACAACAGCAAAGTATAGTGCATGGGGTTGTGGAGTGGGCAGTTAAGTTTCAAGTGACATTAAATGTAGAAAATACTGACAGTTGTGTGGAAGAGGCTATTTACTCCAGAGTCACCTGTTGAAAAATTATTTCTTCTAAGTAACTATTTGGTGTATAGGAGCTCTGTCCTCTTTCATTTGGCTGCGGTTCCATCATGAATTTGTGAATCTTAAGTGGTTAATTTTAAATGTGGATTGTTTCAATGCGGGTACATCTTATTCGTCCTTTTTTTTAAAAAAAAAATAATAATTTAGTTTATTTCAATAAAAGTAGTTACAATCTTATTCTCCCCCTTTTTTTCTCCCTCCCTCCCCCCATTCCCACTTGAGCTTTAAATACATCAGTATACTGTTACTTTGTATCTTGATCATTATATGTTTCAAATTTAACTTAAAGATTCCAATCAACCAAATATTGTTCTTTCTTCTTATTTTTACACTGTCCAAACGGTGCAAAATAAATGTCTACTATTAACCACTTCTCTTGATTTATGATCTAACAATCCTTCAAAGTTTTACTGATGACGGCTGTTCTCTTAAGACGTTATTGCATGCTAAGGTTGTTATATTTTTAGTCGATCCTATATTTGTCTCATTTTTCATAACTCCAGATGTTTTTCACAGTAATTTATAAAGATCTGCCCTCCTTGTCTATGTTTTTCAATGGAGTCTCGTTCAATTGTTCTTGCAGTTTATCCATCTCTATAGCTTCCATCATCTATAGCATCCAGTCTTCAATGTTTTCCATTTTTGCACCGGACGTATTCTGGCCAGAGAGATCGTGTATGGAATAATTCTCAAGCATTTGTTCCTGTCTTTTGTTTGCAAAACATAAATCATATTTTTTTTAATATGTTAATGGTGGAGTTTAGTTTGTGTGATTGGAGTTTATCAGATGGGAGGAATTTATCTTTATTGCAAATGGAGCCAATTGGAGCCAATTCGAATTCACATGAATTCACTAGCGAATTCACGTTAATTCGTATTGCATTCAGAAAAGCATTCAGAATGACTTCCCATTACCCGAAAAGGACCCCCCATTGCCCGAAATTGCGTGAGATGCTTGAATTCACAATAACGTAAAATCCATGATTGCGTTCGGAATGACTTCCCTTTGGCCCAAAATTGCGTGAGATACACTCATTCGCAATAACGTGAAACCCCATGATTGCATTCGGATTGCCATTAGATCATATTTCCAATTTCCAACGTCTGATAAGGTCCAGAGAAAGGTCAATGTCTCACAAACATTATATTTCCCAGAATTCCACAGCACTGAGCCATATGGCAGTTAAAGCGGTCTCAAAACTGGATTATTTCTGCAGTATGTTTTGGACCATAGCTGTGAAAAATCACTCTGCAAAGGGATCTTCTTGCAGCACCTTTGAGCCTGATTGAAAATAGAGAAGTTTAAATAACTTAAAAAGTAACATAAACTTTAAAACTTTAAAGTTATTTAAATTTATATAATTGAAAAGAGAGGAGTTTAAATAACTTTAAGTAACATAAAATTTAAAACTTTAAAGTTATTTAAATTTATATTTTAAAAAAAGGTTTTAGAAAGTTTAAAGAAGTTTTTAAAAAGTTAAAGAAATAACTTTTAAAAAGTAACAAACTTTAAAACCTGAAAGTCATTTAAATTTATATAACTGAAAAGAGAGGAGTTTAAATAACTTAAAAGTAACATAAACCTTAAAACTTTAAAGTTATTTCAATTTATATTTTAAAAAAAGGCTTTAGAAACTTTACACTTCTCTCTTTAAACCTCTTTAAAGTTTCTAAAACCTTTTTTAAAATATAAATTTAAATAACTTTAAAGTTTAAAATTTTATGTTACTTTTAAGTTATTTAAACTCCTCTCTTTTCAGTTATATAAATTCAAATACCTTTAAAGTTTTAAAGTTTATGTTATTTTAAGTTATTTAAACTTCATGTTACTTTAAGTTATTTAAACTTCTTTCTTTTCAGTTATAGAAACTTAAATAACTTTAAAGTTTTAAAGTTTATATTACTTTTAAGTTATTTAAACTCCTCTCTTTTTAGTTATATAAATTTAAATAACTTTAAAGTTTTAAATTTTATGTTACTTTTAAGTTATTTAAACTCCTCTCTTTTCATTTAGGCTCAGAAGGTGCTGCAAGGCCCCTTTGCAGCTGTTGCCTAGCAACAGCTGAGCTCTTTCCCTTAACCAAAATGGCCGCCTGGTCGGCTTCATTCCCTTCCTCTATCAAAATGGCGGCTCCAGCCAGACCGGAAAGCTCATTGGCTGGGTCAGCAGTCAATCAAGAAACTCCCTCCAGGACGGATTAGGAATGGACGGGGGGAGAGGGAGGGTGGGGACAGTGGTGTGACGTCATATTTTGGGACAAGGAGGAGAAGAGTGAGGTTTCCTGCCGACGCAGGTGAGAACTGAATTTAGGAACTTGAATATTAAAGAATATAAATGTTGTTTGAAAGAATGCTAGATATAAATGTAATATAAAAGAATATTAAACCCAATAAAAACCTTATTAAACACAAATATAAAATATAAATATAAAATATCTTTTCTAAATGTAGTATAAAAGCTTATTAAATATGAATGAAAGCATATAAAAGATTGTAAATGTAAAATATAAATGCAATATCAAGGAATATTAAATATAAATGTAATATAAAAGGATATCAATACATTATAAAGGGATATTACATATAAATGTAGTAGAAAAGGATATCAATGAATATAAAACATAAATGTTATATAAAAGAAGATCAAGTATAAATAGAATGACATGAGCCAACAGTGCGATGCAGCAGCTAAAAAGGCCAATACTATTTTAGGCTGCATCAATAGAAGTATGGTGTCTAGATCAAGGGAAATAATAGTGCCACTCTATTTTGGTTTGGTCAGGCCCCACCTGGAATACTGTGTCCAGTTCTGGGCACCACAATTCAAAAAGGATGCGGAGAAACTGGAGCGGGTCCACAGGAGGGCAACTAAGATGGTGAAGGGTCTGGAAACCATGCCCTATGAGGAACGACTCAGGGAACTGGGGATGTTTAGCCTGGAGAAGAGAAGGCTAAGAGGTGATATGATAGCCCTGTTTAAATATTTGAAGGGTTGTCACATTGAGGAGGGAGCAAGCTTGTTTTCTGCTGCTCCAGAGAACAGGACTCGGAACAATGGATGCAAACTGCAGGAAAAGAGATTCCACCTCAACATTAGGAAGAACTTCCTGACAGTAAGGGCTGTTCAACAGTGGAACACACTCCCTCGAAGTGTACTGGAGTCTCCATCCTTGGAGGTCTTTAAGCAGAGACTGGATGGCCATCTGTCAGGGATGCTTTGATGCAGAGTTCCTGCATGGCAGGGGGTTGGACTGGATGGCCCTTGTGGTCTCTTCCAACTCTATGATTCTATAAAATAAGGAGCTTGGCCTAGGTAGGGCTGTATGGCTTAATTGTTTTACAAGAAGAGGGCTGACTGGACATGAAAGGTTAGTTTATTTGTGTGGCTGTCCTGTTCAGCAATACAGCACAGGGATTGTGCAGGAATGAATCCTAACCAACCCCACATCCTTATTTCCCTATTCTCCATTTGCTTCAGATGCTTTTCTCCCAACAGTGTCCAGGAGAAAAATATCTGAAGTGAATCAATATAAGGAGGTAAAAGAGTGGGCGGGGAAGGGTTGCAATCCTTATCAGTGCACAGCTTTTATTGTAAAAACTAAAGGCTACTTTGTCTTTTTACATGTAAACAGGACAGGTGTGTGAATAATCTGATGAGCCTTATCCAGTCATGTTGAATTTAGCTGAAAGATTCTTGTTATACTTTAAAGCTTAATTGTTTTACTTCAACATGATTTTTTTTGGCACAGAACCTGTTTTATCCAATACATGATTGAGTTGGTTGTGTGTGCTTGTACTTGTGTATGGTCTCAATAGGACAGATGCACACACTTGTTGCTTTCTTTTGTTTTGCTTGATCTTTCAGCATCAGGCAGTAAAAAAGGCAAGAGAAAATGTGTGTCCAAGGAAATGTGTGTGTGTGTTTTTTTAAACCAAGTAGTCTAATTGGTGTAGGTGTGATGCTCATCCTTCTGGTTTTACTAGCCCTCCTCTCCTGAGCACAACAATGAAGGAATGATAGTTGTTTTTGGCATAGTAATGAAGCCACAAGAAAACATTTCTACTTAATGCCAGCTGTTAAAGGTATGGGAGCAGGAGCAGAATAAATACTGGCAGTTTTAAAAAGAGATATCAGGGAAACAGGGGCAAGTTTAGTGATTCAGATTTGATACAGCATGTAGAACCAAAAATGTTTATGAAGCCCTGGATACAAGACTCAGGATGAGTGGGTTGCTAGAATGGGAGCAGAGGGATAGTGGTTCTTAATCTTAGACCCCATTGGTTTTTGCACTTCAGTTCCTAGTATACATAATCATAATGTCTGGGGTTTGTTGGAACTGAAATCCAAAAGAGAAGGCGGGACCAAAATCATGAGAACCATTGTTCTGTTGGATGGATTATAGGAGGGGATGATAGCTTTCTTTACATTCTGCCACTAAAAACTATTTTGATGAAAGGAACATCTCATAACTTTACACAGAAAGGTCTGAAAAGGTGGAGGGTACTTCTGGATTTTAGTGGGGGTTGGTTTTCGAAGGGATAGCTAATTTGGAAATGAATTGGGAAGGTAGCGAAGGCAGCCATTAGGGAAAAGTGCAACCAAACATATAGTTGTCTGCAGACCTAATGACCCAGTCTTCCATCCATAGCCCTCCACTCCAGCCACATGAAGAGGAAGCATCAGCTCATTTCTGATACTTTCAAGGCCAAGAAACGGAAGCTGGCTTTTGGAATGGAGCCTGTGGAACAAGGTGAGAAAGCAGGACACATTTAACACATGATATCTGAAGTGTGTGTATGGGACGGGGAGAGTAAATGGGTAGATCCAGGGCATCTGTGTAGAATGAGAGACTGAGACAATGTCTTCAATGGGTGCCATGATTCCTGGGTTATTATATGTGTTGTTTCTTTTCCCAGATGGTCCTGAAGCAGTGGAATCTGCTCTCCAGTATTTGGCCTCTCTTTTCCCTCGCAAATTGTTTGAGGATTCACTGCCACCCTTGATTCTGAGACATCAGATATACAGTCTTGTCAAAGACCGCACAGCTGTGGACAGGCGTCTGGTAGGAAACTCTCTCCCCGTTGTTTTTTGTTGGGCTTTCGGGCTATGTAGCCATGTTCTAAAAGAGTTCCATTCTGACGTTTCGCCATCATCTGTGGCTGGCATCTTCAGAGAATGATAGCCTTGGAGATATATATCCTGTGTGACCCTGGGAAGGGAGGAGTAATTTGCAAATGTATTGTCCTGTTGCTGATGGCAGTCCTCAGGGTGGGAGGATATGCAAAAGAGGACTAATGTCTGCTACTTGGTGCTCATTGTCTCTGGGAATCCCCTGGGGCTGTTTCTCATTTGCGCTGATTGAGTCTTAACCTTGCTTCAGGACTGGTAGCCAAGCCTTGTTAACCCTCAGGGTTTCCTCTTTCCTGTTGAAATTGTCCAGGTGTTTGTGGATTTCACTGGCTTCACTGTGCATTCTGACGTGGTAGTGGTTGACATGGTCCAGAATTTTAGTGCTTTCAAAGCATATTATGCCCAGGATGGTTTATAGCATGTTCTGCTACTGTTGATTTTTCCAGCTGACCCAGTCTGCAGTGTCTCTCATTTTCCTTGATTCTTGTTTGCACGCTGTGTTCGGTGGTCCCTATGTAGACCTGTCCGCAGCTGCATGGAATGCGGTAGACTCCTGTGGCTGTGAGAGGGTCTCTCTTGTCCTTGGCTGAGTGAAACATTTGCTGGATTTTCTTCATCAGTTTGTAAACCATTTGCAGGTTGTGTTTCCTCACCACTTTCCCTATTCTGTCTGTGACTCCTTGGACTGTGACTCTCTCCCCGTTTTTGATTTCCTCAGTCCCAATCTACTGTTGAGTTTTATGGTCCATATCAATGTGGCTCCTCTTCCAATACGATGCTTTAGGAGCACCAAATCCTTCAGCAGTGGTAGGGATATGTGTCCTTGATAAGAGTTCTATAAGCAGCTGTCATCTTTCTAGTGCACACTGAGCACTTCTCTGGTTTCTCTGTCCCACATTGGTCCTTCTTGACCTTTTGGGTGTTGCACTGCAGCCTTCAGGTTCCCTGCGACCCCCACCAAAATTAGATGCAGATACCACTTCATGATCACAGACCACCCTCCTTTGCCATGGGGCTCTTTTCTAGAAGAGAGGGAAAGGAGGAAAACGTCCTCAGCGACACTGAAATGTATTAGTGTATTTCTAGTGGGGTCAGCAGATGGCAGGGTCTACAAAAATGACTCATGGGCATCCCATGGACTACATGTTGTTCCTCCCTGTTTCAGAGGAACAGTTGGATAGCAGAATATGAAAAGAAGCAAGTGGACATCAATAAACTTTCATTGTGGGCAGTACCAATACACAAACAAACAAAACTTGTATGCACAATTAAGCAGTTATATATGGAAAGTTAACTCCAAGGGCATCTAGCCCCTTGCCACTACTCCTTTCAGCAATAAAGGGAATATTCCTAGATAGCACAAGGAAGTACTGTATATACTCAACTGTAGGTTGACCTCTTGTATAAGTCGAGGGCAGTTTTTGGGCCAAAATTATGGATTTTGCTATGACCTGTGGATATGTCGAGGGTAAAACTTAGGGGATACAGCAAAGGATCTAAAGGGTGAAGCAAAGCATAACAATGTCAAAGAACTTACAAAATTCCAGCAGACATAACTCTTTGTGCTTACTCTTAAGACTGGATGGATGAGAGAGTAGAGGGGATTGGTGCTTCCAGGACAGATTATACTTTTGCTTTTCAACAGGTGATGGTTCCTTCTTTTAAATAAAAGTTGAGATACAATACTTACATTTACCTGTGGATAAGTCAACTCATGTTTTTTGGGTCAGTTTTTTGACCTAAATTTCTAGACTTATACATGAGTATATACAAGGCCGATACAGACGGCTGGAAAGGGGCGGGTCTCTGCCGCCCCTTTTAGCGACGGAGTGGCCAGGGAGCATCACCGGCAGCCCTAGAGGCCCCAGTCCACCACTTTTCCATGCCATGGAGAAATGACAAAACGCCCCTTCTCTGTGGCCTGGAAAGGGGTGTCCTTGGGGCTTCATGCCCCAAGGACATCCCAGCCAGCAAAGCCATGTGAGAAAGCACTCATCCGAAAGGAGCTCCTTTTCGGCTCTCATTTTTGCGACGCTGAAAGGGCACCCAAAGTGCCCTGCAGTGTCGCAATGACATCAGGCTCATGCCTGCATAATGGCATCATCACACCTGCATATGGACGCCGCGATTGCAATATGGCGCCGTCTTCAGATCAAAACTAGGGAATGGGAGTGTGCAGTTGCTGCACGCTCCCCAGCCCTAGTTTTGGTCTGAAGACAGCACAAAGCGCCAGTTTGTATAGCCCCACAGTATATGTGAGCTGCCTCCACACACTATTTTTTGTAGTCCAGCAAGGTGACTATTTTCATTCTCCTGATGTTTTATACAGATGTTTCTATCATAGGCAGACACCTACAACCTCATTTCTTGGGAAGCTGGGGCTGTTTCTAATGATTAGAGGTTTAGCCTTTGGAAGAGGTGACATGATAACCATGTTTAAATATTTGAAAGGTTGCCATATTGAAAAAGGAGCAAGTTTGTTTTCTGCTACACTAGGACATGGAGCAATAGATTCATGCTCCAGGACAAGAGATTCCACCTTAGCATTAGGAAGATTCTGTGATTCTAATGATGAGAGCTGTTCAACAGTGGAATACACTGTGTCAGAGTGTAGTGGACTCTCCTTCTTTGGAGGCTTTTAAACAGACTAGATGACCATCTGTCTGGGTTGCTTTGATTGTGTATTTCTGCATAGCAGAGGGTTGGACAGGATGGCCCATGGGGTCTCTTCCAATTCTATGATTCCTTCCCCTGCAGGTCCAGGTCTTTGACCTCACAGTTTGCATGTGACTTTGAAAATAAACAAATAACAAAGCAATTCTTTTTTCTCTTTAGAGCCAACTCAAGGATGAAGGCCGGATCAGGATGTTCCAGCATGGCTTTGATGCAGACACATTCGTTGTGACATTCACAGACGACTACAAATCTAAGGTCTACTCTCTGTCCAGGGAGTTTGTGTGGTGGGTCGAGACGCAGCAGCATTGACAAGGCGGTGACAGCCCTCTTTCCATCTCCCGCAGGTGCTGGAGTTTGCATCTGGGAAGGAATTTGCCCGGACAGTGAAGAAGTTCCTAGATTCTGTCCTCACTTCCTGTCCTGACATCAGCTATGACAAAAAGAGGATGCTAAACGAATTTGGCTTCAGGGACACTGAGATCACGTAAGCAGATGTTTCTCTAGCAGGGTGGCAAAGTTGCTGCCCATGCCCTGTAAGTGAATCTGGTGAGGCAAACATATCTTCAGTACTTATATATGTAGCTTTTACTGTGTCTCACTAGGTTGATTGCTCTTCTTGGCAGACAAGGGGTGTGTCTACACTCTAGACATAATGGCGTTTGACATCACTTTAAGTGCTATAGCTCTAGACTATGGAATCTTGGGATTTATGGTTTTACAAGATCTCTAGCCTTTGTCAAAGTGTGCTTGTGCCTCACAAAACTACAAATCCCAGAATTATGTAGGATGGAGCAATGAAGTTAACGTGGTGTCAAACTACATAGTTTCTACAATCTAGATGCACCATTGCTTGACCACTATGACCAGCGAGCTGAATTCAGTCTGGCACTTAATCATATGTAGCAGCCTGCGTTGTATAGTGAAGAAATCCAGAAACCACTGAGAAAGAAAAGCTGTGTTTACACAGGGATCTAAAAGCACATTTTCCTTTCCAGAAAGCCTCTCCACACCCATACAGTCAATAAAACAAAAGGAATTAAGAATGAAGACACTGTATTTTCCCACTCCTGTGTTTGTGTTCAGGCAGCTGGTGAATGCTGGAGTCTTGACTGTCCGTGATGCTGGAAGCTGGTGGCTAGCAGTGCCTGGAGCAGGCCGGTTTGTCAAATGCTTCATGAAAGGTTTGTCTTAAGTGTCTTAATTTATATTTACAGTGGTCCCCCGGTTTACGAAATTAATTCGTTCCAGCACCCCTTTCTTAAACCGAAAAGTTTGTAAACCGGGGCCCCTTAAACCAGCCCCCGCACCATTTGAATTTCCCGCCGCTTTCTTTTTGTAAATCGGGGTTTTTTCCGTAAACCGGGGCCATTTTTCTGGCCCCGGCTCTTTCGTAGGCCAAGGTATTTGTAAACCGGGGGACCACTGTACTGGTGTTTTTGAGACTTAGAGAGCTTTCGTTACTAGCAAGTGGATAACTATCAGAAATTAGTGAACCTGGAACTGACTCAGAAGGGAACAGCTTGCTTATTTGTGTTGTTTTTCCCTCACAGGGAGAAAAGCTGTGCTGGGTATGATTCAGAAAGCGAAATACAAGGAAGTTCTACTATCTGATTTACAGAATCGTCGAGCTCCAAGTGCTGTGAAATTGGGTATTCCCTACCACATACATGACATCATTGGAGCCCAGCTGGTTGACTGGTATTAGATTTCTCCTCAGTTTATTGCTCCCTTCTCTTGAAATCTACAAAACTTAGTGCTCCCAGTTTCTTAATTTCATGGATAATATTTGTGCAGCCAGTTTAGACTAGAATTCTGTGCACTGTGGTGGGCAACTTACCATCTTTGTGAGCCACCTGTGAACTTCACAACAGGTTTTCTGGTCCTCACAGTTCTGTGCACTTCAGAAGGGGGGTGACATCTGGTCAGGTCCTCCCCCTGCTACTCCCATGCCCCATCCCTGCACTTGCACCCATTCTCACCCTGCGCTGTCCCATCCTTTTCCTCATCAGGCACAGGGGGAAGGAAGTCCCCAACACACACCAGGTAACACCTGGGGCAGGGATGCCACTGGCAAGGAAGGAAGAGTGCCCAGAGCACCCCTCCCTTCCTGGCACTGGTTTACTTGTAAGTAAAATGGTGCCCAGCAGGAAGGGAGTGTCCCCGAGTCCCCCCTCCTTCCAGGGTGCCAGTTTACTTGTGAGTAAAATGGCACCTGCCAGGGAGGGAGAATTCTCAGATCATTACTCCCACTTGTTGTCAGTTTACTCATCAGTAAAATGGCACCTGGCAGCAAGGTGAAGAGGTGTGCTATTTTGGCCCCGGCCCCAGAAGCCCCACCACCAATTGACACTTGCTGAAGGGATGCCACTGAACTACTGTACACCATAAGAGTAAGCATCCCCATGTACTCTGTTTCTAGCAGAATCACCAGCTGCTGAGATGCTCTCCCTAGGAATCTAAAGTGTGGATAAAAGCTGCTCTTGTGTCAGTGATTCCACTTCTGATGTTGCTATTTCCTGCTACTTGTTGCAGTGGAGAATGACAGCAGATTTAGTGAATTACTGCTGGAAGTTGGGTGCAGCTTTCTCTTCCTTTGCTCCCTAGCTAGATTGCTCTGCAGAGCTACTCAAATTGAAGGTCTACGGACTAGTGCTAGTTCTTGAGCCGTTACCTGTCAGTCCTTGGAAAGCTTCAAGGAGAGAAAGAAACAATTACACCAATGAACACAAATATAGTGCTGATTCATCGGGGCCTAAATACCCTAAAGACACCAGATGCCTTTTCCTGCTGTGTGTTTCAGTGCACCATCAGATTAAGTTTTATTATTTTTACTGTTTCCTTTCCAGCATTTGCAAGACCATTGACTCTATAATCTTTTTTGTTTTTTGACCTAAGAGGCTTTCTTTTCTTTTTTTCCTCCCAGTGTGCCAACTACGACAGGAACCCTCCTCCGACTGGCTGATGATTAAACACATACCAAGTTGTCATTGAGCAGAGAGTTGGCCTGAAATGAACTGCCCTCACTTGGAATGCTTGGAAGTGACTCTGGCACGTGAGGACTCTGAACCACCACCAGCAGTGGGAACTGAAGGACTCTTTTCCCAAGCAAAATAACTTATTTATGAACAGACATGTATTTTGCACTTAATATGGATCCATGTGAGAGAACACCTCAGTATGACCTGTGACTCCTCGGCAATGATTGCAATGTCAAATGAAACTGTGATGTGAATCAGAGATTGAAATGTGATCTTTGGCCATAATCTGAAGCATTATGTTATGCCTACCCATTTAGGGTAACAACACCCAGTGGTTCAACATTCCCCATTCTCAATTCATTCCTTCTATGTGTTTGGGCCATGGGTGTTTATTGTCTTTTAACTGCCAAGATATTCAAATGCCTTGAAGTAAAAACAATTTCTTTCACTCTTGTGGTTTTTTGTTTTGTTTTGTTTTTACTAACTGAACATTTAATTGGGTTTGTTTTCTGTACTGGCCAAGGGATATATTGATGTAAATACATGTGATGCCCATTCTGGAAGGATGTCTGATGTGGGTACGTTACTTTTTTTTTTTTTTAAGAAACACATAGCCCTGTTTTTTGTCTCCTCTCTCCCAGTTCAAAGTTGAGTGAGTTGTCTTAGGTTTCTTTTATCTGCCTTGTTCTGTGCAAGATTTCTGCATTTCTAAAGGGACCCAAGAACTTTCCTTTTTCTTAGTGTGAAGCAGGAAGCTACTTCACACTAAGTTGTTCTGCTAAAGAAGATCTTCCCAATGGTAAGAGCTGCTTGACAGTGGAATACACTACCTTGGATTGTAGCAGAGTCTCCTTCTTTGGAAGTGTTGAACAGAGGTTGGATGGCCATCTGTTGAGAGTGCTTTGATCACGTGGACTTTGGGACGGCTCAGGTGAAGAGCCATATTATTCAACTTCTGCCTTTCCTAGAGTGATTAGACATAAAAGAGAATATCTTTGTTGTAGCATCAAGCTCTGTTAATACAAGATGTAGATTTCCTTTCAAAACCTTGCTACCACTCGGTTGTCTGCGCAGTGAAGAAATTGGAGAGAGTTAAGAAGGCACATCTGTTAAAATGGGTCAGTGGTAAAAGAGAATAGGAGGGGTGACTACCCCACACAACTTCTTTCCAGGTTGAACACCTGCAAAACCAACTGCTCTCAGCCAATGGTTTCAGGTGCTAGTGAAGGCCCGATGTTTGACTAGTCAAAAGGGATGTTGGTATGAACCTGGGCACAATGAACTGTGATACATTAAATACAAATTGTCTTTTTGAACTTTGTAGGCTTTATTTTTGTCACTTGTATGCTAGTACAATAGCCATCTTTATGATAGGTGTGGTGTGGATGGAAGGAAGCGCTGCATGTTGCTGACACTTATTTTCATTCAGTTAAACAAATTACTTTTCTTTACATCAGAGTAAACAGTAGCCTATTTATTTATTTATTATTTGCTGCCTCTCCACAAGGATCGATACCTGTGTTCTCTTGCTCCTGTCTCTATTAGCTGGAGAGGCCAAGGACTGAGCATAAGAGCCTAAGAAGACCTATTAAATAGATGAAGTAAAGGGTGTAACTGAGACTATAGTGGGAGTGGGGAGGAGAGACCTCTTTCTTTCAGTTAGTCTCAAAGGTACTACAGCATCTCTCTGCATACTAATTCTACAGACTAACATGGCTATATCTTTGAATTCTACCATTTGATGCTAGAGGAACTTGATAGATACACTTGAGGAACTTATTAGTTCCTTCACCAGTGGCTTTCCAAGCATTAGCCGTCTTCTGTATAGTCTCCGTATTGGTTATCTTGTTTTACTCTTGTTCTAGATGTTGTTCACCTTTTAGCTTCTTATCAACCTCCTCCTACCAGCACTGTCTTTGAAGTCTTTCCTGCCAGCTGTAGACCTTATCTATCACTTATTGAAACTTGTAGTACAACAAAATTATTTTAAGCTTATTCAATAACTATTCCTTTGTCCTAAACAAACAAAGAGAACCACTTGCCTCTCTGGCAGTTAATCTTGGGAGAAGTCAAAGCTTTCACAGCTGGCATCCATAGATTTGTGTGTGTTTTTCAGGCTATGTGGCCATGTTCTAGAAGAGTTTATTCCTGACATTTCGCTGGCATCTGTGGCTGGCATCTTCAGAACAAACCCTTATGGTGAACAACGTTTGCCTACCAAAAACACCAAAATTAATACCCAGAAAAATGCTAATGAAAACCACCAGGATCAGGTATCTTCCCAGCAGACAATGGATCTCTAGTTAAACAGACACAAATCCTCCTTGCTGTCCTCACACCCTGAGGCCTTGCCAGAACAGTACACAGATTAAAATGGAAATCACTCCTCCCAACCCAGGGTCACACGATAGATAGATAGATAGATAGATAGATAGACAGACAGACAGACAGACATACACCTCACTCACTTCCATGCCAGCATTTTCTGAAGATGCCTGGCGAAACGTCAGAAACACACTTTTCTAGAACATGGCCACATAGCCCGAAAAACCCACAAAAGCAATAGTTAATCTTGTTCTTGGCACTTTAGTCTGGGGTCTGGAGTCTGTGTATCAAAAACCATATTTTAGAGGCTAAACTCTTGATTCTGTTTCTAATAGTTTCATGTGTGTGTGTGTGTACAGTCACCCCTCCTTTCCCGCGGACCTGATGGCTGCAGTCTTGAATATTCACAGAGGTGTGACCTCTGTTATTTTCAATGGGGTGCTTCCCCGCGGTGCATGCCCTGCACTCACTCGTGGGGCCCATTGAAGCTTATGGGACTTGAATATTGTCGAGTCTCTGTTTTTGCCAGAGGGGCCAGAAACAAAGAGCTGACTGTATCTCTCTCGCTCTCTCTCCCTCTCTCTCAATATATATATATATATATATACACATACACACACCATATATATATATATATATATATATAATTTTCATTGGGACGCCTCCCTGCAGTGCATGTCCTGCACTCATTCACACTGTTTTCACCAGAGGGTCCAGAAACATAGGGCTGCTGTATGTTTGAGTGTATATATATATATATATATATATACACACATATATACACACACACCCATATATACACACACATCTATACATGTATACATATTTATTTATATGCTGAATCCAAATATCAACAGTTTCTCTCAGTTTTTCCCTGAGAAAACACCTTTCTAGAAATCTCTAGGTCCTCCAGTGCAACTCTGTGGCCAATATCTGCCAGATACTGACCATAGAGTTGCGACGGAGGAGCTACAAAGGCCTAGCGGGGTGTTCTCTCTATTATTATTATTAACCTTTATTTATATATCGCGGTAAATTTACACAGTGCTGTTCATGCAATCTTATAAATTAGCTGGTTCTAGGAATTTCTTAAGTCTTTCAGTGCGACTTTTGGTTAAATTTGACCATAGAGTTGCGCTGGAGAACCTAGATATTCCTAGAGAGGACATATTAATAAAACCCGCAAATAACCAAATCCGCCAAAGTCAAAGCCGCAATTTATTTCATATTTATGAAAAATATGAAGTATTTCATATTTATTTATTATTATATTATATACATCCACCATCACTATAACTAGCAATAGCAGTTCTGAAAGAGAGAACTTAGGCCAAAGCCCTGGCTGGACTACAAATCCCAGAGTCCCATCAACCGGATGTGACAAACCGGAAGTGCCTATGGGACCAAGGAGGTGTGGAAAGGGCCTCTCCCTCTCTGTGGCTCTTAGGCGTCCTCATTTGCGTATGGGCTCCGCCCCTTTTCTAGGCAGCCAATCAGAAGCGCCCTGCTGAACCAGGCATCCCTGCTTAGGGTTGCTACACTTAGAGCAGTGGAACAAACGCTGCCAGGAAGGACTCAGGAGAGGAGGGCTCTCTTAAAGGGGACGCGCCCCTTTTTTTTTGGATGCAGTTAAGATCAAGAAGGGGATCCTCCTGACAGTGACACAAAATGGGAGCCAGACTTGATCCCTGGAGGGGATCCCAGCCTTGGAGAGGGCTCTGGTTTGGGGCTCTGGTGCTGCTGGGCTGGTGCTGCTGGCAGGGCCATGGAGTGGCCTCTCCTGATCAGGTAAAGGGGTGCTGGGGAGGGAAAGGGTTGTTGTGGGTCTGTGTGTTTGTGTCTCTTGTTGTGTCCACAACTCAAAAAAAGTGTGAAAAGTGGAGCAAGGGATCCACTGGATCCACTGGCAGTGTGATCTAGAATTGCTGCCCTCCTAATCCCATTGTTGTTGTGGTGGTTGTTGTTGTTGTGGGTTGTGTGCCTTCAGTTGTTGTTGTTGTTTCTTTAATTTATTTATATTTATATTATTTTATTTCTGTGCCGCCTTTCTTCCAAAAGGGACCCAAGGAGGATCACAATGTTGTTGTTGTTGCTGCTGCTGCTGTTGTTGTTGTTGTGCTATTTAACAACAAGTCACACTCTCTCAGCCTCAGGGAAAAGCAATGGCAAGCGTACCTCTGAAGAAGAAACTTGCCAAGAAAACCCCAAGATGGGATCTCCATTCAGTCAGACGTGACTCGAAGACACACAAAACTGAACATCGCTTCAAGCCTGACACCGAATACTCCATTACAAAAAGCCCACTGGTAAGTCACACTCTCTCAGCCTCAGGGGAAGGCAATGACAAACACCCCTGATGAGGAAACTTGCCGGGAAATTGCCATGATAGGATCTCCACAAGTCAAAAGGCACACAAAATTGAACATGGCTTCAAGCCGGAGACTACATTTTTAATTGCAAAATGCCTACTGGGTGACTCTCTCAGCCTCAGGGTTGGTAGCATTGGCAAACCTCTCCGTGAAGAAACCTGACAAGAAAACGCCAAGGTAGGATCTCCATTGAGTCAGAAGTAATTTGAAGGCACACACAATTGAACATCACTTCAAGCCTGACACCACATACTCCATGACAAAAAGGCCACTGGGGTGCCTTTGGGCAAGTCACACTCTCTCAGCCTCAGATGACAGCATTGGCAAACCTCTCTCTGAAGAAACCTGCCAAGAAAACCCCCAGGATAGGGTCTCCATAAGTCGGAAACAACTCGAAGGCACACATCGACAACAAGGTTGAACATCGCTTCAAGCTGCACACTGCATACTTCATTACAAAAAGCCCACTGGGGTGACTTTGGGCAAGTCACACTCTCTCTGCCTCAAGGGAAGGTGATGGCAAACATCCCTCTGAAGAAGCATGCCCAAAAAAACAAAAACCGTGATGGGGTCTATCCTGGCAAGTTTCTTCATAGGGGTTTTGCTTGCCATTGCTGTCTCCCTGAGGCTGAGAGAGTGTGACTTGCCCAAGGTCACCCAGTGGGTTTCCATGGCTGAGCAGAGATTTGAATCTTGGTCTCTAGAGTTGTATTCCAGTCCTCAAACCACTCCTTCACACTGGCTGGCTTGCTAATAATAATAGTGTAATGCATTTATATTCATTTAATATGGTTTTTCTTGGCAAGTTTCTTCAGAGAGGGGTTTGCCATGGACATCCTCTGAGGCTGAGAGAGTGTGGCTTGGCCGGAGCCATCCCAGTGGGTTTTATACAGGGGCTTTTGTAATGAAGAATGTAATGTGAGTCTTGATGTCATACTCAACTTTGTGTGTTATTTGCCTTCAAGTAATTTATCATGAGGTTTTCTTGGCAAGTTTCTTCAGAGAGAGTTTGCCAGCCTCTGAAGCTGAGAGAGTGTGACTTGGCCAAGATTACCCAGTGAGATTTTATACAGTGGCCTTTGTAATGAAGTATATAATGTGAGTTTTGGAATAATATTCAACTTTGTGTGTTGTGTGCCTTCAAGCCCTTCCCGACTTATGGAGACCCTATCATGGCAAAATTTGTTCAGAGGGGTTTTGCCGTTGACTACCCCTGAGGCTGAGAGAGAGTGTAGTAAAGGAGTTGAAACATTAACAACAGGCTGGGAGCATCTGCACTAGAAATAATGCACTTTGAGACCACTTTGATCACTGTAGCTCCCTCCTATGGAAACCTGGGATTTGCAGTTCGGCAACAGCTTCCGCCTTCTCTGGTGGTTCCTCACAAACCTACAAATCCCAGGAACCATGGTAGTTACATCGGTGTCAAACTGCCTTATTTTTACAGTGTCGATGCACCCTGAGTCCTCTCCCATTTTACAGTCGTGCTGCATCGGCACTGTGCAATTAATGCAGTTTGACATCGCTTGAACTGTCACGGCTCAATGATAGGGAATCCTGGGGTTCGTACTTTGTAGTGACACCAAAGGCCTCTGACAGAGAAGGCCGAATCTCTCACAAAACCCCAGGAATTCATTGCATTCAGCCATGGCACTAAAAGTGGTGTCAAAAAACTGCATTATACAGTGTCAGTGCACCTAGAGTCAGGCTGCATCTGCACTGCAGAAATGATGCAGTTTGACACGGCTTTAACTGACGAAACTGCAAATCCCAGAATTTCATAGCATGGTGCCATGGCAGTTAAAGCCGTGTCAAACTGCATCCATTCTGCAGTGTAAATGCAGCCTTCATCAGCCAGAGTCCACTTTCTTGGAGGTTGAGTTTTCGATTGGCACAGCAAAATCTCTTTCGAATCAGTCACTATCCTGCCCACACCGGCCTATACAATTTAGCACTGTGATTGCTATTGTTTATATCCTAAATACATTTCAAAATATCATCATGTGTAAAACAACTCTGGTTTCCCTATTTTCCCAATAGAAATTCCTATTGTTTATACATGTCAAAATATCATTGTGTGTAAAAAGATAGTGCTGTGATATTCCCTCACAGCTCTGTGTGTTGTGTTCTGTTGTGTGCCTCCAAGTCATTTTTGACTTATGGCAACCCTAAGGTGAACCTATCATGGGGTTTTCTTGGCAAGTTTCTTCAGAGAGAGTTTGCGATTGGCCTCCTCTGAGACTGAGAGAGTGGGACTTGTCCAAGGTCCCTCACAACTCTCTGTGTTGTCTTGTGTGCCTCCAAGTCATTTTTGACTTACGGCAACACTAAGGTGACCCTATCATGTTTTTTGGGGGGACAAGATTTGTTCAGAGGAGGGTTGCCATTGCCTTCCCCTGAGGCTGAGAGGGTGTGACTTGCCCAAGGTCTCTGAGTGGGTTTCATGTCCAAGTTGGGAATCGAACCCCAGTCTACAAAGTCATAGTCCAACACTCAAACCATTATGCCACGCCGTCTCCCTCAAGTATTGATTGCAAAAATGTGGGTTTTTTGTCTTTCTCGTGCTACTTCCACCATCCTCCAGCCTTTTCCAAATCATGCAGCTGGATGAAATGCAGATTGTTCAGATCTATTTTTGTGCTTGTGAATCTACTTTGGAGCAGGGTTGGTGTTGTGGGTTTTTGGGGTTTTTTTAAGATATGGTAAATATGTTTTTCTATGGAAACCTTAACTTTATGTGGAAAGATTAAAATAGTGATTAATGGAGAAGAGAAAATGAGGAACAGCTGCCCCCAGGCCCATTTTACTTCAGTTCCTTAAAGAAAAGGTGGCATGCTAAAAATAAATGTACACACTGAACAGAATGATTTTAGTGACACTCTACAACTGTCCCCAACTTGGTTCCTTTTAAACGTTATTTGAGCCTGAGTTAATGGAAACCTAAATTTCCAGGTCAAGGGAGGGAATAGTCCTATCATATTCGGCATTGGTCAGGATTCCTCTGGAGAACTATGTTCAGTTATGGGCACCTTATTTTAAGAAGGATATAGACAACTTGGAGCAAATTCAAAGAAAGGCAACAAGGGTGATAAGAGGTATGGAGAACAAAAGATACAAGGAAAGAACAAAAAAGTTTGGCTTGTTCAATCTGGTGAAGAGAAGACTGCGGGGTGATATGATCACACTCTTTAAATTACATTCAGAGCCAAGCCCCAGATGGCTTGCTTTGTATTCATTTTTTAAAAGGCTCTGTTGGTGTTCTATGCATTTTCCATTATGGTACAGGAAAATGCAGGAAAAGGCCCTGTGGGGTCATGGCCAGAGGTTTGGGACAGTCTTTATTTTGGACGACAATGTCCAGATCCAAGCTCTGCATATGCAGATGTTCTTCCTGTGTTACATACCCTCAGATATTTCACAGATGAATACAGTACTAGGATACACGTGGCTAAGCAACATCAGATTGCGGTCAAGACGGCAAAAGTTATTAATGACAAGAATCACACAGGCTAGGGACCTTATCACACTAGACGAATCTCAGGCAGAAATGAGATTTAAAAGTAACCTGCAAATGCAGGATGTTTTTCAGAGGGCGTTTCTTCCATAGAGCAATAACGTGAAAACAGAGCAAATGGAAAGTCAACAAAAATACTGTGACACCTTTTTACATTTGGAAAGTTCCAAAAGTAAAAAGGTGTTGTTGTTTTTTGCTTTCCGTTCACTTTATTTTCGTATTATTGCTCTTTGGTGCAAACATGTCTGAAAAACTTCCTGCATTTGTGTGTTTTTTTCTACTTTTAAAATCCTGTTTCTGTGTGGGATTCGTGTTTGTCATAAGGCTATAGGGCAGAGGTTATCAATCTTTGATCCTCCAGCTGTTTTGGACTTCAGCACCCAGAAGCCTTTGCCAGCCTGGCCAATGATGAGGGAATCTGGGAGCTGAAGTCAAAAACATCTGACGACCAGAGGTTGAGAACCACTGCTCTAGGAGATGCTGCAGCAGTTTGCTTTTGTCTGAGTGTGTTGGGATGCACAAGATTTCTCTCGTCTCTCCCACTGCTGAGTTAACCAAGGAGTTTATCACACAGGAGGAATTTCTCTCAATTTTGAATGGAGCCAATTCAAATTGATGTAAATTCGCTAGTTTAGCGAATTTACATGAATTCTAATTGCGTTTGGAATGCGTTCAGAATGACTTCCCATTTCCCGAAAATGACCCGCCCATTGCCCGAAATTGCGTGAGATAGTCTAATACGCAATTATGTGAAACCCCATGATTGTGTTCGGAATGACTTCCCTTTTGCCCGAAATTGCGTGAGATACACGCATTCGCAATAACGTGAAACCCCATGATTGCGTTCGGATTGCCATTGCATTATACCCCCAAATTCCATCATATGATAAACTCCCAAGTTAAAATTACTTTTCACTTTGAACTCAGTTTGCAACAATGGAAGTAAACAGGGACAAAGGGGGAAAGTGGGAAGAAGAGAGAAAGAAACAGGGACATTTTGAAAGCAGCTGAAAACATGTCCATGACATGTCTCATGAAACACAAAAGCTTGGGAACATTTGTAAATAATTGGGAACTGGTAATGAAATATCTAAGTAACGTGGGAAGAAATGTCAACTTTGGTGTTCAGGATTAAATAAGAGAAACTATTGTACAGTATATGTATTAGGGATTTGGATTGATCTAAATATTTCAGATAGAATCAAAAAGCATTCATATATAAGTAAGGAACAGTACAAATAATATATATAAACACCATGCATAGGTAGCTTAGGAAGGAGAGAAAGAAAGGTATTATATGAAGAAAATGATAAAAATTCTTATGATGTTTTTAGTTAGTTTTATTTTTTTGTGTTACCCTTTATATTATGCCATGTTTATGCTACAATAAAATTCTTTTTTAAAAAAGAAAGAAAGAAAAAGTGAGAGGACAGAAGATTATTTAGAATTGCCCCCTGTCAAATTCTGCAGATTAGAAGTATAGTTGGCCACATAACCCATGGAAAGCCTAACTTGCTGGTAGTCAGAGCACTGGATATTGAGCCCAACAAAGATTCAACATTAATTTTGGAAACTGCTTAGACACTGTTAATTCATTATGAAGCGGTCTATAAATGAAACTGTTTATCTAATTGTAGTACAACCTCCGAAACAGAAATTTACTTTTCTTGTGGCAGAGATTGTGTCAACAGTTTTGACCAAATGCAGTTGTTGTTGATCTAGAGCCAGCCCTGTGGTCGTTTAAAGATACTTTATATACATTTGGTGGAAAATTATCTCCTGCCCTCTGCCATAGACCCAAGGCAATAGTTGTTTATGGCATCATATTTGTACCCCACATTCTTCCAGGGTGCTGCAAAGTCATGTGTGTTGTCATTGCCTTATTTGATCTTCTTGACCTTGCTTGAATCTTTTTCTCGATGAGACTGCTTGAAAACTGCTGAAATTTATTTATATCTTGTATAAATTGCACTTACATTTTGCTTTTCTCCCAACATGGGATCCAAGGTGGCTTTTGTTGGTGTTGTGTGCCTTCAAATTGTTTTTAACTTATGGCGACCCTAAAATGAAGGGATGTCATATTGAGGATGGAACAAGCTTGTTTTCTGCTGCTCCAGAGAATAGGACCAGGAACAAAGAATGCAATCTACAGGAAAAGAGATTCCACCTCAACGTTAGGAGGAACCTCCTGACACCAAGATCTGTTCGACAGTGGAACAAACTCCACATAGAGTGGTGGAGTCTCCTTCTTTGGAGATCTTTAAACAGAGGCTGGATGGCCATCTGTCATGGATGCTTTGATTGAGAGTTCCTGCATGGCAGGGGTTGAACTGGATGGCATTTGTGGTCTCTTCCAACTCTATGATTCTATGATTCTTTGAACCATGTGATCATAACATCATCAGAGCAGATGTCCTTCAACTAGATTTAAATTCAACTAGATCCTGCTCCTTCTCCACCCTCTATCAGGAGGGGTTCTCTACCCATTAACTTTCCTTCAGAGTAATCTCTTGAGAGAATTCACTACACAAGACAACTAACAGTGATAGTCCCAGAAGACTTGAGCAACTTTCATTCCTAATCTGCTTTGATCCAGATTTTGACTGAAACAATGAAAGGATCAGAGACTGTGTGTCAATCTACCACATATCCGCAAATTTGTAGATACTTTGCCTTTGTTGTGGGACATTAATATTCTAAACTCTGTAAGTGCATTTAAGGAAGTAGATTGGTGCCCATGAAAGTTGATGCTAAAATATAAATAAATCTGAAAGGTGCGGCTAGATTCCTCTTCCCTTTTCCTCCAAATTCTAAAATCATTCATGGGTTAGACCCCTGGTTAAATTGTGTGATTCTTTCTGTGTCAACCAGGTTATATAAGTTATTCCTGCAATAAAGCCATAACGTGTCCCTGAAAACTGTGGTTACATATTTTTTTATAGCATGTTCATTTTGTGGGCTTATTTACAATGCTGCTTTCTCCACTCTGTTGTATAACAGGGGTGTTTACAGTGTTCTGAGAACAGGGACAGTCTTTCTTCCTCTTGGCAGGTGCTTATGACTGAAGAGGGCATCTTGCTGTGTGCTAATGAGATCTGAAGACAAAACTATGTGGTTCTAGGTCACATATTATTGGAAATGTTGGCTAGAAAGTTGCAGCACACTCCCCAACAGCCTTGCCCAATTTCTGATGTCACACAGTTGTAGGATGGATGGGTGGCAGCTGGTTTGATGGCAATACATACAAAGGGATCTAGAAATCTTAGTGGACCAAAAACTGAATATGATTCAGATGTATACGGCAGGAGCTAAAAAAGAAGACACAATTCTAGGCTGCATTAGTAGGACTAAGGTGTCTAGATCAAGGGACGTAATAGTACCACTCTATTCTGCTTTGGTCAGATCACACCTGAAATACTGTGTCCAGTTCTGGGCACCACAGTTCAGGAAGGATGTTGACAATTTGGAGCATGTCTAGAGGATGGTGATCAAAATGGTGACAGGTCTGGAAACCATGCCGTATGAGGAGTGGCTTAGGAAAATGGGTATATTTGGCCTGGGGAAGAGACGGTTAAGAGGTGACATGATAGCCAGCTTAAATATTTGAAGGAATGTCATATGAAAGAAGGAGGAAGCTTGTTTTCTGCTGCTCCAGAGACTAGGACATGGACCAATGGGTGCAAATGACAGGAGAAGAAATTCCACCTAAACATTAGGAAGAGCTGCTCGACAGTGGAATACGCTACCTTGGGGAATGGTGGAGTCTCCTTCTTTGGAAGTTTCATGCAGAGGGTGGATGGATATCTGTTGGGAATGGTTTGATTGTGTCTTCCTGCATGGCAGAAGAGGGTTGCTGTTGGCCACTTGGGTCTCTTCCAACTCTATGATTCCTCCACCTTTTAGATACCCCAGCCAATGTTCCCATCTCATGCTTAGTTGTTTCCCAAATTGTTGGACAATATTGGGCATTCTGGTGGAGATTAGCTATGAGCCTCTCTTCCTTACTAGCTCCTCTTCATCTTCTACCTAGCTGGTTTCAGGAAAACCCCTGGGGTGTTGTTGTAGAACCAGGTTGTGAGGATGACTATAGAGGTAGAGATGGCTCTTTTCTTTGATGGGCAGCTCTCTGTACTTCTGTGGTGGGTACTGAGAAAGGGAAGTCCCTTTGTAGCCCCCAAGCAGAAGCAATATCATGGTGTCTGGTCTGGGATGTGTGTTGAAGAAAGGATGTACTTACAGGTAAGGCTCTAACCTCTGTTGCCATATAGCTTTCAGGAAGTGACCCACAAGGGAATGTAGCTTTTGGGCCAAAAATGTACCCCACCCATGTTCTATAATGGTCATTCTTCTGTACCAGAACTGGGGATAGTCCTAGGCCTCCCCAAGATTTCTTTTTGTTACTGAACACTGATACACACTTTACTTTACTACTATAAGATAAGCTTTGTTGGTAGTAGATGAGGCAGGAGGTTGTTTTACAGCAGAGAAGCTGTAAACCAGATTGAACCAATTCAGTCTGGCTGTTTGGGATCCCTGGGCTGCTGTGCGCTCTCCCAAGTGAGGCTGACAGAAGATGGATTTCCAAGGGTTATATAGTGCAGAAGCAAACAAAGTCAAAGTGCAAGGGTGTGATGCATCTCCTCCCCATAGCTATGAGAAGTGTGCAAGCAATTTAACAAGAGAGGAAAATTCACACATGCTCTGATTTGTTCTCAGCCTTCATATAACTGCCACGGCTCCATCTTATGGAATCCCTGCCTTTGTAGTTTTGTGAGGCTGACAAGGCTAAGGGCCTTGTAAAAAGCCAAATCCCAAGGTTCCATAGGATGGAGCTACAGCACATAAAGTGGTGCAAACTGTGTTAGCTCTACAGTGTAGATGCACTATAAACTACAGATTAACTCTGACTGTGCCACCAGAGAGTTGTTAACATCTGGTCCTGATGCTAACAAGGGCTCCAAAACGTATCTCCGTGGCAGCAGAGGCTCACCTCACTACAGACAGGCTCAACATGGATCCCTCCAGGGGTTTATGTCTGTAGATGCCATCGTCCCTGATGGCTGGGACCGATTGGACCTAGACAGCTAAATTGTGGATGTCATCCTGGAGAAGTCTGATCAGAAATAATGAATACATCATGGTACTGTATATGCTCTGTGACTTTTTTCATGTGCATGTGTGTATCTGTCACATCCCTTATGAGTCAGCCAGGGCTGTGATGCATGAGTACGTAGTTTCCTCTGGAAGAAGAGGATTCACATCCTCTTCTTTGCTCTTGCCTTTGTGCGTTGCAGAAGTATTCTCTTAATTTCTGATTCTCATGTCTTCGGCAGCTACCACTTTCATCTCATCGCCTTCTTCTTCCCCTTGATGTCTGTCCCGCTGTTTCTGTCTGCCCTGTGGCCATAACCACTTCCTGATTCTTTTACCAGCTTGCCCTCAGTCTTGGAATCTGGTTTAATTGGGTTGGCAGCGGTGTCTGGACTCTTGGGGTGTGCATCTACACTGTAGAAATAATGCAGTTTGACATCACTTTGGGGACTGTAGCTCCACCCTGTGGAATACTGGGATTTGTAGTTTTACAAAAATTTAGCCTTCTCTGCCAAAGAATTAGGTGCTTCACAAAACTGCAAACCCCAGGATTCTGTAGGATGGAGCCATGGCAGTTATATCTACAGTGTAGATACACCCTCGAAATCTTGTTTGCTCATCGAGTTAATAAGACTGAAAAACAGTGGGGTAAACAAAAATATTTATCACTCTAACACTCATCGGTCCCCTTTTAGTTAAAATTGTCTTCCATCAAGGACATTCGGAGGAATGGAGCTTATCTGAATTGATTGTCCTTGCTCTTTAATCTCCTTTGCTACTGAAGAGAGAGGTCAATTGAATTGAGTTACTTCATTATTCAGAATTTCCCTGATGAAAGACTATTAACACAGGAAGAGAGTCTGAAATGCAGTAAAAAAAAAAAAAAAAAAAAAAATTCCCTACCCAGCGTTGTGGTCTTTAACTTGGTTCCACTTTTGTTGGATTTCATAATGCTACAAACTGGGCTTTAAGCTCACTGGTGTGCAGGTTTAAACCCTACAGAAGCAACTTGTTTATCTTATACTATACAAGAAGGAAAATAGAAGCTGCCTTATATGGGCCTCATGATATGGCCTGGTTCACCTGTTAAGCCAGGTACAAATTGTCTACCTACGTTTCCCCTTATCGGCCTGATTTCAAGGGAAGCTATCTTGGTTTCTTCAAGGACAGCTTTGTGATAGCCAAACAAACATCTGTGTGTACGTGCTTTCAAGTCACTTATCAACCCCATGAATTTCATAGGGTTTGATGCTGGACCTAAATATCATAAAGACCCAGATCCCATTTGATCTTGGAGGCTAAGTAGGGGGGACACTTTTGGTTAGTTTGTGTATGAGAGACCACCAACATATACCACATGCTGTAGTAGGCTATATTTCAGAGGAAGGAAATGCAAACACACTTCAGAAATAATCCAGTTTGAGACTGCTTTAACTGCCCGGGCTTAATGCTAGGGAATCTAGGGAACTGTAGTTTATTGTGGCACCAGAGCTCTCTGACAGAGAAGGCTAAATGTCTCACAAAACTACAGTTCTCAGAATTCCCCAGTATTGAGTCAGGGCAGTTAAAGCGGTCTCAAACTAGATTATTTCTGTAGTGTGTTTGGGACCTCAGTCTAGATGACTAGCTTCCTCAAGCAGCACAGTTCACAGAATCAGAAGTTAACAACCTTATTAGACTAGGGCTTTCTACATCCCAGTGGCCATGCTGGCTGGGGGATTCTGGGAGTTGTGTAATTCAAAACGGTAGCTTTCCCAAGTTCTGCCGAAGTGCAGATAGTTCCCCGGCCCAAACGGAGTGTATTGCAGAATCATGCTTTAAAGGTCTTTTAGGTGTGCTTTGGGTTTCTTTGATGATGAAGGGAAGTCATTGGGATGGTTCAGCAGCAGGAGGTGTCTGTCTTCCGTCTGGCTCCCTTCCATAGCAAGGGGAACACTGCTTAGCCTTGTTTTCCTGATTTGTCTGCTGATCCATCCTTCCTCTGCATTATGCCCAGGATAGAAGTGTCAAGCTGACTTTAACCTTGACTATTCTCTTCTCTTGGTACCTGGCCAGCCTTTCAAATGCTGAACAATAGTACACGTCTTCAAACTAATTGCAGTTTTCTGGCACTGTTAAACAGCCCAGGGCATAATAGTGAGGCTGGAAGGGCATCATTTTGCAATGGGCTATTATTTTTAAGCGATAGGAAACAAAGACCCACATCGAATGCTGTCCCCAGTGATTCCTTCCCACCACCTTTTAAATATCATAAATAAATTAGAACATAATAATTGGGGCGTAGAAGAAATGATCGCAGTGTTTGGGATTCCAAAGTTTCAGATTTCCACTCCCCTGTCCAGTTTTTCACATTTTTCCCACTGGCCAGATGTCAGTCACTTTTCACTAAAGCTCTCATCGGACATTTGTAGGGGAGAGTGGGGGGAGTTGTTGTTGTCGTTGTGTACCTTCAAGTCATTTCTAACTTACAGCAATCCTAAGGCAACCCTATCAGTAGCATCACTAGGGGGTGCCGAGTGTGGACCACAACAGGTGACATCCTAAGTGGGGTGTGTGACACCACTGCTCCTGAAACACCTACCTTTTGGCAGAAGCAGGCTGTGGCATTCACTTGCTTCCCTTTAAAATGCTTTAAGACATGATGGGAGTGGGGTGAAGCTCAGTGGGAGGAGAAAGGAGAGGCCCCAGAATTTTTAATTTAATTTTTTTTTTGCACTATGTATGTATAAGTACATAGGTTGTGTGAATTGTATTGTAATTCGAAGGTATAAACTTTAAACATATTAGAATCTCAGGCAATAGAAATACAGAGTTCAGAATACATTATAATGTTTAAGGTTACACCTGGCCCACATTCCAAAAGCTTCTTATCTAAGGAGAAGATGATACTATGTACAGAGTCCTGCTCTGTACCCAAACGGAATTAGCATTCTAAAGAATTTGGGACCATGAACAGGAAAAAAAATGGTTGCATTTATACACCTTTACACAAAGAAAGTCATTTCTTGGAACAGTTTCTCCCCGTAGAAATTTCCAATGTGGAGTCGAAGGCTTTCATGGCCGGCATCCATAGTTTTTTGTGGAGCTTTCGGGCTATGTGGCCATGTTCTAGAAGAACATAGCCCAAAAGCTCCACAAAAAAACTAGTCATTTCTTGCTTCTCATTGGGTGTTATAAACTTTAAACATATTAAAATCTCAGGCAATAGAAATACAGAGTTCAGAATACATTATAATGTTTAAGGTTACACCTGGCCCACATTCCAAAAGCTTCTTATCTAAGAAGAAGATGGTACTATGTACACAGTCCTGCTCTGTATCCTCTGATTTATTATGTCCATCTGGGCACCTTTGACTGCGGAAAGGGACTTCAGAAAGGGAAGGCTGCACTCTATTAACATTCTTACTGTAACAGGCTTTTCAGCATTTTCATTTCATCCCTTCTCACCCAGAAACCTTTTCAGGTGGCCAGTTAGCATGTATTTTCTGCATTTGCAATACGGTTAATTAAACTACATATTGATTATTGAAATTAGTCCATCACAGCATGACTAAGGATTCTGTATGGTGTGAGATGGGAGGAGGTCAGTGGGAGGGTGACACCATGAGTGACCACACCGGGTGACACCAGCCCTAGGGTCACCACTGTACCATCTCACAGGTTTTGTTTGGGAGGAAAATTTCTTCAGAGCCCATTGCCATCCTCTGAGGCTAAGAGAGTGTGACTTGCCCAAGGTCACCAAGTGACCAAGCCAGGACACAAACCATGGTCTCCACAGTCTAGTCCAGTGGTCCCCAACCTGTGCTCTTTAAGGGATTTTGGACTTCAGCTCCCAGAATCCCAGACCATTTTTCAACATGACTGAGGCTTCTGGGAGCTGAAGTCCAAAATCTCTTGAAGGCCACAGTTTGGGGACCAGTCCAGTGCTCAACCCACTGCGCCACGCTGGC
The DNA here is from genome assembly GCA_034509955.1 of Urosaurus nigricauda. Classification (NCBI taxonomy): domain Eukaryota; kingdom Metazoa; phylum Chordata; class Lepidosauria; order Squamata; family Phrynosomatidae; genus Urosaurus; species Urosaurus nigricauda. The sequence goes on along the minus strand of JAOEGL010000002.1, from coordinate 315,744,940 downwards.
TCCTAGGAGTGGATGGAGAGATCCATTAAAATGTTGGAATTTTCCATTGACTTCTATGGGTAGCACTCATCACCAGTCCTGAAGGCATTAAAAATAGCTTCTCAATCCCTCAATGAGCACAGTATTCACATAGAGAACACTCACATTTGATGGTATGTGAATGGCGACATCCCTGACTGCCTCGCCACCATTTCTGTCCTTTGCTAGCTCTGCTCACACTTCTATGGTTAGTGTGGAGATCTAAACATGCATTTCTAAAATCTGGTAAAGGGTTTTTTGGGGGGATATTGCAACTCTTAGAATTTCCCCAGTGCTGATATGTTGAATGGGGTGTGTGTGTGGAATTTCCAGTAGATGGAATCTAAAAAGTAACTTTTCCACACTCTGATACACAAACAAAGCATAAATACCCACCCACCCCCCGTGTGGATTGCCCTGTTAGCCTGTTGTGGTTAGCCACCATTGCAAACCCCTCTATTGATTATATTGCTACTGGAAATAATAATTAATACAGTATTCCTTTGTATAAACTGATGCTACAGTAACATAGTAGGAACATATATATATGTTATGTTTAAGTCTCCCTTATCCAAAATGCTCAGGATCTGAAGTGTTTTGGATTTCAGCATTGGTTGTTGTTGTTGTTGTTTTTAATTATTTTGGAATACCTGTATTTGTATATATGTACATCATGAGATATCGTGGAGATGGGACCCAAGGCTAAACACGGAAGTATCATATATACCTTCTACGCATAGCCTGAAGACACTTTTATACAATATTTTAAATACTTTTTTGGCATGAAACAAAAGTTTGTGTAGATTTGAACCCTCAGAAAGCAAAGGTGTATTTGCACGTAGCCCAAATTGCTAATGTTGCTTTAATTTTTTTTGTTTTGTTTTGTTTTCATTCCTTGTTGTGTAGATTACTGCTTCAGAACCAAAATAGCCTCAGCAATCAGACAAGTGTGTGTACAGGATTACCAATTAATTATTAGTTGACTAATGTACTGATTAACTTGCCTTATTAAGCATAGTGATTAGGTGCAACTCCCCAATGGGACCTGCTTCAGAGTTCAACATGCTCAAATGTGTGGTAGGCAGAAACAGATCAAACCTGCAATGAAATGTTGCAGTGTGGCATTCTGCTGTTTTATGATGCCTTCCAGCGGTGCTCTATTCCAGGCTACTCCATTTCCTTTCCTTCCCGCAGCTATTAACCAACATTATGTGGACGCTGTTCCCACTCCTATTTAACAAAATTCAAAATACACATTATGGTGATACTTTTGTTAAGTCCACCAAAAGGAACAAAATACATTACGCATTAGCTTTACAAGTTCAGAAGCTTCTTCATCAAGCATAGGTGTTAAAATTTGTTATCAAAATCCAAGGAAGAGATTTTTAGGACAGATTTTGGCATCCTTACAGGGTGAGAGATTTTTTAATGAAACTACGCTGGCAACTGCCAGACTGTGATCCATGTGTGTGCCTTTAAGTCACTTGTGACGACCCCATGAATTTCATAGGGTTTTCTTAGGCAAGGAATACTCAGAGGTGGTTTTGCCAGTTCCTTCCGCTGAAATGTAGCCTATAGCACCTGGGATTCCTTGGCAGTATCCCATCCAAGTACCAACCAGCGCTAACCCTGTTTAGCTCCCAAAACCTGACAGGATCTGGTGCCTTAGGGTATTTAGGCCCTCATGGAACAGCCTTATTTGCTAAGGATGCTAAAGGTATCCATTCTAGTTATTTGAAAGGTTTTATAGACTGTGCGGTGGATTTGTTAATCTGCTTTTTTGTACAGATGTACACATGTGTTATTGGATTTGTAATGGCTTTTGGTTGAATGCAATAAATGACTGAGTGACTGTAATCCTGGAGGTTTTCCAAGAGGGACAAACTCCCTCTTACCCGTGTGACCAAAAAAAATAAGAAACCACACAGAGAGAATAAGATTTCAAGAAGAGATGCAGAGTCCAAGAAGAGGAGCAGAGTCCAACCTGGCTCTATAGCAGGAAGTGGGAGCAATTTTGATCCCTATAGGGTCAAAACACACACACCCCTCCAGGATGGACAGAAATGACATAACAATACATCACTTCTAGCTGCCTTTTTGTTTAAATTTTGATTGATTTTGGACATTTTTGGCACAGTTTTGGGGGGTTAAAGCAGGGAGATCAGGGGCAGTCAAGAGTCATTTAAGGTGCAAAATCAACTGGATTTTTTTTTAATTGGGGAAGCTTTGGTTTTGCAATAGTGGCAGCTGGCCAAGGATCATATTTCCCTTGCTCCTGTCCTATAGAGCTCCTTGATAGACATGCTTAACTTCTGTATGATAGCATAGCATTGATTCATAGCCTCCCTACTATTGTACAGTTTCCCCTCATCATTCTGGAAGGTTGTAATGGCTCTCCTCAGGTTTTTCTGTTTTCAGGAAGAATTTTAAACTAAAATATGCTGGTTATTATTGGCCCTGCCCTTTTGTTTGGGTTTAACCCACCACAGGAATGCTGTCTCTGTAAATTAGGCCTTCAGACCGGAAGACGTTCATCACCCTTGATGTATAATGCTATTGTATTATTTTTGTATGCCTTCAAATCGTTTCAGACTTATGGCGGCCCTAACTGGCGAACTTATCACAGGAGTTTCTTGTCAAGATGTGTACAGAGATGGTTTGCCATTGCCTTCCCCTGAGGCTGAGAGAGCGTAACTTCTTACCCAAGGTCACCCAGTGGGTTTCCATGGCTGAGCTGGGAATCGAATGCTGGCTCCCTGTATGCAGTTGTTGTTTTATGCCTCCAAGTCAATTTTTCACCTGTGGTGAGCCTATTGTGATCCTATCATAGGATTTTCTACAAATAGATCCATTTTTAGTGTCCCTAGTTGATGGTTTTTTAAAAATCATCTTTCCCATGGCTTTTACATGTTATTAAAGCAAATGACACAACAATGAAAATAAAGCACAACCCACGGAGACACACATTTTGTATTCCAAATGATTTTTGTGCGGCACAGCAGAGCTTTTGAGCCCAAGATTAACTTTTCAAAGGTCTGGGTGTGAGTATAATATAGATTCATAGAATTGGAAGAGACCACAAGAAGCATGTGTTTAACATGCCCATTAAAATCTGTAAAACGTAATCAGGCATAACAGTTAATAGAACACATTCATAGTCAAGGAGATTTTAGTTCTATGAAATCAATCATTCCTGCTACAGGAATGTTTGTTAGCTTGGTGTAAAAGACGCCATTCAGCTGAGACACTAAAGTACTGCTGAGTAACTCAATTAATGCAGCTAGAATAAACAGAGCTTAAAATATAGAATTCATGCATGAGATCATAAGGCAGCCAACATGCAGATGGGAGGGAATCTTTTTAAAAAGCAAAAATTTTGTGAAGGGAATGGTACAGGAAATGTCAATATATTATAATGCAAAAACAGAAGAGGGAAGATTTGTTGTTGTTGTTGTTATATTTATGTATACCCCTCCTTTTCCCTCAGTTCAGGGCTCAAGATGTTTTTAAAAGTTCATACAACAAGCCCTTGGTATCCAATGGGGTTTGGACACACCAAAATCTGGGGATGCTCAAGTCCCATTATATAGAATGGCACCCATGTTATATAATGGTAAAATCAAGGTTTGCTTTTTGGAAAGTATGTGTGTGAATATTTTCATGCTGTGGATGGTTGAATCCATGGATATGGAGTGCTGATTGTAGTTAAAAATGAACAAAAGTACAAAATTTTAAAAGTTATTAAACTATAAAAAATTAGAAAGTTTAAAAAATATGAAGTATATAAAATACAACAAAAATAACAAGTAGGAAATTCTGCACATTGTTTAGGTGGGGTGGGCCTTGTATAATAAATCCCCAAATGCTTTTTGAAACAAAAAAGTATTCACCTGCCAGTCTAACTTTTCTGGGAAGATCTGAGGGATATGTTTCATTGTTTGTTTTCTTACTATCAAACAGAGTCTGGTACAAAAGATCTGCAGATATAATGGAAAAATTGTGAGCCAAGAAATTTGTTTTATAAAAAAAACTAAGCTGATCTTACAGCAATAACAAGCACGTTTCTATACTGCTTATCAGTGCACTTAAGCACTCCCTAAGTGGCTTACAATGTGTAAGCTAATTGTCCCCAACAAGATGGGGACTCATTTTAGCAAACTATGGAAGGATGCAAGGCTGAGTGGACCCTGGATCCCTACCTGGGATTGAACTCACAACCTTTTGGCTGTGAATGGCTGCAATACTGGCATTTAATCACTGCCCCGCTGGGACTCCTTAATCGTATGGTCCTTCTGCACATTTTGTTGTGCAGTTGTTGTTGTTGTTGTTGTTGCCCCTGTAAAATAATTATATATCAGAGATTCTGGTCAACATACTTCAAATCACCCAGAAATTGACCAGTAGAGTCATATCTACCAGGGCTGGGACAAGACCTTTTTTGGCCTGAAGCATCAAAGAGAGTGGCTTCCCCAAGTCAAGGTACATAGAGTACCTAAAGTCAGCCTTTTTTTTTTTTTTTTTTTTTTTTTTTTTGGTATGCGAGGTAGACAATTCCCACAAGTTCTTCTCTTCCTAATAGTAAATGTACAGTTTGTTGTTAACTGCCCTGAATCAACCCTGACTTGTGGTGACCCTGTGAATGAGACATCTCCAAGACTCCCTGTCTTCCACTACTTTGCTTAGGTCTTGCAAATTCATGCCCATAGCTTCCCTCATTGAGCATATCCATCTGGTGTGCGGGCCCTTCTCTTCCTATTGCCTTCTACATTTCCATTTTTCCAGTGAGTCCTGCCTTCTCATGATGTGGCCAAAATACAACAACCTCGGTTTGATTTATCTTGGTTTCGCAGGGAAATTTTAGGCTTGATCAAGGACCCATTGGTTTGTTTGGGGTTTTGTTTGTTTGTTTGTTTTTTGCTGTTAACTGTATCCTCAACACTCTTCTCCAGCACCACATCTCAGTAGTTCAGTACCCTATATTAAACAGATAGGGTGATAAAATACAGCCTTGCCTGACCCTTTTGCCAATTGGAAACCATTCCGCTTCTCTGTATTATATCCTGACAGTAGCCTCTTGTTTCTGAATACAGGTTATGCATCAGGACACTCCATTGTTGTGGCACACCCATTTCTTTAAGAGCAGTCCATACAAAGGCTTTGCTATAATCTATAAAGCACAGATTGAATTTCTTCTGAAATTCTTTAGTGCACATCATTATCTAATGTGTTTGCAATGTAATGCCTAGCGCCTCCTCCTTTCATTAACCCAGCTGAGATATCTGGCATTTCTCTCTCCATATGTAGTAAAGGTCTTTGTTGTAGAATTTTGAGCATCACTTTGATCCTTATAAATTTGCTGCATATGAAACTGATGCTAATTTTACATTGTTTTCCACTGTTAAAAGATATACAAAGAAAGAGTTCACAAAAATCTGTTTTAGTGAAATAATGATGCAAATGCATTATGTTTGGAAAACTGCTTACAAAAATGTATACATTGGGCAAGTATTCAATACAAAAAATACCCAAGTTGGAGAATACAGTATTTAAAAGCAAAATGTCCAGAACTTTGGATCATTCCAATTTAGGATTTGGAAAAGATATCCAAACTAGCAGATTCATCCATCTATAAATGCACCTTCTGTATTTCCAATTGCAGCCTGATAATACAGCAAAGATGCACTGAGAACCAGTGCCTGAAATCCAGTGGATGTTTTTGTAATGTTTTGCCTTCTCTGAATTGTTAGCAGAATGATGCAGCAGCACCTTCACAGTCACATGGTTACCACAAATAGCAAGTCTGGAGGAGAAGAAGAAAAAAACTGGAGAAACATACAGGATGTAGAACAACCAGTGAACAGTTTCATTCATATTCACATGAATCTGTATCAGAGTCCAGTCCTGCATTTTAAACGCATTTAATTTTGGCAGGAACTGGGCTCTTTGTTTCATGAATATCTTGTCCTTTCCTTTACAAAGTGGTTGGAGGAAGTGTAAAAGAGAGGAAATTGAGTCTTTCACAATTAGTTATTGCAAGTGCAATGTGTATTCCCTATGTGGTCTTCAGTATACACCCTTGCTATGTCAGCTCCTACTTAACTCCTTGTCTTTTGCCTGGCAGCTGGCTATAATTTTTTTAAAAGCAGCATCAGCATTGGGAGCTGCATTGAGGAAGGAGGGATGGAGTAACACAGAATTTCAGTGCTGGGTTGCAGCAGATCTATGCTATTAAAAATGCAATAAAGCTTGTGCTGGAAAAGAATGGAGTTGTACTCTGACCAATCCTGCTATAACTGAGTGTGCCTGCCTGTAACAGACAAAGTAAACAGCAGTGGTCTCCAGAATCTTGAAACAGCAAACTTGCTAAACCGATAAACAGATGAAAGGAAATTGTAGATAAACCTGCCCAACCAGTTACTCCCAGTGTGTTAAAAAATCATAGCACTATAAGTTAGGCCACCAAAATGGATGTAATAAGGAAGGGAGAGGCTAGTGAAATAAAAAAGCATCCCTGGATGCATTTTGGAAGAAGCCTTCAAGTGAGCTCTAGAAGGCTCAAAATGTTTTTGTCGACTTATGCAACGCTTACCTGGCCTGTTTTGTTTCATTTCACACATGCATATTGTTAGTTTTGAACGGTTGCTAAAACACCTTGAACTGCTCTTTCGTTGTATGGTGTTGTGTGGTCTCTATTCCTTCCCATGTTATTTCCATCTCTGGAGCCAAATGTTCTGTTAAAGAATAATGTCCAGGAGCATATCACTATCATTACCTGTACATTCATTTTCAATAAGCCAGTGCTTTGTCACATTCTGCCATCGTACTGGCGACCAAGAAACAGCAGCTGGAGGAGCATTAGGCTCAAGGGCTTTCTTACAGGGATGCTGATTTTCCTCATTGGCTACCATGTTTTCCTCAAGAACAGTCTGATAACCCCTTCCTCTTTCTTTGGTCTCCTCTCTGCAGGTGAAGCCTCTCATCACCATGGAGCAGTTGCTGTGGGTGAGCGGCAGTGTGATCGGAGAGGTGAACACTTTTAGGGTCCCTCTCATTGCAGCCACGCCTCGGGGCACCCTTTTGGCCTTCTCTGAAGCCAGGAAACATTCTTCCTCAGACATTGGAGCTAAATTTATAGCCCTACGCAAGTCACAGGACAAAGGTTTGAACAGGCCCAAGAGGGTTCGAAGGGAAAGAAATGTGTATCTGTATGTGTTTCAGTATTAAGAATGCCCCTGCAGCACAGCCTGGAAAAAATAACTTTATGGACTACAGCCCTCCGCATTGGGGAACCCCATTACTTCCTAGGAGTGCCAGATTAAAAGCTGGAGAGGGCATCTTTGTCTTTAATGGTTGAGTAGAAGAGCAAATTTCAATAGATTTTGGTTGTCATTTGACCAGGTAACCAAGTGGCACCTGCTGAAATTTGCTCTGCTGCAGAACTATTAAAGGTACTTGGCACCCTCGCCAGTTCTCATTCTGGCAAACTTAGTTATTTGTATTTATTGGGGGGGGGGGGCAAGATTAGACACCTAACATTTTTACCTTGTGTGTTAGCCCCTCAGCTAGTTTTTTTAGAAAGAAGGGGGAATGTTTCAGTTAAAATTCTGGTGTGTCAGGGGAGGTCTTGTGGGATTCATTAAAGCCTCCCCCCAGCTTTTCCCCTTGTAACTGAAGCATTGGGAGAAATATATGAAAATTGTAAATTGGGAAGAAATGGGAGTAAGTCAGTTACTTTACTTATCCTGTCAATAAAATTAAAACCATATAAAGCATTAATTTAAAAGCAGTACAGCATTCAAAGAAAACATTATATAGAACAAGCAGTTTCTAAATGCATGCTGGAATAGAAAATAGTTTTCACTTGATGGCAGAGGGACAGGGAGGACGTAGCCTCAGCTGTTGCCACACAATGGAATTAATGCAGTTTGTCACTGCTTTAAGTGCTACGGCTTCATCCTATAGGATCCTGAGTTTGTTATAGTTTGTTGTGGCACCAGAGGTCTCTGACAAGGGAGATTAAATATTGCACAACATTACAAATCTTAGCATTCCATAGCACTGACCCATGGCAGTTAAAGTGGTGTCAAACTGCATTAACTCTGTGGTGTAGATGCAGCCTTTGTCTTTGCCTTCCTAGGAAGGGAGTTCCAGAATGTCGGAGCAATCATGGAGAAGGCCTTCTTTCACATTCCCACCACCCTTACCTCTGAAGGAGGGGTGAGATTGAAAGAAGAACCACCCCCAAAGATCCTAGAGTTCAGGCAAAATCACATGGGAAGATAGGATGCCCCAGATAGCCTGGACAATCTGCTAAACCAAATTATTTTTGTTTGTTAATTCCCATGTGACAAGCATGTGATATTTGAGTGCTGACACGGTGCATTTCCAATATCTAAAGAAGCAGATGAACAGGAGAGGCCCAAGATATTTTGATGACTGAGGTGTTTTCTCCTTCACTGGTCAAGGTGCTTCATATCTAAAGGCAGCCAAGTTGTTTTTGGTGCATGAGTTAAAACTCTCCCACAAATCCCTGTCCCTGTCAGTAACAATAATCAGCAGCAGCTGTAAAAATACAACTTTCACTTAGTTAGGCTGCATCTGTACTAAAAAAAATACAAAATAATTCAAATGCTATTAAATTCTAGATCTGTAGTTTTCTGAAATATTTAGCTTTTCCTGTCAGAGAGCGCTGGTGCCAACACCAACTACAAATCCCGATTCCATAGCATTGAGCTGTTGCAGTTAAAGTGTGGAGCTGGTGTCTTGAAGGTACTACAAGATTTGTTTGCATAATGACATTCCAAACTAACAAGGTTGTGCCTCTGAATTCTGCTCCCACGGAAAGCACCAAATTCAGCCGGATGAACTGGAAATACTAACCTTCTTTTGCTCAGTTAGCCTCAAAAGTGCTATAAGATCCCTCTGCACACAAAATACAGTTTTTTCCAACTCAACGTTAGGAGGAACTTCCTGACAGCAAGAGCTGCTCAACAGTGGAACAAATTCCCCAGAGATTGGTGGAGTCTCCTTCTTTGGGGTTCTTAAACATAGGCTGGATGGCCATCTGTCATGAATGCTTTGATTGAGAGTTCTTGCATGGCAGAGGGTTGAACTGGATGGCCCTTGGAGTCTCTTCCAACTTTATGATTCTATAATTCTTTGGCTGTTTTATTCTATCTAATGATAGAGCTGGCCCCACATTTGGATAGCCCATATGGGGAAGATGAAAATAGGGTTGCAGCTCAGATGGAAAGATAAAGCCAATACGCCAATACGTCTCACTACACTGAGACAGAATATGGTGATGGTATTTTCAAGAGAGGAGTTGCTCAGGCTGACTGAAGAAGCATGATATACGTTGGAGCTACTGTATATAGGAGATCCTGGGTCACCTCATTTCCAGGTGATTTTGCAATTCTTATCATACTATCATGCATAACTAGTGGTAAGGAATGCTGGGAATTGCTGTCCCACAACATCTTCAGGGCCACAAGTTGCCCACTTCCTTTCTAATCCATGCCATATAAATTGAGTATCCCATCTCCAGAATTCCAAAATCTCTAATATTTCAAAATACAAAATTATCCATTGAGATAATGACAAATATGCTAGCTTTCTTATGGTTCTGTGTACACCATCTCATCCGTCTAATTATAAGATTGCATGTACAGCACTGTGTAAATTTACAGCTCTATATAAATAAAATAAATAATAATAAATCTCACGCACAAAATTATTAAAAATAGTATGTATAAGACTACTTTCATGCTATGTATAAGATGCATATAAAAAATAAAATGAATTCCACATTTAAACTTGGGCCCATCGCCAAGATATTTCATTATGTATATATATAAATATTCCATGTTACATATGTGGTGGTCATCTATAAAAGCTAAGCAGTATTGGACTGAAATCCATCAAGTATTTTCTGAAATATTTTAAGTTAAAATACTAAAGAAACCTAACATATTTCTATTAGGAATATTAGGTAATGGTATGGTACAGAAAAATTCTGTTTTACATGCTCAGCACTGCTAGAATAGTTTATCCAAAAAAATGGAAAGAAGAGGATACACTAGATATTACAGATGGGATATGGAAATATATGACCTTATGGAAAATGACAAATTGACTCAACTGATTAGATACGGTTCTATAGATAAATTTTAAAAGGATTGGCTTCTGATGACAGAATATTTAAGATTATATTGGGATAAAAAGTGATAAATTATGAATTAAATAAAGATAAAAATAATGGTAAAGGAATAATTAAAGAGCGTAATTAAATTTCAGTTACATAAGGAAGATATAGCAGTTTAAAAGGAGTACTAGATCAATACTGTAAATTTCTTTGTGATATTTAATTGCTAGTAAAAGGATTATGAATATTTGACAATAACCAAAATTAGAAGATAGGAAGTCATTTTGTGTTGTTTTTAGTGTTGTGTGTTTTCTTTTGTTTTTGTATTATCATGTTACTGTTAGAGATGACTAGTTTGTTATCATTTGTGTGAACTTCTTTAGATTAATAAAATGTGAAAAAGTAGTAAATAGTCCAAAATCCAGAACACTTCTCTGTGTGCGCACCGCTGTTGGGGACAATTGGGGGCTTACCATCTGCAGATGCTGAAATCCATGGATGGCAAGTCCACAGATAAAGAGACCCCACTGTATTAATATTGTTAAAATGCTTTGTTTTTAAATTGTACTGTTTTAAAAATTTGCTATTTGCCACGTGCCATAAATACTCGACTAATAAGTTGACCACAGGTGTAAGTCAAGGCCAGGTTTTCCGGCCAAAATTATGGATTTTTATATGACCTGTGGATAAGATGGGGGTCGAATTTAGGGACATGTAACAAAGGATCTAAAGTAGCTGAAGCAAAGAAAAACAATGCCAACAAATGTATAAAATTCCAGAAGACATAACATTGTGCTCCTCCTAAAGGCTGGATGGATGAGAGAGCAGAGGGAGGTCTGTGCTTCCAGGACAGATTATGCTCTTGCCTTTCACTAGAGAATAGTTCCTTTTTGAAATAAAAGTTAAAGTACAGTACTTACATTGACCCATGGATAAGTCAACTTAAGTTTTTTGGGCCAATTTTTTGACTAAAATTTCTGAATTTATACATGAGTATATGCAGTATAGATTCGTTCCAGACCCCCTTGTAAAAACGGAGTGTCGCTTATATTTAAGCCCCATTGGCTTGAATTTAGACACTGGGGCACACTGCAGGAACGCGCCCCATTCTTTCTCCCTCCATTCATCCCTTGCGTATAAGCAAAGGATGCAAGTCTGAAGACCACAAGAACAGAGGGAAGACTGTATATTGGGGGAAAGACAGGAAGAAATAATAATTGCAAGTCATGTCTACATAAATTGTTAGTCTTCAAGGTATCACAAGGCTCTGTTTCCCCTCCTTTTAATGCCACAAAGTGTTCACTTCTGTTCCCATTACTCTTCCTGCGATAACAAGAAGGCCCTTGCCTGTTGCTAGACAACCAGTGCTTTCGTGATGCTTCCTCTCCAAGGTTTCCAGCTGACAAGGACAAGTTAATCCAGGCTTCCTTCTGTGCTTTTCACAGTAGCTTTGTCTGCAGAAATTGACAGGCCGTGTTTTGAACCTCACAGAGATATAAGCACAACCAGTTTCCGATACAGGAGCTGAGAACATATAGCTGTCCAACTGTTACTGCACTTCAACTCCTATCAGCTTGAGCCAGCATAGTCAATGAGAGCTGTAGTCCCAACATCTAGAGCAGTGGTTCCCAAACTTTAGTCTTCCAGATGTTTTGGAATTCAACTCTTAGAAGCCAGCTTGACCCACAACCAGAGGTTTTGGGAGCTGAAAACATCTGGAGGACCAAACCTTGGGGACCACTGATCTAGAGCAATACCCTCCAACATTTCACAGATGACAACTGGGACATGTGTGGCCAAGCAACATCAGGATGTAATCAAGATGGTGGAAGTTATTAATGAGGAGGAGAGGCTTCAGCAGTTTGCTTTTGCCTTAGCCTACTGGGAAGGGAAAGATTCTGCTCTATCCTCTCCGCCTTGCTGAGTTTAGTATGAACTACTTTCACATTTTGAATTCAGTTTGTAGCAACTGAAGTAAGCTGAAGACAAAGGGGGACGATGGGAAGGGAAAGAGAAACCGAGACATTTTCAAAGCATCTGGAAACATGGAAAAACAGAGGATTTATTAGGACTGTTCCTGCCAAATTGGAACAGTTGGGAGTATGCTAGATTCAGGTCCCATGTTCCCCATCACTGTGTTAAATGCTTTCTGACGCTATGCTAGTGTTAAATGCTTATAGGCAAGGCCCAGATTAAAACTTGAAAGGTCTTACTTCCAACATTTTCCTGTTGCTTCTGGGCCAGTAAGACTTTTCAACTTTTAATCTGGGCCTAGCCTATGGCCATTTAATGAAAACAATCACATTCAGACATGTTACTCCATCCTTCTCTGAAAAGATTCTTTGCTCCCAAATAAAAAAAAAGCAGCAATAGCAGTGAAGTGTTTGTTTGTTTTGTTTTTTTGTGGGTAGGAGCGTCTCACTTGGGGGAACTACATGCAGAAAGTCCTGTCAAAGTTGTTCCATTGAACCTACGTTGGCCCTGCCATTTTGCCACTATATTAGACTGGTTCCTCCCAAATAATTTTGATTTTCTTTTCTTCTGGGATAGCAGTTCAGTCCAACACTTAGGGTGTATCTACATTTTAGAAATAATGCCATCTGGCACCACTTTTAAGTGCTGTATCTCCAGCCTATGGAAATCTGGGATGTATAGTTATACAAGATTTTTAGCCTTCTCTGCCAGAATGCTGGTACCTCATCAAATTGCAAATACCAGGCTTCTATAGGATGGCACCATGACAGTTAGAGTAGTGTTAGAGTTAGAGTAGTGTAAACCATGCAAAAGCAGCAAGTAAAGAGGACACATGGTCTTAAATGTCTCTACACTAATGCACAAAGTATGGGAAATAAGCAGGATGAACTTGAACTCCTAGCACAACAAGGGAAATATGATATAATAGGCATCACTGAAACCTGGTGGGATGAGTCTCATGATTGGAATGTAGAAATAAAGGGGTATAACCTTTTTAAGAGAAACAGGCCAAACAGGAAAGGAGGAGGAATAGCATTATATGTCAGGGATATTTACACCAGTGAAGAGATCCAGGAAGTCAATACTGGAAGCCAGGTGGAGAGCATCTGGATAAAAATTAAAGGAGAGGGAAATAACAGGGATGTTACTGTGGGAGTCTACTACAGACCCCCGACTCAGGCAGAGGAATTGGATGATGCCTTTCTAGAACAGATAACCACACACTCAGAAAGGAGAGATGTAGTAGTGATGGGGGACTTCAACTATCCTGATATTTGCTGGATGTCAAACTCAGCCAAATCCTCAAGGTCTAGCAAATTCCTCACTTGCCTGGAAGACAATTTCATTGTCCAAAAGGTGGAAGAAGCAACAAGGGGATCAGCCATCTTAGAGCTTATCTTAACCAACAGGGAAGACCTAGTTGATGGGGTGCAAGTGGTGGGATCCTTAGGGGGAAGTGACCATGTTCTCCTGGAGTTTGTTATACAGCGGAAGGGAGAAGTCAGGCATAGTCAGACATGCATTCTAGACTTTAGGAGAGCTGATTTCAATAAACTTAGAGAAACACTGGGGGTGATCCCATGGTCAGGAATACTAAAAGAGAAGGGAGTTCAAGACGGATGGGAGTTTCTCAAAAAGGAGATACTGAAGGCGCAATTTCAAACAGTTCCAATGAGGAAGAAAAATGGAAGATGTCTCAAGAAGCCAGGATGGATGACTAAGGAACTTTCAACTGAGCTAAGTTTTAAACGGAACATGTATAAGAAATGGAAAAATGGGGAAATCACCAAAGATGAATTCAAACAAATAGCAAGCATGTGTAGGGATAAAGTCAGAAAAGCTAAAGCACATAATGAACTCAGGCTTGCTAGAGAGGTTAAGAACAATAAAAAGGGCTTTTTTGGATATGTCCGCAGCAAAAGGAAGAAGAAGGAAATGGTAGGACCACTGCGTGCAGAAGACGGCAAAATGCTAACGGGAGAGAGAAAAGGCAGAATTACTCAACACCTTCTTTGCTTCCGTCTTCTCAGAAAAGGCAATGGGTGCTCAACCTAAGGATAATGGAGCAGAAGACAGAATAGGGGAATTTCAGCACAGAATAAGTAAAGAGATAGTACAGGAATACCTGGTTAATCTAAATGAATACAAATCTCCAGGACCAGATGAACTACATCCAAGGGTATTAAAAGAACTGGCAAATGTGATATCGGAGCCATTGGCAATAATCTTTGAGAACTCCTGGAGAACAGGAGAAGTCCCAGAAGACTGGAGGAGGGCAAACATTGTGCCCATCTTCAAAAAGGGAAAAAAAGAGGATCCCAACAATTATCGTCCAGTTAGTCTGACATCAATTCCAGGAAAGATTCTAGAGCAGATCATTAAACAGAGAGTCTGTGAACCTTTAGAAGCCAATGCCATAATCACAAAAAGTCAACATGGGTTTCAGAGAAACAAGTCATGTCAAATGAACCTGATCTCTTTTTTTGATAAAATTACCAGCTTGGTAGATGAAGGGAATGCTGTGGATATAGTATACCTCGATTTCAGTAAGGCCTTTGACAAGGTTCCCCATGACATTCTTGCAAGCAAGCTTGCAAAATGTGGGCTAGACAAGTTAACTGTTACATGGATTTGTAATTGGTTGACTGGCCGAACTCAAAGGGTGCTCAACAATGGCTCCTTTTCATCCTGGAGAGAAGTGACCAGTGGGGACCCACAGGGTTCTGTCCTGGGCCCAGTGCTGTTCAACATCTCTATTAATGACTTGGATGACAGAATTGGGGGCATACTTATCAAATTTGCAGATGACACTAAACTCGGAGGAGTAGCTAATATCCCAGAGGACAGGATCAAAATTCAAAATGACCTGAATATACTAGAAAGCTGGGCCAATGCTAACAAGATGAAATTCAACGCAGAGAAATGTAAGGTTCTGCACTTAGGGAGGAAAAATGAAATGCACAGATATAAAATGGGGGACACCTGGCTGAATGAGACCACATGTGAAAGGGATCTAGGAGTCCAAGTAGACCATAAGCTGAACATGAGTCAAGAGTGCGATGTGGCAGCTAAAAAGGCCAATGCAATATTAGGCTGCATCAATAGAAGTATAGTGTCTAGATCAAGGGAAATAATAGTGCCACTCTATTCTGCTTTGGTCAGGCCCCACCTGGAATACTGTGTCCAGTTCTGGGCACCACAATTCAAAAAGGATGTGGAGAAACTGGAGCGGGTCCAAAGGAGGGCAACTAAGATGGTGAAGGGACTGGAAACCATGCCCTATGAGGAACGCCTTAGGGAACTGGGGATGTTTAGCCTGGAGAAGAGAAGGTTAAGAGGTGATATGATAGCCCTGTTTAAATATTTGAAGGGATGTCATATTGAGGAGGGAGCAAGCTTGTTTTCTGCTGCTGCAGAGACTAGGACATGGAACAATGGATATAAATTGCAGGAAAAGAGATTCCACCTCAACATTAGGAGGAACTTCCTGACAGTAAGGGCTGTCCGACAGTGGAACACACTCCCTCAGAGTGGAGTCTCCTTCCTTGGAGGTCTTTAAGCAGAGGCTGGATGGCCATCTGTCAGGGATGCTTTGATTTGGAGTTCCTGCATGGCAGAATGGGGTTGGACTAGATGGCCCTTGTGGTCTCTTCCAACTCTATGATTCTATGATTCTATGAGTGTTGAACTGCATTATTTCTGCAGTATAGATGCACCCATAGAAAAGGCATTAGCTTAGAGAAACTATCATAGATTGGATTTTATCACTTTGGATTTGTTTCTGTCTGTTTTGTCTGTAAGCCCTTTCAAATGCCTCTCTATACAATGGAAGAATGAAGTAGGGATGTCAATAATAAAGCATAACTCATTGTCTGCATGTGTCTTTCCCAAGGTGCTACCTGGAGTCCAACTTCATTTATTGTTGATGATGGTTCCCTAGCAGATGGCCTCAACCTTGGAGCTGTGGTAGTGGATTGGGAAAAAGATATTGTGTTCTTGGTGTATACTCTTTGCGCCCACTACCACCAATGCACTACAGCCAGCACCATGATAATTCGCAGCCGTGATGATGGAGTCACCTGGAGTGTCCCCCGGAACCTCTCAGAAGAAATTGGCACAACCATGTTTGCTCCTGGTCCAGGCTACGGCATCCAGGTAAGCATACACATGCCAGACATAAAAGCTGTTTCTTTGGCAGTTTTTCTTAGACACTGTAGAAAGAGAGGAAGACCACACACCACATGGCTAGACTCGATTAGGAAGGTCACAAACATGAACCTACAAGACTTCAACATCAGAGGGTGGGGGGTTGACTTGGAGATGTTTCATCCATAGGGCTGCCATGAGTCAGGACCAGCGTGAGGGCAGTCAACATCAACAGTATGTCTGCCATGATTCCATGAGAGTGTCAGGAAGAAAAATACAAGATATAGTAATAGGAATGATGCTTAGTTTTGTGACAATCTCAGCTGTCATTTATTAAAAGAGCAGCTTTCTGGCCCTCTTGTTATACAGATGTAAAACAACATAGGGAAATTTTTGTTGTTGTTTTGTCCCTTCAAGTCATTCCCAGCACCATCCAGAATGTTTGTATCGGGATCAAGAGTTTGGGCCATGTGTCATGTGAGCTGGATGCCACCAGAACAGGGTGGAAATGGGCCTTTTGGCCCATGCTGACAAGGCCACTCTCTTTTCAGTGTTTGTGTGGTGTGTGTGGTATGAGTCATTTCTCTATGACAACCCTAAGGCGAACCTATCCTGGGGTTTTCTTGGGAAACTTGATTCAGAGGAGGTTTGCCCTTGCCTTCCTCTGAAGCTGAGTGTGTGACTTGCCCAAGGTCACCCAGTCAGTTTGACAGCTGAGCAGGAATTGAACCCTGGTCTTCTGAGTCATAGGACCTTATCACACCAGACCAATTTGGATTGAATCTGAAGTGACCTTGGAACTGATTTCTGTGAATTCGGTTGTTACTGAATTGACTGAATTCTGGGGTGACTTTGGATTGGCTTTGGAATGGTTTCTTAGTAACAGCATTCACATATGATAATTCAATGTGCATTCACCGAATTCTGGGGTGACTTTGGATTGGCTTTGGAATGGCTTTCACATGTGATAATTCAGTGCGCATTCATGTGAATTCACTTGGATGGATGCAGAGTGACTCTGGATTGGGGCTGCAAAAACCCTCATCTGATAAGGGCCCTAGTTCAACAAACCACTACACTACACTGTCTCCCTCTTTTCAGAATAGCTTGGTGCTTTATAAATAACTCAGCAAACTCCACATCCCAGGGTTCCATAAGAAGGAGTCATGACAATTAAATCAATATCAAACTGCTGTAATTGTGTAGATGCCACGGAGGTGGCAGCAGTTAGAGACCATCAATATTCTGCACAACCCCGTCTCAAACAACTAACAAAGAAGGAAAATTTTGCCAGCCTATTTTTAGTAGTAGAACAGCTCGACCAGCATGTTTTGCCATCACATTTGGGCAATTCTGCTGGCATATCATTCATGTTGGTGACATATGGCAAATTCAGCCAGCAGAACTCAAATATGGGATCATGCAGTTAGGCTTAATCTAATGAAATCCCAACTGGAGTAGACCCATTGAAGCAGTGGAACTTAAATAAATGTTGATTTGCCAAGTTTCTGTTATTTCAGATGGTCTGCTTTAGTTAGGACTAACAAGTGGATTTGTACACCTAAATACTCTTAAGGCACCAGATACCATCTGATCTTGGAAAACAGAGTCAGCCCTAGTTAGTACTAAGGTGGGGGATCACAAAGAATTACCAGGTGCTGTAGATTGTATTTTAAAGGATAGAACTGGCAAAACCACCCAAGAATTCCTTGCCTAAAATACCCCTCTGAAATTCATGGGTTCTCCATAAGTCTACACACACAAAACAACAACCGGTTTTAGGCCTTAAAAACTCTGTTCATAAGGTCCCTATAAGGTGACTTGAAGACACATGCACATATGAGCACACACATTGCACTACTTCCATTTACCAGCAATTGTTACTGTGTGCCTTGAAGTCATTTCTGAATCATTGGATTTTCTGAAGCTGTGAGTGTATAAAAATTAATTACAGTACCTTTGCAGTGGATTAAATATTAAGAACTTTTCCCAAAAGAAAAGTCTGGATCTTAAAAAAAAAAAAAATTAAACAGAGCTAGGAGCTAACTGATGCTCCTAGGGAAAGAGTGTGGTGTGATGTGGTGTTTGGAATGATTGAAACAGTACTGTGTACAAATCCCTGTTCAGCTATGACACCCAGTCACTGTTTCTCATGTTCACCAACTTTCCAGAGTTTTTATGAGGAAGCAATGAGAAAGGCTATGTTTGCCATCTTCAGCTCCATGGAGGAAAGAGGTAAAACCATTTAATTAGTTAGTAATTCAGTTGGGGCAGGTATAGATTGAGTCTCCCTTATCAGAAGTGCTTGGGACCAGAAGTGTTTTGGATTTTGGATTTTTTTTAAATTTTGGAATACATTTATGAGATATGCATACATAATGATGTATCTTGGAGATGGGGCCCAAGTCTAAACACAAAACTCATTTACATTTCATATGCATCTTATACACATAACCGAAAGGTAATTTTATACAGGCAGTCCTCTGTATACACCGATTCTGTATCCATGGATTCAACCATCCACGGCTTGAAAATATTTTACAAATAAATTCCAAAAAGCAAACCCTTGATTTCAGCATTTTATGCAAGGGACACCATTTCACAATGCCTTCCACAGACTTGAGCATCCACAGATTTTGTTACCAAGGACCTATGTTACAATATTTTAAATAATTTTGTATGTGAAACAAAGTTTGTGTGAATTGAACCAGAAACGTTTTTGTTTTGTTTTTAGTATTTTGGATTTTGAAATTCTGGATAAGGGAGAGTCAACCTGAAAAGGCCATGTTCCCCGCCCTATCACATGAGGCAGAGAGATGAGGAAAAGGCTATTAGGTGAAAGGAGAGCAGGGGTGTATTCCTACCAGCAGATTTTTATAGGAAAAGAGACATTTCTGTGAGGGAAAGGAGAGAAGGGATAAAACAGCACTGTGAGTCATAGCAGGATATCAGTCTCATTTCTTCCTCATCACCTCTGCCTTTCAGAAACGTTATGAGCCCAAGAAGGGGCGTTTGATTGTCTGTGGCCATGGGACGTTAACACGGGACGGGATCTCCTGCCTCCTCAGCGATGACCACGGTTTGACATGGCGATATGGGCAGCAACCCCTGCATGGGATCCCTTATGGCCAGGCAAAGCTTCTCAGTGACTTTAATCCTGATGAATGCCAGGTAGGTGAGATCATGAAGGTGTACAATTTGTTAAATTAGAAATTAGGATAATTATACATAAATATGTATATGAGGTAGAAGTACTAAGAGCAGAGCACTTCATTATTCCTTCTGTGGGTCTGACCCAGCTGTGAGATAAAGGGAGACATTAGCTTTAAACAACAAATGCTAGGAGGCAAAGCATGGATGGAGCTGTATATTCTGGTCTGTGCCCACCTGTTGCATTTACCCTGTATTAAAAATTGTAGAAGAAATGCAGTAGAAGAAACTGTCTTCACACCAGTATTGAAATAAGATTCAGCTTCCAATCTGCTTGAATGTGCCATATGTGGCTTTCAGCTTATGCGCGCCGGAAGCAGCAATGTGCACCCATGGTGTGCACACCACACTGTGTGCATGAGCCCCATTGTTTTCAATGGGGCTGGAGCATACACGATATTTCCCTTATGTGGGGGTGTGTGGTCCAGAACAGATTCCCGCATAAGGGAAGGGCCAACTGTTTCTCTTCCTGCTCTAAGACTTGTTGATAATTAAAGTTACAGAAGCTCCATCCCAACCTGGCAATCCTAGCCCATGTTCAATCCTTGACATTAAAAAAGATCAGATAACATCTGATAGGAAACACCTGCGTAATATCTGACAGGTGTTGACAGTAAGTAAGCAATATTGGACTAGATAGAAAGAGTTTGACTTGAGGTAAGGCAGCTTTCCATGTTTTTTTCATTGGTCCAAAGACAGAGGTCAGGCTTACCTGAGCAGATGGGTAGAACATGGCCTGTAGTAGTTCATCCCACCCCACCCCATCCCACCCCATTTTTTTCTCTTTAAATAAAATTGGTAGAGATAGAAAAAATGAAATTTGAAGGAGGGGATCTTGAGTATCTTTTGAGAACCCCAGGCTTCATGTTCTGGAACTCCCTGCTGAAGGAAGCTGAGTTCACCCCCTCTTTATTTTCCTTCTGCTAGCATGCATAGGCCTTTTTATTCAGTCATGCTCTGTTGTGGAAGGAGATTTAACTGCTTTGCTGCTGATGATTCTATCTTTCTTGATTTTTTTTAACTGTTTAATTTTTATTAATGGGTTTGTGTCTCAGTATTCAATATTTTATTTAATTCTTTATATAATTCTATATTTTATTATTGATAGCTGCCTTGAGCTCTTTGTTGACAGGGAGGTGGAATATACGAGAAATGAATAAATACACTATGATTATATATTTTTGTCTCTGAAGAAATGCATTTCTTCTTCTGTGTTTCCAGCAGCTTCTATATGTTGAACTTGGGGTTGCAGAGTCTCATCAGGCCACCTGTGTGTTATGTAATTGGCTCAAGGCAAAAGCAGAAACCTCATTAATTGGGCCTTAATGATTTGCTTATGTTCTTCTAGAAACCTGTTATAGAAAGCATTAGAAGCTGGTGGTTAGGCAGACAGCGTTCGGGAATTACCTAGGGTTGCTTATGGGTTTTGAGATATAAATAAATAAAGGGATCAGGGTTGGCATGTTTCCTCCTTTCTTCCATGCCTTATAGCTTGCTACTGTCTTATGGTGTTTATTCCTTTGGTTCTGGGATCCTACTCTCTGAGGCCTGTATTTTGGTATGTATCAACTAGGATTAGCTGAGCTCTTTTCCTTTCCTTTTCTTTTGCCTGCTTGTGTTTTTCCCAAATTTTTCTATATATATATTTTTTTTAGTATTCCCTTTTTTCTTATAAATAAGCCTATCTCCTTAGATAGTATTGTGTATGTGTGTGTCCCTGCTTCCTGGGTACTGAATCCAGTATTTTGCTTCTTAGTTGCTGCTTTTATTAAAGGTTTCTGGCCTAAAAATCTAGAACAGAGTGTGCAGGCTTGATCCTTGTTTCTGTAGAGTGATAGAGGTTTCCTGCAAAGCATGGAATTGTGGCCCAGGTTGAGTTGGGCTAAGGGGGAGCTAGCAGCCTGCCTAGCACATTTGGTGGTAAATCCTCATAGGAGTTCATGCCTGCCTCATTTAGATATAAGTGCCCCTGGATGTTGTCTCTTGGAATGCAAGATTTCAGAGCATTCCCATCTGACAGCAGTCTTTTCCTTCCCTGGCTCCTTTATTTTTATACCAAGTTATGCAAGAGGAAGAAGTAAAAGATTATGGTGAGCGGGTGGAGTGAAATACTCATCCACAGAGCAAGGAAACTTTTGTCGTTTTCCCAAGTTCACACTAATCTTATCTACATCCCTTAACTCTCTCCATAACAGCCCTATGAGCTACCAGATGGTTCCGTGGTGATCAATGCTAGGAACCAGAACTTCTACCACTGTAGTTGTCGCATTGTGATTCGCAGTTATGATGCCTGTGAAACCCTCCCTCTGGAGAATGTGACCTTTGATGAGACCTTGGTGGACCCAGCTGTGGCTGCAGGAGCTCTGGTCAAGTCTGGCCTCGTCTTCTTCAGCAACCCAGCCCACGAGCAGCAACGTGAGTGAGAAATCGGGGGGGGGGGGGGGAGATAACGTGTTTGTGTAAGTGTGAATATGTGTGTGAGATTCTACAAGACATTGGCCAGCTTCCTGTTAGAGACATAAACACACGTAAATCACCCTATGCTACAGGGCTAATTATTTACCACAGCTAGTATTCTGCTGATGGTGGTGGAAGCAGAGTTGGACATATAGAAATGTTACTCACTATAGTTGTGCCTTTTGGATTATGGCTGTGCATTGTACAACAGCACCCAATGACCTAACATGTGTTGTGCAGTGTGGATATTTACATTACACCAGTGTGAAACAAAGAGTGTGGATATGAAAGAGAAACTGTATTTGTGTGTGTTTGTGTGTGTGTGTGTGTGTGTATAGATCACTAAATGAAAAAAGATACCACTCAGTTTTAGTGACTACAAATACTACATGTTGTCTTACAAGGTTACACCACAATGCATTTCAGCCCTAATTAGACACCTTCAGAGAAGGCCTGGCTGGTCCTGTGAACTTTGATTGGAAGTGGAACTGAGGGCTTATTTACAATATTGCACCAGGACCAGGGTGAGTCTAGTGTACGGCTCACCCTGGTCCCGGTGTAATATGTCCAGACAACGTAGGGCCACATGCTCAGCAAAACCACTGTTTTAAGATGTTAATCCAGTTTAAGAGAACCCATGGTTTACTCTGGAGTTTCCAGGAAACTGTGGAATGCCTCAGTTCTCTGGGGATTAGACTGGATGGCCCTTGTGGTCTCTTCCAACTCTGTGATTCTATGATTCTTGGCTATCTCAATAGCTGAATCAGGTCCAATTTGGCCTGATCCTGTTGTCCAGACAGCAAATGTGGTGCCATCTCCTTTATCCTGTGCTTGGCAGTGCAGGACGATACTTGTTTTCAGAGCCGCCAAACAGCTCCCTGCCAGAGCCTGGCCAGTGCTGTCGCTTCTGCTGAGGTCAGGACAGGGCTTCTGTGCAATCTTCTCCTTGTTGACCTCAGCAGAAATGACGACACCAGCCAGGCTCTTCCAGGGAGCTGCTTAGCTGGCAAGGCAATGGCAGAGAGGCCAAAACAGTTTCAGCTTTGCTGGCCTGTATGTGCAACAATGTAGTGTCACAGGAAATTCAGCCTGGTGTGAGTGTTGCCATCAACTGGCGGTCTGGGACATAATGTTCTGGACTGGCCATGGATTAATCGGCCTGTCTAGACATGCCCTGAGATTTTTCTAGTCAGCTCAGTAGAAGACTGGTGACAGTGAAGGCAGGCCACTTCTCAGAAATTCCTTTTCTAGACGGCTTGGTCTGTACAGTTGAACTTAACTGTGTTTGCCTTTTTTTCTTCTTACTCCCCCTTTGTGCCAATCATCACCACCATTTATTAGATGCCTTTTTCTAAGGAAGACTCAAGGTACTCAAGATGTCTTGCAGTTATTAAAATATATAAGAATGGTGAAAACAATGTATTTCTAATGTCAAGCAACCCCATTTCCAAGAAGAATAACAATAATAATAATATTAATAATAATAATTTTTATTTATACCCCGCTCTTCAGCCAAGGCTATCAAAGTGGCTTACAATTTGTTAATTAAGGCCTGATCTAGATTGGCAAAAAGAAGTGTGTTCATGGCTGCATGAAAGTCTAGCCTTTAGATGAGAAAAAGGGAAAGTGTGCCATGAAAACGCTTTTTTTTTTTGCGTTTTAGGGGAGAAGAAGCGCCTTTAAAAAGGTGCTGGTTTTCCCAGCTTCTTTTTTAAAAACTGTGGAACAGTGCAGCTCCATCTAAAGGCTGTGGTGCAAAGGAAAAGGCAACTTCATGTCACACTTTCCTGCCAATCTAGAAAGCCCCTAAGACATTTCCCTGCCCTCAGGCTTACAATCTAATAAACAATACATAAATAATAAACTGGCTTAATGCTGATCAGTCATACCCCATCAAATGGGTGAGAGTAAAAAACATTTTAAAGAGGATATTGTTGGGGCTGGTTTGCCTGGTGAGAATATGCCAAAATCAAGGGTATGTACTCCAGGCATAAAGGCCTTCTCTTTTGTTACCATCTCCAGAGCTGTCTTGGAGGAGATATTCTAAGGAAGGGCTGAGGACACTGGCAATTTCATGTCAGGAGGGGCATTCTAACAACTGTTGAAACTACAGTGGTTCCTTCACACTCACTGGGGTTAGAGGTGAAGGACCCACATGCATGTGGAAAAACTGAAAATTAAAACAACAACACTATACTTTTTACCTGAGAGGACACCTCACTAGGCATCTCCAGCTCCCCCAGTGCACCTCTGTGCTCAACATCTGCCAGAGGTTGATCATAGAATCGTGCTGGAGGATCTACAAATGCCTAGAGAAGTGTTTTCTGTATGAATTTCTAGGTTCTTCAGCACAACCCTATGGTCAACTTCTAGCAGAATTGCTCTGGAGGACCTGTTGATTCCTACAGAGAACATATTAATCAAGTCCGCAAATGTGGATGGCCAACTGTATACAGACGGTTGTGAGGTTTTTTTTAGCTTTAAACCAGCACTTCGAAACTGGAAACAACTGCCAACTGTATTGGCAGCTATTTTGTAGTCAGGTCAGAAACATATGTTCAGATGTTTTGGATCTTATTAATAATCCAGCCACTGAATCCCACACTAGCTGTGTTTTCCAAACCATCTTCAAAGGCAGACCCATATAAGCAGTGTTTTGCAATAATCTAACCTGGAGGTTACCATCATAGACTAATGAAGCTAGGTCATCCCTGTCTGGATAAGGCCAGCAGCAAAAGCTGGGAGAACACAGCTTTGCAAAACTGAGGCCTCCTGTGACAATAATAGAGAGCCCTCAAGTTACAGTCGTGTTCGTTCATAGGGAGTGTTCTCCTATTCAGAACAAGCTGTACACAACTCATCCCATAAACACCACACCATTAATCTTACCTGAACCAAGAAACAAAGCAGAATCAGGGCCTGATTAGTAAGTGATGGAAGACCACTAAGTAATCCCAGTGATTTCTAGATATGGATAGGAAAGTATCCTGCCTGAATTCCTGGAAATCCATGGCCAATCAGAGTTGACAATTTGTAGGTCAATAAGAAACTGCTGTTTTTTGTGTACCTTGAAGCTGTTTACAACTTAATGCAACCCTAAGGTGAACCTATCATGGGGTTTTCTTGGCAAATTTCTTCTGAGGGGGTTTGCCATTGCCCTCCTCTGAGCTGGGAGTATGTCTCTTGCCCAAGGTCACCCACTGGGTTTCCATAGCTGAGCCGGGATTCAAACTCTGCTTCTCAGTGTTCTAGTCCAATGCTCAAACCATTGCACTTCTTGTTGCTTCCGCCACATTTTGTACAATAAAATTATCTGCAAGACAAGTGAGGAATTTGTTGGACATTACACATTTTGGCAAAGTATGACTACACCTCTTCCAAGCCAAAGTTCTTAACTAGCTCAGCCAGGTTCTGTGTGTACTATATGTAATAATATTAGTCTACAAATGATGTTTGTCACAGCTTTGTGTCTCATATTAGGACATGAATATTTTTAGCCTCTTGTTAACAAAGCTAAAATAGGAAGAATTAATGGCCAGGCTGGTGTCCGGGGGGGGGGGGGGGGGAGGAGAGGACCTGGGCTCTTTAACCCAAAGCCAGTTTGCTTATACTCTGAACATGACCCTTCCTTTTCGCTCTTCTCCATCCCAGGCATCAACATGACACTACGTTGGAGTTTCACCAATGGCTCTTCATGGTGGAAAGAACCTCTGCAGATCTGGAGCGGTGCCAGCGGCTACTCCTCCATGACGGCATTGGATGGCCCTGCCCCTGAGGATGCCCACAGTCTCTTTATCATTTACGAGAAGGGATGGGTTACGTCCACAGACAGTGTCTCAGTGGCTAAGATTAGCATCAATGGGAAGCTCTGACTACCTTTCGGAACTTGATCGCCTCCCTTCTTCCCACGTGCCTTTATCCCTCTTGAACCTTATGACTGTCCAGTCAAGGATAGAAAGGGATTTGCATTGAGACCAAGGAAAGATGGGGTGGCCTGTGAGTTATGATGGAATGGCATTGTTGGAGAACTCAGAGGAGCCCTGCACAAGTGGGAGCGAAGCCAAGGAGATTGTGGGCCTGCCTTCTGTCCTCCAGTTATGTCCTATACTCCCTATTTGCCTCCCCAGTGGGCAAGATTAGGCCAAGCCTTTACATTGTCCTTTCTGCACACTGGTGTTGGGGCTGCCTTACTACCTCAGAAACACTTTAGATGCTGCTATTGAATTTCTGTGTGGTTAAAGATTTATGGAGAGGAGCAGGGGAGAGAATGAAAGAGAAAGAAGAAGACAAGATGGCAATAACAAATGATAAGGAGCAAATTGTTAATCCAGTTTGGATGATTTCTTATCAGTGCAATCAACTGGAAAGAAGAAAACTGGAAATATTTGTAATTAATAAATGACATTAATGCACCTTTACCTTGCTGTTGTGTACCATCCTTCAAGTCATTTCTGGTTTACGGTGACCATAATGCATCCTACTGTAGGGTTTTCTTGCCAAGATTTGTTCTTAAGAAAGTTTGCCACTGCCTTCTCTTTCCATGGCTTAGTGGGTATCTGAACCCTGCTTTTCAGGAACCCTAATCCATCACTATGCCATGCTGGTGTTCACCTTTACCTACTGTCTCTATTTTTGTTTTGTTTTTTTCCCTAATGAGAGACGTGAATAAGAATCCCCTTGCTAGACAAGGCTGAGGGCTCATTTTAAGTGTCCACCTGCTTTTGGATGTTTGCTGTCGGAGTATGGTGAAGAGATGGCTATCTTCAAGTTGTTTTCCCTGACATCCATGAATTCAGACCTTTTATTGCAGCTTTTTAGCTTGCCTTTCAGCTGAAAAATAAAGTACCTGGCAAAAATTAGTTACAAGACATATTCTATCTTCAGACTCAAAATCTAAAAGATGCAACACAAAAGGAAAAGGGCAGAGAAAAAACAAACAAACTTGGATTTTAGTTCTTAACAGGAATAGCTACCTTTTTAGTTGCAATTACATCTTCCCTTTGTGACAGGTGAAGCAAACGCTGCTGCTGCTGCTTTGGATGATGAATGGAGGCGAGTTGATCTCCCCCTTACCGTTATGATCTTTCTGGGACCTACAAGATCCCAGTGGCTCTAACTCTCTTGTTCAACAGCAGAACCTGAGCCATTCTGCCTTTCATCTCTGCACCCAGACCCCAAGACAACGGGAGGCAGCATCCAACCCCTCTCCTAGTGCTTTCTTTCATCTGTCTGTCTATCCCCTCCCTCCCTCCCCTTTTTTTTAACCAGTGGCTGTCATAACATGTGGTTGTAAATTCTCTACAGAAATATTCTACTTTGTAGAAGGTTTTTTTTAATAACCCATCCCTCTGTCCAAGCAATCGGAGCGGGGTACAACAAGTTAAAACAATCACAAGTAAAAACAGTTCCCACAAACCAATCCCTAACCTCCCACCCCTTAAAACAGAATTAAACCAGCAAGAATTAAAAGCAAACAAGCAAAATAAAAACATAATTTAACAACATAAAAACTAATAGTTCTTTGAGCAGCATAGGCTATAACACCGGGGGTCATAGTGCAGGAGCTAGCTGGGGGATCATAGAACTTTAACTTGGGAGCCGGGAGATTAAGATGTTTCTGGGAAGGCCTGCCGGAAGAGATGCGTCTTTATGGCTTTTTTGAAGCAGTCAAGATAAGACGGACCTCGTCTGGCAGGCCATTCCATAGCTTGGGAGCGGTAACAGAAAAAGTCCTCTGGGAGGTCTGTGACAGCCTATTTTTCATAGGCTGTAGCAGGTTCCTCCCACCGGAGTGTGCAGAGGGGGTCATACGGGGAGAGGCGGTCCCTAAGATAAGATGGACCCAAGCCATGTAGGGCTTTAAAGGTTAACACCAACACCTTGTACTGTGCCCAGAAACTAATCGGCAGCCAGTGGAGAGCCTTGAGCACAGGTATTATGTGTTCTCTCCTGGATGTTCCAGAGACAAGCCTGGCTGCCATGTTTTGAATCAGTTGAAGTTTCCACGTTAAGCACAAGGGTAGCCCCATGTAGAGCGTGTTACAGAAACCCAGGCGTGAGGTTACCAGATGAGGTTTATGCTGCAAACACTATAGTAGAGTCCACAGAGCCTTCTTATTGTGTGCCTTCAAGTCGTTTCTGACTTATGACAACCTTAAGGAAAATCTATCATGGGGGTTTCTTGGGAAGATTTGTTCAGAGGAAGTTTGCCATTGTCTTCCCCTGAGGCTAAGAGTGTGTGACTTGCCCAGTGGGTTTCTTGGCCAAGTGGGGATTTGAAACTTGGTCTCCAGAGTTGTAACCCAGTGCTCAAACCACTATACCACACTGGCTCTCTCTAACTGAGCCTTAGCAGAGGTATTTCAGCTTTGTAGAATGGGAAGGGAGAAAGCATGCATATGCACACATTTTTGGAAACTCCAAAAATGATATCATAAGGAAGAGGGAATGGCCAGATGGTTGGATTGAGACCACAAAGATGGCCTATGCAGTTGTTACCTGCAGCATGGTAACATTCTCACATAATGCTTTCAGCACACTATGCAAGAAATGGGCAACGGTGGCCCTACAGATATTGGATTGCAAGTAACACCATTCCTCACCATTAGCTACAGCTGATAAGAGCTGCAGTCCAGTCTATCTTGGACATGCGTATGTTGGCTACTCGTGTAAAACATATGTTGGTCTAATGATTAGGCCAGCCCTGAATCCAGAGCTCTATTTTTAATCCTGTTAAAGGCTATGTAAGACGTGGTAGTGGTGGTGTGTGCCTTCGCTTCCGACTTATGGCCACCCTAAGGCAAACCTATCACGGGGCTTTCTTAATTTGTTCAGAGGAGCGTTGCCATTCATTTCCTCTGATCAGCCAAAGAAACCCACTGGGTGACCTTGGGCAAGTCACACACTCTCGGCCTCAGAGGAAGGCAAAGGCCCTGAATAAATCTTGACAAGAAAACCCTGCACTTTGTTGTTGTTGTATACTTTCAAGTCATTTCCGGCTTATGGCAACCCTAAGGCAAACCTTTCATGGGGTCTTTCTTGGCAAGATTTGATCAAAGCAGGGTTTGCCGTTGCATTCCTCTGAAGCTGGGAGTGTGTGACTTGCCCAAGGTGGTCAATGAGTTGGTCTCATGGCTGAGGAGGATTCAAACGCTGGTCTCCAGAGTCATAATCCAACACTCAAACCACTATGCCATGCTGTTACCAGGCTGCAAAGGAGACTCAGCACCTGGGATGTCTTTATTAGTAAAGACAACATTGTCTCAGGGCCTTGGTACATAGGTAGATCGTAAATATATCGTTCTTTTAATATTGTGAGCCACTCTGGGTCCTAGTTCTAAGAAAAGAGTGGGATAATGACGATGATGATGATGATGATGATGATGATGATGATGATGTTTTGGGGGGGTATGTGGCTATGTTCTAGAAGAGTTTATTCCTGACATTTCGCCAGCATCTGTGGCATTTTTGAAGATGCCAGCCACCGATGCTGGTAAAATGTCAGGAATAAACTCTTCTAGAACATTGCCTCGTAGCCCAGCAAACTCACAAAAAACTATGGATGCCAGCCATGAAAGCCTTTGAAATAATAATAATAATAATAATAATAATAATAGATAATTTCTCTGCAGCTTGGCTCTTCCTTGAATCCCCTGTGGAAGAGGCATTTGTAACCCTTGACAACAGAAGTGCTCATAAAAACACAACACACACACACCTTCATTCTGCCCAGGTAACAACCAAGAAACACCGTGTACGTCACTAAGGCAAATTCTTGGAAGAAAAAGAACAAGTTGTCCAAGAGACCTGGGTATACACACAGTTTTACGCTTTATCAGGAGATTAATCAAATAAACCTTTTGTTGGTTGACTGAGGAGAGCATGTTTTAACTGGTGCAGCTGTAATGAAGTGTTGCATGACCGGGAGAGTCCTATTTCTAGGCAGGATGAGGAAGTCAACTCAAGATACAGACGATATAAAATACTATGAGGGGAAAAGGATAGCAAACATATTAGGCAAGAGGCTGCTTGAGAACACAATGCAAATGTTGAAAGATTTTCTCCCTTAA
The DNA here is from genome assembly GCA_034509955.1 of Urosaurus nigricauda. Taxonomy (NCBI): domain Eukaryota; kingdom Metazoa; phylum Chordata; class Lepidosauria; order Squamata; family Phrynosomatidae; genus Urosaurus; species Urosaurus nigricauda. Next base: position 315,714,922 of record JAOEGL010000002.1, on the reverse strand, counting down.
TTTCGATGGAAAAATGAAAGGAATAATTGAATGGTATATTTAGTCAAAGATTTGTTGCTATTAAGGCACAATTTTGAGCATTTGTCTTGCTCAGACATCAAGAAGCACGTTGCAAGCATTTTAACAAATAGAAGTTAAACAGAAAAAAATTGGTGGAGTACATAATAAAATACAGAAGTAGTGGTTTGATGACTCTGGAGAGTAAGGTCCAATTCCCAACTCAGCCACGAAACCCAGTGGGTGACCTTAGGCAAGTCACACTCTCTCAGCCTCAAGGGAAGGCCAATGGCAAACCTCCCCTGAACAAATCTTGCCAGGAAAACCCCATGGCCTTAGGGTCACCATAAGCCGGGAACAACTTGAAGACACAGAGCAGCACACATAATAAAACACAGTATACTTCTCCCTCCACATTCACTAGGGTTAGGGTCACAGGACCCCTGTGAATGTGGAAAAAATGCAAATAACAAAATCATAATATTTTTACCTGAGAGGACGCCTCTCTAGGAATCTCTAGGTCCTCTAGTGCAACTCTGCACAACACAACTGCCAAACATTAACCATAGAATAGCGCTGGAGGAGCTATAAATGCCTAGTGGAGTGTTCTCTCTAGGTCCTTCAGTGCGACTTTTGGTTAAAGTTGACCATAGAGTTGCATTGGAGGATCCAGAGATCCCTAGAGAAAACATATTAATAAAATCCGTGAATAATCAAATCCGCCTAAGACAAAGCTGCAAATGTGAAGAGACGAGTATATGTAATATAGCTGTAAATCAACCACATGAAACAAATGAATATTTATATTAGTGCTTTTTATTTTTTATTTATGTTTTACATTGTTCCAGAATGTCCTCCATTTTGTGATGCCTTATTCTGCTTTGTAGTTATGACATCCGGTCACCTTGCACTTGCAGAGCAGTGACAGAACAAGCAGAAAAAAGGGGGCACTAAGGCCCTGGAGCTGCTTCAGCAGGAAGTGGTACCCAGCTCAGGAGATGCAGGAGGAGGATTAGCTGCTCTGACTCTGAGCATCCTTGCTAGGGAACCATGGCCAGCCAGACCCAGGGAATCCAGCAACTGCTGCAGGCTGAGAAGAGGGCTGCGGAGAAGGTGGCAGAGGCTCGGAAACGTAAGCAGAGGACCCTCTTTTCAGAGGATGGATCTGGCTGATAATATGTTGATAACGATTGGGTCTGAGGATCAAAAATTTCCTGGAAAATGTGCCTGGGGTGGGGGGTATTATTGTAGGCTTGGATTCTGGAAACGTGTGGCGAAAGACAGATGTTTTCTGTGACATTGAGAAGCCCAAATGATTAATGCTGATTTCAGCACTCCCTCCCTTCCACATTTCAGAGCAAGGACAGGGAAGCTTGCCCTCTTGGATGTTTTCAACTGCACTTCCCATAATCCTTTGCCATAGGATATGGCATGATGACTGGGATCTTTGGGAGGTGAAGTCCAAAACATCTGGAGGACAAAAAAAAAATATCCCCCCAGCTGTGACCTAGAGCAAGTGATGCCCAAACTTTGGCCTTCGAAATGTTTGGTACTTTGGCTCCTAAAATCCCAGGCCATTGACCAGGATGGCTAAGGCTAAAGTCAAAAACACTGGAGGACCAGCATCTGGGAATCATTATTGGTATACTAGTGGTCAAGCTTGATGTGATTCAGCACGGCCCAGGGTGATCCCCTGCCCCCCACCCTGCCATTAAAAGAGATCTAGAAAGAGGGTCTCCAGCTTGTCCTTTTCTCTCTGTGTGTGTGTCTCTCTCTTCCCTACTTATTCTGGCCTAAATCCTAGGGAAGGCCCGGCGGCTGAAGCAGGCCAAGGAAGAAGCGCAGGCTGAAATTGAGCAATACCGTTTGGAGCGGGAGAGGGAGTTCCAGCAGAAGCAGCAGGCGGTGAGACATGAGGCAGGGATAGGGATTGGGGTGTATGTGCTTTTGGGGTTTCATCAGGTGAGGAGCAAAGAATCGGAGGATGGTTTTCAGAAGTAATAATCCGGCAGCAGCAACAGGGAGGGGATTGCAAAGGATTTGTTGGAAGATATTTAAAGAAACATGATGATAATACATTTGTTGGAGTTAGGGGTGAAGGACCCCCATGAATGTGGGAAAACCACAAATTAAAAAACATTATTCCTTTTACCCGAGAGAACACAACTCTAGGAATCTCCAGGTCCTTGAGTGCAATTCTATAGTCGGCATCTGCCTGAGGTTGATCGTAGAATCATGTTGAAAGACCTACAAATGCCTAGAGAAGTGTTTTCTCTGGGAGCCTCTAGGTTCTCCAGCACAACTCTATGGTCACCTTTTAGCAGAGTTGCACTGGAGGACCTAGAGATTTCTAGAGAGAACATATTAATCAAAACTACAAATAATCAAACTGCAAAAGTCAAAGCAACAAATGTGGACAGCCAACTGTTACGGTAGGGAGAACTGAGATATCAGTTCCCGCCGTAACCACCCTGAGTGTACATGGAGTGCAGGTTTCGACCCTGAATTTGTGTGGAAAGATTGCTATCCTTGATCAAGGAGGCTTCTTCCCCTCCAGAACAGAACAGCCTGGCAGTCTGTACCAGGAGCAAAGAAGGATAACTTCATTGATAGGATTCCAGAATGTATGAGCTTGGAAAGGGACGTTACTTGGGACTCTTTCAAACGGGAGGAATTTCTCCCAGTTCTGAATGGAGCCAATGCGGATTCATGTAAATTTGCTTGTTTAGCGAATTTACCTGAACCCCTGCTCCGTTCAGAAGGCATTCGGAATGACTTCCCATTACCCAAAAATAACCCCCCCCTTGCCCGAAATCGCGTGAGAAGCTTAAATTCGCAATAACGTTAAACCCATGATTGCATTCGGAGTGACTTCCTTTTTGCCCGAATTTGCATGAGAATAATTAATTCGCAATAACGTGAAACCCCAGGATTGCGTTTGGATTGCCCTTGGATTATACTTCCAATTTCCCACGTCTGAAAGAGTCCAATGACTAAAAATTCACGTGTAAATTACTGAGATTCCCATGACTTCATTCGGTGCATGTGTCTACTTGGTGTTGGTTTTTAACAATCAACAATTGAGCATACAATTCACTTTCCCTTAGTCAGCCCACGTTTCTCAGCTGGATCAAAAAGAGAAAGATATCACACTGGGAACTGCAGTCTTCAGGAGTCCAGCAGGTGCAATGTTATTTCTGTCAGCTGCTCTGTTCAAGGCTGTTTCCCAACTTTCAGGACTGTGTAATATGGCTTCAATTTGTCTTGTTAGTATTTCATAGCTGAAAACCAGGACACATGGTACCAGACAACATCAGAGTGTGGTCAAGATGGCAAAAGGTATTAATGAGGAAGAGCAAACATTTTAGGAGAGACTGCAGCAGTTTGCTTTTGCCTGATACTACTGGGAATGGCAAATTTCTGGCTCCTTCCCTCCCTCCCTCTTCAGGAATTAGTTGAGTTCGAACTACTTTTGCATTTTGAACTTAGTTTGCAGCCATTGAGTTAAGCTAAGGAGGAAGGAGGAAATGGGAGGAGAAAAGAAAAACCAGGACATTTTAAAAGCAGCTGAAAAGTGGGACTCCAGGGACTATCCCTGTCAAACTGGGACAGCTGGAGGGTATGTAATTTGGAGAAGAGTAGTAAGCCAGTAGCTCAAAGACTTGTTGAAAGGGTGACAGTATATATCAGTTGTAGGAATTAGATGCTGTAGGAATCAGAGGACATCAAAGTAGGAGAAGTAGCTAATACCCCAGAGGACAGGATCAACATTCAGAATTACCTCAATAGATTAGAAAGGTGGGCCAATAATAATAATTTATTTATATTTCCCGCCTCTCCCCATGGATTGAGGCGGGATTCCAACAGACTAAAAACATTACAAAATCATCATAAAAATGGTGAAGGGTCTGGAAACCATCCTCTATGAGGAGAGATTTAGGGAGCTGGGTATGTTTAGCGTGGAGAAGAGGCAGTTAAGAGGTGATATGATAGCCCTGTTTAAATATCTAAAGGGATGTCATATTGAGGAGGGAGCAAACTTGTTTTCTGCTGCTTCAGAGAACAGGACTCGAAACAATGGATGCAAGCTCCAAGAAAAGCGATTCCACCTCAACATTCAGAGGAACTTGCTGACAGTAAAAGCTGTTCAACAGTTCCATCCCGTGAATCCTAACGTTTGTAATTTAGTGAGAAACTAGAACTCTCTGGAAATTCTAAATGCTTCTCCTTCAACTACAAATTCCAAGATTCCCTATAGGATGTTTCCACATCAGTTAAAGTGGGATAATAGTGCTTTAATTCTGTAGTGTGAATGGACCGAGGTGATACATGTACCCAGCTCATTCTACTGTCCAGATGTTGACTGATGTCACATGAAATTTCAAGACCTTTGCTGTTCCTTCTTCTTCCCCCCCCCCCCCCAACTTTAAATTGGACTATGGATTGCAGGGTCGTGAGAGACAGGTCATTATCATAACTTGAGAGTAACCCTACTACTCTTTTCCTTTCTCCTCTCTCCAGGCGCTGGGCTCTCAGGGGAACTTGTCTGCTGAGGTGGAGGCACAGACCCGGAAGAAACTGCAGGCAATGCAGGGCGGACAAGCCCGGGGCAAGGATCGGGTCCTACGCCAACTTCTCACCATTGTTTGGGATGTGCGGCCCCAAATCCACCCCAATTATCGTGCAGCGATCTAGGGAGCCAGGCTACCACTTCCATTTGGTTGCCAAGAAAACCTTCCTGACCCATGTTCTGTATAAATCCTGTAGGCTCTTGACCCCTATGGATCTATCTTGATGTCCCTCAAAAATGTCAGACCCCCATCTTTGCCCAAGCTTTGATTGAATCCTATTTGATCTAATGCCCCTTCAATATTTCCATCAATTGTTTTTAATAATTTGTCATATCAAAGCTGTGAATCTTGACTGATGGGATTGCCATTCTATTCAGTTTTACGATCATAGAGTCTGAGAGGATTGTCTTCAGAAATGTCATAGATGCCTTTAGCACTCACTGGAAAGACATGCCATAGATTTAAATCTTTCAATGGGCATGTCTCCATCTAGCACTTTGTAACTTTGCTCCGTCAGTCTTTGCTGTTACTGTACTCTTAAGAGGAGGAGGGAAGACCTCCAGAGTGAAGAAGGTCCCTCCACACTCTGCAGTTATGGTGCTACGATTCCACCTTACTGGCCCTATCTGCACCTTATGAAATTGTCTAATTTGCACTTTATGGATATTTCATTTCCCCTCCCCAACATTTTACAGGTAAAAACAGGGACACACATGGCCATTGAACATCATAGTGTGGGAAAATGTTATCAAGGAGGAAAAACGCACTGGCTAGGAGATGCTGCAGCAGTTTGCTTTTATCTGAGCCTACTGGGAAGGGCAAGATCCTATTCCCTTCTCTCCTTTCCCTGCTACTGAGTTAATTTAGTGCAAACTACTTTTGTATTTTGAACTTAGTTTGCAGCAACTGAAGTAAGTTGAGGACAAAGGAAGATCTTGGGAGGAGAGAAACTGGGACATTTTAATAACCCTCGAAGAAGTGGGATGGCAAAAGATTAACAGGGACTTTCCCTGCCAAATTGGGACAGTTGGTGGGTGTTTTCTTTAGAATTCTTATCCAGAGAGATCTAGTACCTCATCAAGTACAAATCTCAGGATTCTACAAGATGCAGCCATGTCAGTTAAGGTGGGATCATACTGCTATAACTATGTAACCTGAAAAGGCCTGCTATACCTACAGTATGGGTCTATTCCCTTCTACATAACAATTCTGGATCCCTCTATCCATATAGCTCCCCCTTGCTATGGCAGAAAGGGGTGTTTGTCATAAACTTGTGGTTCTAGGAATGCCCCTTACTGTTCTGCTGGTATGTTTCTGTGCTGAAAATGTGGCTCTTTGTCTTTGTACTCCAATATTTGCTGTTTTATCCTTTCCATCCCACTTATTTGTTTACAACTGGATATCAATTGTCACTGTAAAGTGCACTATGATGAATAAAAAGTGACATGATTAAAATGGATGACAGGTGGATATTATTAAGATGTGGAGCAGGAGGACACCTGGTTTCGCCGGCAGAGGAGCAGAATCCATCAAGTTAAAGAGTAAGGCTACTTGTTTGTTTATACATTTTCCCCTTTTTGCAACAGGAGACATTACACCTACACTCTGCTTTCCATCTCAGGGTACTTCCAAGCTGAGAACTCCTTACCCTCATGTAATTGTTCCATCTTTTCCTTCCGCACTAAGGATGTATCTACACTGCAGTTCAATATTGCTTTCAGTGTCATGATGCTGTCAGGAACAAACTCTTCTAGAACATGGCCACATAGCCCCAAAAAAACCCCACTAAAAAAAAAATCACTTAAAGTTGTAAACTGCATAGAGAGTTCTCTGAAGATGCCAGCCAAAGATGCTGGTGAAACGTCAGGAATAAACTCTTCTAGAACATGGCTACATAGCCCAAAAAACTATGCATAGGGAGTGCTTAAGTGCACTGATAAGCGGTAAAGAAATGTGCTTGCTATTGCTAAGAATTAAGAATATGTAATCCTCCAAATTTATTGGATCATGACTGCTATTATTCCTGATCATTGGCCATACTATTCAGAGCAGATAAGAGTTTGACAGAATCAACCTGAGCAGATTCCCCCACAGACTGGAACACAAATCTGTAAGATTTAGGCCTATACTATGAATATATTATGAAGATGTTACTGATGTGATGTATCTAATAGATACAGAAGAGCTAGTGTTGAAACATTTCAAGAGGAAATACTGACAATGTCATTCCTTGCTTTCCATTTTTATATTTTTACCTGGGATTTCTCTTGTCCTTTTAAGATATGCAAAATGACAGGTAGAAATTCAACACAGAATGCAAGCTGTGGGAGTTGGGAAAAGTCCCCTGCTGAACGTTTGTCCTACACTATTTTAAAAAGATCTATACAAACTTTTGTGGAAATACATTATGAACAGTTCAACATTTTCTACTTTAACAATACAGATATCCTTTTGATATGAAATAGATGTGTTCCTAGACATTTCTATTTTAACAGAAAATTTGGTACCAGAAGCAGGAATAACAGAGAAATAACAGGGATAGGTTCCTATACCACAAAAAATAAGTACACTGCAACGTGTTTCAACAAGTTTTTTTTATTAAAAACTAACAATATGTACATATGAAATGAAACAACCAAGCCAGATAAGCCTTCTATAAATAAACAAAAATATTTGGAACTGTCTAGAAACCAGTAAAAGAGGTCCTTTGAAATGAATCCAATATGATTTTTTTATTTCTTTAACCAGCTTTAATTTTTATTATCATTTCCATATAGGTTGACAGATCTGGGTTCTTGTTGTTTTAATATGCCAGGTAGGTGGGTGAAGCAAGCTGAACAGCTGTCCCCATTTCTCTCTGTTGTGCTGTTCATATCTGCTCCGTAAGTGATTCTGGCTGTGCCTTCTGTTAACGTTGCCTGTCAGGCACACACAGCAATATACAGTGAGTCCTTGGCATTTGCTGGGGTTTGATTCCAGGAACCCCTGTGGATACCAAAATCTGTGGATGCTCAAGTCCCATTATAGACAGTGGGGTAGTAAAATGGGGTCCCTTTTTGGGATGTATATTTTTGTGAATATTTTAAAGCCATGGATGCTTGAATCTGTGGATAAAGAATCTGTGGATATAAAGGGCTGACTGTTGTAGGATCAGCTACAGCAAAATCCCATTATTTCCCAGTGCAAGAATGAACTGTCAGTCACAATGAAAAGTGAAGACGGTTTTTGAACCTTTAATGGTTGTGCAGAGAAGGGGATTTCAGCCAGTATTGCTTGAGGTTTGAGTGTTGGGCTGTGCCTCTGGAGACCAGGGTTCAGTTCCCAGCTTGGCCATGAAACCCACTGGGTGATCTTGGGTCACACATTCAAAAAGGATGTTGGGAAGCTGAAGTGTGTCTAGAGGAGGGTGACCAAAATGGTGAAGGGTCTGGAAACTATGCCTTATGAGGAAAGCCTTAGGGATCTGGGGATGTTTAGCCTTGAGAAGAGAAGGTTAAGAGGTGATATGATAGCCCTGTTTAAATATTTGAATGGATGCCATATTGAGGAGGGAGCAAGCTTATTTTCTGCTGCTCCAGAGACTAGGACGCGGAACAATGGAAACAAATTGCAGGAAAAGAGATTCCATCTCAACATTTCCTGACAGTAAGGGGTGTTCAACAGTGGAACACACTCCCTTGGAGAGAGGTAGAGTCTCCTTCCTTTGAGGTCTTCAGAGGCTGGATGGGGATGCTTTGATTTGGAGTTCCTGCATGGCAGGGGGTTGGAATGGGTCGCCCTTGGGATCTCTTCCAACTCTGTGATATGCATCCTCAGGGGAAGGCAATGGCAAACCTCCTCTGAATAAATCTTGCCACGAAAACCCCATGATCATTTTGCCTTAGGGACACCATAAGTCAGAAGTTATTTGAAGGCACACACATACACACACACTGCTTGCTACCTGGTTATGTGACAAGCAACACCTGCTGAAATCCCCTCTTCTACACAACCATTAAAAGTGCTGGAACTCTCTTCAGCAACTCCACTTCTCAGTGCCAGTGCTGTTCAAAAAACTTCAAGTTAGAGGACAAGGAGGAAACGGCATAAAAAGAGATTACTGTATTAAAAAAGAACTTAGTTTAAGTGTATTTAAGTTTATTTTAAAACAGGGTTGGATGGCTTAAACCTAAACTCAACCAAAGCAACTTAGTTTAAAGGAAAACGTTAGAAAGAACAGAGATGTACCTGTGTTAGTCTCTAGAATCACTACATAGAGAGACCTTGTAGCACCTTTAAGACTAACTGAAAGAAGTTGGCAGCATGAGCTTTCGTAGACTTGTCTACTTCCTCAGATGCTTTTACTAAATCTAAACCTCAGATGCATAATAATAATAATAATAATAATAATAATAATAGTTTATTTATAGCCCGCTCCTCTGTACATACATTCTGAAATCTAAATGCAGCTGAGGAAGTAGACTGAACTCTACAAAAGCTCATGCTGCCAATTTCTTTCTTAGTTAGTCTCAAAGATGCTACGAGATCTGTTTTAAAAAGAACAATTATTGAGAGCTATCATGGCGTAGTGGTTTGAGCATTCGACTATGACGCTGGAGACTGGGAGATTACTCCACCAGAACATCTGAGGAAGTAGACTGAAGTCTGCGAAAGCTCGTGCTGCCAACTTCTTACTTTCAATTAGTCTCAAAGGTGTTGCGTACTGATTCTATAGACTAACACGGCTGTATCTTTTAATTCTACCACTCTGAAGACTAGGGTTTGATTTCCCTCTCAGCCATGTACCTCACTGGTTGACCTTAGGCAAGTCACACTCTCTCAGCCTCAGAGGATGGCAATGGCAAACTCCCTCTGAATTAAACCTGCCCAGAAAACCCCACAACAGGGTTGCCATAAGTCAGAAATGACTTGGAAATAGACGATGAAAATACATATCCATAACATCTGAACTGCATTTTGCTACTTAATTTTCCAATTTAGTCCAATATTGGTGCAGTCCTACCTGTTAATGCAAAACAGAGAGGTTGTTTAAATAATATTTAAAACCTTTTTTATTGTGTGTGCCTGTGCGCACTTAAAAATGTTTTCCCCCACAACTCTGTTTCAAAGTGACTCACTCAGGCCACAGTGGTTAGACTTAAAACCCACAATATTATACAAAGACATAGCCATATTTGTCTGTAGAATCAGTACGCAGAGAGATCTTGTAGCACCCTTGAGGCTCACTGAAAGAAAGAAGTTGGCAGCATGAGGTTTCCTAGACTTAAGTCTACTTCCTCAGGTGCATTTGAATATTATTATTATTATTATTATTTAGAGAGATCTTGTAGCACCTTTGAGGCTCACTGAAAGAAAGAAGTTGGCAGCATGAGGTTTCCTAGACTTAAGTCTACTTCCTCAGGTGCATTTGAATATTATTATTATTATTATTATTATGTAGAGAGATCTTGTAGCACCTTTGAGGCTCACTGAAAGAAAGAAGTTGGCAGCATGAGGTTTCCTAGACTTAAGTCTACTTCCTCAGGTGCATTTGAATATTATTATTATTATTATTTAGAGAGATCTTGTAGCACCTTTGAGGCTCACTGAAAGAAAGAAGTTGGCAGCATGAGGTTTCCTAGACTTAAGTCTACTTCCTCAGATCAAATGCATCTGCAACTGAAGTCTATGTAATATTATATATATATATATATAATATATATATAAAATATGTATATATTACAAACATTCATTTAGATTATATACTGATGTCTATGTAATATTATATATATGTGTGTGTGTGTATATTACAAACATTCATTTATATTATATACCGAAGTCTATGTAATATTATATATGTGTGTGTGTACATATTACATTCATTTATATTATATACTGAAGACTATGTAATATTATATATATATATATATATGTACATATTACAAGCATTCATTTATATTATATACTGAAGTCTATGTATTATATATATATATATATATATGTACATATTACATTCATTTATATTATATACTGAAGTCTATGCAATATTATATATGTATATATGTATATATTACAAACATTCATTTATATTACAGTATATACTGAAGTCTAATATTATATATATATATATATATAAATATACATGTTACAAACATTCATTTATATTATATACTGAAGTCTATTTAATATATATATATATATATATATACACACACACACATATTAAATTCATTTTTTATATACTGGTCTATGTAATATTTTATATATATATATATATATATGTACATATTACATTCATTTATATTATATACTGAAGTCTATGCATTATTATATATATATATAAATGAATGTAATATATAATATGTACATATTACAAACATTCATTTATATTATATACGGAAGTCTATGCAATATTATATATATATATATATATATATATATATATAATATTATATACAGTACTGAAGTCTATGGAGGCTCATGTTGCCAACTTCTTTCAGTGAGTCTCAAGAAAGGTGCTTCTTACACAGTAATACTGTACATTTATTTCCCTTATAGGTGACCACAGCAAACGCCTGAACCAAAAAACAATAATCATACGACTGTTATTGAATCCTCCAGATTACGCACGCCTTAAATACCGAACTGAATTTACCCGTGCTTTAAAAATGCATAGCTTCCTCGACAAAAAAAAAAACCCCACAATTACTATTATTTTAATCAGGCATTGAGTTAGACAAAAACAAAACAAAACAAAAGCCGGCGGGGTCCTCCCCTCACTCAGGTCCTCCTCGGCGCTTCCGCCTTGCTTTTCTTCTCTGGCCGGAAGCTGGGTTCATTTCTCTTGTGGTCGCCGCTCCGCGTAGACGTCGCCCAGCAGCCCCTCCCCTTTGCCCGAGGTAAGAGGATGATCCTCCGTTTAATCCGTTCTGTATCGTCGCGCTGTTTAGCCATCCGCTCCACCTCGGGGCCGATATCGCTTCTCCAAGCGATTCTCTATCCGCCGGGTCTATTATGGAGGGCGCTTTCCGGGCCCCGAGGCCTTAAAATCGCCTCGGAAGATGGCGGGGGGGGGGGGGTAGATGCCTCATTCGCTGTTGGGTGAATCCAAGATGGCGGACTTCTTGGCGCGCTGGCTTCGCTGCCCTTATTAAGCTCCCCGCAATCCGGAAACATCGGCTCCGGGCTTTTGAGCAGCTCATCGGTTCCCGGTCAGGCGGCGAGAGGAAGCGCTTGGGTTCTTTATAAAGCGGAAATTGGGGGAGAAATGAGAAATATAAAGGTTTAAATCTGCATTTCAAGCCGACCCCCCCGCACCCCCGCCGTCGTCCATGTTCTCTTTATCTAACGCACTTATTATTAAAACAAATGGCAGGACTTGCCTCATAGAGAATAATGGGGGATATTTGCCCATAGAAAATAATGGGGAATATTTGCTCATAGGGAATAATGGGGGATACTTGTCCATAGAGGATAATGAGGAATATTTGCCCATAGGGAATAATGGGGAATATTTGCCTATAGAGAATAATGGGGGGATACTTGCCCATAGAGAATAATGAGGAATACTTGCCCATAGAGTATAATGGGGATTACTTCTGGGCAAGTGTTCTCCAGTGATTATTTTAGGGGAAAGTATTCCCCATTATTCTCTATGGGCAAGTATGGTTTCCCTATGGGTAAGTACTTGGGTTTATTAATATATATAAAAATAAATATATGTGCATTTAGCTCTTAACGCAACGGTGCATTGCATGGATTGCAAACTGACCCAAACGCAGAGCAACCCATGACGATGGACCCAAGTAAGACAGCTTTTTAGGAAGAACATGGCACACCCCCTTCTGCCAAGGTTGGCCTTAGGGCCGGGCGCCATCAGCGAGAAAGGACTTGGAAGAAGGAAGATTCACCACAGCAGCAACAACACACTTGCATGGCTCCTTTGAGGAGCCAAAAGACAAGCTCTGAAGAATTTTAAGAGAAAGATAACAGATTCCTCCCCTTTATTGTTAGGTCTTTTGTCTTTTGCTCAGTGAAGACCAGGCGAGTGGGCATAACCTCGGCGCATCTTTTCCTAGACCAGTGGTTCTCAACCTTCCTAATGCCGCAAACCTTTAATACATTTTCTCATGTTGTGGTGACCCCCAAGCGTTGAATTATTTGTTTTATATAATATGAAATGTGTGTTTTCGATGTTCTTAGGCGGCCCCTGTGAAAGGGTCGTTCGCTGCTGCCCTGGAAGGACACAAGAGGCCGAATTGTCATAGTGAGAGAATATTCTCCAAGAAAGGTGCAAATTGATCCCACCCCATGGCCCTTTGTGGATTTGTGGGTCAACAAGAAACTGCTGTTTGTTATCAACTTATATTGGCCCTAAGGTGAACCTCTCATGGGGTTTTCTTGGCAAGATACCTTCAGAGGAGCTTTATTATTGCCTTCCCCTAAGGCTGAGAGTGTGTGACTTACCCAAGATCACTCACTGGGTTTCTTGGCCAAATGGGGATTCAGACCCTGGTCTCGAGAGCCGTAGTCCCAAACACGCAAACCCTATGCCACGCTGGTGAAGAAACTGCTGTGCATTTTCACAAGAAGAATGTGAGGAATTTTTCACTGGCATCCATAATGTTTGCTGTAATATTAAAGAATGCTGGGTTTGCTCCTTCTGTCTTTTTCCTCCACCTTCAAATGTATTGTAAGGAGACACAATGGGGCCTTAGGAACAGGGAGCAGTCCTTAGCACATGTGGGAAGCTTTGAGATACAGTGGGCCCTTGGCATCTGCTGGGGTTTGGTTCCACGACCCACCGTGGATGCTCAAGTCTATTATATACAGTGGCATAGTAAAATGGTGTCTGTTACATAAAATGGCAAGATCAACCTTTGCTTTTGGAAATATATTCAAGCCTTGGATGTTTGAATCCATGGATAAAAAAACTGGATATGCAAGGATGACTATTTATTTAAAGAGCTGCACGCTGAAAACAGAGGAAAGCATGTTGTTAGTCACACTGGAAATCAGTTTGTCTTTTGGCATTAGCAATTTTTCTGCCCTTTCTCCAAATAACCTCCTGCTTTTTTTCTCAAGCCAACCCTGCAAAGTTGAGTGAGGGCAGGTCTTGCCCAGTGTCTTCAAAACAAAATGACTGAATAGGAATTTGAACCTGGTTTCCTTGACCTAAAAATATTGTTAGCCACTTTTGAGTTCCATTATTGGGGGTAAATTGGGAGATAAATGAATAAAATAATTTTTTTAAAAAATCAGAAGTGGGGAATGTGTGACCATCCATGTGTGACCATCCATATGTTGTCAGGCTGCAGTTCCTATCCTCTCTTACAATTGGTTGTGCTGGCTAGAGCTGATAAGGAGATGGAGGTCAACAAACCTGAGGATGACAAGCTGCCCACCTTGCTTTAAATATACCGTTCTAGTTTACTCTTTACAGCAAACTAGCCTACTTGACTTCTGGAGGTCATCCCTCCAGTCAGGTTACTGTACTGGAGCTAGATTTTTGGACATATCTATGGAAGTCCTAACTTACAGATATATGAGGGTAGAGTCATCTAAGTGAAGCTGGGATGCTTGTGTTCTCACCAGCTGCTGTTTTGAATGTTCAGTCTGTTATATATAATATTGTCACAGTTGGATTTTTTATGTTCATTTTCTCTTTTCCACTTTCTTCTTCCCACCCACACACATATATGTGTAAGCCTGCTAACAGAGAATAGACACCATTTTATGCATCTCATGGAAGGGATTCTAGTACCTGAAAGATTAAACAAGGGGTGGAGACTCTTTTACTTCAGTTGCTCATCCCAAATAAAATATATATATTGAATCAGTTGAATTTTCATGAAAGCCAGTTTATTTATTCCCACTGATTTTGTGGGTCTGCTGTAGCTGAAACTTGCAGTTGGGTTGAAGGCTTGGCACTTGAGCACCCACAGGTCCTTAACATTGGCCATGCTAGCTGCAGCTTCTGGCAGATGAGGCCCAAGATGTTTTGAGGGCCAAAAGTCTGCATCCTGAGTTGTACCATTATATATGTTTATGTTTAAGCCACAAGACTTGGTCTGTCTGCAGCAGCTAAACATAGCTAACTTTGTGGCACAAAGGAGGCACTGTTTGAAACGAACACAAATTTGGTTTATCTAGTGTTGCTACATCAGAAACATGGCTAGGGGTTTCTTTCTTGATTGCTGATGCTCTAGTTTCACATGAGTCTTTGTCTCTGTTTTTAGAAAGGATAGAGAGAGCCATCATAATGACCGAGAACGACGTTGACAATGAGCTGTTGGATTATGAAGACGATGAGGTGGAAAATCAGGCAGCTGGAGAAGGGGTGGATGTCCCATCTAAGAAAGATGTCAAGGGATCCTATGTCTCCATCCACAGTTCTGGTTTTCGCGATTTTTTGTTAAAACCAGAACTCCTACGTGCCATTGTTGACTGTGGCTTTGAGCACCCCTCAGAAGGTTAGCCCAGATAAAATCCTTATCATGGGGAGAGGCTGGTGGAAATTCTGGTCAAGGGGGAGCTGAAAGCAAGGGCTATTGGGATCTCTGTAGAACCAGGAGGCATTTGATTGTATTCTCATTTCCAATGCAGTGCAGCATGAGTGCATCCCACAGGCGATTTTGGGCATGGACGTCCTTTGTCAGGCCAAATCTGGCATGGGCAAGACTGCCGTCTTTGTTCTTGCTACACTTCAACAGTTGGAGCCAGTCACAGGACAGGTATTTTTTGTTTTTGGGCACAATGGAGACATGAAAACTTACCTAGTAAAAGGTCTTGGGGGAATCTGTCAACTGAAATAAAAAATGCATTTCTACTCTCTTGGCAGGTGTCAGTGCTAGTAATGTGTCACACTCGTGAACTGGCCTTCCAGATCAGTAAGGAGTATGAGCGCTTTTCCAAGTATATGCCCAGTGTCAAGGTGAGCTCCATGAACTTTTTCTGTCCTTTCTTCCTCAAACCAAAGCCCAGTTTTTACCAACATGAAAATAGACTGTATAAAAATAAATCTAGGAAATTGTGTGGAAAGGATTTAATAGTTTGGAGTTGAAAATAATACAGAGAGTGAGTTGGGTCCCAGACGTGCTCTACAGGAACAAAACAACTACATTATCAGGAATATTCTCTGCCTGACTTGAGGGACTCTCATGCATGCTACAGATCACCCCATTTAGTGGGATTCTCTGGCCTTTTATAACATTTTTGGTGGGGTTGGGGTGGGTAGATCCATTAGCTGTCAGCTTAGCTAAATCTGGATCCAGCCCCACAGTTATTGATTTCATTCTCATAAAAGTTGCAGGATTTGCAAGGACTGGATTTCATGTTGTTTATTCGTTTCCTTTCTCTTGGGCAGTTGGCTTTTCTTGGTTGCCAGGCTTTGTGTGAACTTCGTTCTCCCTCCCTCTCCTGTAAACCAGGTAGCGGTGTTCTTTGGGGGCCTGTCCATCAAGAAGGATGAGGAGGTGCTGAAGAAGAACTGCCCGCATATTGTGGTGGGAACCCCGGGCCGCATCCTGGCTTTGGCCCGCAACAAGAGCCTCAACCTCAAACATATCAAGCACTTCATCCTGGACGAATGCGACAAGATGCTCGAGCAGCTTGGTGAGAGAAGAGTCATTGCTCAGGTGGCATAAATATGTAAAAGGAGTGCATAGCTAGTTCTCTATTAGTTTTTAGGGAACTGATGGTTCAGACTTTGACCTCCTTGTCCATCCATAAACAGAAGTAGCAATGTTGACTACTTCTGAATGCTACTTCTAAGTCAGGACAGTGCTCTCATGTTTTAGTTGTTCAGTTCTTTCTGCCTCAGAGAGAGGTACACGGCACCTCCTCTATAATTAACCTGAGAGAAAAAATGGAGACCACAGCTGGAGACAGCATTCTTAAGACTGCAGTTTAATTTGCATGTTTTGCTCTTATGAAGTAATTAGTGCACATGATCTCAGGCTCAGGGGAAGACAAAGCAAACCTCTGAACAAATCTTACCACATACACACACACACACACACACACACACACACACCATGATAGGTTTGGCTTAAGGCTGAAGGTGCACAACAACAACAGATATTGAAGCTAGGATGAAATTGTGTGAGAAGAGCATAGAATTCCTCTGGTCAAGAAAGCTACTACTCTGTGAGTGCATGCAGGAAACTTTTTTGTATCACTCTCATTGACAAGCTTTTGTCCCCCCCCCCCCCCCACTAGGGTCATTTTTGAGAGGGATGACTCCATTTGGGGGAGAGAAGAATTGTTTTTTTAAAAAACTCAAAATGCCCCTTTGCCCTTTAGAGAGAATCTCAAAACACCTACGTTTAATTCCCTTCTTTGCACATTAACTATTTGGGTTTTATGGAACAAGAATATCTACTGATAGTAGATGAGGCCTAGTTGTGGAGCTAGGGAATGTTCCTGTTTGACTACATTTCCTAGAATTGCTTTGCCATTGTGGATGTTGGCCATGTTTGTTGGAG
Source organism: Urosaurus nigricauda (assembly GCA_034509955.1). NCBI lineage: Eukaryota > Metazoa > Chordata > Lepidosauria > Squamata > Phrynosomatidae > Urosaurus > Urosaurus nigricauda. Next base: position 315,697,890 of record JAOEGL010000002.1, on the reverse strand, counting down.
GAATTCTGGGAACTGTAGTCTATTCCCCCCCCCCCAGCTGTGTCTATTAGGGGAGGATCTGAGGCTTGCTGGGTTTTCACAGTAGCACAAATAATAATTCTTATCCTGTCTGTGCTTTCTTCTCCATAGATATGCGCCGGGATGTCCAGGAGATCTTCCGCATGACCCCGCATGAAAAGCAGGTCATGATGTTCAGTGCCACTCTCAGCAAGGAAATCCGCCCTGTGTGCCGCAAATTCATGCAAGACGTAATTAAATCCCTTCTACCTTCTTTATCCACCTGGCTGGCCAGCCGGCCAGCCTCCCTTCCTCCCTCCCATCCAGGGAAGGAGCAGGGGGCTGGAGCTTAGAACGCCACCACTGTCGACAGCACACTGGGTCGTGTTGCTGCCATCCGTCGCTTACCCCAGTCCCCCTAAGGCACTTGTAGGGTACACACCTTCCGGAAGATCATTCGGGTTATGCTAGCCAGAATATTCACACACAGACAGGAATGATAGGCTTCTTCCAATAGGGCTAGAGAGCAATGACACCATGATCTTTTTCTACCTACTGGCACACCTGGCTTAGAGAGCATCCACATTTTGTTGAGAGGGAGATCCATTCCAGAAGGATCTTCTTATGCCTTCACACTGGGCAGGTGGTGCAGAATTCATTGCACACCCCCTACTATCCTGTTTTTCTGCATTCCCTCCACATGGGACCCACTTCTGTGTTGGCACCGTGTTCAGAAGATCCCGACCCATACACGCACATGATCAGAAGATCCTGGCCCACACACACACAGGCAAGTGTAGCTTTTTTCTCACTGACATGCATTAAATCAGCTACCTGTGCACACACCCACTTGCAGCATGCAGATGCGTGTTCCTGCCCACCCTGCCCTGTTCCTTCCTGCCCATTCACTGTGGCTGGCATTCTGGAGACCTGCGGCGAAGGACTCCTTGAAGGATCGGAGACATCGTCAGCAGCCAGTGGAGCAGACGCCTGGTGACCCGGAGGAGAAGTTTTATCCTTTTTTTGTTCTGAACTGGCAAAAGCGCGTCATTCTGTTTTCGATTGCACACCTTTTCCTTCCCCTTGTGCCTTGTGGGAGAGTGATGATTGAAGGATTCCTTTGTGGGAGGGGAGGAAACTGAGTTTTTGGGTGTTTTTTTTTTTTTCAATTGAAGAAGCCATCAAATTACATGGCAGGAGAGCTGTGGAGCTCATCTCTCAGTAGTGCTCCTGGGAATGTTAAATTAATCCTGGAGGGGAAAGCATTTCAGCCAATTATGCCTGTGAGCTGATAGTGACACTCATTGGTTGGGGAAGGAATAGGGTAGTTGGCTCCTGCATACTTGTACAGGAATAAAGAAGGGGCAACTGCTTCTTTGCTTTTGTCCCAGGTGTTTAGCTGGATTTTGATGCCAAATGCCAAGGTCTTGGTCACTACATAGTACATGTTGGGAATTTTAGAGGAAATAGTGTGGGAGCCTAGAGAAGCTCCCTGTACATTGTCAGAAGGAATCCTTTGACAGAATGGTCAAGGGCAGTATAGTTTGGGTGGCTGATGCTCTTGAACAAGCATTGGTCACTTTATGCAAATTCTGTTGTGTTTTTCTTTTAATGTAAAGTAAAATTGATTATTGGGAGAAGGATAGGTGTTCGAAGGAAAACATGTGACTCTAGTTTTTTGAAGTTCAGATTCTCCAAAGATAGCTAAAATATGAATGCTTCGCAAAGGGAAAGCTTTATTAAGGTGCCAATGTTTAGCCTCTCGCATGATGCTTTGGAAAGAGAATTTATTTGCTCCTTGTGGAGAATGTTACTCCTGAGAAGCTTTGGGACTTGAGTTTGTTGGCAGTGGAAAGGGGTTGGGACTATAACTTTGCTTCTTCAGCAAAGGGATTAGGATCAGGGGTCCGTGTGTGGCAGGGAAAGATGCTGCTGTGCACGTTTGTGCTTCTTGTCCCTTCCCTCACCCCTCCCTCCAAACCCAGGTCAGCCTTGCCCTGGTCTAACCGGCCCTGGGTTTGCTTCTCAGCCCATGGAGATCTTCGTGGATGATGAGACCAAGCTGACGCTGCACGGTCTGCAGCAGTACTATGTCAAACTGAAAGACAACGAGAAGAACCGCAAGCTGTTTGACCTGCTTGATGTACTGGAATTCAATCAGGTGCCTTGGGGAAGTGGAGCCCACTTCAAGGATGGGGCTTTGACATTGAGGGAGGGGCCAGATCTGGGGTAGGATATACGGGCTGGTATGCTCCAGCAGGAAATGGGAGGAAGGCGGTGGGATTGGGTCAAAGCAGAGTGGGTTGGCCAGATGTAAATGTTACTGAGATGCCTCAGGATTTCAGCTATGTAAAGCATGCAGTACTCTGCATGTCTTCTGGAAAGAGCCCCAGTGCAGTGAATTCCTAGTCTGCAGAGCTTGTCTTCCATGCCAGACCTGTCTGGGTTCTAAGATCCCTCTTGACTCCAATCACTGAACAGAGATAATGGCAAGGACAGTTTAACAGGCTGGTTCAGACCCAATGAGATAATTATAATTAAGTTTTTCTGATTCTTTAAAGGATTCAACATAAATGTATTAGCATTAATGCTGATGTTGCCAAGCTCTGGGCCATAGGTTCCTCCTTCCCCAGACGGGAACTTGCTTAAATAGGGTCTGCTCATTTAAAAAAAAAATCAGGTTGATCAGTATGAATGTGAGGAATAATTGGTCCCCATCAGAAAGGTTAGATACAAAATGTTAGCTATGGGCTGTGTTTTAAGTGCATGGGAACTGGGTCTGGGGTAACTTGGTTATGGAGCTATTTGGTTCTGCCTTCTTCCTGTTAATGAGGGCCCAGTGCCTGTTCTGACTAGCTTTGTAATGAAATGGGATAGTATGTGCCAAATGTAACAAAACAAGATCACTGGCCCTCTTAGCTATGGTTGACCCTTCCTTTTCCCATCTAGGTGGTCATCTTTGTGAAGTCCGTGCAGCGCTGCATTGCACTAGCTCAGCTACTGGTGGAGCAGAACTTCCCTGCAATTGCCATACACAGGGGCATGCCTCAGGAAGAGAGGTGAGAAGGACCCCAGGGTTGTGCAGGAAGGAATGTTTGGACCTTGGGTGTTATCTGAGGGGCTCTTCTGCGATGATGAGTTTGCTCAGACTAGAGTCTCTGATTATCTTCAATGAGGTTCATCTTAAGCGCTGAGCAGTGGACCCTGCAGATGTAATGTTGAGATACAAGCAGAAGTTTGCCAACTGTAGTTGATAAAAGGAAGTGTTTAACAAATTGTTTGTAGGCCCACATGTATCATGACAAAAGACTATACTGAAACTAGGTTTTGAGTTGGGTCTTTGGGACCAAGCAAAACCATTTTGTTGTTTGAAATATTGATGCCAGAAAGCTGTGGTCCTCTACTTAACAAGATTTTGCTTAATGTTTCTCTTTGCTGTCCTTGTGTCACAATCAGCACTCGACTCTAAATTTACATTTGTTAAGGGATGATAGATTTGGATTGAAAACTTCACAGGTTTGTTGGGAGGGATGTAAAGTCTAATTAGCCAAGTGGTCAGTGAGAGCCAGGTAAAGGAGGCACACCCAGATGAGCAAAGTGTGTGAATGGAAGATAGCCTTCTGGTGTTTTATTAACCGGTGAGATTTCTGGGGATGAGGTGTTACTGGTATTATTCTTTGTGTGCATATGGGGATTGTCCTTGCAGGTTGTCGCGGGTACCAGCAGTTCAAGGATTTCCAGCGTCGTATCTTGGTGGCCACCAATCTCTTTGGCCGTGGTATGGACATTGAGCGAGTCAACATTGCTTTCAACTACGACATGCCAGAAGATTCAGACACCTATCTGCACCGGGTGAGTGAGGATAGTCAGAAAATTGGTTCCAAATGTCCAGGAGATTGAGATGCACATTTGTGTAGATGAAAACATCCAAGGTAGAGTTGCACTGATGAGGTTGCTAGACTAGAGTCTCTGACTTACTCTGATGTCTGTTTAAGCCCTGAGCGGCACCCTTGGCTCCAATAGGTTTTGATGTCTTTGCTCCTTTTGGTTTTGGTCCCTTTGCAATTCTGAATTGCAGAAGGAGCTGAGTAGAAGTTCCTAATTGGAATTCATCCTGATTTTGACTTCTTACGTGGATTCTGCAGGTGGCACGTGCTGGGCGCTTTGGCACAAAGGGCTTGGCGATTACTTTTGTTTCGGATGAAAATGATGCTAAGATACTCAATGAAGTGCAGGACCGTTTTGAGGTGAACATCAGTGAGCTGCCTGATGAGATCGACATCTCCTCTTACAGTAAGTGCTGCAGAAGTTCAGTGAATGCAGTTGGGGATGAGGGAAATTCTGGTGTCCGCTGGAAAATTGAATATAATATTATTTACATTATTGTTTCATTCTTACAGTCAGTCTTTGTATCGCTTTGGTGCACAGTACAGTTGTCCCTCCCTTTTCACAGACTTGAAATCTGCAGTCTTGCTCTGTATGGGAGGGACAAGTGGCCATTAATATAATGGCGGTGCATCGGTTCTTGCATAATTTTCTGTGGGATGTGAATATGTGCAAGTTGCCATTTTCATGGGGGGATCCAGAACAGATTCCCCACAAATGGGGGGGGGGGGGCTACTGTATATATTTTGATCATTTTCCTAAGTGCAGAGGTTTGTTTTTACTCACATAAGGGGTGTCTCTTAGAGTGAGATTAAATATGGTAGTATAGGGACCTGAGCATTGGACAGTTTTGTATTCCATTGTTGCTCATCTCTGTTTCACTCTGACCTTGGTTTAGGTCCATACTCCCCACCCCCAAAAAAAGAGAAAACACAAATGTCCACAAATGACAGCTAGAAATAGGATCTGAAAGTTTCTGGTCATACTGGAAAAATTTATTTTCATGTGGTCGAAATTAATATTAACCAATTTAATATTTAAGTGAGACTTAGTATTTCTTTACATCATTAACCTTATTATATTTTGAATAATAATACAGTTTCTTCAGTGTTTATATAGTGGAAAGGTAGCATTGGTCTTGAATGAAGGTGAAAGAAGTGTTAAGAAGGAATGTGTCATTCAAGGTAGGGATTCTGGGAGTTGTAGTTTTATGGCGACTAGACGGTTGTTGGTCTAGTGGGAGGTTTTGTTTGCTATGCAGAATTGGACTAAGGGAATATTCATTTTGTTAATAGTAGGCACTTCAACAGAAAGATGAAGGATGATGGAAAGGATTCTCTGAAGACTTATAGTTAAACCAACAGCCTATCCAACCTATTTCACCTAACATGTATTATTGTCTCTCTTAACAGTTGAACAGACCCGATAAAGGGGGCCCTGCCTCTCTACGTTTACCTTGGTTTTAGTTCCTGATCTCCTCCACTTCCCTGAAACTTCACCTTTAATTTCACATGATGGAGAATGAGGTGACTGACAGTTTGGAACACACAAAGACACCCTAATCCTGTGGCAGGGATGGAAAAGCTGCTGTCCCTAAGCTGTACATAGTGGAGATGGGGCCAACCTTAGCAAATCTCATGAGTCCCATGCGAGCCCTCAAGTTGACAGTCCCTTTGTTCAGCTGGCATTAAGAAGATAAGGAAGGCCTTGCTATGGCTGCCTGCTCATGAGACCCACTTTCAGATGGATTCCTACTGCCTGCCTGCCAGCAAGATTTTGGGACGTCAGCTGTCAGTATTGCCCCACTTCATCTTCACATCAGCACTACCCAGTGATCTGCTTCCCATAATGGGAAGAGCGAAAGCAGGAGGAGTTTAGATGGTGATGCTCTGATTTTCTGGCATTTAAAATTAAGTTTTGTTTTACAAGGAAAAAAAACTTTGGGGCGGAAGGGGTCTTGAGTGCACAGACATTTTTTTGTATGCCCATTTCATGATGTTTTTAAGATTTGTTTTTCTTATGTATGTTCCCCATCATTTTTAATTTTGTCTGCATGTTAAAATTAATCCCCTGTCCCAGCTGGTCTCTTTTGGCAGGTAAACTAGTAGTGAAAGATTGGTAATGTTTTAGCTGTGGCTTGTTCTTTCTCCCATTGAATACCCTCTTATTTTTGGTAATAAAGGAACCCAGCTCTTAAGGGTGTTAATTAAACTAGTCTTGTGAATAACCTTTTCCTTGGTGTGGCTTCATTTTTTTAGGGTATGATTCCCACACATACACACTTCTGAGGAATGTTTTACCATAGAGGATGTGTGACAATCGGTTATTGTTGGATGCTTTAAAAAACAAACAAATGAACGCTGAGATTGTTTTTTAAGAATAGGGCATCAGAAAACAAAAATACCAGTACAGTGGGCCCTTGGTATCTGTTGGGGTTTGGTTCCAGGACCCTCTGTGGATTCCAAAATCTGGAGGTGCTCGTCCCATTATATACAATGGCATAGTCAAATGAAATGGTTCCCTAATATAAAAGAACAAAAATCAAGGTTTGCTTTCTGTAATTTATATCTTTTTTGAATATTTTAAAGCTGCACATGGTGAAATCTATGGATAAAGAATCCATGGATGTGAAGGGCTGACCGTATAAAATTAACAACGGAAAGATATGAATTGCCATTCTCAGCACAATGCACAGAAAGCCTAGTCTAGCTTACCTCAAGAAATAAGACTAGGAATGGAAAGAGCAGCAATGAAAGAACTAGACCTGATAGAGATGCAACAAAGCATGAAAGCTACAATGGAACAGGCAGGAGAGCTGGACAGTGAAGAAAGGATAGAAGGAAAATCAACTCATTTGAAGAGTGCTGAGGGTACCATGGACTGCCAAAAAGATTAATGAGTACTTCAACAAATCAAGCCTACTCTTTGTGGCAACCAAGACAATCAAATTGAGGCTGTCATACTATGGCCCCATCATAAGAAGGCACAACTCATTAGAAAAAACTAATGCAAGGAAAGGTAGAAGCCAGTGGAGATGACTGAGAGGTCACAGGCTTGGATTTGCTGCACCTAAGTAGAGCACTGGAGGATATCGGCAGCTTGGAAGTGTCTCCTACATAGGGTTGCCATGAGTTCAAGTCAGCTCCAGGGCAGCCAACAACAACATTCTGTTTTCTAGTGTGTCATCTGATAGGTCCAAAGTAAAGCCCTCCGTTTAGTCATTTACTTCTAGTAAGAACTAAAGCTCACTCAGCTTCATATATAAATGGGGGAAAGTAGTAAGGAGTGTTTGTAAAATTGGAAAGAAAAAAAAAAAGGCCTGATTGGTTATTTATCAAAGTTTTGGGTCCTCCAAAGCGCAAATAGTGCTAATCCTAGAGCTTTACATTGTTTTGTTATGGGATGCTACACAACATGCCAGCCCCACAATCAATAGTCCATGACTAGATTTATAGGACCTGGAAGGGTGGCCTTCTAGTCTCACTTAGGAAACCAAACTATAAGCAGTATCAATACTATGGTTAGGCTGGAGATGGTTGGGTGCTTTCAAGTTGTTTCAGACTTAACAGTGATCCTAAGGCGAACATGGCACTGTGGTTTGCGTGCTGGACTACAACTCTGGAAACCAGGTTTTGATTCCCAGCTTGGCCATGAAACCCACTGGGTAACCTTGGGTAAGTCACACTCTCAACCTCAAGATGACAAATCCTGAAATAGCAGCCAGAACTACTGCCTTGATCATTGATACAAAAGGTGGATTTAGCTATGCATCTGGGTTTGGCTTGGGATACTTGTAACCCTTCAGATGGAGTATAGCTCACAACAAGTGATGGGGAATGATGGAAGTTGTCATTCAGCAACTATGTGTTTCATTCCCCTTCCTGAGGTATGGCTAGTGTTTTTATTGCTGCTTCAGCATAGGACTATTGGTGTGGAATGGGAATGCTGTCCTCCATGGCATGATAAGGAAAATAATTGGTCTGTTTTACTTGATTTTCAGGCATCATCCTGACAGATCTGCTTGGATCCTGATGGACTGTAAAGTTCTCTGGTATTCTAGAAGCTGGTGGCTGTGATGAGTACAGAGAGTTTTCCTGCTGTCTCCCACCACTGGTGGACAAGTAGGAGCTGCTGGGAACAGAGCAATGTCCAGCTGCAGACACAACTATAGGGAAAATGTTGCATAAGGAGGTAGTCTATACTCCCTTGTTCAACATCATAAAAGCATAGAATTCAGAGACATAGTCTGGAAAATCTGTATGCAAAAGGATCTTGCATCTTTGGAAATAACTGAAAAAAAGAATTACTCCCTCAGATGTAGGCAAGCCAACTTCCTCCGTTGCATGAATTGGTGGGTCCTGGGACAGATGTATGTAAGTAAGGCTGTGTGAGAACAGCAACAGAAATGCAAATCTTGAATAGTTTTGCTTATGTAACCTGTGGCTCCGCAAGCATAATACTCCAAGAGAATTCTGGCCCTGGAAATTGGGGGGGGGGGGGGGGGGGGTTAAACAATTCTAGATGAAAAGTACCAGTAAGGAGGGTGTGAATGACTTAAAGTTGTGGTGTTGCTGCATTCTTTTGGCCTCTAATCAGAACTAGCTCTCATTCCAAATATTATGTTTTACTGAAGAAAACGGGGAATGGGAAGGGCTGTTGTGAAAGAGTTGGAAATGATGTAATCCTGCTTCGATCCTTGGGAGAGGCGAAAAATATAAATATAAATTATTATTATTATTAAATAATTATAATAAAATAAATTATTTATTATAAAATAATAATAATAATAATAATTATTATTATTATTAAAGATCCAAAAAAGTAAACATACAACTGAGCACTAAAAATGGAAATTATGCCCCATGTGGAGTGACTTAGGAGCTGGCTATGTTTAACCTGGAGAAGAGAAGGTTAAGAGGTGACACGAGAGCCCTGTTTAAGTATTTGAAGAGATGTCATATTGAGGATGGAGCAAGCTCATTTTCTGCTGCTCCAGAGACTAGGACCTGGAGGAATGGATTCAAACTACAGGAAAGAGATTCCACATAAACATTAGGAGGAATCCCCTGACACAGTAAGAGCTGTTTGACAGTGGAAGACACTCCCTTGGAGAGTGGTGGAGTCTCCTCCTTTTGAGGTTTTTATAAATAATAATAAAACTTTTATTTCTACCCTGCTTTTTGTGAGAACAATCAAAGCGGCTTACACAGAGGCTGGATGGACATCTGTCAGGAATGCTTTGATTCTATGCTCCTGCATGGCACAATGGAGTTGGACTGGATGGCAGGGCAGATCAATCCACTGATGCTGGGTTCTACCCACATGATGGTCGCAAGGTAGGAGTCCAAAGTTCTCTAAACTGTTAACTTTTTTCCATTTGACCCAACTCCCCTTCTCCTCAGTTTTAATTTACCTGCCCAACAAGACAATCGCAGGCAACCCTTCTCCGAGAGACAGGATAGCAAATTAGGCATTTAAAATAGAAAAAAAATTAAACAATTAGTCATTATTAAACAGTGTCATCATCTTTGCAAAATGTATGAGGTTGCTGGATGGACAGAGCCTAATACTTTTATTAAATATTACAAACTAGACAAGTACAAGTCTGCACAAGCAGGATTCAGTAGAACTATGCTGCAAGTAGTAATCCCAGATCATTGATACCCTCCCAAATAAATAGCGTGGGCATGTCCCAGCATCAGTGGACTGATCTGCCCTGCCATCCAGAGAATGAGAAGTTGTACTTACTGTGAAGGGTCATTCTTGGATTGCAGGGCAGAGCAATCCACATCCTCCCTAAAAAAAGATATAACCAATGCACTGATAGAGCTAGAAAACAAACTGAGGAGAAGGAGAGTTGGGTCCAACGGAAAAAAAGTTAACCGTTTAGAACTTTTGACTTCCTGCCTTGCTACCATTGCATGGGTAGAACCCAGCATTAGTGGATTGCTCTGCCCTGCCATCCAAGAATGACCCTTCATGGTAAGTACAGCTTCTCATTCCCCATCAGCATGTATGGATGGGAGAGCTGTGGAGAGCGAAGAAGGCACATAAGAAGGAAATCAAAACAGGGTTGCCATGAGTCAGGGATGACTCAAAGATGATAAACAACAGCAAAGTCATGGGTAGGCTTAGAACCGGCTGAAATCCACACTGTTCCCTCCAACTGCAATCCGTAATGTAGAGGTTCCCTCCCACTGCGACTTTAACAAATTATTTCTGAGATGTTGTAAGATTTTGCTTGGATTACAACAGCTGCTTCCCATAGCTAGCCACTGCTAGAGGTGAAAGAGGCCCCCAGGTAGAAACTGTTTCCAAAGAAACAGAATCACCCATTTCTCTCCTCTTAAATTCGTATAATAGCCAGAAAATCCTTACTAATTTTGAGCCAGTTTTAATGAGTGCTGGTATTACTTAGACCTTCATTTGTCTGAAACAGCTTTGTCCCTTGTGGCTGTTTTGGTTTTGTATATGTTTGTAAGATAGGGCTTAAAACAGATAAAGAAGAGTTGAGGATCCTGTAAAACAAGAATGCTTTGCAAGTTTTAACATCTGTGCTTTGAGGTTTTTTTTTCTCCTCCAGTTAGACAGCTACTTGTAACAAATACTTGCCCTAGTTTATTTTAAAACATTCCTCTCAACCGAGGTCTTTTAAAGCAGCTTGCAAGACAGAATTTTTTAAAAAAAGGCTTTTGATTAAACCTATATACATTATTTAACATGCAACAATGACAACCGCCAAGTGAAAACTCACATCACAATGCAATTACAGAGAGAGAGAGAGAAAGATCCTGTTCTCGCTCCTCAAAAGTGCAAGGAAAGCAAATTGGTTTTATTTGGCAAGGATTTAATTTTTTTAAAGCAAGCAGTGGATATTTTTGGGTGGTTGACCATAACAGGGAAAATGAGAACATTCCAAAGACACCAGAAGAAAGTCTTACAAATAAAAATAACAAACAGTTTCTCAGTGCCAGGATGGGCAACTTTGGTCCTACAAATACTTCTCGGAGTATCACAGAAGCAGGAATTGCACCAGCTTGTCCCATTACAAAAAGGAAAAGAGTAATGATGGCATGTGCCTTTACTAACTACAGATTAATGTTTAAGCTTCTATTTTTTTTAGCAAGTAGGAAGTACATTTTGATGCCGTGTACTAAGCAGTTTACAAAGTGTACACAAGAGGATCTTGTAGCACCTTTGCGACAAACTTCTTTCTCTGAAAGTACTTCTGTCTCTTAAAGAAGTTTGTAGCATGAGCTTTTGTAGGACACGGGCTGTTGCTACACTAAAGAATTAATGCAGTTTGACACTGCTTTCACTGTCACTGCGCCATCTTATTGTATCCTGGGATTTGTAGTTTGTTGTGGGCACCAGAGCTCCCTGACAGAGAAGGCTAAATATCTCATAAAACTACAAACCCTAGAATGCATAGCATCGAACCATGGCTGTTGAAGCAGGTCCCAAACACACTGCAGAAATAATCCAGCTTGAGACCGCTTTAACTGCCCTGGCTCAGTGCTAGGGAATCCTGGGAACTGTAGTCTTTTGGGGGGCACCAGAGCTCTCTGACAAAGAAGACTAAATGTCTCACAAAACTACAGATCCCAAAATTCAATAGCATTGAGCCATGGCAATTAAAGCGATCGGAAACTGCGTTAATTCTGCAGTGCAGGTGTAGACTGGGAGCAACCAGTCACTCGGCCTAACCTACCTTGCAGGGTTGCTGTGAGAATAAGCCATTGAACTCACTAAAGGAAAAGTGGGATATAAATACCAGTAATAAATCATCACCATGGAACCCAAGAGTCCTGGGATTAAATACAATTTCAACCCCCAGCTACAAAAAGATCCATTATTAGCAATGGGACTTTTATAGATGGTGAAAAAAGGCACTTCAGAAACAATTTGGTTTGACACCACATTAACTGCCAGGGCTCAACGCTATGGATTTCTGGGATTTGTAATTTGTGGCACTAGAGCTCTCTGACAGAGACAGCGAAATATCTCACCAAACTACAACTCCCAGAAAGGTCATAATATCATCATCATTATTATTATTTGTTATTTTTATTGATTGTGCAAATTATGGCAGTTCAAGCGGTGTCAAAGGCGGCTTACAACCTTCAAGGAAGTGCATGGAAACCTCTAATTGTAAGTAATAATGAAGTTGTGAGAATAATAATTCCTGGGTTCTGGGGAGAATAAGAGAATGATTTCTTGCTTTTGCAGTGGTTCTCAGTTTCTAGTTCCTGCCTGAGTTCAAGCCCCTTTCAATTACAGTACTATGATTCAGGTCCCAAACACACTGCAGAAATAATCCAGTTTGAAACCACTAGACCTAGCTCAGTGCCAGGGAATCCTGAGAACTGTAGTTTACCTGGCCCCACAGCTCTCTGACAGAGAAGGCTAAATGTCTTACAAAACTACAACTCTCAGGATTCCCTAGCATTGAGCTAGGGCAGTTAAAGCAGTCTCAAACTGGATTATTTCTGCAGTGTGTTTGGGACCTTGGGCTGCATTCCTTACCCTGCATGTTAGCATTCATCCACAGGAGACCTGTTTGCACTGCAGTCTGCAGAGCTCCAGATCCAACCCTTGCTTGGGACAAGTTACTTTGGAACTACAACTCCCAGGATCCCCCCTTGCAACACTCTCACATAAAAGGGCCACCTATCCCCCCCATCCACCCACCCACCATGCCACCCACAAACCTTATACTCTAGGGACTACAGCTCCCCAGGATCCAGCTCTGACAACCCTGCTGTCCAAAAATAGAAAAGGAAAAGGAAACCCCACTCCACCTTTGCATTCCTTTCCCTATATGTTAGCCTTGCAGAGATGTAGATCCAACCTGGGCTTCTGGGAATTGTAGTCCAAAAATAGAAAAGGAAAACAAAAACCACACACAAACCCACTCCACCTTTGCATTCCTTTCCCTAAGTATGTTAGCAATGCATGCATCCACAGGAGCCCTGTTTGCACTGCAATGCAGTCTGCAGAGCTCCAAATCCAACCCCCTGCTTGGGACAAATTACTTGGGAACTACAACTCCCATAATCCCCCCCCCCCAGCATGCCAAACAGAAACCCCATACTCTTAAGCAATACAGCCCCCAGGATCCAGCTGAGCCACCCTGGTTGTGGAGGGGGATAGAGTTCTGGGAGTTGTAGTCCAAAAATAGGGGGGGAAACTACTCCACTCCTATCCCTATCCCTTTCCCCCAGCATACCAAGCAGAAATGTTTCTCTAGGACTACAGCTCCCAGGATCCAATCTTGGCCACTCCTGCTGGCTGGTGGGAGGGAGGGAAGGAGGGGCTTCTGGGAGTTGTAGTCCCAAAATAGACAACCCTGCTGCTGCTCCATTCCTCCTCCTCTGCATTCCTGCTGCTTGGTTTCCTCCCAGCTGCATTTTTCCCCCTTGAGGCTCCACCCTGAGCTTTGGGCTGGTGCTTCTTCTTTTGCACCCAGTCCTGCCAGAAAAAGAGAGGAGAGGAAGCATTTTTTAAAAAGGGACATATAGATACATACATATATATATATTCCCAAGAAGGAAGACTTGATCTCCCTTCCTCCCCTCTTGCCTTTCTCCTTTTGCTCCCAGGGTCCAAAGATTCCTGCTTTGGCTGGAACTGCACCAGGAGGAAGAAGAAGCTGCTGCTGCTGCAAAGAAGAAGAAGAAGAAGAAGAGTAACAATTGCATGCATTTACATTTTTGGCTTTAAAAAATATCCCTCCTTCTCCTCCCCAAAATCTGGGAGCAGAGGAGCTCTAGGCTGGGAAAGGTTGTTGCTCCAGAGTCACTCCACTTCCCAGGTAAGTGCCATGGAGGCCTTTTGCTGTCTGTGCATGGTGTTTTTTGATGGGTGGAGGACTCTCCTTAGCAAAAACTGTGGCTATTCTAAAAGATATTTAAAGATGTGGGTTGGTTTGTTGTGTGCATCTGCACTGTAGGAATGGTGGCATTGGGATTTGTAGTTTGGGAGGGGGGGGGAGTTGAGTGGGGAAAACTGGGGAGAAATTGTCCTCCTCCTTGGGGCCTTTGGGGACACATAGTAGGGAAGGTCTCTGGGTGAGGATTTTTCTTTTTCTTCCCCTCCCTTTGGGTGGGATGAAGGGAAGAGATTTTGGAAGGAAGGGAGAGGAACTGAGATTTGAACCCAGGACCAATTGGGTGGGGGATTTTTAAAATTTTTATTTAATGGGTTTGCTTGGAAAAAGGATAAGAGGAGGTGATGTTGTGTCCTCCCTGGTTTAGAAATGTTGTATCCTATATAGACAGGGTGATTCAGAAAGAATGGGGCAAAAAGTGAAGAAGATTGGATCACTCTGAGTGTGTGTATGAGTGTGTATATACACACACACTCACATGTGATATGTATTTATGCACACACACAAACATACAGTAACAACAACTGATGATTTACAGTTTTCTATGGGAAATTCAGTCATTAATATTGCAATGAATTGCAATACTGTAATAATATTCTGCACTGTAAAAATAATACAGTGATAACTATACACAACAACAACAACTAATGATTTACAATTTTCTATGGAAGGACAGTCATTAATATGATATTATAATATTATTCCCCACTTCAAAAATAATATAATAATGGTTATATTTGTGATATGGGCTATTGTTTGTTTGTTGATGTCTTTTATACTGTATGTTTGTGTGTTTTCTGTGTATGGATCTATGTATTTTCCTTCACGTATGTCTCTATTTTATTATTTCAATAAAAAATTAAAAATAATAATAATACAATAAGGACTATATACACGCAACAACAACTGATGATTTACAGTTTTCTATGGGATAGTCAGTCATTGATATTATAATATTATTCCCCACTTCAAAAATAATACAACAACAACAGCAACTGATGGTTTACAGTTTTCTATGGGAAGGTCAGTCATTAATATAATATTATAATATTATTCCCCACTGCAAAAATAATACAATAATGACTATATATACATACACACACACACACACCAACAACTGATGATTTACAGTTTTCTATAGGGAAGCTCAGTCATTAATATACTATTATAATATTATTCTGTGATGCAAAAATAATACAAGAATGACTATACACACACACAGCTGATCCTTTACAGTTTTTTTTTATGGGAATGTCAGTCATTAATATAATATTATAATATTATTCTGCACTGTAAAAATAATATAACCATCTTTGGGAGAGGCGGAGAACTCTTACTGGGAAGTGTGGCTATTCTAAGATATTTAGGGTGCTCCTTCATTATTGTTTTTATTCATATCTTTTTCCAGAAATTATATTTACACACAGAGAGACACACAGTATGGAAGGCCAGTAAGGAATAGCTCCAGATCTCTCCCCAGGGAGCCTCTTATAGACATACAAGCAGCCTAAAAATAGCTCAGATATATCACCTGTCCTCCTCTTTTCTACCTCCACTGAGCTGAATATATATGTAGTGGTCTGATCACTTGAAATATAGCATGTTAACGCTCTTTCATTATTTGTATCATTTTAAACAAATTATTACTATTATTTAGGACTGGAAAAACAGTTTAAAAAACAACAGATCATTTACAGCTGTCTATGGGAAGGCCAGTCATTTAGCAAAGTGGAGACTGCAGCTAAAAAATCAGAAGAACACCAAGGGTGCATCTCTATACTGTAGAAATAATGCAGTTTGACACCACTTGGACTGCCAGGGCTTTATCCTACAGAATCGTGGAATGTGTAGTTTGGTAAGGCACCAGCACCCTTGGGCAGAGAAGGCTTGTGAAACTACAGATCCCAGGATTTCATAAGACGGAGCTGCAGCACTCAACGTGGTGTCAAACTGCATTATTTCTATCGTACAGATGCACCCTTTGTCAGCTAGCTGGGTTCAGCTAGGATTATCAAGAGATAGTAAAAGAGTTAATAGAGTCCATTGGGTTTTAAATATGTTAAATAAGTAATAATAATAATAATAATAATAATAATTTTTAAAAGCCTGTGCAGCCTAGCGGTTTGAGTGTTGGATCATGACTCTGGAGACGAAGGTTCAATTCCCAGCTTGGCCGTGGAAACCCACTGGGCAAGTCACACTCTCTCAGCCTCAGGGGAAGGCTATGGGAAACCTCCTCTGAACAAATCTTGCCAGGAAAAACCCATGATAGGGTTGCCTCAGGGTTGCCATAAGTCCGAAACGACTTGAAGGCAAACAGTAACACTTAATAAATTGTTTTTGTAATCTTTCTATAGTGTAAATGCAACTTCTTTTTTATTTTGCACCATGTAGAGGGGCTGGATATAAATATTATTATTATTATTATTATTATTATTATTTTGCATTACTGTGCAGGACTACACAATATAGGACTAAATCAGAAAATGAAGTAAATTAGTAAATTCAGATGGCATAGCCAAATAGCGTCAATAATAATTGCTTTTTTAAAAAAAGTTCCCTTTTCAAGTAAGTTGTTTAGGTTGAACTTTTGTTAACTGAAGTGAATTTCTTGCACTGTAAACGAAAGCGATTAAAAGAAGGAACGGATACCCGATACCAATGAACAGATTGTTAAAAATTCAAACTCAAACATTGGTTATTGCAGTAATTAAATGGTATGAAGTGGAGAAGATGATGATGATGGTGGTGATGGAAAGAATATGTAGAAAGCTGAAGAACATGTGGAATGGATTATGTTAGTGTTTGGTACGTTTGATATACAATATGTATTGTAAATGTAATGAGAAAATAGTTTGGGGGAAAAAAACCATCTGAGGAAGTAGACCTAAGTCTATGAAAGCTCATGCTGCCAACTTCTCTCTTTCAGTTAGTTTCGAAGGTGTCACAAGATCTCTTGACATACTGATTCTACAAACTAACACAGCTATATCTTTGAATTCTTGGACAAAAAAAATTTACGTTTAAACAGTCATTGGTCCAAAACACACTGCAGAAATAATACAGTTTGAGACCGCTTTAATTGCCCCTGGCTCAATGCTAGGAAATACTGGGAACCGTAGTTTTGTGAGATGTTTATAGCCTCCTCTGTCAGAGAGCTCTGGTGCCACAATAAACTACAATTCCCGGGATTTCATAGCACTGAGCCAGGGCAGTCAAATCGGTCTCAAACTGTATGTTTTGGACCATTGTTCCAGTAAGAGGACTGGAAAATAATAATAATAACAAAGTATTCCAAAACATTTGCTTTCTAGGCCTACGGAGATCAAATAACGCCTAACTATCAGTATTCCGACAAACTAGGAAGAATATTCCTTATATGCTGTAAAACTTCATGGGTTGGATCTTATTGCCTCACAGCATAAAGTGGCCTCATAAACATTTATTACTATAACCACCCCAGATCAGACCTTTCATCTGCTTTAAAACCAGGGCTGGTTGGTTTAAACCTTGGTTTAAATTTTGGATTAGACTCTAAAAGCAAACACGATTAATCCCATGTTAGGATTGCCATAAATCGGAAACGACTTGAAGGCACACAACAGCAACAAAATTCATATTTATTTTTAAAGTCTGGCTATTACTATTACTTTCCAAACCTCTGACTTTTAACAACAGAGACTGTTTGAATTTAAATAATTCTTTAATAGTTTATTGACAGTTGTTGTTAGACCAGCGTCAAACTTTTTATTTAGGCAGATTTTTAAGACGATAATCCTTACAGGGCTGTTTTTATACGGGGGTGTGCGTGCATTTTAGTTATATTATTTTTCAAAACTTTTTGTACATTTGAATGTTAATTTTATACAGTTTCAGTTGGATGGTTTGAACTGTTTTGTACTGTAAAGTTTTTTAAAACATTTTTATCTCGTGAGCTGCCTTGGGTCCCTTTGGGAGAAAGGTGGCATAAAAATGAAATAAATAAATGAATGAATATGCTTTTTTAAAATCACTTTTATGTTTTATAATGCAAGAAATGCCATTCAGAAACAAATCCTTCAACTAATATGCATTCAATCAAAACAACCTGCTTTAAAAGAGCACTTAAAAAAAGAAAGAAAGAACAATTATTATTTAAGCTAGTATCCGTAATGTTAAGAACTGCATTTTGCTACTTAATTTTCTGGATTTAGTCTTATATTGGTGTAGTGCTAGATATTAATGCAAAAAATGGTTTGAACTAAACACCACTTTTAAAAAAAACAAAACACAACACAAGTTTTGGGTTTTGTTTAACTAAAATTAAAAATGTTTTCCAACCTTGAAAATCCCACAAGTTGGACTCCAAATTATTTATGTATGTCCCCGGCTCTCATATCACATATTTGACATCAAATGGTGCCTGTAGTGCTGTTTAGTTTAAAACACATAGATATATTTTCAAGGACTCTGGTACATGTCCATACCTGCAACCGTCTGCAAAAGGTTGTGTTATTCAGGGTGTGTGAATCTTTGAATTTCCTTCATGGATAATTGGAGTTTGTGCATATGCATGGTTATGAAAGCACTCAGTTTCAAACATCTTGATTTGTGGTTATCGTTTATACACTCCCTTTTCCACTCAAAAGTGTACAGATCTGTATACTAGGAAATAAATTAAAAGCACAAATTAAGCAAACTGATCAATAAGCAAAGCCAGGCGTTTTTAGGAAGACGAAGAACCGTTTAAAATAGTAGCAGGATACAACAAAATGAAGATTTTAAGCAGATTTTAATTGCTTAAACAAATCCCACGCAATTTCACACCAGTGGAGGTGCTTACACATCTTGTGGCGTAGTAGTTTGAGCACTGGATAGAGGCCAGGGTTCGAATCATTGCTGAGCCATGAAACCCACTGGATGACCTTGGGCACGTCACACTCTCTCAGCCTCAGAGGAAGGCAATGACAAACCGCCTCTGAACAAAGATGGCCCCATGATTCCCTAAAGGGTTGCCATAAGTCGAAAATGACTTGAAGGCACATAACAACAACAACTTTAATTTCTAACCTGGGAGTGGGAGGAACTCATAATTATGATAAGAGAATGCTGCTTCCTCAGAGGAGAGGAGAAAAGCAGTCTGAACGTGCTCAGAGGCATTCTCTTCATTATTATTGCTTTACACATTTTAAACCTGAGGCACTCGTGAATCCCATGGCTCTGGTTTCGAACAAGTGTGTTTTTGGTGTTGGATGTATTTCTGTGCATGTGCAGCACATTTTTTGCTACCGGTAACAGTTTGTGTTTTAAAACCATTAAAGACTGTAATCCTGTACAGATTGAGTCTCCCTTAACCAGAATTTTGAAATCCAAAGTATTTTAAAACCCAAAACGTTTTTCACGAGTGGCAGAGATAGTGATACCTTTGCTTTCTAATGGTTCAGTGCTCACAACCTTTCTTTCATACACAGTTATTTAAAATAATTATGTTTAAAATTACCTTCAGACTATGTGTTTAGGGGGTATATGAAACAATCTCTCATTATGTACATAGATGCAAATACAGATAGTCCAAAATCCAAAATAAATTAAAATAAATCTGAAATTAAAAACACCTCTGGTCCCAAGTATTTTGGATAAGGGAGACTCTCAAGCCATTCAAGTTTGTGGGACTGGTTTTTCAATCGATGTTGCAGAATTGTACTGTAACGTCTGTCAGTTTTTCAAGAGTTTGATAACTCTTTCAAATTATGAATTGGCTTGTTGTAGAAAAATGTAGTAGCACTGCTTACATACCTTTGCAGCAAAGAGATTTACCAGACAAAAACAAGTTTCAACTTGATGTTACAAAATATATTGCCTGTGTGTTACTCCACTGCGATATTGTTTTGTGGTGGCAGCCAACTTAATAACCATCTAATTATTTTATATTTCAATTTGTTTCGTATGTTGGGTTTGTGCCATCTGAAAGAGATTATCAGAGGAATTAAAAACCCAGTAAGAACTAAGATGAATCTATGGTATTTCACAGGGAATAAAGATAGCCCTTTTAGAAATTTTTTGAATGTTTCTCTCTTGAGTGGACAATTCTAAGAGCAAGATGAAAGAGGTTGGTGTTTACCTTTGGCAGATCCAAATATCAAATTTACTACTATTATTACTACTACTACTACTACTTCTACGTCTTCTTCTTCTTTGCTATACCACTTAAGGTTGGCAATGAGGAATGATGTTTGAACACTTCTTCACAAAATGAGAAATATTTAAAAAAATATACAGTAAATTCCCAAAAGCAAACACTGATTTTGCCATTTTATATAAGAGATGCCATTTTATTATGCCATTGCATTTCATGGGACTTGAGCATCCACAGATTTTGGTATCCACGGGGAGTCTTGGAACCAAACCCCCAGCCTACTGGCATATGATAGCACCTCTTTTTTTGGACCACAGGAAGTAACATCATATCACTCCCAGTCACTATTTTGTCTAGGGTACAGATGAAAAAGGAGGTATGGGTGTGTGGGGGAGAACCGCAAATAAAAAAATCTATGTTTTTACCTGAGAGAACACCTCTCTAGGAATTTTTACGTCTTCCAGCACAACTCTGTGGTCAACATCTGGCTGAAGTTGACCATAAAAGCATGCTGGACAACCTACAAATCCCTAGATACGTGTTTTCTCTAGCAACCTCTTAAGTCCTCCAGGGCAACTCTCTGGTCAGTTTCCAACAGAGTTGCGCTGATGGGCTTAGGGATACCTAGAGAGAATATATTAATCAAATCCACAAAAATCAAAGCCGAAAATGTGGAGGGCTGACTGTAAAAATATTTTCTGTGGATCCGAGATTCCACTGTTTGCCTTATAACCTGAATCTTAACTCGTCTCTTAATGCTTTTGCTGACTGAAAAATCCTTGCTTTATTTTAGGCAGAGGCTGTTTTGGAGTGAAAGATCATCTCTTTAGTTGGAGGAGAACACAAGATGTTTTGCAGCCCTTGAATTGACGAGAAAGTGAGATTTCATATGGTGGATGTACAAATATACCCTTTTGAAAACAAGAAGGTTTCCCATGCCTGTTTTGAGAAATGTGCCTGCATATTTTAAATTGACCAGTTTGTCAAGAGGTTTAGAAAATCTAGTGCAACGTGGCAGTAGCTTAATTTACATATGTGTAAGTAAACCAAGACCCACCACATGCATTTCCTGGAACAGAGGAAATTATATTCTTAATAGCCAAGGCCTAGAACAGCTCCAAGCCTGGAAGAGCCCTGATTCATGGATGAGCCACAACTGTGGTTTCACTTGGAGATTACACAAGCACCCTCAAGATCTGAAGTACCGCAAATCAGTTTGATGCCAGCAGGGAGGAAACACACAACATTTATCCCCCTCCTTTCAAGTGGCAGCTGATCTTGAAGAAACTCAGAGTCTGAAGTTATCTTTAGTTGGTCTAGCTGTAAATATTTGCTTCTGCTTAAAAAACATCATCCATCCACAACATTTATTTATTTATTTGTCTGTCTTGATCTGGAGGCCTTCACTGGAGAGAAAAAGAGAGAGAATAGTTTTCTTCCTCTTCGGCCATGTTCTTCAGCAGAGTCAAATCATGGCTCCCTGGACTACCTTGGCGACGGGGAAAGGCGCAGGAGTTATGGGGAAAGCATCAGGAGGACTGGAAGGAAGGGTTCGAGAAAGCTCCCCCATGCGCCTCCCCTCCCAAGGCCAGGTGGTGGAGTGGACGCTGGCTCTTTGATGCCATTGGTTGGGGTAAAAGTGCCACTGGTGGAGCTCATTCCCTTTTGGCTGGGATACCTCAGCACCTGACCCCTCACAAACCGTCCGTGGAGTTGCCGGAACATTTCCAGATCTGCTTCAACTTTGCTCGCCACCTTTTTGACCTGTGCGTGGTGACTTTGCTGTGTGCTTCCTCACCAGCTTTCCGGTTGGTCTTGGATATCTTGGGATTTGGGGGTCCCCTTAAGGTATGGCTCCATGGTTTTGCCTGTTTCTTGGTCACTGCCTATGGCATGTACTTGGCCCTGTGGCTGGTGCAGGAGTATCTTGTGCAGTTTGCTTGCCTCTATGGCTTCCTACAGACGCTGGTCTTGTGTGTCAGCATCCGGGCTGGTCCGCTGGAGCCCCAAGAGGATGAGCAAGCTGCTGACCTTGATGTGGCCAAGAGAGAAGCAGGCAAGGAAGAGGAACTGCCAGCAACAGACACGTGTAAAGAGTAATTGGCACCATGAGGATGACAGTGGCATTGATGTTTAGTCACCTCCTCTTATTTATTGGGAAAGACATATGGGATGAAAGCCAAAGAGATTAATGGAGGTTATCCTTCTCTGGGGGCATGGGGGAGACAG
Organism: Urosaurus nigricauda; assembly: GCA_034509955.1. NCBI lineage: Eukaryota > Metazoa > Chordata > Lepidosauria > Squamata > Phrynosomatidae > Urosaurus > Urosaurus nigricauda. The sequence continues at coordinate 315,675,775 of JAOEGL010000002.1, read as the reverse complement.
GAAGATGGAGCTCATGTCTTTTACTTAGGGTGCCCAGACAGATGAAACAGACAAGGTAATAGTTCTGATGTGTTTGCATGTTTGCAAAAACAACTAAGTGGTCCTGGTTCAGGGAGTAACACCATGTGTTACAAAACCTTTCAGTGTAACAGATTCCATGTCCCAGTTTTTGAGCAGCTAGAGGAGAAGAGGCATTAGTTGAGGAAGGAAATCTATGCACAATGGTAGCCTTCTGGCAGGTCTGGGGAGCAGGTAGGTGTCAAGGAGGGAATAGGACTGGGCTCTGCAACACTTCCAGGTGTAAACCATCTTGAAATTGGTTTCCTGTCATAGATCCTTCCAGAGGAGTTGGGGAATTATGGGTTTTGTATGTTGGAAAGTGAGGCAGAGATGGTTAGATTCTTTCTTGGGTTCATTGACAAAGAATCATACAATCAGCACTTGTAAAGGACTCCTAGAATCCTTTGACCAGTGTGGCCATTAGTTATGCTAGCTGGGAGATTTGGGAAATTATAGTCCAAAAGTGTAACATTGCCAAGTCCTGTATTTGACCACTGGTTTATGTTTGCTGTCCAGAGATGCCCTTAGGCAGCATGTGCAGCTCACAGATTTCAGAGGACAGCAAATGACCAATGTTCACGTTCATAGCTTCTTGGAATCTCCACAGAGGTATTATTTCCATTAGCCTTGGGCCACTTGCTTGGCTTCCTCTCTGCTTTCTGGTAGAGGATGCCTGCAGTCCCAGCTCAAGCCATCTAGAATGAACAGCAGGAACCATGCCTTGATTGTAGAGAGTATGCATTACTTCCTACAGCTGCAGTCTAACACAGTGGTGAGGAACCTTTGGCCCTCCATAGATGTTGGACTATGACGGCAATAATCTTTTACTACTAGCCTCACTGGCTTGGTCATGTGGAAGCTGAAGTCTAAAAAATCAAGGGACAAAGGTCCCGGTAAAGCACATGAGAGTAAGAAACTTGCTTTTGGTGGATGAGAGTTTTTGGACTGAATGAGAGGAGGGAAAATAAACCTCTTACCAAGGAGGGAAAGCCAGCTATTTGCATTTCTAGGGCCAAGATGCAATATATCAAGCCAGAGGATTAATCCACTGCTGTCATGGAGAGGTGGAGTGGAGGAGGTCTTATCTAGTTGGGACCAAAGAGTGAATTTATCTTTATCTGAGCCACAGTCAGAGACTGGAGAAACTACTACTTTGGACTACAGGTTCTCAAATCCCCCAGCCTATACTGTCACTAATGATATTGGTGTCCAAAGCTGTGAGTGGTAGTCCAAAAAAAGTAACTTTGTCAGGCTCTGACCACTTAGTTGATCACAAGTGAGGGAGTGGTGTGAATCTGAAAACAAATGTCTTACTGAATTGATTGGAACAAGAATTACCTTCAGCAGAAACGCTAAGAGAAGTATACATTGTATGTTTGAGAGGAAGGGGAGAGACATTCTCTGTAAATGGGATGATTGAGATGAACTAATCAGACAGAAATGGCTTTACAGTTCAGAAGCAGGATAGCAAATTTCCAAGGGAACATATTTAGAAGAACGGGAGGCATGTGGATTTTTTTTAAAAAGGCATGTGTGTGTTGGAGAACACTGAGTGTAGCACAATTTTGAGGAAAACCAGTTATGAATAAAAAGATATTGCATAGGCATATTCTTGTTGAGGATACACTAGATTTTTCACAGCAGTTTCTAATGCAGTTGCTGAGGTGGGGCAGGATGCACGTCTAGAAATACAACCTTTTCTCCTCCCTTCTTCCCTCCACCCAGCAAGAAGCCTCAGGGATAAGCAGTTCTGAGCCTACAGCCCACCTACCCCTCCCTCACCAGCATTTAAAAACCTCTCTGGATTTAGGAGGGAACAAGCTCTTCAGCTTCTTTTTTCCTTTCTCCATCTCTTCAGCAATACTCAAATTATTTCACTGGAAGTGAGCCTTTAGCTCTGGGTCAGAAGTAAGTTGTTGGAGGGAGCTGTGTATAGTCCAAAGAGGAGTTCGGTTATTCCTCCCCCAGCTTGGTTTTGTATGAGCCATTCAGAAAATCAGATGAACATGCTACCACCTCTCATCTTTGCCTGGTAAGCTAAAACCCATTCTTCCATGTGGCACAATGCTGGCTAAGATGCCCCTGGGATGAAAGAGTTCACGTCTGGAGAAACTTGGTCATCTGTATGTGGTTGAGGTGGCTGGAGGAATCTTGAGTCGCCTTGATCTCAAGTGTCTGAAGTCCAAGTGCTCTTGGTAGCCATGAGCCAAATTGATGCATGCACAACCTTTTGAGGACCTGTTTGTGTTTGCTGTCAGGAGGTAGCAGAGCTAGGAAAAGTTAATTTTTTTTATAGAACAGCTATACAGATTCCCCCAGCCAGCTGGCTGTATTGATTTGGGGAGTGTAATCCAAGAAAGTAACTTTTCCAAACCTTGCCGGGGTCAGTGGTGCCTCACAGCATGTCCATCTGTCTGAACTAAAGATGGTCAGAGCAGTGGTGATGTCTTGTGAAGACTGAAAATATATTCTTGAATTAAGAAGTCTCAATCTGATGAGGCTGATGAATTTTCCCCCCTCAATTCATCCTGGCATACTTCAACTATCAGCTCCATTGTGATCATCGGGATCAGGAGTAGGTAACTGGTGGCCCTCTGGTCTTGCTGGGTTGCAGCTTCCATCTGCCCTTGTCAGTATAGCCACTGGTGAGGGATAATAGGAGTTGCAGTCCAAGTAACACCTGGAGGGCTACAAGTAACTCACTCCTTCCTAGGTATTGGAATAAAAGCCACTCTCCAGAACAAGTAAATTATCATATGTTGCACTTCCAGTACGTACCCAGCAAATTATATATTTAGGAGTCTGCTTCTGTTCTTCCCTTCACGAACCAGAGTCTTAGATACTGTGAAGTCTTACTGGAGGAATGAATTACCTTGAATCCACATGAAATTTTTCCTGTACCTCCAAGCAGTGCCCTCTTCTTCCTTTCATAAACAGAAACATAATTCATCCCTCTCATGTTCATTGAAGACAGTGTTGTACAAAAGACTATTTAATTTGGCATCTCTGAAATGTAGGATATATGCCTCTTGTTTTTCATTAATCTCTGCTATTATCCACTTTGGTCTAGATGTCACTTCTGCTTTCTTGATATCCAGCATATACTCACTTTAATTGTGGCCATTATTCACCTCTGTACGATGACAGACAAACAGGCGACATCTTCAGTGCATCTGCCAAACAACCTTATTTTAATGAGTGCAGGAAATAATTCCTCAGTGCATCCATATTCATGGTGATTTCCTTCTTGTTTTGATTAGAAACTTTGTGTATCATCTAGAGCGGCAGTCAGGTTGTGGCTCTCCTGATGTCAAATTGCAATTCCCAGTAATTCTAGCCAGCAGAGCAAAGATGAAGATGACAGTCCAACAGTAACTGGAGGACCAGAAGTTGCCCGTCTAGAGGGAAATAACCATAGGAACTTAGATCCGTGCCAAAAAGTGCTGCTGGATCCTTCTCAAAGTAATTGCAACTTCTGTATATTTCCTACAATTGTTCACCTTCTAGTGAAACACTTTTCTGTGTTTTAAGGATCCTCTCTTATCTGGAGAGATCTGGAACGTTCTGATCTCTCTGCCTCAGCAAGAATCAAATCTTAATTTCCTGGTTATTATGTAGAGTCACCCTCTATATATCCTTACATATGACCAGCCAAATGATATCGCTGTCATCAAATTGAACTTTGTTCAGACAATTCTTTATGGACTAATCTCGGGCATATAGCTCTGGAAGTACTAGTACCCATTAAGTGAAATTAAGATATAAGAAGTAAAACAACAACAACAACAACAACTGGGTTGAGCAAGACCAGTTGTCTTTGGGACTTTAGGCAAGCATCTTGAAGTGTCATTTTCTGAATTGTGTTCCCACATTACTGAGAGTTGAGTCCAAAGACCAGGTCTGATTTTTCACCCTGCATGGTTCAGTCCTACCTTTCTGCTGCTCTCTGTCACTGTGGGAAGTAACTAGGAATGAGGATAGTTAGAACTGCGTGCCATGGGACATCCAACAGCAGACATGACCCTTTGTCCTCCCCCAACCCCCAGAAGCTGGAGGGCATCCCTATTACCTCTTTGGTCAGACTCAGGGCAATTTATCATAGGTTTTTTTTGGACAGCATACTCCCAAAATCCCTTGCTTAGCATGTCCTCTGGCAGTACTAGCTGGTGCAATCTGAAAGGTGCCATTTTCCAAGTTCTGCTCCTTTCTAACTAGAAATGGAGCACCATTTCTCTTGGTATTCTGAGAGAGTGGATGCATAAGGAATCACACCAGCCAAAAACCTGGAAAGGTACACAAGAAGGTCCCTTCCTCTTTACTCTTAGAGCCTTGGCAAATGACCAGTCCAGCTGACCATTGACACCAGTCACGTATGTGATGTCTCCATGAGACCACATCATCCTTGGATGACTCCTGTAAGATCTGTCTTCCAATGGGCAGCTGGGTGGTACAATGAAGTCTTTCTTCCCTGTTTTGTGTTGGATGCACATCTGGAGATGCCACTTAGCTAGAGAACTGTTGAATTTGTGCATGTACCAGCCAGCCATTGTGACTCAGTTGTTATTCTCTGAAGTTGATTTGAGACTGACCACAAAATACATTAGTATTGTTCATCCACCTAGTGCTGTAATGTCGAATAGTACTTTTAATGGGGTCTGGAATGGCGCAAGCCAGTCTGGGACATAAACACCAGCATTCTTCCTGATTTAACACAAAAACTTTTAGCATTCTCTTCTTGCACCATTTTGGATGTCACCTTGCCTACAACCCCTTTGCTGCACCCTCTAGAGCGAAGCCTTTGTCTCATCCACTAAGTGGTTTGGATTACTTATAAGGACATTTTTAAAATGGAAAATGGACTGAGGAGGATCTGTAGAGGCTCCAAATCTCAGAAGTAGGCTGAACAAAGCTTCTGGGGATTTCTAGAGATGCTCGCTTCTTTATGGGAACAGTGAGAGTGACCCCTTCTCCTCCAGGGTAACTGCATGTGTGTAGTTATTTTCCCACCCTATTTTAAAAAGGAAACAGGGGAATGAACCTGTTCAATGATACCTGAAACAAGTATTCTTTTTCTGAAGGGCAAAGGAAGAGACTGGCGCTTCTCATTTCCAGTTGGGCTGGTTGAAATTAATTACACATAAGCCCCATTAATATCTTAGAGATTCAAGGACTGTCTCAGCAAACCTGTTTCCTGAGTTAATGTGAACTTGAGCCACTGAAGCCTTGTACTTAGGAGGACTTTTCGGTGGGAAAGAAAGAATGCATTAACCCTTTCTTTAGCTTCCCCCCCCCTAAAGGGGAGGAATCTTTGGGCCTGCAAACGTTTTGGACTGTGGCTCCCATAATCCCTTACCACTAGTCATACTGGATGGAACTGGGGGGGGGGGAGTTGTAGGCCAGAACATTTGAGACATACACACAGCTGGGTTAATTATTTCTCCCTGCCCTCTACGGGCCAAAACAGACTGCAGAAATAATCCAGATTGAGACCACTTTAACTGCTCTGGCTCAATGCTAGGGAATTCTTGGAACCGTAATTTTGCGAGACATTGAGCCTTCTCTGTTAGAGAGCTCTGGTACCACCACAAACTACAGTTCCCCAAATTCCCTAGCATTGAGTCAGGGCAGTTAAAGATGGATTATTTCTGCAGTCTATTTTGGCCCTACGTCACTCATGGAAGTGACTGAAAAATGTCATCATTTCTCCTATGAAAATACAAAGTAAGGAACTTCATGTTTTTCTCTTAACATGTAGTTCCAACTTAAGTTAGATGTGACTTATTGTTTGAGTTTCCATAAGAGAGCCAAAAATCAGTCTGTCTTAGAAAACAAACAAACATGAATGCTTATGTTGAAAAGCTAGTAGGCGTTCACCCTCTAGTGAGCCAAATTATATATATATATATTGGAAAAGATCACAGAATGGCAGGTGCTGTTGGACAAGGGATTGTATTTTTCTCAATAACTGCACAGGCACTATCCAATAGATGCTTCTGACATTCACACAGAAGCATTACACACCAGGGGTGAGCAAAGTGCAACCCTGCAGATGGCACTGGACTGTAATGCCCAGCATAATGCTGGGAGTTGCAGTCCAACAACATCTGGAGGGCTACATTTTGCATAGCGACGTAACTTATCTCTCAGCACTGTCCGTTGTCTTTGTATTCTTAGTGGTGATGCAATTCCAGGATTTTGAACAGGTACATCCTCCAGAGACATTATCATGAGAATCATTTGCCAGCAATGGAAATATAAAGAGGAATAAATGTGTGAATTGTGCTCAGGGGGTGTGAAGGATGAGCACCTCCATGCCTCCAGAAAGATGTCACTGGTACAAACCCCAAGAGCCGAAAATATACCTCTCTCCATTTCTGTCAAGCCTTGCTCTAGGAATCTAAATGTTTTCTAGTGCCTTTTCTAGAGAGTATTGCTGTATGTGGGTTTGGAAAGTGTGTTGGATGTATTTCTTCTCCTTTGGGGGTATTCCTCCTCTGTTTTACTTGGGAATGCATGAGATGGGAATAGGGTGGGTGTGGGTGGGAGAAGTACACAAACTAACCTGTGTATCTGTGTCTTGACCACTGTTTATCCACTAAACACTGTTGTCCTGAATCTGTTTATTTTTCCAACCTGTGTGAATATATATATATATATAAGATATATTTAAATAAAAAGGGAAACTTGAAAGAACAGCACATGTTCCACCGTACATGATTTACAAGGAGAAAGGGCTGACAGCTATGTGTGCCACTTGTTTACATGGCAAATGGTTACATCTTGGGTGTGCAAACAGCTTCTTGGTTTAAGTAACAAACTGAGTTTGTATGGGGCTTTCTGGGATCAAGGTATTTATTTATGCAGTTCAGGTCAAAGGTACATGTTATGTCAGAAACACGTATTCCTAACCACTGGGAGAAATGTAGTGGACAGGGAGAAGTTCATACCCTTTCAAGCACCTGCCAATTTTCTTTGGCAAATAATCCCTGGATTGTTTTCTGTTCTCTCCCTGTAAGGCTTCTACTGTTGTACTCCAGTAACTACCAGTACTTAAAATGGCTGAATGGGCCATCTGAAATAAAGAGGATTCAGCTGCAGGAGGGATAAACATTTCCATGAAATCCCTGAAAGTTCATAATGAAGTAAATTCATCTTCAACTGCTTCCACATTATAGAATGATTGCAGTTTGATGCTGCTTGAACTGCCGTGGCTCAATGCTATGGAATCCTGGGACTTGTAGTTTGTTGTGGCCCCAGAGTTCTCTGACACAGAAGGCTAAATAGGTCACAGAATTACAAATCCCAGAATTCCATGGAGCCTTGGCAGTTCAAGCAGTGCCAAGCTGCATTAATTCCACAGTCCAAATGCTGCTCTGCAGGTGGTGACTCTACTTTGTATTTTCCTTGGTATATCTCCTTCCTGTGGATTTCGTTTGGAACTTCATGTTTCCCTTCTGACATGTAGTTCTTTGATTCTAAAGGAGCACTACTTTTCATTGTGTTCCTGTGCACACCGTCTTGGTGCCGTCTGTAGTTAAACAATGTTGACTGGTCCCAGAGAGATAGCACCAAAATTTTTACTATTGCCTACACTTGCCCTTCTGGACTGGGCATCCTGTACAGATGTGTTGGACTGCAATTCCCATCACCCCAAACAATATAGCTGCAGTTGAAGGGTGCTGGGAGTTGTACTCCAATGTGCAAGGAAGGGTGTATTGTACCCCAACACATGAGCTGGTTTTGGACCATTTGATTCTTGTGTTTATTTTTTAGCCATAATTGTATTCCTTTCTCTATTAATCTGTTAGGATTTTCAAAAATCCATCAAAATACATCTTAGAATGCATATTTTGTTAGGCTTATTGGCAAGAACTGCATTGCAACATTTGGAGAAGCATTAAATCTGGTGGTGACCTTCACTGTCATCTACCCACATTGTGGAATTAATGCAGTTTGACACTACTTTGACTGTCATGGCTTCATCCTATGGAATCCTGGGATTTGTAGCTTGTGGCGCCACAGCATTCTGACAGAGAAAGCTTAAATATCTCTCAAAACTAACATTTCCCAGAACACTGTAGCATTGAGCCACGGCAGATAAAGCAGTGTCAAAGTGTAGATGAAGCCCTAGAGTGGCAGACCAGGTCATTTCTTACTGGAATTTGCAAAGATCACATTTTTCAAGCAACTTTGAGATTCCCGCAGTTGCTCTAATCTTGTGATTCCCATCCTCAATCAATGCCACCATTCTTGGCCTCCGCTGTCATTCATTTTCTTACGCATTACAGTTTTGGAGAGGGGAGCAGGGCTGAGCACCATAAAAGAAATTTTATTTAGCTTGACAAGATGTGTGAAGAAATCAGCTCTCCGAGAAACAAGACAAGCAAACTTCCATGGATGATTAATTCCTGTCACAACGGAGCTGGATCTGAGGAGAGAAAAAGAAAGAAATCAAAGTGGAAATGAGTAGGGGAAGGGTAACATGAAAGAATTTGAGACTTGATATTTCTTTGGTTGTAATTGCAGCTAAAAAAAATGATAAAATCCGGTCAGGCGATTCTCGAGAAGACAGTGGTCTACTGTAAACACAATATTTCCATTCTTTATTAGATCAGGAATACCCGGCAGTCTTGTGTGTTTTCTTTCCTTCTCTGAATTATTGGTAACTTTCCTTTGCCATTTGAAACCAAACAATGGTACAGTGTTACTTTTGCATTTAACCACATTTGGCCTCAGGCAAGACATTGCAAACTTGGTAAGGAGTACAAGCAAAAATCCATCAGTGATACCTTTATTGGCCAACCGAAATGCACAATATACTTGTTGCAAGCGTTCAAAGCTCCACAGGCTTCTTCATCAGGCAAAATGTTGCCTGATGAAGAAGCCTCTGGATCTTTGAAAACTTGCAACAAGTATATTGTTCATTTCAGTTGGTCAATAAAGGTATCACTGATGGATTTTTGTTTGTATTTGTTAAATGGCCAACACAATACCCCTGAATGTTTTTTGGTAAGAAGTAGGCTTGGAGAAAACCATGGTGGCTTTACTGCTACTGCAGACATAACTCTGTGCTGCAGCTGCCTCTGGAGGAAAAAAGAATGGAAGGAATTCAAACACAATGGAGAAGCAATTTCTAAATCCATGAAAGGGCTCTTGGCCTTCTAACCATGGTTAGAGGGTTACGGCTGTTATCGGACCTTAGTTCTGTCCAGGAGTTGAAGAATGACACACTGGCCAACATCCATAGGATAGTTTTTATATCCACAAAAATCCATGCTAAAATAAAACACAGTCAGTCTTAAAGGTGTTGCCATATTCCTCCCCCCCCCACACTACTCCTCTACCTTTTATGCTGCAATATATAGCAGTGTTTATGAGCCTCAGGGAATCCTTTCAACAGCAACAATTCTGACACAGGCTCCATCTGCACTGTACATATAATGCAGTTTGACATCACTTTGACTGCCTTGGCTCAGTGCTATGGAATCCTGGGATTTCTAGTTTGTTGTGGGGGAACCAGAGCTCTCTGACAAAGGAGGCAAAACATTAAAAAAAAGCCTACCACCACCACTCTTACAGCATTGAGGTATGGCTGTTAAAGTGGTGCCAAGCTGCATTATTTCTGCAGTGCAGATGCAGCCAAGGAATGTCATTACCACAGGTTGGATTTTTAAAAAACATTTTGCACTACAGCTCGCAGAACCCTCAGTGACCATCTTATCTAGGGGATTATGGTCATTGTTCCCTGTAATTCTTCCTCCCACCCCCGGTATTCCCTTTACTTCTGCTTCAACACATTGCAGAGTCCTATTTTCTGGGGCAGCTTCATTTCATGTGAAGTACTTGCTCGGCCTGTTGGGTCTCATTGTTGCCCTGATTGAACTGAGTGTATGGCCAAGAAGAACACACCCAGTTGTGCGTTTGGATGGGAGGCAAATAGTGTGGAGCGATGCCCTTTGTCGTTGCTTTTTGAGAAACGTCTGACAAATCTCCAAGAAACACAATCAAAAACCATTGGTCCATAGCAAGGGCGAGGAAACCTTTTCCTGAAATGGGATGTTGACCTAGAGATTCCTAGAGAGAACATATTAATAAAAAAACGCAAATAACCAAAGCCGCAAAAGCCAAAGCCACAAATGTGGAGGGCCAACTGTACCTTTAAGGTAAGTGAGGCAGGCATCTCAGGCAGAAGGGTTTAGGTGGCATAGTATTGCAGGAAAATGGTTAGCTTTTTAACATTTGAATTTTTACCGCCAGAGAGGAAGAGAGGTCCTTGAGTGGGATTTTTCTGCCTCAGTTTGGTCGGTTGAGTATGGTGCACTTTGGCTTGGAGGGATTATAGGGGCAGGAAGCCAATGTACCTCATTGTCTCAGGCCAGCGGCATACCTAATATATTTAACACCCAATGTGGATCATTTTTTAATACCCCCCTCTCCATTTCTCTTTGACATGCTTTTCTGGTTCTGGCGGAGCTGCTGGCTGGGTGGCAAAAGGAGGCAACTCACTTTCCCACCTGGCCAGCAGACTTGCCAGACTCGGAAGACAGCCCTTTTCCACCAAGTGCACCTGTGTTGCCTTTAGGAAAAGTTGCAGGAGCCCTGGTGGCACAGTGGTTAAATGCCTGTACTGTGAGTTCAAAGTTGTGAGTTCAATACTAGCCAAGGGCTCAAGCTTGACTCAGGCTTGAATCCTTCCGAGGTCAATAAAATGAGTCCCCCCCATCTTGTTGGGAGCAATTAGCTTACACATTGTAAACCCTTTAGGGAGCGCTTAAGTGCACTGATAAGCGGTATAGAAATGTACTTGCTATTGCTAACTAACACCACAATGGGAAGGGGGAATTATGGGGCCTACAGCATTGTGTCGTGTTTTTGCTACCTGACCCTCGTTGGATTACAACTCTGGAGACCAGGGTTCGATTCTCTGCTTGGCCATGAAACCCACTTTAGGCAAGTCACATGCTCTCAGCCTCAGGAGAAGGCAAAGGCAAACCTCTGAACAACTCTTGCCAGGAAAGACCCATATAGGGTCACCTTCGGGTCGCCATATGTCAGAGATGACTGGAAGGCACACAACAACAAAAACAACAAATTTAATGTCTAACCTAGGAGTAGAAGGAAGTCATAATTATGATAGGAGGATGCTGCTTCCTCAGAGGAAAGGCAGTCTGAACATGCTCAGAGGCATTCTCTTCATCATTACTGCTTTGAGACTACGGCACTCATGAATCATATGGCTTTGGATTCGAGTAAGTGTGTTTTTGGTGTTGGAAGTATTTCTGTGTATATGCTCAAGCATTTTTCCTGACCACTAACATTTAATGTCTTAAAACCATTAAAGATTGCAATCCAGAAACAACAACCCTGACCCCTCTCTCCACCACTCCATCTCTGCAGACAGCATGAAATCAAGGCCAAGAAGCACACATTTCCCAAAGCAAGGGCTCATTCACCCTATCCAATCATAGCACTACTCTTCCATTTTGACTGCCATGGTCCCAGGCTATGGAACCAGGGCTCTTATAGTTTGGTGAGGAACTAAAGACGCCGTCTCTAAACTACAAATCCCAGGATTCCATAGAGTGGAACCATGTCAGTGTGTAATGTGAATGGGCTCCTGATCCAACAGGGTAGGCAAGATATAATTATTGAGATCGGTATAAGTTTTTTTTTCTACTCTTATAAAAATAAGAGCATGATTCTAAGATGACGGTGGGGCAACCAAGGATGAAGAAAGGGTGGGAAAGGACTGTTTCTCTTACCCAAGGGTTTGAAGGTCAAACATCTTGGAATTCACAAGCATCTGAAAGAGACCGGATAAAGGGCAAATGCATATTAAGATAATAAAATGATATTTATTTGTTTTTTATTAAATTTATCACATTTGTGTCTGACACCAGCCTTTGGAATCCAGAAGTGGACTTGAGTTTGCAGTCTGGCTGCTAGAGAAAGAGATAAAGTGAGCAGCTCTCCTGTGACGTCATGTTTTTGTTCTCATTTTTACAAGCCCGACTCAGACAAAGACTTCCAAAATCTTCTAGACAGAGTATGGGAAAGGTCCTTGTGAGAACTACAACCTTCCTCAAAAAAAGAAACTTTCCCAACTTCTGCTTCCAGATCAGAGAAATTGCAGCCTGAGCTCTATAAAGCAGTAGCAGTGACCAGGTGTGAGGTATGCAATCTTGAATCTGAGGGGCTCCAAAAGAATCTTGATAGGAACGGAACAGACAATAGTTATCTTGACAGATCTGGTCAAGATAACTATTTCTGTTCCGGACTCGTCAAGATCTGGTCAAGATAACTATTGTCTGACCAGAATCATAGAGTTGGAAGGGACCCCAATGGTCATCCATTCCTAACCTTTGCCATGCAGGAAGACACAATCAAAGCCACCGCCAACAGATGACCATCCAGGGTCTGTTTAAAAACCTGCAAAGAAGGAGATTCCACTACATGCCAAGGAAGTGTGTTCCACTGTTGAACAGCTCTTACTGTTAAGAAATTATTTTACGTGGAATCTCTTTTCCTGTAGTTTGAATCCATTGCTATGTGTTCTAGGAGATTATCACACCAGCTCCTTTCTTGCTGCAGTCCCACTTGTAATAATAAAATGGTAACACACATGTAGAGCAGCCATCACTGTATCAGTTGTCATTCACACAACCAAGGCTGCTGGCCCCATCATGCTCTCTCCCTGTCCTTTTCCTTAACCCCATCCTCCCTCCCTTATGCCCTCAATTTGGGTAGGACATAAGGGACTAACATGGCTATGGACCTTATCACACGTGGGAAACTGGGCAAAATGGGGGTTTAAACAGCTATTATCCCATGCAAAACATATCACAATTAAGATTTTCACCCAACTATGTTATTTAACAGGCAATAAACAGCAACAAATCATTTAAATTGATTTGTTGCTGTTTATTGCCTGTTTAATAGCAATGTGTGCGATATTGCATTTTGCACAGGATAATTGCTGTTTAATCCCTCAGTTTTCCCCATGTGATAAGGTCCCATGTCTTTGGATAGTACAATTGTTAATGTGTTCAATTTGTTGTTGTTGATGATGATGTTATTATTGTTGTTATGTTTTAAATCTTGAATTAAGTCTTGGGGGAGAACCATGGAAATAAAATATAATTAATAGAGGCATCTGGTAAAGAAATGTTTAAGAACTGCTGCTATAGGGGAAAGAATTCAAAGAAATAGCTGTGCAGCCACAAGGTTGTGAGTTCGATCTCAGGTAAGGCTCCAAGGTTCAGGAAGTTCCTCCTAATGTTTAGGTGGAATCTCTTTTCCCGTAGCTTACAGGTGATATGATAACCTTGTTTAAATATTTGAAGGGATGTCATATTGAGGATGAAGCAAGCTTGTTTTCTGCTGTTCCAGAGAACAGGAGCCAGAACAATGGATGCAAGCTCCAGGAAAAGAGATTCCACCTAAACATAAGGAGAAACTTCCTGACAGTGAGAGCTGTTTGACAGTGGAACACACTCCCTCAGAGTGTGGTGGAGTCACTTTTTGGGGGGTTTTAAGCAGAGGCTGGATGGCCGTTTGTCAGGGGTGCTTTGATTGTGAATTCCTGCATGGCAGAGGGTTGGACTGGATGGCCTTTGTGGCCTCTTCCAATTCTATGGTTCAATGGAGGGCATCATCTTCTAATAGCTCCAGACTCTTAGATATCCAGAGAAAGAGACTCCAACTAGTAAACAACACTTACTAGTGCACTGCTAACACCTACCTTGGGTCCTTGGGATAAGAAGGAATTCCTCCATGTCAAGACAAGCTGCTTTGTCCTTGAAATCATTGATGCACTCTTCAGCAAGATGGAGGACCCGTGCTGGGGGAAGAAGGGAGGCCCAGTCCAAATCAAACAGAGGAAGCTGCATTATATTGAATCTCACCATTGCTCCTTCTAGCTCAATATTGTCAACGCTGATTGGCAGCAAGGTTGCCAGGCCAGGCCCTGGTTCTGACTTTATCACACCAGTCAGCCACTAGTTTAAGAATGGAAGCATATCCGTCTGGCATAAAATTCTTATCACACTTTCCCCAAAGATAGCACTTTGATGCTGCTTTGGCAATCCATGGGTTTCCGCACTGCCAAATGTCCCCTTCCATGAGGAAGGGGGGAGCAAGCGATCAGCACTGAGCCAACTGTCTCCCAAAGCAGCGAGACTGAGATCCTATTGACAAGTTTTGCCTGTCAATGAAAAGGTCCACTACAGTAACGAGTGGAATGCAAGGTAGCAGCGAGATGAACATGATGCCATGTGATAAGTATCAGCCAAAGATGTTTTCATCCTATTAAAATTCCACTTTTCTAGCCCTGTATGATAAAGTCCTAAAATCAGACAAGTCAAGTGTGTTCAGTGTGGGATGGTGGCATGTACTCCCAAATCCAATAAGAGCAGTGAGGATGTTTGGATCGCTAAGCCACTATCCAAATCCAGAGGTTCGAATTTTTACTTTTGAGAGTGTGACTCCCAGTCACCATTCTGGCTACGAGATTCTGAGAGCAGAAATTTAAAAAGGTAATTTCTCCTAAACTCTGCCCCAACCTGTCAAATATCACTTCTGCCTCTCTGCTGAATTCAGAGGCAAGGGCAAAGGACTCACAGTACAAAAGGATTCTCTGATAGCCTTGGTCTGTTTCCCGGACAATTATGGAGTCAGGACACTTGGCAGAGAAGAGTTCTGTCTTCATGTAGGGCCGACCTGCAGTGGTGAAACCAGAGAGAATCAGGTGGATAGAGCAAGAGAGATGGGGATGGAGGGAGTAGTGAGGCTGTGTTTGCTGGACAGGCTGGCCAGTTGATGGAATGGGCAGTTTAGCCTAGAGAAATCTTGTTCAGCTGGCACAAGAGCGTTTTCCTTGGAGTTTATCACATGGGAGGAATTTCTCTCAATTTCGAATGGAGCCAATTCGAATTCATGTAAATTCTCTAGTTTAGTTAATTTACGTGAATTCTAATTGCATTCAGAATGCATTCAGAATGACTTCCCATTTCCCGAAAATGATCCCCCCACTGCCCGAAGTTGCGTGAGATACTCTAATACGCAATTATGCGAAACCCCATGATTGAGTTCGGAATGACTTCCCATTGCCCAAAATTGCGTGAGATACACTCATTCGCAATAACGTGAAACCCCATGATTGCGTTCGGATTGCCATTAGATTGTACTCCCAAATTCCATCGTATGATAAACTCCCTTGTAACTTGATTCCTTTCAACTGCCTATAGGCAGGGGCATTAGGGGTGTTTGGACCACACTGGATGACACTTTGGAGGGGGTGCTTTTGGGAAGAGACTACCTTCTGGCCGACTGAAGATCCTGGGGAGGACCTGGTTTATCTGCTTGCAGGTGGCAAGGAAGAAGGCTGGGATGCTTCAGCAAGCCAGGGTGAAAACCTGAAGGTCTCTCCCTTCACCGAATAGCACCTGGACCCCTTTGGGCGGGCAGACCAAAAAGGCCTGGGACACAGATGGTCCCTTTGGGTGTCCTGTCCACCTCTTGTCAATGGCTACTAGACTGGAGTCTTTCTCTTCCATAGAGGCCCAATTGCTCCTGTGGGACCATTGGCCTGGCTGGGATTCACTGGGTGTCAGACACGGGTTATCGCACTGGGGTGACACCAATCCTGATGATGCCAATGCCTATAGCTAGCATTTCTCTCTCGAGAGTTTATCACATGGGAGGAATTTATCCCAATTTCGAATGGAGCCAATTCAAATTCATGTAAATTCACTAGTTTAGCGAATTTACATGTTCTAGTTGCATTCGGAATGCGTTCAGAGTGACTTCCCATTCACCGAAAATGACCCCCCATTTCCTGAAATTGTATGAGATAAGTTATTACGCAATAACGTGAAACCCCATGATTGCATTCGGATTGCCTTTGGAATATACCCCCAAATTCCCTCGTGTGATAAACTCCTCCCTCTCTTTCAATCTCTCTTTCTGTGTGTGTGTGTGTGTGATAGAGACTGAGATCAATTGAGATTGAAATTGAGAAGGAGATGGGGGACTTTCAGTTATAGCACTACTATTCCACTTTGACTATTATGATTGCATCCTGTGGAATCCTGGGATTTGTAGTTTTGCGAGGTACTAGAGCTCTCTGGCCTTGTATTCTAAATCTCCTTCCTAAAATTACAAATTCCAGGATTCCATAGGATGTTTCCATGACAGTTAAAGTTGAATCATAGCACTATAGCTGTGTAAAAGAGCTCAGAAAGAGATGGAAGGAAAGAGGCCTTTTTCTGGGCCTAATGGGTCTCGGCGCCCATTCAAGACACGCCTGATGAAGAATGGGCATCTTCACTGTAGAAAAGATGCAGTTTGACACCATTGGAGCTCCAACCTATGGAATCCTGGGATTTGTAGTTTTACAAGGTCTTTAGCCTGCTCTGCCAAAGAGTGCTGGTATCTCACAAAACTACAGATCCCAGGAATCTGTAGGATGGAGCCAGGGCAGTTAAAGTGGTATCAAGCTGCATTATTTCTACAGTGTAGATGCACTCCAAGCCACTTGCAAAATACTTTGCATTACAATAGGGACAGTTCACAAGCTCAGAGGAAACAGTGAAAATTGTTATGGGGGGGGAGATATGTAGTATTGTTGTTTCTGCTAATTGAAAAGTTCCTATGGCTTCAACTCCATAAGCTTTGGACCTTATCAGACGTTGGAAATTGGAAGTATAATCCAATGGCAATCCAAACGCAATCATGGGGTTTCACGTTATTGCGAATTAAAGTATCTCACGCAATTTTGGGCAAAAGGGAAGTCATTCTGAACGCAATAGTGGGTTTTATGTTATTGCGAATTAAAGCATCTCATGCAATTTTGGGCAATGGGGGGTCATTTTCAGGTAATGGGAAGTCATTCTGAACGCATTCCGAACAGAATAGGAATTCACGTGAATTCGCTAAACTAGCGAATTCATGTGAATTCGAATTGGCTCCAATTGGCTCCATTAGCAATAAAGAGAAATTCTTCCCGTTTGATCAGGTCCTTTGTCTCCATTCCACTGGTATTCAGTTATTGAAAGGGTGCTTCTCAACAGGCAGCTCTTAGGTCAGCCAAACAAAAATACACTGAGCATAGAGTGATCAAATGTCCTCCTTTTCCAGGGCATGCCCTACATTTCAGCCTTCTGTCCAGGAGGAATTTCAAAATGTCCTCCATTTGGAGCATCGCTATGAAGCATGATTTTATATTTGTATATGCATTTTTTGCTTTTATTTTGTAATGTTCACCATTTTTCATGAATGTCCTATATTTTGCAACGCCTTGTCCTCCTTTGTGGTTAGGACATATATGGTCACCCTGACTGGGCAGCTATTAATCCTTCATGGATTAATTCCTGCTACAAAAAAAGATAGACAACATTGGAAATTATCACACGGCCGTCTTTGACAGTGATCCCACAAAAGGATCAGATCACTGTGCTATTGTCCTGTCATTGAATCGGCATTGCATTAACATGAACTCCCTTTATTGCAATATTCAGGGCAATGCTACTTCAATGCTGGGACAATGCTGGGACAATCTCAGGATCTGTGCAAAGTTGCTTGAAAGTCTGTCACACAATCATGGTCAGTTGCACTCTCCAGATGGGATAACGTCTGGATAAGTGTGATGTCATATGAAAATTTTCTCACGATTGTGCCATGAGAATGGGAAAAGGTTTGCATCTTAATTGCTCTTTATGGTTGTTCCACCCTTGTCTGATGATCTCCATTGTTTTGCCATTCTGTACAAATCTTATTTTTAAGGGAAGCCAACGATACTATAGAAACCACCACTCTTGTGCTTCCAAGTCTCAGGTCTAATCTGCACTACAGAAGTAATACATTTTAACACCCCTTTAACTGTCATGGCTCCATTCCCTGGAACACTTTGATGGAGGCACCAGACCTTTCTGACAGAGAAGGCTAACCATCTCACAAAACTATAAATCCTATAATTCTATATCATTGAGCCATTGCAGTTAAAGAGGTGTCAAACTGCATGAATTCTACAGTGCAGATTAGAATTTTGTAAATCAATAGTAAGATATTTTTCTGAACTCTGTTTTAATATTGGGGCTGTCTATCACAAAAAATGTCAGAAACAGAAATTGCGTCTCACCTTCTGTTGCCAGATCTGCACTTCCTTCCTTGAGCAGGTAAATCCATGATCTGGGAACACACTGGCCTGTCTTCCTGGGAAAGAAAGGCACAGAGAACAAAGCAGTTTATCACATGGGAGGAATTTCTCTCAGTTGCGAATGGAGCCAATTCGCAATTATGTGAATTCGCGAGTTTAGTGAATTTACATGAAATCTGATTGCGTTTGGAATACGTTCAGAATGATTTCCAATTTCGCAAAAATGACCCCCCCCCCAATTGCCCAAAATTGTGTGAGATACTCTAATACGTAATTATGTGAAACCCCATGATTGTGTTCGGAATGACTTCCCATTGCCCAAAATTGCATGAGATACAGTCATACGCAATAACGTGAAACCCCATGATTGCGTTCAGATTGCCATTGCATTATACCCCCAAATTCCGTCGTATGATAAACTCGAAAGTTATGTGTGGACGAATGGGCAAACTGGGAAATAATGCTGCAGATTATTTCAGGCAGGGTTGATGACAGGGATGTGGGTATAAAATCACAGATCATATCTATACAGTTATCCGTCCACATTTACAGACTTGACTTTTGCAGATTTTATTATTTGCAGTTTTAATTAATATCTTCTCTCTAGGAATCTCTAGGTCCTCCAGAACAACTCTGCCAGACATTGACCATAGAGTTGCACTGGAGAACCTAGACATTTTTAGAGAAACACTTATGTAGGCATTTGTAGATCCTCAAGCGTGATTCTATGATCAACTTCTGGCAGATGTTGACCACAAAGTTGACCTGGAGGACCTGGAGAGGTATTCTCTTAGGGGAAAAATAATAGTGTTTTTTATTTGTGGTTTTTCTATATTCACGGGGGTCCTTCACCCCTAACCCCAGTGAATGTGGAGGGACCACTGTATTTATTTTTAAACCTCTTTATTTTTTTGTCATTTCACTGTTTGACTGACATGAAATTCCATCAACATTTAAATTTAAATAACAAGGAAAACAGTACAGTGGGTCCTTGTTATCTGCAGGGGTTTGCTTCCAGGACCCCCTGTGGATAACCAAATCCATGGATGCTCAGGTCCCATTCAATCCAATGGCCTATCAAAATGGTGTATCTTATATAAGGTTTGCTGTTTTGGAATTTATGCTTTTTCTGAATATTTTCAAGCTGTGTATGCTTGTATAAAAGAGAAATCTGTGGATAAGGAGGGCTGACTGTATTTGTGTATCAACCTGAAGGACCTGAACAGACAAGTAGAGAACAGGAGATGTTTCATGTAGAGGGTTGCCATGAGTTGAGGTTGACTCAAAGGTAGTTAACAACAACAAACCTGTTTGACCAACCTGATATTCCATCAACATTTAAATTTAAATTTACAGTCTCAAGGAAAAGACTCCCCCTCACTGTTCCCATTCTTGGCAAATTTCTTTTGTAGCCTTTTCTCAAAAAAAGATGGATCGGACAGAGAGGAACAAACACATGAGTGGACTGAGTGTTTTATTTTAATCCTGTTTTCTCCAATAATAATAGTCATCATCATCATCATCATCATCATCATCATCATCACCACTCCTGAGAGATGTCCTTCCACCCTCTGTTTAAAAACTTCCAAAGAAGGAGATTCCCCCATACTCTGGAGATTTTCAGACAGGCAAAACTGACAGGCAAAAGAGGAGCTTTCCAGCCACTTTTCATTCACGAGAAACTCCCAATAATGACAGGATTATCATGACATCATGCTACGTCATCTGATAATCTCTGTGCAATTGCATGAAACTGATGGGAATGCTCCCATTACTTTTGTGTGTTTGAAAATTTCTTCCGAGGCAGTGTCTTCCACTGTTAAAACAGCTCTTACTGTCAGGAGGTTCTTCCTAACGTTTAGGTAGAATCTCTTGCCTGAGCTTGTTTCCATTGCTCTGTGTCTTGTTCTCTGGAGCAGCAGAAAACAAGCTTGGTCCATCTTCAGTATGACATGTCACCTCTTAACCTTCTCTTCTCCAGGCTAAACATCCCCAGCTCCTTAAGATGCTCCTAACAGGGCATCATTGGGTGGATGGAGGAACAGGGAATAGTAGCATGCATTTCAAGGTAGAGGATAGGTGGATTAGAGGAAGGGTCACTTACAGTCGGATGGCGGCCTGCAGTTGCAGCCGCTGTGGGTCGTTGCTTTGAGTCATGCTAAACAAAGTGCTGTCAGCGCTGGTGAATGTCCTCAGCGAGGAAGGGGATGATGAAGCGGCAGCTATGAAGAGCCATCTGCCAAGATACTGCAAAGGCAAGTTAATTGGGTTACTCTTGGGACCAACCTTGTTGTTGTGTGCCTTCAAGATGTTCCCAACTTATGGTGGTGACTCTAAGGCAAACCTATCACAGGATTTTCTTGGCAAGTTGCCATTGCCATCTTCTGAGTCTGAGAGAGTGTGACTTACCCGAGGTTTCCATGCATGCTACATACAAAGGTGACTTTAAAAAACCCTACTATGAACTGTTTTTCAAGGGATTACTCTTTCCCCAGCTCCTAGGGCTGGCAGGTCAGGACCATACCTGAACTCTCAGGGCTGAAACCTGAATAAAGGATTTGTGATTGCACAGGGGGCACATCATGGATGTTACAAGGTTGACATTACAAAGAGTGGCCTCTGGGAAGCATGATACAGTCTTCCTCAGTCACAGAGTTTTCTAATCACATTAACAACACCATGTAGGTACACATATATTTTCAAGGCAGTTCTCTTGCCCTGAGATTCATTCACCTTCTCTGGGGATTAGAGGAAGCGACCAAGCCCTGAGAACTTGCAACCCTGTCAGCTACACTACGGTCTCCATATTAATGGAACCCATATACATGGTTTCACTTACCCACATCCTAAAAATATGTTCTCTCTAGGCATTTCTAGGTCCTCCAGCATGATTCTACGATATGCTTGGGCTGGATGTTGTTCATTTCAATAAGGTTCACTGTTACCTGCAGTTTCACATTCGTGTTAAGTCTGGAAATGTATCCTCCACCAATACGGGGATGATACTGTACTGTCTTTTGGCTGACATACCTAGATCTTCTGTGGGGCAAAAAGACTTTGAGGAGAGACCCCAGGGGTTTCCCGACCCTCTTCGCTGTATACTTAGGCAAAAGCAAATCTGTAGTTCTTCGTAGCTTGTAATCTTCCTCATTAATATTTTTTGTCATAATGCCATTGTGATTCACTAACAAGATTTGACGGACTTTTTGAACGCTAACTAACCCCTTAACGGTCTAAAAGACCTCACCCAACCTTTTGAAAATGTAGGGCAAGAGACATGATTTGCATCTTTCTGGATCCTAATACATTCTATTCCATTCCCACAAATGAATAAATATGCTTTATAATTGAGGTCTTAATACCTCTCAGTGCTGCTTCCTAAGAAGTGGGTTTATATATCCATGAAAGCTCGTGCGAACATCAACCGTAAACTATATCAAAAACATTAATATGCTTTAAAACAATACCACTCTTACAGCACACTTTGTTCACTTTCACCAGTTTTGTCATTAATCGGATCAATCACTTTGTCCCCAAACTGCTGTACTTGTGTACATTGTCTCCACATGCGAACAAATGGGTTTATCTTTTCACCACTTCTCCGACCCAATGGAGAAGACTCAGCATTTATGCCACTTATTTTAGGACGATACCAATGCCATTTATCCACGTTTTTTAAAAGCTGATTCTTTTAATTTGACATAAACAGGCTTGTACACACTAAAGACCTTTATGGCGCTACCTGTAACAACTGACTTAACTGAAGCACCTGAATGTAATCTGCACTACAATGGTCTGCATACAAAACTGAAATTCTTGCTATAACACCCCACGAAGCTGATGAAGTAGGTTATAGTGTGCAACACGGTATACCATTATAAATAGTAAACTATTGGGGGTTTTGTTAGTTTGAGAAGGAACTGGATCTCAATAGCACCCATCTACATTCCTGCATTTGTTACACCCTGAATTTTTGTGGTTACCTGGTCTCGGTTTAGTTCACTAGCATTCAGCTTCGTGGGTTCTTCACACAAGGAGAGGGCATCCACAAAGGCCCTGTACAGGTAGAGAAAGTAGTACCACGGGACTTCCATTGGAAAAGTTACTGCTCGAGGTTTGCTCTGCGAATCAGCCTCTGCGCTCGCATCCGGTGAGGCTCACCTTTGCCCCAGGCTTGCTAAATGTTTAGCCCTCTGGGGTCTAGAGTCCATTCTGACCCTGTGGTTTGGCTCAAGCGGAAATTCAGATAGACCCAAGCGAGAGCAAAACCGGGGGCCAGAGAGCAAAGGAATGAGTGAGTCCAGCAGTATTTGAGATGATAGAAAATATGTACTCACTGACAGAGAAGGTCATATAAGGAGTAAGAGGGATTTTCTCTTAACTTGTCATTGTGTGTTGTTTCCAACTGATGGCAACCTTAAGGTCACTGAATTATCTTGGCAGGGTTTGTTTAGAAGCTTACAGTTGTAGGCCGCTTAGACACTGCTTAGGCGGTATGAAGCGGTATATAAATGAAGCGGTTTGCTTGACGGCTGTAATCCACTTTTATTCCCCACCGGAAAAGGCAGAATAGAAATAAATCCTATTATTAGGATTATTATTATTATTATTATTAGAGGGGTTTTGCCTCTACCTTCCACTGACTTGCCCAAGGTCACCTAGGACTTTATTACATGGGCAAAATCGGAAGGTTAACTGAGTGGGAATCCAGGGTTATCCAATGTATTGCATGTAAATTCGCAAAAGACTTTCACACGATGTCGCACGCGAACAGGCTGCATCCCAAACAGAAACATGTGAGAATAGCTTGTTTTGCAAAAATACCAAATTTGCAAGTCCATTTCCATCATAAATCCACGTTCAATTCGCAATTGCATTAGTGTGAAAGGCATTTCTAGTTCAACCATGGGACCACCATCCCCCATGAGAAGCAAACATCAATTCCCATGACCCTTTTTGTTGCGAGTTTGTTTTTGGTACTTCTTTCTCTTCCCTGACTGCCAAGAGGAAAGCAGCCGTTTTTCAAGGAGGAAAGTGCAAAGGGTAGGGGTGTGTGTGTTAGTGGTGAGGGAAGGATGAGGAGCCTGAGCATGCCTCCTTATTCTTGTCCACCTCTAATTCAGGGTGTTTCCTTGGGTCCTCATTATGGACCTTATCAGACATCGGAAATTGGAAGTATAATCCAATGGCAATCCGAACGCAATCATGGGGTTTCACGTTATTGCGAATTAAAGTATCTCACGCAATTTCGGACAAAAGGGAAGTCATTTTGAACGCAATCATGGGGTTTTACGTTATTGTGAATGAAAGCATCTCACACAATTTTGGGCAATGGGGGGTCATTTTGGGGAAATGGGAAGTCATTCTGAACACATTCCGAACGCAATGGGAATTCACATCAATTCGCCAAACTAGCGAAGTCACGTGAATTCAAATTGTCTCCATTCGCAATAAAGAGAAATTCCTCCCATCTGATAAGGTCTGTAGACTCGTATAGACTCTGACAGCCTGTTCTCACATCCATACTTGTCTGCAATGTCCATTCTGATCAATGATTTATCCAAGGTTGGTACAGGAAACCTTTGACTATTTCAGTTTCCTCATGGCCTGACCCTAAACGTTGCCGGTTCATATTGACAGAAGCGGTTGTGAAAGTGGTTTAGTTAATAGTAAGAGGGATGCGTAGGCTTAAGTGGTGATGATGAGGCAACAACACCCATTTTGCGCAGGGTTTAATCATAGAATCATAGAATCATAGAGTTGGAAGAGACCCAAAAGGCCATCCAGTCCAACCCCCTGCCATGCAGGAACTCCAAATCAAAGCATCCCCGACAGATGGCCATCCAGCCTCTGCTTAAAGATCTCTAAGGAAGGAGACTCCACTACCCTCCGAGGGAGTGTGTTCCACTATCGAACAGCCCTTACTGTCAGGAAGTTCCTCCTAATGTTGAGGTGGGATCTCTTTTCCTGCAGTTTGCATCCATTGTTCCGCGTTCTAGTCTCTGCAGCAGCAGAAAACAAGCTTGCTCCCTCCTTAATATGACATCCCTTCAAATATTTGAACAGGGCTATCATATCACCTCTTAACCTTCTCTTCTCTAGGCTAAACATCCCCAGTTCCCTAAGACGTTCTTCATAGGGCATGGTTTCCAGACCCTTCACCATCTTAGTTGCCCTCCTTTGGACACGCTCCAGTTTCTCCACATCTTTTTTGAATTGTGGTGCCCAGAACTGGACACAGTATTCCAGGTGGGGCCTGACCAAAGCAGAATAGAGTGGCACTATAACTTTGCTCTGCAGCGGCAAAGTTCCCTGCTTTGAA
Source organism: Urosaurus nigricauda (assembly GCA_034509955.1). Taxonomy (NCBI): domain Eukaryota; kingdom Metazoa; phylum Chordata; class Lepidosauria; order Squamata; family Phrynosomatidae; genus Urosaurus; species Urosaurus nigricauda. The sequence goes on along the minus strand of JAOEGL010000002.1, from coordinate 315,651,239 downwards.
GCACAGTCTTGATTCATACGCACATGAGTTTCCATTGATTAAAAGCCATGTATCACAGGAAGTGTTGAGGCCAGGCTTATATTTAAATAGAAATACTTATAGTCACCCTATAAGTAGGGGGGGGGGGGAATTGAGATATCGACCCCGATCTGTGTGGAAAGATTGTTATCCTGGATCCCGAACAGAGCAGCCTGGCAGTCTGTCTCAGGAGCAAAGAGAGAACAACTTTATTGATAGGATTCCAACATTTATAAGCTTGCAAGGCGACGTTACAGATGACTGAAAATTCACATTTACATTACTGAGATTTCTCACAACTTCATTCAGTGCGTGTGTCTACTTGGTGTTAGTTTATTTAAAAGAGAACAATTGAGCATTTATGTGAACATGTCTTCATCATTGAGATCATCTAGTCTGACCCCAAGAGGCAGGGCAAAAACACATGGCAGAAATAATCCAGATTCAGACCGCTTTAACTGCCCTGGATCAATGCTAGGGAATACATGAGGTATTCAGCCTTCTCTGTCGGAGAGCTCTGCTGCCACAATGAACTACAATTCCCAGGATTCCATAGGATGGCGCCATGGAGGTTAAAGGGGTGTCAAAGTGGATTATTTCCACAGTGCGGACGCAGCCTAGACGGCCCGTGGCAAGATTATTTCTGATGTTAATTCTGATGTCTAATTATACACATATAATTATGGAATTATTATGGAATTATGGAATTAACCGTCTAATTAAAAAGAATAATTGTAAGCCGCTCTGATAGCCTTGAAGGCTGAAGGGCGGGGTATAAATACTTTAATATAAAAAAAAAAGAATGTAAAGACTATAGCATGTAATGTAATATGTCACTATATTAATTATAAATATAATTATAATAATTTATAATTATATAAATATAAATTATATAAATTATATATCTATATATTATATAATATAAATTATATACTCTATATTAAATATATTATATATTTATATATATATATATATATTATAAATTATATAAATTATAATTATATATAAATTATATAAATGATATATATATATATACATATTATATGTAATTATATAATATATATTATAAATGATATATAATATGTATCATTATAATTTAATATATATTATAAATGATATATATATATATTATATAAATTGATATAAACTTGTAATATATATGATTATATGATTATGATATATGATTATATAAATTATATAAATTAATAATATATATATATATAATTATATATTATATAATTTATAATTATATAAATATAAATTATATAAATGATATATATATATATATATATATTATATTCTCTATATTATATATATTATATATTTAATTTTAATTATATATATTATATATATATTATAAATGACATATATATCAATTTTATAAATTGATATAGAATTGTAATATATATTATGCATAATATATATATAATTATATATTATATAATTTAAAATTATATAAATCTAAATAATATAAATGATATATATATATATTATATACTCTATTACAAATATTATATATTTATAAACTTGTAATATATATGATTATATAAATTATACATATATAATTATATATTATATAATTTATAATTATATAAATACAAATATGATTATAATAATGTAATATTAACGTAATGTTATGTAAAGTAAAGACTGACAAGATTACTGTATATCACTATTTGTAACGTATTATGTAATTTAATTACAAAATGCATTACAAATAGCGATATAACCTTCTCAGTCTTTAAAAGACCAGGGGACCCTATGCACAAAAATGGCGGCTCTCAGTTGCTAGGAAACAGGAGAGAGAATGATGGACGGGTAACGGTTCTTCCTTTTGAATTCGCGGCGGCGTTCCAACCGAAACAAAGATGGCGGACTAAGCCCTGGCCGGCTTCACCTCGGGCGACTTGCCCTCAACTGTCATGGCGGACGAAGGTTGGAAGGCGGCCATCACGCGGCTATCAGAACGTCAATGACGTCACAAGGGAAAAAAAACTCGCGCCGAGTCTAGTGACCATTGCGCATGCGCGACGCTGCTAAACCAGCGCCTTAATGACGTCACAAGGGGAAAGGCCCCCGCTAAGCGTCAAGGTGACCAATGCGCAGGCGCGAAGCTGCTGAGCCGTCGCGTTAGTGACGTCATAAGGGGAAAAAAGGACCCCTGCTCTGCCTCAAGAGACCAATGCGCTTTTATCAACTGTATTATTAATCTTTTATTAACCATATTTATTAGAGTTAGTCTTGATCCCAAAAATAATTCATATCGTATTTCTAAGCGGGAGAAAAAAAGACAGCCGTGAAGGTTGACATTTCTAGGCAAAATATTTGAGCAGGCGGTATCTTAGACACCTACAAATAAGGAAACGGAAATAGCAGGGGGCCTTAGCGAGATGGACGCGCATGCGCACTACGCATAGAAAGGGAACCGGGGCGCCATAGTAAGTGGGAACGAAGGCGGTAGGACCGGGTGAGGGCTGCGGTTGCTTCGGTCCCGCCGGCCGCTTCTTAGTCGGGAAAGGATCAGCATTGAAGGAATTATCCCCTCCTTTCACTTGTGGTTGTTGCCGCCGCTTCGAGAACCGGAAGTTCCGCCATTTTTAAACCGAACCGTAGAGATAAGAAAGTCTAGAGTGACGCAGGGTGAGTTTCCGGTTGGTGAGTGTCAGTCTGTACTATTCATATCTCTAGGTAGAGGGAGCGCGGCCTGCTTCCGGCCAGGGACCCGTTCTTGTTTCGCTTGACCGGAAGTCCATGTTTTTCCTTCCTCCGAAGCCGGAAGTGAAGGGGTTTCCTCTCTTCCAAGACGGACCCGAGAGAGGACTCAGGTAGGGACCCGTCAGCGCTCTCTCTGCGACCGAAAAGGCCAACGCGATTCTAGGCTGCATTTATAGAAGTATAGCGTCCAGATCAAGGGAAGTTATAGTGCTGCTCTATTCTGCTTTGGTCAGGCCCCACCTGGAAGACTGTGTCCAGTTCTGGGCACCACAATTCAAAAAGGATGTGGAGAAACTGGAGCATGTCCAAAGGAGGGCAACTAAGATGGTGAAGGGTCTGGAAACCATGCCCTATGAGGAATGACTTAGGGAACTGGGGATGTTCAGCCTGGAGAAGAGAAGGTTAAGAGGTGATATGATAGCCCTGTTTAAATATTTGAAGGGATGTCATATTGAGGAGGGAGCAAGCTTGTTTTCTGCTGCTGCAGAGAACAGGACTCGGAACAATGGATGCAAGCTCCAGGAAAAGAGATTCCACCTCAACATTAGGAGGAACTTCCTGACAGAAAGGGCTAACCAATCCTGCCAAGAAAGCCCTGTGACAGGGTTGTGTTCAGGTCACTATAAGTCAGGAAAGACCTGAAGGCACACAACAGAAGGAAATAAACTATGCATCCGCGGCCTTTGTTTATCCAGTCCTTTCCTTTAAATATCTCCTTCACTGTGTGTTTTTCTGCTGTAATACTGTCAGTTGTAAAGTCAGTACTGGATACCTTCAAGGTATTTGATATTTACAAATTGTTTGGGAGAGCTTTCTCTGTTTCTGTTTCTTGGTGAGGTTTGTTACGATCAGCCTTCGTTTTGGGACATGGAAAGTATAAAGCTCAGAAAATAAGACCAAGTAGAGGTTTTGCTGAATTGCTAAATATAAGGCCTCCCCCCAAAAGTAAGACCTAGCAAAGTTTCTGCATATATATATATATATATACATTATATAATAAATGCTACTCCTTTGTCCAACAATAAATGTGAATTCTTCTTCATGGAAAAATAAGACATCCCCTGAAAATAAGACCTAGCGCATCTTTGGGAGCAAAAATTAATATAAGACACTTCCTTATTTTTGGGGAAACAGAGTACTACTGAATAACGGTTAAGATGAAACTCATTAGCTTAGGCTTGTGAGGCTAAACTTTTTACAACGTAGGAGACATTGTATATTGTGAGGACAGGGGAAAAAACCCTCTTGACTCCACACAAAAGATATATATATAGATCTGATAATAAAGGACACTGTAAAAACATTAAGGAAGATTTCAGTCTTTTCCAGGAGCCCGGGATGCAGTAGAGAAATGTTGTCCCGTTTCGTGTTAATCCGGGAGGCTGTGACTCACATAAGGCTGCCCAGTGAGCTTTACGGCTGAGCAGGGGTTTAATAAACTAATCTCTGTCAGAAGAGATGATAAGTACTTGGGTTGTGTGCCATGCTTTACAAATGGTACGGGCGACCAAGGAGACGGAAACGGGTAATAAGTCTTAAGCAATCTGACTGAAATAGTGGTCTCTGAAAACCTTAAAGTAGCACTGTATCGGGCAGAGATGAGCCTGAACAACCCTGGTCCCAGCCACAGTTACTCAGTAGTGAGTCCCTTCTTTCCCATATACTTCCTCGGGAATATATTCATTTACAACCTTAATTTTCTGTTTTACTAGAAGGAGGACTTTTTGTGGGAAATGGTGGCATGTGAACTACTGTCTTTTGCTGTTTTATTATTAGAATCGTAGTATCATAGAATCATAGAGTTGGAAGAGACCCCAAGGGCCATCCAGTCCAACCCCCCTGCCATGCAGGAACTCCAAGTCAAAGCATCCCTGACAGATGGCCATCCAGCCTCTGCTTAAAGACCTCCAAGGACGGAGACTCCACTCTGAGGGAGTGTGTTCCACCGTCGAACAGCCCTTACTGTCAGGAAGTTCCTCCTAATGTTGAGGTGGAGTCTCTTTTCCTGCAGCTTGCATCCATTGTTCCGCGTTCTAGTCTCTGCAGCAGCAGAAAACAAGCTTGCTCCCTCCTCAATATGACATCCCTTCAAATATTTAAACAGGGCTATCATATCACCTCTTAACCTTCTCTTCTCCAGGCTGAACATCCCCAGTTCCCTAAGTCATTCCTCATAGGGCATGGTTTCCAGACCCTTCACCATCTTAGTTGCCCTCCTTTGGACACATGGCTCCAGTTTCTCCACATCCTTTTTGAATTGTGGTGCCCAGAGAAAGTATTTTAAATGGAAAGATGAGCCTTATATGCTTCTTTGCAGGAACTCATAATGTTGCTCATTTTAACTACTTTCTCGGTTGGTTAATCAGTTGTAAAGTGAAAGGACTGGAAAACTGTTTCTCAAAAATGGGAGGTGGGGGTTTCAGAGTCGAAATGAGTTTTCCTTACCCAAGTTCTCTCTCTCTCTAGGACTGACACCTGGGAGTGTCTTTAATACACCACGGAAAGGTCTCGTATTAGTCTATAAACAGCCGCTTGTCTGGTCATCTGAGGTTAGTTAGAATTATCTAACTAACTAACAAGCATTACGGAGGTTTTAGATTACAGTGTAGGGAGATGTATAAGCTGATGAACCGGTACATTTTGTGGCCTTTAAGGAGGGAAGGCGAGCCTACCAATAATTTCCTCAGTGAAATATGAGAGGAAGAGATTTCCGGTCCATTTCCCCCCATATTATATTATATATATATTATATCTCACTACATTTTGGAGGGCTTTCTCCAAGGTATGTATAAATTGGAGCGTTTGAGGGTGCTTCTTTGGTAATCCCACAGTATATAATAAAACTCATTACCTTATGCTTGTGGAGGTAAGATTTTGACAGCGTGGGAGACACTTAAATTCCTTGACTAAGGTGCGTGTCTGTATCTCACTTTGCATGCAGAAGCAGAAACATTTAGTGCGTGACAGGAACAAAAACAAACCCTTAATAAATGGACGTGCCAACACCTTAAGCATACAAGGAATATGTGCAAATAATGGGGAAACGGGCAGATATGATGTCAGGAGAAGAGGCAAGAGCAAAGGAAAGGCAAAGAAAGAAACTGGGGATTGTTTCACTGTAATGTAGCCCAAGAAACCTTAATTTACAAACAACAAGGACCGCAAATTTTGTAATGTTGCATATAGAAACAATTTCTAAGGTGTAGAAACAATTAAAGTACTGCATTGTTGTAGATCGAAAGCATAGTCAGCCCTCTTTATCCACAGATGTTTTATCCACGGATTCAACCATCCACGATTTGAAAATATTTTTAAAAATAAAATTGCAAAAAGGAAACCTTAATCTTGCCATTTTATATAAGGGACACTATTTTAATGATGATGATGATGATGATGATGATGATGTTTTATTTATACCCCACTCTTCAGCCAAGGCTATCAAGGCATTTTACTATGCCATTGTATTTAATGGGACTTTAGCACCCCCAGATTTTGGTATCCGTGGGGGGGTCCTGGAACCAAACCCCATCAGATACTGAGGGCCCACTGTAATATTTTGTTCTTGTGTTGTATGTTTTATCATACAGGATGAGAACTCATCCCTAGAGCAAGCATGAGTACTGTATAATTAGGTTACACGTAGCACATAGCATCTCTGTCTTCAGAGAGAAAACCTTTGTGTTTACTGTTTTTTATCTGTAGGGATACATCATTACCTCTATACATCATTACATCATTACCTCTCCTTCTTTTAAATAAATAAAATGTGGCCTGCAAGTGGAGGGAGACAAAAGAAAGGCACCTTTGGGACGGGTGTCTTGTGGGATAGGGCAGAGTTGGGTAAACTACTTTTTGGTGCTACAATTCCCCCCATGCTCCAACTATCTGAGGGATTCTGGGAGTTGTAGTCCAAAATGTAACTTTCCCAAGCTTTGTGTTAAAAGTCCAGGTCATCTGATATGTAGAAGGTTTATCATTAGATGGCATACATGGGGATGCAGCCAAAAGGCCCTGTGAAATACCTGTGCCTCATTGAAACAGCATTTTAGAATAATGTGTTAAAATGTTGCTGGGTATTGCTCTTATCGTTAATAATTATTTTGTCTTATTTTTTGCCTTTCAGCCCCCCGTGCTTGTATGAATTTTTTGTGTACATAAACACCCAATTTGCCAGCTGTATGTACACTACTCACCTGTCAATAATGGGCTCTAATCTGTCAGAGTTTATGTTGCAATAAACATGTTCATCTTTAAGATGTTAGGATGCTCTGCTTTCTTTTTGGTTCTCTCCCTGTATCAGAAGGATGTGATTGGTTTTAAAATAAAAATAAAAAACAGCACTATTAAGGGGTGAGAAGAGATGAAAGATCTTTTAATCAAATCCATACATTGGAACTTTTCTGGATACAAATGTCTTTGATGATTTAATCAGTGAGGCCAATTTCTCATGTGGGATGACCATTGAAAGGCAGTGAAGGGCCCACCTTTCTAATTTTAGGAGAATAGAAAAGATAAGTACATAATCGGTATCAAACAGAACAGTTTGCCAGATGGTAATATGGCTGCTGGCTGTGTACAGAGTTTTGTTTGATTTGAGCTGCACGTTCCTTACTCAGGCAAGGGGACATCTGCCACATGAAGCTAGTGACCTTTGTGAATACTTGGTACACATCACTTGTGTTTCCCTGTTCTTAGGAACAGAACACCGATCTTCAAAACAAGTTTGTACCACAAAAAAAGAAATGTATTTATTTCATGTATACATTGCCATTCCTTCAAAGAGCTTGAGGAAACAGTTGTGAGCATGGACCCAGGCCATGTCATACTTCGTTTATCTGTTGCTCATCTGTCTCCCCTCTTCCATTGCTTTTCGGTATTTTTCTCTTAATAATAATAATAACAATAATAATCTCTATTTATATCCCGCTTCTCTGTTACAAACAACTGAAGCGGCTTACATGTTAAAATTCTCTAAAATTCTTTACAATATACCATACATTATATATATAGTATCCCCAGCTCCCCCTACAACAGGAATTAAACATATTACAATTAAAATAATCTATTAAAATAGACAATTAAAATCAAATCTAGAATTCAGACTAAACAATGGGCAGTGTAATAACGCGATACATGAAGGGAAAGAAGGATTGATTAACATTAATTAATTAGTCTAAACTAATCACACAGAAACGCAGCTGATGAGGATGTAATTTTTCAAAGATCAGTCCAGAAAGGTTGAGTAGGCATGCAGCATTAAAAAGTATTATGCTTCTCTACCTCCTGGCTGGAAAATGAAATATCTAGAATTCTCATGCTGTCTCCCTTAAGTATATTCCTTAACATAATGTAGTATTTTAAAATTTATAGCTCAGTTATTCATCACATAGATATATGTGCCTGGAAATCCTTTGTAGACTTTATTAACTTTCTCAAAATAATATCATGCGATATGTTTGAGCAAAGAAAATGTTGTTGACTTTTGAGAACCTTCAGGTTTGCTGGGAATTCTCTTGTTGCAACTTTGATGAAGGTTATCGGTTTTCCTATTTCTCACAGGAGAATTGAAGGCAGCATTTGACAAGGCACCATGGCGGAGCCAGAAAACCTCGAAGTGATGGTGAAAACCTTGGACTCACAGACAAGGACCTTCACAGTTGAGGAAGAGGTAAGATGTCTTAAATTGGAATTGTAGCGCTAGATGGCGAAGGGCTCTGCCTGAATAGATGCTACAAAAAACCACAGCGGATAATCTTTGATATCTTAAAGACCAAATAGTTTTATTTGTTGGACCATTCAAGTTTCCTAAGGCTTTAGCCTTTGTTAAGGAAGCAAAAATATTTAAATATCAAAAATACCAAAGCTAAGCCTATTAGGGGCTAGCTTTAAATCAGCAGAGTAGCAGAAATGCCCTTGCCTAACGGTGCTTCTCTGAGAACTGACACTGATTCAAAAACAACACAAGTAGCTTTCAGTTTAAACTAAAGTTTACTAATGGTTTGAATCTACATATTGCATAGAGGCTATATCTTAATCTAGCTAATGAATAGCTCAGTTTATCTCACCATCTTTCCAAAGAAAGTTGAGAGAGAAGGAAGATGGAAAACCCAACAGGGCAGGAGAAGAAAATCTTTGTGTGTGAGAGAGAGCTACCCAGGAGAGGGAGTGACCCGAATTATATGGTTTGTCTACCAGTTTGCAGTTACTGCCTTGTGATTCAGTAGGAGCAGACAGGATGTTAGCAGAGGGGAGATGTTAGGATTTGCATGCAGGAAAATCTATCTATTTAAGGAGAGGAAGAGAGAATACAAAAATCTTCCAGCACTATTTAGCCCAAGCCGGATGGAGTATTGCCCAAGTTGGCAGATATTTATAGAAAAGCTTGGGTGGGAAGGAGATCTGCTGAAATAGAAAAACAAAAGGTGCAAATGTAGATTCACATTAACAAGAATAGTTCAAGAAACAGTTTTTCAAAGGGAACAAGGATGTCCTAGCAGAGATGACCACATGTATTGTGATGGAGAGCCTCCTTGTAAATCCAAGCAATGTATCCTGTGGTCTTGTGAGTTTGGCCTTTTTTAGTCTAAGCAGACATTTCCTCTGTACCATCTCAAAGAAACATGTAAACCTGATTACTGTAACACCTACAGCTTTTCCTATTTGCTTTTTAAAAAACCATCTTTGGCTGATGAAGAAGCTTATGGAGCTTCTAAAGCTGGATGAAGAATTCTGTTGCTTGTTAGTTGGCCCTATAAATGTCCCCCCCCCCCCCCACACACACACAATAGGGGCTTTGGAGCAGTACAGCATTCATATATCCAATTTTGAGTGGCCATGCTGGCCTACAGATTCTGGGAGTTGTAACCCAAAAAGTGACTTGCATGTTCTGGAAATGTTTGAAAGTGGCATAGTCACTACTGGGTATATAATGCTTCAGGCCAGTGAAGGAGAAGGTGGCCCCAAAAAGTGACAAATGAGTTTGTGGGGATAGAAGAGGGAAGGAGTTTCCTGTTGGACCTTCTCAGTTTTACTTCTGTTTTGCAGATCACTGTGAAGGAATTCAAGGAACATATTGCCAGTTCAGTCAATATCCCCTCAGAGAAGCAGCGTCTCATCTATCAAGGCAGAGTCCTGCAAGATGACAAGAAGTTGAAAGAATACAGTGAGTGGAGAGTCCAGAAGAGGCTGTAGATCTGGATGAGGCGGATAGGAAGAGCTTGGGGAAGGACCTGAGATATTCTTCTTTGATGAGGGCAAAATTATAGTTGTGAAGCACATTGAAAAATGCTGCATCCTTCCCCTGCTCTCCTAGTTACATGTCAGAGTTAAATGTCAGTACGACATAATTGTAATGTTCCAGGATTGTATTGGTGGTTGTTCCTACCTGCCAGGGATCAAGTGCATGCTGTTTGCAGAGCTTGGAAAAGTTACCATTTTGAATGGTGATTCCAGAATCATCTGACCACTGTCAGCATGCGCAATTATAGTAGCAGTATTCTAAAAAACTAACTGTTCTAAGCTCTAATTTTGTGTAAGGGTCATCTTCAGTGTGTAAAACCAAGCACAATGAGAGCAGCCTTGGGAGCCAGTGTCTTACATTGTCTGTGTAGAGCATAATCACGCAGCATGCCTAGCTCCCTGTCTTTCTTCCCTAACAACAGGCAAGCCCCACTGCTGTTGTTGGGGTAAGAGGGACTCCTTTTCCATCCTTCTGCAGTTTGCTGCAGATGCATGTAGAAGAAGAACAATGCCTGTCTCTTGTGCAAATTGCAGGAGAGTAGCAAGGCAGCCCTTGCTGCCCACTTGCCTTCCTCCCATTGTAGTACCAGCTTCTGGCTTTGCAGCTGTGAGGAGGAAGAAGTTTTGGACAAGTCTCAAAAGGCTGGAGAATTTTCAGTAATGTAGTCAGTAATACCCTTCTCCCCTCATTGCGATTTTAAAAAACCTAGCATAGTTCTACATACGCTTTTTTGGAAACATACATCTAGAGCTTGGTAGTGGTGGTGATAGGACGGCTTCAGAGTGAGTGATTTTGAACACAGGGCTGGGAGGGGAAAGGCTTAAGTATTTCCTCTGCCACTTTTTTGTTTATGATACATTTCCTGAGGGTATAATGTGTAGTTTGCCACTCAGACCTTGTCTGGACTGCAAGAATAACTGATTGACTCTGTGTTAATTGCCACAGCTCAGTGATATGGAATTCATAGAATCATAGAGTTGGAAGAGATCCCAAGGGCCATCCAGTCCAACCCCCTGCCATGCAGGAACTCCCAATCAAAGCATCTCCAACAGATGGCCATCCAGCCTCTGCTTAAAGATTGGGATTTGTAGTTTTGTGAGATATTTAGCCTTCTCTAATTTTTTTGTGGGTTTGTTTGGGCTATGTGGCCAGATTCTAGAAGAGTTTATTCCTGACGTTTCAGAGAAGATGCTAGCCACAGAGGCTGCTGAAACATCAGGAATAAACTCTTCTACAACATGGCCATATAGCCTGAAAAAAACACAAAAAACTATGGATGTTGGCTGTGAAAAGCTTTGACTTCACATTAGTCTTCTCTGTTAGAGAGCTCTACAACCAAACTACAAATCCCAGAATTCCTTAGCATTAAGCCATAGCAGTTAAAGTACTATCAGATTACATTATTTCTGCAGTGGAAATGCAGCCTCAGATTACTACTATTTCAAGATTAAAATGAAATACAACCCAGTGGCTGCAGTCTTGGTAGTGATTAATACTTACATGTAACTGTGGGTTACATGCTTATATGTCTTTTTTTGGATGGGGCAAAAGGACTGTTCTGTGGTCCTTTGTGTCCCATCCAGAACTTCCTACCTGCAAGTCTTGCACTACTACTGCTTAACATCAGGGGGCAGATGACTGAAAGGAGGAAGAAATGGTTGGTCTGGACTGCATGGAGAAGAGAAAGAAAGGGAAGGGGAAAGAAAATGTGGATATGTTCCAGCTGGGATTAGCTCCTCTTTTCCCTTCACCTCTCATCTCATATCAGGTGTTCTTCCTACTTTTAGTTCTCTCAGTTACAGTTTCCAGAGTCTCTAAGACAGATTGATACTGGTTGTCCTAGCCGTAGGGAATGAGTTGATTTTTGAGCATCTTGTCTAAAGAATATAACCTTTTGCTCCCGGGAATACGAATGCAACATTGCAGCCATAGCTTTGCAGGCTTGGATGCTAGGGAGATCCAGATTGAAATTCCTGCATAAGCACAAAGTTCAGTAACTAGTTTTGGACTCATCACTCTTGGACACCCTGTCTTTTTCTGACTTGTTGTGGGAGGGAAATGATTTTGATTTAAAAAAAAATCTTAACACACAAATGCTCTCTAATTTTATGGGCAGATGTTGGAGGCAAAGTCATTCACTTGGTGGAACGCGCACCTCCCCAGACACAATCGCCTTCTTCAGGAGGTCCATCTGGAGCTGGTTCATCCTCTATTCCTCACAATGGTGCCGGCCCCCGGGGGACAGGCCCCACTGTCCACGACCGCAACGCCAACAGCTACGTCATGGTGGGAACCTTCAACTTACCAGTAAGCATTATGGACCCGCAGCCACCCACGCAAGTGAGTTTTAGCCAGAAAGGTGCAGCACTGCACGGGAAGGGGGAGTTGTGTGTCTCCCCAGAATTGCTTTAAGAGGCACCCCTCCCATAGAAAGAGAAGGAGTTTCCTTTTGTCATGCTCTGCAGACTTAGGGGTGGAAGTGAGGCAGAGCTTTAATGGTTGCTTTCTTTTAGACCACATTTCCAACCTCTAGGAGTAGGGGACGGCAGCCTGTGGGGCCCTGTGCTGGTGTGAGGGGCTTTAGTGGTGCACTTCTTTTCTGTACCTATGCAGAGCAAACTCCTGCACCACCCTTGACATCAAGGGTGTCTCTAATCCCAGATGTTCCCTTCTTAAATATTTGTATAGTAATAATATAGGCATCCCCCTACCTGGTGCATTTTTGTCCATCTCCTTCCTCGCCTGCTTTATTGGACAGGCTCCTAGGTCTGCCAAATAGGGGCAAAGAAGGGCTGGGGATCATGCCAGGCAGAGGGCGGGTCAACGCAGCCTCATCTTCCTTTTCTCCTGCTTCTTGGGATACCTAAAGGTCTGTGTCTAGAATAAGGAGTGGCAGCCCCAATTGTACATCTCCAGGGGCTCATTTGGTAGTGATTTCTCTTTCTCTGTTGATTGGATCACACTAGCAGCCTGCTTGTCATAGCTGGTTCTCAGGGGCGGCCAGATATTGTTTTGGGGTGGTGGTAATGTGGTGGGAGATCATCAAAGTAATGCAAGGCTGCCTCTCATATATCATATATACTGGACTATTAAGTCAACTTCATGTACATTTAGGGGACAAAATTACAGATTTTGATATGACCCGTGGATAAGTTAAGGGTAAAACTTTAGGGATATGAACCAAGGATCTAACGAATGAAGGAAAGGAAAACAATACCAAAAAAACTTCAAAAATTCTGGCAGGCATGTTTGTGATCATACAAACAGATGAGAGAATAGAGAAGGGGAGGTCAGTGCTTCCAGGACAGACTACACTTTTGCCTTTCACCAGGAGATGGTTCCTTTTTAAAATAAGAGCTAAAGTACAGCATTTACATTGATCCAGGTCAACTCAGGGTTTTTTGGGTCAATGTTTTGACTAAATTTTAAAGATTTATATGTGAGTATATGCAGTAGGCTTTGTAATATGATTTGAAGATGATTGTTAGTCTCCTTAAGCTTGTCTTCTGTTCTCACAGTCATGTACAGTATTGCTCAGAAATAAAACCAATTGAGTTCTGTTGTGTTCATTTCCCTCACATATATATGAGATTGCAGCCTCAGTATGCCAGTGCACTTAACAAAATACACATTTAAAGGATATGTTTTGGGCATGAAAAAAAAATCAAAATAAGAAAGACCCTGGAATCATGATCTGAAATGAGTTAATGGGGTCAAATCTGAAAAACTGCACCTCTCCATAATCCTACATCTGGATAAGAGTAGCAGGGCTTATATATAGCAGCACAGTGAATCTGGGTTCACATTTCACTGAATCCCTGCTTTTGTTGTTGTTGTTGTTTTTTAAAAAGCAAGTTTCTTATCCTTATATCTATGCTGTTAGCCTCAAAATGTATGCACATAATACTTCTAAACTCTCAGCAGCCCAAAGATTGGCTGAGTAGAGTGGCATTGCTTTTATGTATTTATGTGTGTTCCATAGCCTGTTGCCTGTTCAGTACCTAGCAAGGCAAAACAAATAATATAAAAATTGCATTGTTCATATGACTCTCCTGTTTCTGCCTTCCTCATGCGGAATTTGGCTTTTGTGGACAGTGCATTTTTCTAAAGTGTAATAATATATCTTGACCAAGTGAGAATTATACAAGGAGAAAACTCCATCACAAATCCAAGTGTAATTTTTTTCTTAGTCTAGTATCTTGCAAGTGTTGGATAATGATTCTGTGATACTATGTCAGAATAGATAAGAGACAGTGGAACCCCTGATAGATATGATACTTTGATCTCCTGGGTTTCTTTGTCTTTCTTTCTGCTCCATTTTGGTATTTCTCTTTTCTCCTTCATCTCCTGCCTTCCTGTTTTCTTTTTATTTCTTTTTAATTTTTTCCCCATATCTCTTCCTTTTCTCTCCCCCTGCTTTCCAAAGAGCGATGGATCGTCTGTGGACGTTCATATAAATATGGACCAGGCTCCCATACAGGTACAAGTGGGGCAGAAAGGCTGGAAGTGATTGGGTTAATGAGGCCTCTGTGTGTGTGTGTGTGTGTGTGTGTGTGTTTTAGCTGTTCTGAAAAAAACCGGAGGGGCCATAAACCATACATATGAGTAATGTTTTACATATTTTTGGGGTGGAGTTTGAATATATGAAAGGAACTGCTCAACAAGTATTGGATATTTTAAAGTGTAATCTTCCATGAGACAGTATATATCACAAAGGGGGTCGGTTGCTAGTATGTGGCAGAACCTTTTTCTTCCCCAGTCCTGTAGGAGCCAACTGAGTAGGTTTCTCTGTGTCTCTCTCACACATGTACTCGCATGCAATTTCCCCAGCTTCATCTAGGATCAAGCCCCTTGCCTCATTACCCTTGCCTAGAGTGAGCTTGTGCTCTCCCTCTCCAGTGAATTGATGTGGCCTAGCGTCTTCTGATGCCCTCACTGAATAGGATCATCAATTCAGGAGGAAGCAGCAGGGAACAAATGCGTCCAGTTGTCCCTTGCGGTGGCCCAGGCCAGTGGTTGGTAGTTCACCTCAATTTGAAATAGTTGGGGTACTGGTTCCATGTGTCTGCCCCTTGATAATCAGATGATGGAGAAGACTGACCAAGGGTGTGGTTGGAGATAATGGAGTGTGCAGGCAAGCCTGCCAGACCAGGATACAGTTAGTTCCCTCCTTTGTCCAGTGCCTGCCTACCATATTACCAGCTAGTGCAGTATTTGTGAAGGCTGCTGAGGGAAAGATGCCAGACACCTAATGGTGATGATTTATTTGAATTATGTGCCATTCTTCACCATCAGAGCTTGGGGTGGTTAAAGTCTACTCAAAAACACAACCAACGATAACAAAATGATCTAAAGTCACAAAACTAAGAGTACAAGTTGTACATTTAAAGTTACAAATATCTAAAATCATTAATTAAAGTGCCTGCTCAAGTACAATGGCCTGGATCCTGTTTGTGCAACGGACTATAATACAAATGGTTTGACATTGTCGCCACTTGCTTAATGAGGCCCACCAGATCTCATTCTGTAGACAGAAGTCTGGTTTTGCTGGTGACAGTTGCCGCATGCAAAGTATTAAGTGTGGGGGCCCAGTGTTTACTATGGGGGCTTCTCTCTCTGCCTGTGTTTGGTAGGAAAGAAGCAGCAGCTTAAGAATTCTGAAATGTTTGATTATTCTTTGAAAGTTTGTACAATAACTGTATATACTCATCTATAGGTCTAAAAATTTATGCCCAAATTTTGGCCCCCAAATCCCAGGTCAACTCATTTACCAGTCACTATGGTAATGTGATAGCAGCCTTTTCAGATTTCCCCATGCAGTTTCTTTCTCTCTTTAGCCAAGCAGAAAGAGTCCTGGGTGATTGATCGATATTGCTGTTTGTTTAAGAGTCCCTCTGTTGCTCATGCAAAGAAACAAAAGCTGAACGCTGAAGCAAAAAGCCTCAGTGACAGTCTCTCTTGCCACACGCACACATACACATTGAAGGAGCCTCCAATTTTTACCCTCAACCTGTCCACAGTTCATGGCAAAATCCATAATTTTGGTCCCAAAACCTGCCGTGGACTTATATATGAGGTTGACTTATAGTCGAGTATATACGGTATTTGCTTCACTGACATGCAAAAGAAAGAAGTGTGGGAACAACTGGGTTTTTATTGCAAGTGGTTCCAGAGCAGGAGTGAGATCACTCAGAAAGCCCTGTCACATGTGTTATTAGTCTTATGGGGTTACTACAGATGGTAGTTACTACATTGGGTTACTACAGATGGTAGTCTTGGAATATTCAGGAAGCTTTCCCCTTTTAGAAGAAAGACATCACATGCTTTGCTCCTTTAAAAAAAGGCTTTCCTTATGGAAAGGATGCAGACAATCAGTGCTATTCATTCTTAAGTAGCAGAATTTTTATAAACAGGCAGTGGCAATTCTGCACATTTATGAGGAAGGAAAGGGTTTCACAGAAGTGTAAATGTCATATAACATGTAGGCAAAGGAATCTTGTAGCACTTTTGAGACCACTTCTTTCGTGCAGTTATTCTCAAAGGTGCTACAAGATCCCTTTGCACACCAATACTCCAGATTCACATGGCTATGTCTCTGAATTCTACTGTCACAAAACATGTCTGTTAGCAGCTGGATTCTAGAAGGTACCCCACTTTTCTAGTGAGTGTAACTGTTTTTGATAAATTCCTATTTTGAAGTTCAGATTCCTGTTTGTTGACAATAACGGAGTTGCCAAAAGGTAGTCCTAGCAGACCTTCCAAAGGCTTCATCAGGAGGTTTTTCTGTTTAGGATCCTTTGAAAAGAAAAGGGCATGTCACAGATGTATAGCATAAGCCTGATCGCCCAGCTGCTCCTCCCTCTCCTGTTTATTTGGCAAAATTTGCATTAAAAATATCCCAAAGGATGGTGTCCCAAGTGTGTAGATCCACTTATTCTAGCTAGAGATAGAATACATAGAGGTGTAACATTTCTCGATATCTTGGAAGCCATGGGGAAAAAAGATCCTCCTTTTGAAAAATTTGGGAAAAACTGAAATACCTGCAGGGCTCACTTTGAAATCAAGCCCAGACTTATTTCACCACTTTAGCAACATGAAATGCATCATTTGGAATGTATGAGCTAAAACTGTAATCTTTGGAATTTATAAAATTTGAAAATAGAGAAAATCCGCAATATTATAAAAACCCAGCTGTGAACGTCACCATCCGAGAAGTAGAGAATGAAGGAAAGCAGATGCCACATACTTTATAATGAACAGAAGAGCCCCTTCTGACTCTGTGATGCAGTGAGAATAATTTGAGAGAAATGGTCTCATACAATCATAATTTTAAGAACTAAGCAAGCAGCATATTTGGACATCAGAAGGCATTGCCCACTAGCTTTTGCTGCCACCTTCCACTGTCTGTGGAATTGGATGGTGTGTGAATAGTAATTAAGACAGCTGAAAAAGCTACTTTTTTAGATGACAAGTCGTAGAATCTCCCAGCCACTTGTTATGTTGACTGGCAAATCTTGGGAATTGTAATCTCCAAAAGTAAAATTTTCAAGCTGGCTGGGTGGGTTTTAGTGTTTGTTTAAGAAAGAGTCTATGGTTCAGTGGTATACCACTACTACTACTATTATTATTATTATATATATATTCCGCCTTTCTCCCAATATAGGGACTCAAGGTGGCAAACAACAAGTATAAAACAATACAATTTAAAAATAGTACAACAGTATTAAAATATATAAATATAAATTTAAAAACCAATTAAACAATTTTAAAAGTTAAAACAATTATAAATTAAAATATAACATGTTAAAAATACAAACCATTAAAATTTATATAGCACAACATTAAATTTCCACAAATTATGCAGTTGAGTTTCCCACATTTGGGGAAATCGCCGGGGTCAGCACATCTGGAGTGCAATGGATGAGCCTCCAGGTGCCTCCCCTGCATGCAGAGGGCACAGGTTCAGTCCCTAGGATGGGTGACAAGTAGCAATTGATGAGGGGCTTTCCCCCATACCAAGGACCCAGGTGTGTGGTAGAAGGCAGAAGGCATCTCTTTCTGTAAAGGAACTCTCTGAAGGATTTTTTTTTTTGGGGGGGGAGAATAGTCTGGGGTTGATGTGACTTGGATTGGGTGGATTCTGTCTGACTACTGGTGGAGAGTTGGAGATGTTTACTTCAGATCCCTTTTTTCTTACACGATCCTTTGAGGGAAGGGGAGGGCTGGGGACTGGTCCTGAAGAAGGCCTTATAGGCTCATTGGTGTTGCCTAAGCTTTGTTGAATCTGGGGGGATTCTGGTTCTGGGCAAGATGGCCCCTTGGTTTGATCTGGAGTCTGTCTTCTCCTGCTGTTATAGAGTGAGCCTCGTGTCCGTCTTGTGATGGCCCAGCATATGTTACGGGACATCCAGGGCATCCTGAACCGGCTAGAGGTGGGTGAAACTCTTTCTTTGTGTCATTGGGCTTGGGTATAAAACAAAGCTTAGAAAAATTAGTTTTTGATCCCACCCTCCCCGACAACATGGCCAGAGTCTTGGTCCTGCAGCTGAACATGATAACTTTTCCAAACTCTGGTACATAGAAGTGGATCAGGAATCTGCTGTTGGCTTTGAAGGTTTTATGCCCATCTTCTGCTTCAGGGTCGTACCAACAGCCAGGCCCCATCAGGATCAGAGGAAATGCCGTCCACCAGCCCCACTGAACAGGAGCCAATGGAAGGGGCTGAATCCGAGCCACCCAGTGAGCCCACGGTGGCAGAGGAGACTCCCCCATCTGGGACTGAACCGCCCCCTGCATCTGAACCTGCTGCACCCAAGTAAGCACAGAATAATAATAATAATAATCTTTATTTGTATACCGCCCTTCCTACGACCAGGGCGGTGCACATCATTTACATTTACTAGGGGGAGAGAGCTGGATTTGGACTAGCCTAGCAGCTGATTTCCAAGACCAGTGTCTTCTCCCTTTTTAGAGGTCACAATGGCTGTGGCTTTTTGTAGATAAGTAAGGTGGAGGGGTGGGGTGTTGAACCCTTGTGGATGTGTCATGGAATGCTAGGAGCATGGGGGAGGGAGCCAGTGTGAAAAGAGTGGTGTATGAGCTGAACTTGAAAAGTTACTTTGGGGGACTGTTACTCTCAGAAATACCCAGACAGCTTGGCCAGTGGAGGCAATGTACACATAAGCTCAAATTTAAACCGTCTTTCAAGTGATGCTTATGTTTCCAAGCTCAGACATAAACCAAACCTCACTGATGCTTGATTTTGTTTGGGTAAGTTTCCATGAAGGGACCTACAGGTAGCAGTTACTCTAAGTTAACAGATGTTTGCAGGTGTTTACAGTGATGCCTGGGCAACTTTTCTTGGGTGGGCTGGGACACAGATAATAGTTCCTTTTCCTGGACTGAGACTCCCATTTACCATGCTGATTGGGGAATTATGGGGGTTCTAGTGCAAAAGTAGTGTTTCTACCCTCTGTGATGGTGTGGAGGATCCAGAATGGAGGCAGTGAATACACAGCACATGCTAGGCACTGGAGTCAAAGTGAGGGCTAGGTGACCTTTCTCTCTCTATCTCTGTCTTCTCCCACAGCCACCCTTCACCAAGTGAGTATGTGGAGATACTGGGAGAGCTCCGCGGGGTGGAGAGCCGACTCCAGCCCTTCCTGCAAAGATATGAGGAGATCCTGGGGACTGCTGGCACAGCAGACTATAACAACAATGTAAGAGGATGCTGAGTTGTGTTTGGCTTCTGATGGAAAATGCGTAGCATTCCTCACTGTTGAGTTTAGTCTTGCGACCGCCCTCATAAGCTATTACAATGTCAGGCCATTTTGTTTATTATCTGTGTGTGTGTGTTTGCAAAGAAGATAGGAAGCTTGCCTGGTCTATTGGGCCATGCTGTCAGTGTCACAGCATAGTAGCAGCAAATAACAGTAGCAATAGCAGCTTCATTTATATACCGCTTCATACGGCTGAGCAGTCTCTAAGCAGTTTACAATTGTAAGCCAATTGCCCCCAACAAGTTGGGTACTCATTTTAGCAATCTTGGAAGGATGTAAGCCTGAGTCGAGCTTGAGCCCTTGGATGGTATTGAACTCGCAAACTTATGGTTTGTGAGTGAATGGCTGCTGTACAGGCACAGGGTGAAGCCCTGTGAACACCGTGAACACCTGTGGCTTCCAGATGTTTTTGGCTGGTATGTCTCATCAGCCTAGCTAGCTGTAAAAGACTCTGTGATTTGTAATTAAAAAAAATTGGGGATGTGCAATAGCTCATTGTGGTATCACCTAACAGCTGTTGGCAGGGACGTGATGAGTGGATTTGGAATAACCAGGTTCTCTCTAGCTGCCTGGAGAGACCCATCTGTCATAGGGTAGTCTCTCCTAGATACCAGTGCAGTTTAGTCTAGGAGAGATATGAGATTGACTTATATCAGACATGAGAGTGACTATTAGTCAATACATACATTTGTATTTATTAAATAAAAGTTTTAGAACTTATTCTTAAATAGACCCCCAGTGGTTTCCTATTCAATAACTAGTTAGACCAACATTAGCTTAGCTTCACCAGTGTTTCAGCATTAGTCACTCCAAGTCCATTTATGAGTCTCAGGCCTGATACAGATGGGCCTGAAGAGGCGCCTGGGTGGCGCCATTAGGGTTCGGGAGCGCACATCGTTTACACACTCCCGAACCCTAGCCTGTAATGGCACCATTACGTAATGCCATTTACACGGCGTACGTAATGGCACTGGCGCAACTGCTCAGCTTCCGCATGGTGGCGCAAAGGCGCTAAATGGCGCCTTTTTACTTAATTGTGCCACAACTGCACACCTAAAAAGGAGTGCGGTTTCCCCGCTCCTTTTTAGTGGCGCAACTGCGCCACAGCATGTAGCTCCTGCGGCGCAGTTGCAGCGCTAAAAGAGGTGGCACCAGACCGCCCCTCAGATGCCTTGGTCATTTTAACATGAGTGCTGGACTCCCTTTGTCTCTGATCCCTTCTCCCCTTTTTGTTGTATCTCATAAGTTACAGGTAGTTCCTTCAGTAAGCTCCCTGTTCCATTTCTACAGTACTTAGTAATAAAATTTGTAAACTCTCACTAAAATAAAATTTTAGCAACATTGGATGTAGGATTCACCCAGAATGGGTGGAAATGTTGGGTTTTGATGGGGTTGAAGAAGTCTTGCTAGGGAATATCCACCTGTGACAGTTTATTCTGTTTCCCTTTCTGTTAGACTGAAGGCCGTGAAGAAGACCAGCGCATTATCAACCTCGTGGGGGAATCTCTGCGCCTCCTAGGTAACACCTTTGTGGCACTCTCTGACCTGCGCTGCAATCTCTCCTGCAATGCCCCCCGCCACCTCCATGTGGTGCGGCCCATGTCCCACTACACAGCCCCCATGGTGCTGCAGCAGGCTGCCATCCCTATCCAGGTAAGTGCCAGATACTTAGGTGTGGTGTGGCATTACATGGGATGGGGGAGTTTCTGCCCTTTCTTAAGCAGAAACCTGGATCAGGTAGTGGCTATAGATTTCCAGCCTGCAATGGTTTGGTCAGTGAGGAAGAAAACTAAAGGGGTCCAAAATGTGTCTCACCAACCTGTGACTTGCTCTTACCTCAGATTAATGTTGGAACAACAGTTACCATGACGGGTAATGGCTCTCGAACTACTCAGAGCAGCTCAGAAGGGTCCACAGCTTCCCAGACCTCTCCTCCTGCTCAGCCAGGCACTTCAAGTCCTACCGATGATAGCCGTCCATCCGAGGGGTCTCCCCCTGCTTCCTCCTCCCCAGGGGTAACTCCTACTCAGACACAAGCCTCCCAGACAGGCCACCCACGTGTGATCCGCATCTCGCATCAGACAGTGGAGCCCGTGGTTATGATGCACATGAATATACAGGGTGAGGAGACTTTGTGGCTTCTTGGGGGGCACTATATATGGGACTTTGGGGGTGGGGGATGGGGCAGATGCTGGTACTCTTTCTGCAGAGAAGCAGCTGTTTCTTTGTGAGGGTGGGTGGGGATGGTGGTTGGAAATGCTTTTTTTCCTAGGGGGCTGGATGGGATATTGGTTGGAGGAGAAGGGGTGAGGGCACCTTGTGTTGTTTCCAGAAGTTATGAATGCCCTGGCTGTAAAAATTGCCATGGTCTATTAACCCTCCATAGGTGCTGAATGTAGCATAGAAATTTCAAGTTCTGATTTCACCTCAGCATGCATCTGCTAAGATGGTGTTAGGCAAGCTGTTCTCAGTTCTTGTGGCATCTTGCATGACAGGGTTTGACTGGGCGGCTTTTGTGGTCTCTTCTAACTCTTATGATCTGTGAAGTGTGGGGCTGTGAATACTGAACCGCTTTCTGGGTTTATTATTGAGAAGACTGAAATTGTGTGAGATGAAAGCGCATGCGAAAATCTCTGAGCACTTTGAGGGTATCAACACTTAGCATTTAGTCAGGACAAGAACATAAATGCAGGCTTGCTGGATCTGTGAGGGGCTCTCCCCGGCATCCTTGATGCCTGAACAACTAGACAATTTCCTGGAGCTCACTACGTGTTGTGCGAAGGCTGTGGTTCCTATTTGTTCTTGCAGCACTTGTTTTTCTTCAACAGAATTGGCTTTGATTTAGGAGGTTCCATACAACTTTGAGGATAGTGGACGCTGACTTATACTAGGTGTGACTCGCTCAGAATTTGCCAGTATTTCTTATAGACTCAACTCCAGAGGTTGTGGATTTAATGTGGAATGATCTGAATGCAAAACCTTGTCTCTGCATTTGAGCTATTGCCCTCCTTTATTAGAAGCTGTTTTCCCACTCTCTTCCCTAGATTCTGGTTCTCAGATGGGAGGGAGTAGCTCTAGTGGAGTGCCATCATCAGGAACTCCTGGGCCGGCTGGGCATCCTCAAGGAATGGGTAAGGAATGAGTGGGAACTTTAAAATGGGCATGGGGTGTTCTGGGTAGATAACTAGGGTGTAGTACCATTATGAACCAGCAAATCTGTCAGATTCAACTCCTGTAGTTGATTCATTCTTGATTCCTCATTGAATTACAAATAAAAATGCACACCTATCTTTGTATACATTTAGAAAAAGATGCCCTTTTTGGACATCTTTTCAAAAGCATCAGTAGTTTTTGCACATGTTTTCAACTGAATATTTTTTTCTCCTGTTGCATTATGCATATTTCTGCTGTGTGTACCATTTCACTACCTACTATACTGTGGGCTGTTTACTGATGGGCCTCTTGGTCTTACTCTTTTGTAGGTGGTGGTGCTCACATGCCCCTTCCTAGCCTCCCACCAGAGTTCATGCAAGCTGTGGCCCATCAGATCACACAGCAAGCCATGGCAGCTGCTGCCTCAGCTGCTGCAGGTAATACCTGGGGAGGCCTTAGGGTGTGTCTGGAACACATTTTAGGGCAAGTATACATGTTGTGGGGGGGGGATGTGGCTTGGGGAGGGCTGTAGGTTTCTTGGCTCACCTTTGGCACCCAGATTCTGAATGCTCTGGGTGTTCATTTACCATCTTCTGCTCTTGCTGTTTCTTAGGCCAGCAAGTCCCAAGCTTCCAGTCACCACCGACACGTGTCGTGATTGCCAGGCCCTCAACGCCTTCTGTGCGGCCCACTCACCCGGGGTCCCCTCAGGCACCAGGACAAGGGGTAGGGAGAACAGTAGCTGGAGATTGGGTGTGGCAAAGGGCTCTTTTCCTAGTCTGTAGATTATTTCTTTTGAATCTGCCTCTTGTTCTCTTGCAGGGTCCCAGTCTGGGTGGAAATGCATCATTGGCCCAGATGATCAGTGGCCTGGTGGGGCAGCTCCTCATGCAGCCGGTCATTGTGGGTAGGTAATAAAATCCAAGGAGGGAAGAGTCATAAAGTGTTAGGTGACACTTCTATAAGGTTGAGGTGGTGCTGGGAATCACTTGGGTCATCTCAATGAGGCCAGAATTTAGAAGGAACTGAAAAGGCCATGTAGTCCAACCCCTTGCAACGAAGGAAGACACAACTAAGGCTTTCCTAAAAGTGCCCATCCAAGCTCTGTTTAAAAATCTCTAAATTAGGAGAGTCTGTCACCCTCCAAGTCAATCTGTTACACCATCTTTACTTACAATAAGTTCTTCCTAATGCTCTTTCCTTGCCATTTGAATCCATTGGTTCATGTTCTAGTCTCTGGAGGAGCAGAAAACAAGTTTGCTATGTCTACATCAGTGGTGGTCAATTGGGTTAAACCAAGGGTCTGGGTGGGGTATTTCTGGGAATTTGTCTCATCTTGATATGGTTTGATAGTTGGTTAGCTGGAAGGAACCATTTTAAAAGCGCTTGACTGTTGTGGATGTAGTCTGGAAGGGAAGTGAGAAGCCTGAGATTGCTTATGTTGAGTAAGTGGGGCAATTTGAAGTGATCTGTGGTAGAGCAGGAGTAACCTTGTTTCCCCAAGTCCCTGCCTGGTTCAAGGCATGGCAATCATTTCCATATTTCTCTTCCAGCTCAGGGCAGCGGGGCATCCTCATCAGCCTCTTCTTCTGCCAGTACCCAAGCTACCTTCAGCACCACCAATTCCGCTTCCCCTCCTACTGCCTCGGCCAGTGCTGGTACAACCAACACAGCCACCACTGCGGCTGGGGGTAGCTCTGCTGGTGCCCCAGGAGGGCCCATCCCTTCTGTCCAGCCACCTTCAGCAGGTGCTGAGCTCCAATTATCCCAGTTGCTTGGGAACATTTTTGGAACTGCAGGCTCCACCATGGCTGGTGTGGCTGGTGTGAGCTCCCCTACCATCACTGTGGCTATGCCAGGGGTACCTGCTTTCCTGCAAGGCATGACAGATTTCCTTCAGGTGAGTACTTACAATCCTTCCATAGCATCTCTCCTGGTTTTGTTGTCACCAGGCAGTTTTGGGATAGGGTAGGTGCGGGTTTCTTCCTGTGGGCATATTTGAACTTACATTTAATAAATCTCATTGCACATTTTTTCCTTCCCACCTTGGCAAGGGCAGAACCATCCTGGAATCCTGCTACATAACATTATCCAAACACCCCCCCTTTTTTTTTTACTTCTCAGGCAACCCAGATGGGGGCAGCACCCCCACACCCTCCTGAACAGGCTCCACCACCTCCTCCCCAGCCAGCAGCCTCTCCACCTCCACCACCTCCCCCTTCAGCTCCCCAGAGTGGGCCAGAGACACCTTCAAATGGTGCAGGAAGTGGTGGAGTTCGCGGTAGTGCCTCATCAGATGCTCCTCCACCTGAATTCTTCACCAGCGTAGTCCAGGGGGTACTGTCGTCCATGATGGGCTCGCTCAGTGCCCAGCAGGGCTGCACTGAAAGTATTGCTGACTTTATTCAACGTCTGAGTGGTACCAGCAACATCTTTGAGCCGGGCACAGAGGGGGCCTTGGGTAAGGAGCATTGTGATGTCAAGATGTGGGCTGCTTGCGGGGTTGGAAAAGGTTCTTTTGTAACCCTGATAATTCAGATGCTTCTCACTCCTGATTCCAGAATCCTTTATTTCCCTAGGGAATTGAGATGCACCATATATTGGAGTTAGATCTTGTAAAAGTTCCTTTCCCCCAAGTCTCTGCTCTTGTTGCACTTTTTAAATATCCTTCATTAAAAATTGTAGGCGTATCCATGCTGGCCTTAAATAAAATCTAAAATTTCATTTCATTGTGATATTTTTATTAGGCCAGCCAAAAGGTGCAGAATACACCATGATAACTTTCTCAAGCAAAGAGCAGAACTGTGATCCTGACCATCACTATTACTCTCCTACATGATTTTTGCCATCTTTACCTAATGAAGGTGATGGTTGGTCTAATAAAGTTATCACCGTGATGTGTATTTTAGATTTTGTTGGCCTCCTATTGCTTTTCTTAAGCAGATTCTGGATGGCCACCTCGTAGGGAAGCCATAATTTTCCATGTCAGAAGGGGTTTGGATTAGATGGGGTCAATCCCAGCTTTGTACCCTTCTTTCCTCCTCCAGAGTGGTGAGCTGTTTTCTTTGAGACTACTAGTGCCACCACCTTCTGAATCTCAGGTCAATCCCAAATAGTATTTGTCATTGTTTTTGGCATCTTCTTTGCTCTGATCTTTCTTCTGGGCTGCTACATTTTCTCCATTGCCTCAGTACTCAGGAAGAATAATGATTTCATGCTTGTTGCCATTGAATCTCCAAAGTGTTTTGTTTTTGCTGTAGTCCTTTGAAGCAGTCCAGCCCAATTTTTATAGTATCACAGATGGAACATATGAACTGCAGGTCCATCTGTATCTCCTCACCTTTTTTAATGAGCCCCGGGACACAACCAGGCTCTCAATTTCTAAATCATTGCTTGAAAAATCCCCCCCAATTCCTGAAATTACTGCAAAACTGCTAGAAAATGCAGTTGCTTATGTAGGTTCCCCCTCTGCATCCCCATTTCCCACCACACCTTGAAAGAACTGAAAACGGGCAGTTGGAGAGGCTAGTATGGGTCCCTCTGCTCTCCTTCCACCAGGAAGTAAATCTTTCCTGTTCCACCAGCCTCACAGGAATTGACTCCAGTAGGCTTTTAATGGTTGTGTTGTTTTTGTTTTTGTATTCTACCTTTAAAAGAAATTTTAATATTTAATGGTGGAGCAGGCACTCCAAGCAACAGAGGTCTGTTCTGCGGGTGATTGAGGTATAGCAGGGTGACTCCTACCAGCAATCTGTGCTATGACAATCAGAAGCAGCAGGTTCCCTGTCACAACTCTTTGTCACACTGCAGATCATTGGTGAGAAGGGGCTGGGAAAATTATCCAGCACCCTATCAATAGCAGACCAGACCTGTGATGCTCGAAATGATGGCTTCTGGCTGTCAAAGGAAGGTTTAGGGGGCTTGGATCAAAAGATGATACATAGCTACAATTGTGTGTCTTCTGGTGTTGGATGTCATCTGGTAAGCCAGTTTTTTACTCTCAAAAGGGAAGCCAGCAGTGGTGCCTGCATAGAGGGAGTGTCAGAGTCACCCTCCTTGGCTCCCTCTGACATACTAAAGTTAGGCATGTTTAGCCATGTTGTAGCCATGTTGGGAGCTCTGGAGGGAGGCAAACAGCTGCAGAGAATTATTAAGTGGGAAACAAGGCCTGGCATTTCATGGGAATGGAATGTGAACTCTTTCTGGTTTCCTCTATGGTTTGTTAAGTTAGATAGAGACAGTGCATTACAGGGAGAATGGATGACAGATGTCTTCTGTACCCTGCACAGTTGCCCACCCTAGCTAAGGGATTAAGGCTTACCTTAAGGTCTCCCAATAATTAGTTCATAGCTGAAATGAAATGAGAAAGGGAGATTCCTGGCTTTTACAGCTTGGTCTGCTGGCTGCACTGCTGCCTTGGCTTGCTTTTCTGGAGGTGTCTCCATTGCCTTTGTATGTTGCTTCCACACCTTGGACGAAAGAGACATCATCTCCATGTTAACCATTGTTCCTTTTTTTCAGGCCAGGCAAGAATGGCAGAGTACTTTTCTTGCCTTAGAAATAAACCTTTGTGCATGAAGGTCTCATGACTGCAGAGCCTCCTTTCCTCTGGCTATTATTTTCTCCAATGGTATTGGGCCAGCAGAAAGGTGTTGTGACAACCTTTGACTGGCCCTTTGCATTTATGGTCTGACATGAGAGCTATGTTTCAAATTTTAGGAAAGAGACCTGTAGAAGAAACCCTCCCAGGCCACAGCATACAAAAGTTAAATGATGAAACACAGCCCAGCAGTTATGAAACAATAATTAGATTTAAATATCAAAATGTAGACTTTGAAAGCAGCCAGTAACATACAAGGAGGATGGTATTGTCCTAAGGTAGGTTAATTCTAGGCCAAAGTAGGAGGGCCCCTTGACAGGCCTTTAGTGTTGGGGTTTGTGATGGTAACAATTGAAAGACAGGGTTGGCAGCACTCTTTTTAAAATCTCTGTTCCTTTCCCTTGCCAGGCTTCTTTGGAGACCTGCTGTCTTTGATCTGCCAGAACTTCTCCATGGTTGACATGGTGATGCTGCTGCACGGGCAGTTCCAGCCCCTGCAGCGGATCCAGCCCCAGCTTAGCCGGTTCTTTCGGGAGGAATATCTGCATGGCCAGGAGCCCACCGAGCGCAATGTCCAGGTGAGAGAATTGTCTCCCAGCCCCCTCTCCACTGCTCCCCTCCTTCTAATCACCTTGCATTGATAACAGGCCCATCTCTCTTCCAGGTAGCCACTTACAACTTGATTAACGGCTTGGAGGAGTACATCCGTGAGAGCTTTGTAAGTTTCACTCTTAATCCTTTTGTCATCTTCCTCTATCATTTAAGCAGTAACCATGTTCTGGATTGGGAAATCAGGGCTAAACTAAGCTGTGTTTGCAGATTAGACCTGGTAGGATTGACCCCAAACATCCTCAGGGATTTCACATTGACACCACTGTGCTAGCCTTGGAAG
This sequence comes from Urosaurus nigricauda, assembly GCA_034509955.1. Lineage (NCBI taxonomy): Eukaryota > Metazoa > Chordata > Lepidosauria > Squamata > Phrynosomatidae > Urosaurus > Urosaurus nigricauda. Next base: position 315,622,842 of record JAOEGL010000002.1, on the reverse strand, counting down.
CATGTACTGTTGGTGTAATATGTCTTTAAACAACAGAAAAATATTTTGATTGACAGATGATAGTTGGGAGTTGACAACTGAAATGTTCGAGTGTTGAGTGTTATGGTTGAAGCAGCAGTGTGTGATTTATTGCTCTTTGTGTGTGTGTGTTTATGTGGACTAAGTTTGGAGCTGTGAAGCAGAGATTGAAGTTGATTATAAGTCAGCATATATGTTTGCTGTATGATATTGTATATATCTTTTAATTGAAGATAAAAGCTTCCAGGAACTTTGGACGAATCAACTGTCTGTGATTGTTTCTTTTAAGTGTGAAAAGTGGTCAATGCACTGTCAGTACCAATAGCTGGGGTGTTTTGATTTTATACTCTGCTCTGCATATGCTTTGGCTGTAGCTGGGTAATTTTTATCCAGACTGCATCAGGAGTTGGCCTTGTCTCAAAAATATAATTACTGGCTGACAGGTTCATCCTTTTTATTTTCTTAGTCCTGATCAGACAAGGTGCTCCTAAAGAGGAACTGAAAACCTGCATCCAGAGAACTTAGATCCACAGCCTGTAAAAATTATGCAAATTGGGGGAAAATGTACTTGTGTTATTTTTTTAACTTTAACATGTGAGAGATTTGAATAACTTATTCTGACAACTAGGATCTTATTCACCCACATTTCTTGTCTTGCATATGCAACCACCTGAAACAAACAAACAAACAGCTTCATTTATATACCGCTTCATACCCTTAAGGTATAAGGGTATGAACAACTTTAAAGAGGTAAAAATGCCATTTTAAAAAACTTATACACAATATGAGATCTCAGGAAGCAGAGCTTTACACCCAGTACCCAGTCCACCTCATTCTGCCATGAAGGAAGACACAATCAAAACACTCCTAACAGATGGCTATCCAGCCTCTGTTTAAAAATCTCAACAGAAGGAGATGCAATCACTATGCTAAACAACTCTTACCAGCTGACCTGCTCTTGAGGTGGATTTTTCCCTGCAATTCAATAAGGTTACTTCTCAGTTTGAGATCTTGAGATCTGCTGAAACCTTCAAAAACAAGTGGTTTACAAATAGTTCATGAATAAATGAATACTAGATACAAACCAAACTTTGTGGTACATCCCCCCCTTTCCCTCCTATTTCCCTGCAGGCCTCTGTCCATGTTCAAGATGGTGTTGACATCACCCGCACCAATTTGGAGTTCTTGCAGGAACAGTTCAACCGCATTGCTACACACATTTTACACTGCACTGGTAAGACCATGGCAAAGTTGCTTTTTTTGGCCCACTGCTCCTAGAATCCCTCAGTGATCAGGGGTTCTAGGATGTCTGTTCAATATTTTTTTCAAGCTGTCGCTCAGGGGACTTTGGATAGAGCTGTTAACTTCCTCAGTCTCTCATCTATGTCTTCTTTCCTTCCTTTCTAGATAACACCTTTGGGTACCGGCTACTAGAGCTGTGTAACCAGGGCCTGTTTGAGTGCTTGGCACTGAACCTCTACTGCTTGCGGGGGGAGCAGGGCGCCCTGACAGCCGTCATCAACGATCGCATTGTGAGTGATGAGCCAGGACAGTGTGTTTATGCTCTCCTGCTATCTTTGAGGTAGATGGATTTGCATGAGGGAAGGTGAAGGTACTTGAATCAGTTTCTAAGAGAGCAGAAAAGGGGAAGCTCTTGAGCGGTGGTGCCACTGGATGAAGCTATGACAGCTGTAGATAGCTGGATTAATTGCACACCGAGGGCCCTTTCATACTACACAGTTACTGTGCTATATTCCACTTGGGAGAGTACCACCATGGTGTAGTAGCTTAAGTGCTGGACTACAACTCTGGAGACCAGGGTTCGATTCCCTGCTCAGACATGAAACCCACTTGGGCAAGTCACATGCTCTCAGCCTCAGGGGAAGGCAATAGCAAATCTCCTGTGAACTAATCTCGTCAAAAAAACTCCATGATAGGGTCCTTAGGGTCACCACAAGTTGGAAATGACTTGAAGGCATGTGACGACAACAATTCCACTTGAACTGCCAGGGCAACATCTTATGGAATCCTAGAGCTCTTTGGCAGATCATTCCCCCCAAACTGCAAATCCAGATTCCATAGGATGCTGCCATGGCAGTTAAAGAGAAGACATGACTCTATAATTATTAGTGTGAATGGACCCTACATCAATGAATGACTTCTGCAAGTATGTGCAGGATGTGGACAAGATCCTTAGAAGTGTAAGGAAGACAACCTGCTCCCTCGATCCCTGTCCCTCGTGACTAGTGGCACAGGGGGGACTGGTCGTAACTTCATTGTTACACCGGATTATTAATTCATCTTTGAGGGAAGGGCAGTTTCCAGCTAATCTTAAATTGGCCACTATAAAACCTATATTGAAAAAGCCCTCCCTCGACCCCCTGGTTCATAATAATTATCGGCCAGTCTCGCTACTGCCATTTTTGGGGAAGGTGATCGAGAGGGCGGTTGCACTCCAACTTCGATCTTGGATGAAACGGATTTTCTAGATCCGTTTCAAACCGGTTTCCGGGTGGGCTATGGGGTTGAGACTGCCATGGTCGCCCTGGTCGATGATCTCCGTCTGTGCATCGACAGGGGTGGCGTGTCCCTGTTGGTGCTTTTGGACATCTCAGCGGCTTTCGATACCATAGACCATGGTATCCTTCTGGAACGCCTGGCAGGGGTGGGAATCGGAGGCACTGCGCTCCAGTGGTTCCGGTCGTACCTCTCCGGGAGGTTCCAGATGGTGCAGCTGGGGGACGTGTGCTCCGATAAGAGGGCCCTCACTTCTGGGGTCCCTCAAGGAGCCATTCTGTCCCTCATGCTTTTCAACATTTACATGAAACCGCTGGGAGAGATCATCCGGAGGCATGGGGCGCGGGGTTATCAGTACGCTGATGACACCCAAATAATCTTCTCTATGCCTCCGACTGCTGCAGTGACCAGGGATGGCGTCGCTCCTCTCGTGGCCTGTCTAGAATCGGTAATGGACTGGATGAGGGAAAACAGACTCAGCCTGAATCCAGAGAAAACGGAAGTACTCGTGATAGGTTCCCCCGGCCCAGGTATGGAGGTGATTCCACCTGTCCTGAACGGGGTCACGCTCCCCGTGAAGGACACCGTACGCAGTCTGGGGGTCCTCCTTGACTCATCGCTCCATCTGACTTCTCAGGTGGATGCGACAGTCAGGAGCACCTGTTTTCAGCTTCGGCTGATACGCCAGCTGCGTCCCTACCTGGACCGGGGGGACCTTGAAACAGTAGTACATGCTCTGGTAACCTCTCGGTTGGATTTCTGCAATGCGCTCTACATGGGGCAGCCTGTGTACCACACTTGGTAGCTACAATTAGTGCAGAATATGGCAGCTCGGGTGGTCACTGGTGCGCCCAGGGCCGCCCATATAACACCAATATTGAAAGATCTCCATTGGCTGCCTGTTCGCTTCCGGGCTCAGTACAAAGTGCTGGTTATTACCTATAAAGCCCTAAATGGCTTGGGCCCAGAGTACCTAAAGGACTGTCTCTCCTCATACAACCCGCCCCGCACACTTAGATCTACAGGGCAACAACTAAGAGTTCCAGAGCTAGATTGTCAACAATGGCGAAGAGGGCGTTTTCTATCTCGGCCCCTAGCCTCTGGAACTCGCTGCCCACGGAGCTCCGCTCAGCTGCCTCCCTTAATCTATTTTAAAAAGGACTGAAAACCTTTTTGTTCGAGCTTGCCTACCCTTGACTCACTCCCCTTGATGTTACCCTATCCTCCCCTTATTATGATTGGACTCGGTGTTAGTTCCTACATTGTTGCTCTGGCTGATAGTATGTTGTTATTGTGCTTTGAATGTTTTTAATTTTTATACATGTTTTTAATTGTCTAACTGCACCGCCCTGATCTCCGGAAGGGCGGTATAAAAATAAAATTTATTATTATTATTATTATTATTATTATTATTTATTGTCCTGGCACCAGGGCCTCTCGTTGGCCCCAGCAGCCATTGGGACTCACTTTCCCAGCAACACTTGGAGCCTGGCTTGCACACCCCTCTACCGCAGCCAATTACAGGCCCTGGTGGCCTGGGCTCTGATTCCAGGCCCTGGCCCTGCTGGGGAAGATGCCGGGAAGGAAGGGAGGAAAGGAAGGATGGATACAAAGGAAGGGAGGAAGAGGATTTCACTAATAGTCAAGTCCTGTTGTCCCCAGTGGTACCACTGGGGACAAAGGGACTTGACTACAGTATTTGTGAAATTTCATTTCCTCAAGGGGCCCCCGGGGGGGGGGGGGCAAGTGTATATGTTTATTCATCATAGTTGCACATATAACAATATTATTCTCCCCCCCCAAAAATTCTCATCATAAAGAGAACACATTTTCAGGTAACCATAATTGATTTCTGCTTGACAAGACATGTATCATCTTAAACAGTTATTTGAAGATTTATTATCAGGGTCACAACTTGATTCTTTCTCTGTCCCACTGAGATCCCACTCCCACTTACATACTCCAGCTATGTAATAGTTAAACCTGTGGCCTAATAGAATACTCCATAAGTGTATCTAGGGAAGTGGATTGATATTCACAGAAAATCATGGCTAAAATAAATCGGTCTCAAGAGTGCTGCTAGATTCATTCCTTCTTTTCCCCCTTATGAGGTATGTGAGGCATGACTGAGAACAATGTACATGGTGTCTCTCTCATTTGTTATTTCACAGCAGCTGGCTGGAGAGTTGAACCCAGGTCTCTCCTTTCAAAGTTCCAGCATACCCTCTACTATGCAACCCTGGTTCTCAAAACTTAATATAGATTTCTGAAAAATCTGTTAAGCCTCTTTTTTTTTCCTTTCTTTTTTTTTTTTTACAATTTTTTTGGGAAAAGCCCAGAAATAATCTCAGTAAAACCAGTTAAGTTTTTAGCTGGTCCATCGATAGCCCAGCTAAAAACTTAACTGGCTTGTCTGAGATTACTTCTGATTTTTTTACATCTTCAGAAACCTGAGACGTTTGAGAACTAGGCTGGCAACCTGTTCTTGGTTCTTGTTTTTGGCAATTGAGAGAGTACGAGCTTTCATAGAGTGGCAAATAGCACTGCCTTTGAGTGTTTTATGAAGGGAAGGTAGTTGAAGAGGTAAGTGACTTATAGAGGTCTCTGCCTTAGTTGGTGAAAACTTGGAATTGACTGTGAACCTGGTTTTCCTTTGTATGGTTTTTCCTGATGGCCCCTTTCCCTTTCTTTCTTTTTGGCCCATCCTGGCATCAGAGGCGGATGTCAGCAGACATGAACCCCTCCTTGGTGAGCTGGCTCACTACCATGATGAGTATGCGCTTGCAGGTCATCCTGGAGCACATGCCTGTCACAGAGGAACAGATCCTGCACTATGTCCGCAGGGTGGGCGATCCCCCACAGGTAAGGCTTCTGAGCAGTTTGCGAAATCTCCAAGAGAGGAGGAAAGGCAGGGACTTTCTGATTGGCAGGGATGGCCAAACTCTGTTTCCTCAGAGACTGCTCTGTTTGGCAGACGGCAGACGGGTCCAGGAAGTGAAGACACCCATGTTCCACTGCATGAGGCAATGCTCTCCCACTCGGCTTCTTCAAGCAATATGGCTGTATAGTAAAACAAGCATTGCTAGCCAGAAGGGCACTACCTGAATTATATGGTTGGGTATTGTGCACTTGCAGTCTATAAAGAGAGACTGAAGTACAGCAGGCGGGTTTCCTATCTGCTCACAAGTCAGGTTCCTTTTTCTGCACGTGAGATGTCTGCTCCTTTTGGTTAGGTTGGCCTGCTGCATCTGGTCTGTGGATGGCGTGGCAGTTGGGAGTTAAATCTAGGCAGGCCTGGAGAAGAGTTGGATTTGGGAAGGGAAACTGCCTTGTGGGGTATTGGAGGTGCATGACAGGATGTGATGCATTCCCTTCTCCCACTGTTGTTGTCTTAGCCTGCTCCCGAAGAGCCTATGGATCTCCAGGCTGCAGAACAGGCGCCAGAAACCCTGCAGGTATGGAATGGGAGAAACATGGCATGCAACAATACATACGTCTAGCAAAACTAATGAATTTCTCAACTGGTGTATTGTATTCTTGTGCCATTCTCTGGTCTCAGGTGGCTAGCTTCTTTGTTTTAGTCAGTTGTAAGAATTAATTGTGAGGCAGATTATGAATGTGCTAATTTGGCCCAAGGAGTGCTTACATGAACATATGAGTGGCTGGGAGCCAGGGAGGCAATGAGGAGTAAGGACAAAGGAGAAGGTAGGAGCCCTGCTTAGTATCTGTAGAAGATTAAGAGCAGTCTTTCCCAACCAGTGTTCTTTAGATGTGTGATCTGGCTGGCATGGGTTTGGGAGTGGTAGACCCAACATATCTGCAGGGCATTCAGTGAGGGAAGTCTGCTGCAGTGAGTTCAAAGTACTTGGGATGTTTAGCAGGCAAGATTGCTTCCAACACCCAACAGGTTTCAGTGGTGCAGTTGAAGGGCTGAAGCCACCTTTCCTGGGGCCATCTAGGGTTGTGTGTGACTGAGGGTGAGTGTTGCCATGGTGCCAATGGGCAGCCAGCCTCTTTGCCACTAGCATACAGCAATTTGTGGTGGTATTCACACACATAACCCTTCAGATTTTCCACATTCTGTTGTTACAACCTAGAATAGAAATGGCTTTGGTAGGCATTGTTACTTTTTGCTCTACACAAGATACCATGGAAGTGTGAAGTATTTTTGCAGTAGTACAAAAATGAATGAAACCAAATTAGAATGACACTGGTTGGTTGCATAAGCATTCATCTCTTTTGCTGTGAAACACCTAAATAATAAGACATTATGGAGGTGTCTTAGGATGGCCTGGTCAAAGGGGAAGCCTCAGTGAGTGAGAAACACTGGCTGGACTTGGGAGTAGCTGTTCATTAGCAGTTTCCTTCCACACTGACAGCTGTAATGAAGACTGGGCAAAACTTGCAGGGTCCACCTCTGCAAAGCTGGTGCTTACCCAAGAAGACTGCCAAAAAACATGTTAAAAATCATGTAGCTGCCTCCCACTGCCTTTGATATGCCTAGCTTACTATTTGCTCCTGTGGGGTTTTGAGCCTGAAGTCTTTCCTACCCCATCAGTGAAGGAGCTTGGCTTTTTCTCTTAACTAGGTTCTCGTGTGTGTGTGTGCTGAGGGGAGGTCCCCCTGACCCACCTGCTCTCTTCTTTCCCCTTTGCAGCGAGACAGTACAGCCTCCCCGGCTCCAGCCACAACAGCAGAGGAGGCCATGCCCCAGCAGCGTGGGGAGCCGGAGCATGAGGAACCCCAACAGGGGGAACCCCCCGCCCCGGAGGCAGAGCCCTGGGCCGCTGCTGTTCCCCCTGTGAGTCCCTTGAGATGGTAGAATTGGGGGCGGGGAGCTTGTGCCTGTGGTGGGCCAGGTTGTGTGGTCTTGCTAATGGGCCTCCAAATGCGTTTGCTCTTCCCTTCTCCCTACAAGGAGTGGGTGCCCATCATCCGGGAGGACATTCAGAGCCAACGCAAGCTCAAGCAGCAGCCTCCCCTCAGCGATGCCTACCTGAGTGGCATGCCAGCCAAGCGGCGCAAGGTGAGACCCTCCCTCCCCTAATTTTATGTGAAGTTGTGGCTTGATAGTGGAAGTGTTGTTTCCTTCTCTTACCCTGGATTGCTCCACTGCCTGTTATTTGAAACCCAAGGAGAGTGAACCTGGGGTGTACAGTGGCACAATGTGTGAGGTGGGACTTATTGGAAGAGCGAAAGTGGGCTAGTGGGACCTCATGAATCCCCCCCTCCTCAAAATTTGGTGGCCAAGTCTTCATCAATGGGAAGATTTGTAGAGGGAGATCTAATTTAAGGATGGGCATTTTGCTACTCCTGGCCTGCATGTGTCCTGATTTCTGTTGCCCCGAAGCTCCTCACTAGGCCCCCAGCTCCCTGCAATTAAAATCTGTGTTATCTTCGGACAGTGTTTACTCCCAAATTGCCCCCCACTAAAAAAAAATCAGTTGCATGAAGACCAGTAGAAATACCACACCTGCACAAGCACCCAGAACCCTGTATTATTACCCCAAAATATGTTTTCCTCTGCAGTCTTCAAAATGGTATACCATTTCTTTTGCCAATTTGAGGGGGACTGCAGAGGGAAAAAAAGGTATTTGGGCTTTCTCTGTGTGTGTGTGTATTAGATCCTGGCCTCAACACACTTGTCCACCCTGGTCTAAATTGATTGGAGGGCCTTACGTATCAGTTTGTTGCTTGCTTTTGAAGGTGGTGGTGGAGCCTTCAGCGACAGCAGCTCTCTTTCCTTCCCCTTCCCTTTTACCGCACTATGGAAACAGCAGCTTTTGGTTTCAGACCTGATGAATTCTGCAAGCTGTAGTCCCAAGTAGCAGCTTGTTCAACCCCTTTCTCTAGTACCTTCTTGGACAAAGCTGTTGGACTGCGGCTCCCATCTGCCCTAACCAGGATAGCCAGTGGTGATGAATGCAACAACCTCTGGGAGAGCTGCCTTTTGTCCAACCTTTTTTTAAACATACAAACATAAGCCACAGAACCAGGAGTTCTTTCTGAAAATCCAGCATGGATCTGCTAAGTCATTCTGAAGAATGTCACTAGTACTAAGGAAATGGTTTATAGTAATGGAGGAACATCAGCTGTTGGGGTGGGAGTGGAACAGGTAGGCGGCAAAATTAGGGTACCCTTCATAAGGATTCTTCACACACACCCCATGAAATTATCCTTCAGTTGCCAAATGTATAGCTTTGCAGAGAATAGGGCATAGAAAACAATTCATACACTTGTTTCTCCACATTTGCTGGGGTTAGGGGCATAGGACCCCCTGTGAATGTGTAAAACCTGCAAATAACAAAAATACTGTGCTTTTATCTGAGAACACCTCTCTAGGAATCTCTAGGTCCTTCAGTGTGACTTTTGGTTAAAGTTGGCTGCAGAGTTGCAGTGGAGGACCTAGATATTCCTAGAGGAAACATATTAATAAAATCTGTGAATAATCAAATCCGCAAAACATAAAGCCACAAATCTGGAGAGATGAGTGCCAATTGGATCTGTTCTATTACCTGTTTCCATTCCCTTCGTAATGTCACTCCTATTCTTTGGATTCTTAGTACAGTGGTCTCTCCACATTTGCTGGGGTTAGGAGTGAAGAACCCAGTTAATGTGGGAAAAAACGCAAAAAGAAAAACGCTATTATTTTTTTTCCTGAGAGAACACCTTTCTAGGAATCTCCAGGTCCTCCAGTCCAACACTATGATCATAGAATCATGCTGTAGGACCTACAAATGCCTAGAGAAGTGTTTTCTCTAGGAACGTCTAGCTTCTCCAGCACAACTCTATGGTGAATCTCTGGCAGAGTTTTGCTGGAGGACCTAGAGATTCCTAGAGAGAACGTATTGAAACTGGAGACAATCAAATCCACAAAAGTCAAATATGCAAATATAGAGCGACAACTGTATTACCAAAGGAATATGAACAGAGCAAATACAGAAAGTTTAGGTGTAGATTATTGTCGCACTGTGCGAGAAATTTGAGGATTGGAGCAAAATTTCATTGGGGTCACTGCGCTTCTTCCTCTGAGCTACACCACTGGGAATTGTCTGATTCCATTGCAGAGAATTGTGTGTGTGTGTGTGTGTGTGAGTTGGTGCTTAGCTGTACAAGTATTTAGCTTTCTTCTTTGGCATTGCAGACAGGGGAGAGTCTGGAGTTGTATGGTGGGAAACCTTAAGTACTGGTTCCAGCCTTAGGCAGCCCTGGTGGCACACTGGTTAAATGCTGGTACTGCAGCCACAAGGTTGCAAGTTCAAACCCAGAGCTCCAAGGTTGATTCAGCCTTCCATCCTTTCGTAGGTCAGTAAAACGAGTACCCAGCTTGTTGGGGCAATTGGTTTACAGACAGAGAAATATAAATGTTACTGCTATTAGGAAGGGGTGGCTCGCTGGTGGAGAACATTGCATCCTCTTGAGAAGGCGGGTGGCGAGCTTGACCTGTTCCAAAGGTTCGTGGGACTTGTCCGATTGGATACAGAGGAGCGGGCTATAAATAAAACATTATTATTATTATACGTTCTTTTCTGCAGCGAAGTCCTGTGTACATTTTAGCAGAATCCCCCATTTGTCCATGCTGGGCAGTACTAGCTCTCTCTTTTTCCTTTAAAGACAATGCAAGGCGATGGGCCCCAGCTGCTTCTGTCAGAAGCCGTGAACAAAGCAGCCAAAGTTGCTGGCGTGAAACCTCTGACCAGCACAGAGAGTCTGAGTCGGGATCTGGCTGAACCAGCCCTGCAGGAAGGCTACCGGCAGCAGGTGAGGGTGTGCATTTCTCTCTACCCCCCAAACCCATTGCCCAAGTGGTTTGCGGTAGCCACTCAAGGCTCTTTGCTTCTCTTTCTTTTTTCCAGCTGAAATCAGATCTGCAAAAGCGACTACAAGCCGATCCCAGCTTCACTCCCCAGCGGTTCCCCAATGCCCAACAGGTCTTTGTGGCGGAGGACCCATAACAGCTGCTCTCCTAAGCCCTCCTGGGTCGGGGGCACATCTTCTGGGGCTCCTTCCCTTTTTGAGCACGATGCAGGCAGCCACTTCCTTCTCAGGCCAAATATTTAAGTTCCTTCCGACTTATTCCCCCCCTCCCCAGTCGCTGCTGATATCAATCAATAAAGCCACTTCACCAGGGATCTTACTGTACTGGTCATTGTTCTTCTGAGCCAGCAATTTCAGTAATAGCTTCTCTCCTTGGTGCATTTTAATAATTTGTGGAATTATTTTGGTGTATAGATTAAAAGTGAAAGCTGCATGTGCATACCTTCAAGTTGCCCGTCAATTTACAGTGATCCCATGAATTTCATTAGGTTTTCTCAGACAAGGAATTGAGGTTGTTTTACAGTACCAGTTCCTTACTCAAAAATGTAGCCTACAGCAGTACCTGGTATTCACTGGCAGTCTCCCATCCAAGTATTAACCAGGGCTGACCCTGCTTAACTTCCAAGATCAGATGGGGCTCTGGTGCCTTCAGGTTTTAGCTAAGGTGTACTCAATAATATATGCAGAACTACAATTGTAAAGGTAGTGTTGCTGCAGCACATCAACAGTCTAAAGTCATAAAACACTGCTGCTTCTTGGCATGGGGACTGTCCTGTCTTTTGACAGCTTCATAGAATAAGCGTTGGAAGAGACCCAAAGGGCTATCCAATCCAACCCTCTGCCATGCAGGAAGAGAGAATCAAAGCACCCCCGCCCCATACACACATGGCCATCAAGTTTCCATTTAAAGACCTCCAAAGGAGACCCCCTCCCCCCTTTCTCCAAGAGAGCATCCAACAGTTCCTACTGTCAAGAGGTTCTAGTGTCTACTGACTCCTAGATCCCTTTTGCACGTACTGGTGTCCCCCATCCTATATGCCCTTTTTTCTCTGTTGAAATTCATTTTGTTTTGGCCCAACTCTAATCTGTTATTGCCATTTTGAATTTTGATCCTGTCCTCTGGGATATTAGCTACTCTTCCTAATTTGGTGTCATCTGCAGGTTTGATAAGCATTCCCTCTATTCCTTCATCTAAGTCATTGATAAAGATGTTGAATAGCACTGGGCCCAGGACAAGCCTGTAAGCACCCCAATTCCTCACCTCTCTCCAAGATGAATGGGAGCCATTGCTGAGCACCCTGTGGGTTCTGCTGGTCAACCAACCAGTGGCATTTTACTATCCTCATTTTACTATCATCTTGGCAGAAATATCATGGGTGAGCTTGTCCAAAGCCTTACTGAAATCAAGATAATGCTGCATAGTGTTCCCTTCATCTACCAAGATGGTAATTTTATCAAAAAAAAAGATTACCGGTAGTCTGGTGTGACTGATTTATGCTTTTAGTAATGCTGTGAAAATGGGCTATCAGGCTAGTTAGTGTGACATAGAATCATAGGATTGTAGAGCTAGAAGAGACCACAAGGGTCATCCAGTCAAACCCATGCCATGCAGGAACTCCCAATCAAAGCATCCCTGACAGATGGCCATCCAGCCTCTGCTTAAAGACCTCTAAGGAAGGAGACTCCACCACACTCCGAGACAGTGTGTGTTCCACTGTCAAACAGCCCTTACTGTCAGGAAGTTCCCCCTAATGTTGAGGTGGAATCTCTTTTCCTGCAGCTTGCATCCATTGTTCCGGACCCCGTTCTCTGGAGCAGCAGAAAACAAGTTTGCTACCTCTTCAATATTACATCCCTTCAAATACTTAAAGAGGGCTATCATATCACCTCTTAACCTTTTCTCCAGATTAAACATCCCCAGCTCCCATGGTTTCCAGACCCTTCACCATCTTAGTTGCCCTCTTTTGGACATGCTCTGGTTTCTCCACATCCTTTTTGAACTGTAGTGCCCAGAGCTGGACACAGTATTCCAGGTGAGGCAGAATAAGGTGGCACTATTACTTCCCTTGATCTAGACTCTATACTTCTATTGATGCAACCTAAAATTGCATTGGCCTTTTTAGCTGCCACATCACACTGCTGGCTCATGTTCAATTTGTGGCCTACTTGGACTCCTAGATCCCTTTCACAGTTTCATTCAGCCAGGTCCCCATCATATCTGTGCATTTCATTTTTCCATCCTAATGTTTGAAGGAGGCCACCACTGTGTTGACTAAAACCAGATGGATGTTGGAACATACAGGCAAATTCAGTACAAAGTAATGCTGGGATTGGAGCCAGATTAAAAGCAGCCCCATTAAAAATCAACACAACCTCCTAGGATTCTATGATTCCAGGTCCCTTCAGTTTTTCTAGATCCTACTGGTTGTGATGAAACATATGGAAATGTTAATAGCCAACACTGAACACACAAAAACCCAACAGTTTTGACTTTTTATTTTATTGGTTTTTTTAAACAACTTTTTTGGTTTTATTTATTAAACAAACCAGCTCGACCACCTTTTAAAAACTCAACGCTTCCTATTTCAAACTCAGGGGAGCAAATGGACAGGAGAGGAGGCAGGCTCCTGGTCTCACTCCCCTCCCCATAAATAGAAGAGGGAAGAGGGAAGACCCCACATGTTCATATTTATATATATTTACACTCCACACCTCTGTGCTGCTCCCCCCTCAGATCAAAAGGGCAACACTAGCCCCTGCCAGGAAAAAAAACAAAACACCTCAGGTGAAACCAAAGGAAATAAGCAAAAATACATTCAGCTAGGAGCCTCCCAAAATCCTGATCCTTGCCCCTCCCCACACACTAAGTGTCTAAAACCCCTAACTGAGGGGGCAAATTCTGGTCTTGCCCTCCTCACAAACAGACAAGGAGTCAAGGAGACACCCCATATTCAGGATACACCAAGAAGGGGAGGAGGAGAACGGAGCCCCCACAAAAAGAACCCTCACACAATTGTGGTGGAGGGGAACAGAACGAAAAAGGGAGGAATCAGCATCCTGGACTAGTGGTGGCTGGAGAGACTAGGGTCTTGTTTGTCGTTGTGAGAGCGGGAGTCTGGCTCAAGGCGTCGAGGTGGCGCTCCCTCCCGTGGTTGGGCAGCACGTTCCCAGGCACGGGGGTTCCAGCGAAGGACATCTGACTGTGAAGGGAGGAGACACACAAAGCAGAGGGCACATGATTCAGGGCCTGGTGTCAGGTTTATTGTATATTCGTTTTCACTCTCACTTTATGGTCAATGCCCCCCGCCCAACTTACTCCACACATGTGAAGCGGATAGTAAAAAACTAATAATCAGTCATGAAGATTCCACCCAACTGTCATTTGCTGCAACAGTTTCCCCCTTCAAAAATTGCTTCAAGAAAAAATCCAAGGGTTAAAGTTAGACAGCATTATCCATCTATCAACCAACCAAGCAGCCTCCTTGAAGGTTGGTAATTTTGAAACCTGACACAGAGCAAGTACCTCCTCACAGCACTCTCACCTGCTGGTAGACCTCAAAGCGCTGGGCACGGAAAATGCCACCATAGCCTGACCCAGGGGATTTCAGCCTGGCATTGAAGCCTCCAGAGAAAGGCCTGCAAGTGAGAACAACAAGTCTCAACTATGAAGAAGAAACCCAAAGTTAGCCTCCATCTTCTCTCCCTTCCTTCTCTCAGGGGACAGGCTTCTCTGCTGGGTTCCACTCCCAGGGAGAAAATGCAACAGAGGCCCTCTTGCTTTACAGAGACATTTTTCAGAGGACTGGATACTACTTTTTCTTCTGTAACAAATTTGTAAAGAAACACATTTGGTGTTACTTAAAAAGATTTCTGTACCAGCCTTCATAAATGTCCTCCCGTTTCTGAAAAACGAAGGCACCATCACCAAATTGCGCCAACTGCTAGAATGTTCCGAAATCCCTTTCTGAAAAGAACCCCAAATTTTATTCAGTACTGAACTTCTCCCATCCTGGAGCACAAAGTAGCAAGAATGATCCCCATCCTCTCCCTTCCCACTTTAACCTCAACAACCCAACCCTATGACTGACTCAAGATCACCCACTAAGTTATGACTCTATTTCTACACCATCCTGCCCTTCCTCAGGTCATGAAATCTCATAGGCAGGTGGAATTAAAGGCACATACATCACTGTGATTTTTAACAAATGCTACATCACCATCAAAAAAATCAGCTTATTGCATATTAAAAGGAATAAAGCTATTTTAGAACTGCAAAAAAGCACAAATACTAAGGCACAAAATGCCTTTCTATAGGCCAGCAGGGCCTGTTCTCTATCTAGGTGTTCTAATAGTGGTGGCCTTTATTTTAACCCATTTCAAAATGGAGTCTGTCCTATTTTAGCTGTGGAACATTGGTACATGTATAGTCACTTCAGGGGAAGAGCTGGCAGTGAAGGCACTGGGAATTTGCCAGGCACTAACTCTAGGAGAGCAGGGCAGAAGTAAATTTGAAGTCTGCCACTCAGGAAGGGGAAAGAGTCCTAGAAGCACAGTGCAGACTTCAGCTATCTCTTCCCCACACAGAACACTTACCTGCCCCCTGAAGGGGGTCTAGCCCCTGCAGCCCCCAGGCCATTCAGCTTCCTGTAGTCTTGTAGTGGCTTCATTTCCAGAGTATGGAGCTGGGGAAGAGAGTGGCCATCAGAACCAGAGGGTGAAAAGAGACTCCAGCCCACACAATGGAAGGTTCTGGCTTCCTTCCAGCAGAGGCTGGATGGCCATCTGTCGGGGATGCTTTGATTGGGAGTTCCTGCATGGCAGGATGTTGGACTGGATGGCCCTTATGATCCTTACCTCGCTACGGCCTACACCGCCATGAGGAAATGCTCGCACAGCTGGAGACACGAGGCGTCCAGGCAGCTGTCCTGGTGGGCGCAGGGCCTGGGTTGCCACGGGCACCAGGGGCATGGGAGGAGGCGGCGGTGGTGGTGCAGGGGCAGCTGGGGGCGCTTGCTGCAAAGAGCCAAAGTTCACCACAGGTGGGAGTTGGGGTGGTTCCACCACTGGCAAAAGTACCTGGGACGAGAGAGAGAGAGACAGACAGCCAGCATGCTAGGAGTGGAGGCAATGGCAGATGGGAGGCTGGTTTTGCCCAAGGCAGAGCTTTGCTCACCTGCTGGGCTGGGCCTGTGGCTGTCAGGAAATTGCTCTGGCTACCTTGCCCCAGGGTGGCAGGGTAGAACTCAGACGGGGAAGCGAGTTCTTGACGCACCTGCAGAAAAGGTGAACAGTGAATCACAATGGTAACCACCACTGCAATGGTGTCTTGAAGCAACAGCGGGAGACACCAACTTAGGCTCAAATACTTCTATCATCATTAGTAGGAAGGCCTATATCCTATAGCTCAAGTTTAAGAAAGGGTGGTGTTTTTTGTACTTCAGCTCCAAGATTTTAGACTTCAGACTTCCAGAACCCTCTGGCCAGGAACTGAGGTTGCATTCACACTGCAGAAATAATCCAGTTTGGTAACACTTTATCATGGCTTTATGTTATGAAACTCTGGGAACTGTAGTTTTGTGGGACATTTCACCTTCTCTGTTAGAGAACTCTGGTGCCACAACAACCTACAAATCCCAGGATTCCATAGCACAGAGTGGTGGAAGTTAAAAGTGGTGTGAAACTCTTACTGGTTTTACAGTGCAGATGTAGCCTAAGTTTTTAAAAAAAATTCAAACTCTGACCAGCTTAAGAACAGCAAGTAAGTTCTGTATGCATGGAGTTCGGTCTCCAAGCAAGGCTGTGAAAGATACCCTCTCCCATAAATTCAAACAAAAATCACTGATAAAGTTACAGAGAGCAAATCCTGTCGATACAGCCAGAAATGGGTTCTATGGACCAGCAATTATCAATCTGAATGCAGATTCTCAACTGTAGCTGTTAGGAGCACCCCAGCCTTTTGTTGGTCTGGGTGCCAGCAAACCTTGCACACCGCACAGCCTGTCCTGACAAACCTGCCAATGTTCCCCACAACTCAGAAAAACCTGGCAAGGCTTTCTGGAGCTGTGACACAAGACACAGCTGCACATAGCCAACTGCCCAAGGACCATGCGGAGAGTTTAAGCTCAAAGAATTTGCCCAGCCCTGTCTGCAACGTCAAGGAAAAGAACAATGTGAATGTCCCTTCCATCAAAGATAAGCCCAACACGGGCAAAATGCACTGCCTGGTGCAGATTCCAACTTATTTGTCAAATACTGTCGTTGGAAAATTCCGTTTCTGAAAGAACCAGCTTAAACGGGGTTCCCCCCCCCCCCCAAATTCAGAACAAGAAAAACTGGCACAAGTGTGAATGATCGACCCTCTTTTAAACTGGTCTGCAAACTGGTTTATAATGTAGTGTGAACAGCCCCTATATTAGAGTGTATGATCTTCTGGCTCAGTGCCCCCATTCTATTCAGATTCTGAGCTGTCAGGATTAGAGACAGAAGTGCATTTTTCTTTCTTTCAATAAAGTTGGATCCTTGATTCATCACCATGACTGACTCGTCTTCCCTGGTGTGCCTTAGATAAGTAATTCTACATCAAAATTCTGGGTCTCCTCAACTTCCAGAACAGAAAAGACCACTGAGCTCTTCCTTCCCCAGTACCTGAAGCAGGGTTTGCTCAGGAGCAAGCTGGCTGCCACAGAAGGCTGAGCTGTAGATGAAGGAAGGAGGGGGCGCCTGGTACAACAAGCCTGTAGCCGGTAGTTTGGGAAGTTCGGCCGCCTGCAGGGCCGAGATCTCCACGTACTGCCCCTTCAGAGCTACGCCTGAGAGCAAGGCTGAACTGGACAGCACAGCACCTGCCGCCGTCTGAGCAGGAGAGGTGGGAGCCGGGCTGGGCTGGAGGTACAGGTGCTGGGACCTAATGGAAAAGGAAGCCAATTGACATGGGTGGAGGAGTCCCAAAAGATGAGGCAAATAGACCACACTGAAGAGGTCCAGTGAGCCTGAGCTTTATCCCACCCCAGTGTTCTCCCCTCCCACTTGCCAGTACCTGTAAGTGTGCAGAGAGGGGGTGCTTGGGCGGTAACCACTGGCCCCACTTGTGCCGTGAAGCTGCGACTCCAGCTGAGTGTTGGGGACCTACAGGGACAGGATGCAAAGAGGCCATCAGGGCACAATGAAACTAGGCCTCTAAATTTTTGCAACTACTTTTTTTGCCCAGGAACACACATCGTTCTGCTTTGACTGGGCATGTGCTGGGAATTGAACCACCATTCCTACAGATTTCACAAGCCACTCTGTGTTGCTTGGGGAGCACAGGGGTGTGTGTTACCTGGTTCCCATAGAAGAGCTCTGGGTAGAGTCGCTGGCCCTGGCCTCGTTCGCCTGCAGAGAGAAACACAGTCAGGCCAACACTGGCTGACGGCCACCAAAGGGACTTCCCTCACCCTGGCCTTCCCTCTCCAGATCTCTCTCACTACCTGAGAATACGGATGTGTCTACTGGGAGGCTGTGCAGGGATGAGGCAGCGGCGGCAGCAGCAGCTGGGGCGACCGAGAAAGGTCGGGGTTCACAGGAGCGACTGGGAAGCACCTCAGGAGAAGCTCTGTGGCTAGCAGGAGCTGGGGGAAGCAGCTCCCACTCCCGGGGGGCAGAGGTCAGCTGCAGAGAAAAGGACACCAAGGACAGTAAAGAGAGAGAAAAGGGTAGGCAGGCACTTTGTACTTTTCCCAACCCCATCTCACTAAAAAGATGCTGTTTGAGGCAGCTTACAAAAAGACAGCAAGGCACACATCATTTTCATGCAGAGAACTAATTTCAATAAAACATCAAAACTGGCAAAACATGGTCCATTTAACAAGTCTTCATCACTCTATTGTCCACTGGGTGTTTGAATTACAGCCGATTGCCGTATTTTGCTAGTGAATCTGCTGACAGATGCTGGTGGGAATTGTAGTCCAAAACATTTTAAGGAGCAGTAGCATGAAGAAGGCTGGTCTTTTGTGCCAGTGAGGAACCTGTATGCTGCCTTGTGAACCTATGGCTTAGAACGCAAATTGTTCGTGAAAGAGAGACCTTTACAGGGCAGATCCATGTCACATATTGTTGCTGTTGTGTGCCTTCAAAGTCGCTTCCGACTTATGGCCGCCCTAAGTGAGTCTATCATGGGGATTTCTTGGCAGGATTTGTTCAGCAGAGGTTTGCTACCATATTCCCCTAAGGCTGAGGGAATGTGACTTGCCCAAGGTCACCCAGAGGATTTCATGGCTGAGCTGGGAATTGAACCCCCATCTCAAGTCATAGTCCAGCACTCAAACCACATCACACCAACTCTCTTCAATTACAATCCTCGAAATCCCTCAGCCAGAATTCAAAAAAGCAAATTTTCTAAGCTCTGCCCCCTCCCAGACAAGGGACAGTCAGCTATACTTTGGCCCTTTGAGTTGGGTCCCAGGACATGAAGAGTCCCCCAACATCCTGCAACATCACTCACCCCTTCAGCAAGTGCCTGGTGCAGCTCTTCTTTGTCTGCTTTTGGACCTTCACTCACCATAAAACGAAGGTCAGCATCCTGAGGGAGTTTAAAAAAAAACAACAACCAAGGGAGAGGGAAATTGAGTCCATAGTTTTTTGTTCACCATCCTAGGAAAAAAAAAGAGCCAAGATTCCCAGAAGCCTTTGCACTTACCTTTTCACTGGCTCCAAACTGGATGGGCGGACAGGCCCCTGGAGCCTCCAGCTTGGGGCTTGGCTCCGATTTCAGGACACCCAGACCTTCACCACTGTCTTTTGCCTTCTCTGCTCGCTGGGAACGCTCGGTGCCAATCGCACCAGGGGGAGGGTGGTCTCGAGGTGGTGCCTCAGGGGAACTGC
Organism: Urosaurus nigricauda; assembly: GCA_034509955.1. NCBI lineage: Eukaryota > Metazoa > Chordata > Lepidosauria > Squamata > Phrynosomatidae > Urosaurus > Urosaurus nigricauda. Next base: position 315,603,630 of record JAOEGL010000002.1, on the reverse strand, counting down.
TCACCTGTTCAGAAGAGGAAGAGGAATGGTGAAACTCAGGGGTCCTTCCTGACCCAGGGAACAATTTCTCAACCTGAGAATCAAGAAAATTGCACAGCAGGCCTGACCCCTGCAAGAGGAAGGTCATGTCCACTGACTTTTAGCCTGGACTGTGACCAGCACCAGCATCCAAATTTAGGGGTAATCATGTACATCAATCATACTGTGGAGCAGCTTGCCCAACTTTGTGCCCTCCAGATGTACTGGATGACAATCTCCATCATCCTTAGCCAGTATAGGGAACTGCAATCCAAGGCATCTGGAGGGCATAAGACTGGAAAAAGCTGATCAGTGTAAAGATTTGCTGGTCCCTCAGAATGGACTTTGTACCTTCTCCTTGAGCACATTGGAGTCCCTGGCTGGGGGTGGCCGCCGTCTCTGCTCTTTTGGCTCTGAACCTTCTGGACCAGTTGTGGCTGCATCATTGTTACTTGTGCCAATGGCTCCGCTTCGTTTAGTTCCAGTATCTGGTGTGGCTTTCAGGCCCCCATCAGGAGAACTGCGCTGACTACATGTGGCTGAGGAGACCTGTGAGTCACTGCTGAGGTCCACACCACTGTCAGACAGGCTCATCTGGGGAAGGAGTGAAGATGTTTCAGCCAAGTGGGTAGAAGTGAGAAAGAAGAGCCACAGACGGAAAGGCTTCCCAGCTATGCTCTCTATGGCAAAAGTCTTGAGAGCATGTTTTCCCCACCTCCAGCTCATGCGGCAGCTCAGCAATCCTTGTCCTCACCTCTGTACTGGCAACCTCTTCAAAGGCGTTCAATGGGTCAATCCAGGGCTCCACCGAGGCAGGCCTGTAGCTCTTCCTCGAGGAGTCTGATGAAGAAGCAAAAGCACAGGCAGCATGACATGAGAACACCTCTGTCCTCCCAAGCAGTCTCAAACCTCACCTTGCCCCATCCCTTAGTTCTTCTCCACCCTTCTAAGAATTTTCAACCCAAGAGCAAACTCCATTTGAGTTTGAACTTGCCAGAAGTTTCTTTTGGAAGATATAATCTGTCTGATCAAAGAAAGCGTTGCTCCCTTTTACCACCCCACTGCCATCCTCACCAAGTGTCCTTCTCTTCCTTTGAAGGGAGTGACCATTTTCAAGATTAACAAGGAGCCACTCAATAGCATGACCATTGACTCAACATTTCCATCCAAAACCCACAAAACAGCAAAATCTTTACTAGGCCAACCACAATAACAAGGCAAGCTTTAAAATTAGATACATAAGCCTACATTTTATCAAATATATTCTTTTATTGTTTTCACAATTAAGACAGTACAGAGGGATATCTATGTAGGCAGAGACCCCTCAAAGACATGGGGGTGCCACTACATCTGATAGTCTTGAGGAGGACTCTGTACCAAGGACAAGAGACCATCGTCAGAACAGAACGTGGGGAAACAGGGTGGTTCCCAATAGGCAAAGAGGTCGGGCAAGGCTCAATCCTATTACCCTACTTGTTTAACTTGTATGATGAAAACATTAAAAGAAAAGCAGAATTAGAATCATAAAAAGGAGGAGTCAAGATAGGAGAAAGCAACATTGACAATCCAAGATATACCACTAGCAGAAGACATTATAATATTAGCAGACGGCACTCAGGAATTGGAAGAGTCAATAAGGAAGGTCAAAGATGAAAATGCAAAGGCAGGTCTGATGCTGAACATAAATCAAACAAAAATAATGACCACAGAAGAAAAACATAAATTCAATCTTGATAACAAGGAAATTGAAATAGTTAAAGAATTCCCATGCTTAGGATCAAACATTGACCAGAATGGAGACTGCAGTCAAGATATAAGAAGACTAAGGAATGAGAAGGGCAGCTATGAAAAAACTGGAAAAAATACTGAAGAACAAAGACATACAACTGAGCACTAAAGTCAGAATGGTTGAGGCCACTGTATTCTCAATTACCATGTATGGATGTGAGAGCTGAATAATGAAGGAAGCAGACAGAAAGAAAATCAACTCATTTGAGATGTGGTGCTGGAAAAGAGTACTTAAGATACTGTTGACAGCCAAGACAACAAACAAATGGGTTCTTGAACAGATCAGACCAAGGCTTTATCAAGGTGGGACTATTGTACTTTGATCACATCATGAGAAAGCACTGATCACTAGAAAAAGCAAATAATGCTAGGAAAGGTAGAGGGTAGAAGAAAGAGAGGAAGATCGCAGACCAGACTGACAGATTTGATTGGTGGCAGAGGAGTGATGGGCAAGGGCTTGCAGGATCTGGGCAAGTGGAGAATAGGGATTCTTAGAGATTCTGTCACATTCACAGGGTCATTATGAGTTGGGAGTGAACTTCAAGGGCAACTAACAACAACAAAAACAACAACAGAGGCCTCTCTTTCCTTTTGGCCATGTGGGTTCTGAGTGACAACACTGAATTTCTTGAGACATCTCTGTGCAGTTGCATTTGGAAAAATTTTGGTGGTTTTGGGAAAACCTGGGGATGTTTAGCCTGGAGAAGAGAAGGCTAAGGGGTGATATGATAGCTTTGATTAAATATTTGAAGGGATGTCATATTGAGGAGGGAGCAAGCTTGTTTTCTGCTGCTCCAGAGACTAGAACACGGAACAATGGATGCAAGCTGCAGGAAAAGAGATTCCCCTCAACATTAGGAGGAACTTCCTGACAGTAAGGGCTGTTCGGCAGTGGAACACACTCCCTCGGAGTGTGGTGGAGTCTCCTTCCTTAGAGGTCTTTAAGCAGAGGCTGGATGGCCATCTGTCGGGGATGATTTGATTGGGCAGGAGGGTTGGACTAGGTGGCCCTTGTGGTCTCTTCCAACTCTAGGATTCTATGTCACTTGTACTTCCAATTTTAAAAAGCTGTACTTTTGTTGGGAGATGATGGAAACTGCAAAGAGTTAAGTCCCAGTCCTTTGGCTACCTTTTTCAGCTGCCCCTCTGTTGCAGCTAAAATGCAGTATGTAATTTTATTTTGTGCATTTTGGTTGGCCCCATAAAGGCAGCAATGTTATGTTGATTTTGGATGTTACTGTACTTTGCTGCATGGCGAAAATGGCTACCCCTGGATATATTTTCAGGATATGTGAATGCTGCATTTTACTTGCAACAAGGGAACCCTCAAAAGGGAGCTTCATGTAGGAAGGAGGCAGATTGTATCTCATACTAAGGTTGCTGTTTTTTATGTTGTTTTATCTATCCAGTTTCCAGGATAGATAATCACGGCCTCAAGGACCTCCTCGTCAGAGGATTTCCTGATGTTTCCTGCCACATTGGTCTGTTTTGTTCTTGTAATTTGTACTGAAGTTGTTTTAAATTACTGGTTTTAAACTGTTTTATCTGATGTAATTGTATTTTATTGTGTTAGCTGCCTCGATTGATCTCAAAGGGGAGGGGTATAAATACATTTTATTTTTTTATGTTCCTAATTGCATTTAAATTTTATTTCCTAGATTCTATGACTCTTTGTCTCCTAGAGCCTACATGGATAAAAGGGAGGAGTGACCTCTGCCTACATGGATATCCTTCTGTACCATCTTAACAACAAAAGCATCTTGACAACGCGCAAGCCTGTGACTAACATCCGCCATATTTTTCTTTCTCCTGTATGATTTTTAATGTCTTTGCCTGATGAAGAAGCTAGTGGAGCTTCCAAAACTTACAAAAGGTGCTTTGTGAATTTTGGTTGTCATTGTACTTTGTGGTATGGCCAACATGACATGTCCTAGATACTTTTTCAACATTTCCAGTTCTCTTTGAATACTGTTGGTTCCTCGCTCTGCCTGTTTTGAATCCATGCACACACGCCCAGCACTGTTCTCCTCTGAGTCATTGCCCCTTCCACTTTGCTCTCAAATAACTCACTGGAGTTCAACTGGTTCCAAATCTGTGGGGCGAGCCCCTCAGACACTGGGACACTTCGGCTTCGAGGCTCCCCTGCAGTCTCTTCTTTGGGGGATGAGAAGCCTGGACCACTGGGGAAGGCCAGGGACTCCTGAGAAAGAAAAAGGAGGAAAACTCATCTCTGAGCACTAAAACCAGACACTATTTTCTGCTCCACTTCAAAAGGACTGTGAAAAAAACAGGCTCACCTGCTGCAATAGGTCTTGCTTGCGAGGTCGTTCCCGTCGTTTTGCAGGAAAGCTGCTCAGTGTGCCAGAGTCCTTCAGGGGGCCACTGTTGGAGTGGAGCAGCTGGTTCTTGTCCAAGAAGCAAGAGTCTGAAACAGGGGGAATGCAGCACACAGAGTCTCCAATCAAATGGGGTTTGGATGGGAGCAAGTGGAGAAAGAGGGGGTACCTGAAAACCCAGGGAGATTGTTCTCCTTTAGGATGGAGGGCCAGAGATTTTATCTCTCTGAGACTAGAAATACTCTGTTGCAGCATGCGGCAGGACCATCTTCACCAATGCCCCTCAACAGCAATTTTTACAATCTACAAAGCCAAGATCAAGCATCCCCTGGGGAAACATGACCTCAAGAGTAATTTCTTTGCTTCCAGAAAAGCTAGTGCCACATGGAATGACAAACAGCAGCCTTGGCTCCAAATCACTGTCTTTCAGGATCTATTGGTGGCAAGTTCAGCTGGAGAGTTAACAAAGCAATACTCTCAGCACAGCAAATAAAGGCATACAGGACACTACCTTATAGTGAATCAGACCATTCACCTATCCTGCCTACTCTGGCTGGCAGCAGCTTTCCAGGATTTTAGGCAAGATTCCTTCCTAGCCCTTCAGAGGGTCTCCCTTCTAAGTACCAACTTAGTTCAACCCTGTGCAACTTCCAAAATCAAATGCTGCAGGGTGTGGCATACAAGGTGGGAAATGTCCCAGCCGGATCTACGTATTGGCTCTGCATACCAGATCTACATACCGATACACGCCCATCATCATTTCCTTTCCTCCCCATCCAGAGAAACAAGGTTACCATCCTAGACCAAGTTTCACAGACAGAACTGGGACTGTACAGTCCCAGAAAAGTCAGAGCCTCAGGCTTGCTAGCCAAAGGCACCACGCATTACCTGTGCTGCTGCTGGTCCTACTCTCAAAGCGCCCCAAGGGGAGCGCAGAGGAACTGCTGCCTCCGGCCCCCAGGAAGGATGGTTGGGCTGGGTTAGGGGATGCTGGCTTCGTGTGGCGGCTTCCCAGTTCTGCCAGGGCCTGCTGGATTCCAGCTGGGTCACTATGGATGACACGGTCCAAGCGATATACTGTACTTGTGGTGGGCGCTGGAGGCAAACTCAGACCTGGGGAATGGTCATCTGTGTTCCTGCTAGAGAAGTGGGAAGAGAACAAAGAAAGTATTACAAAAAGTGAGCTTTTCTGCTGCAAGGGAGGGGGCAGGCTATTTCCTTCTCTAGTTCTCAAGATTCTGCTCCCCCATCCTGCTACTTTTGTTGATACACATTGCTTTTATGTCAGTAATGCAAGGTGTCCCAGTCAGTTAGGAAATATTACACTTATGAATTGCAAGTGCCCCAGCCAGGCAGCAGAGCTGTAGTCATGTTTGAGCTGGCAGAGCTAAATGAACCAGAGAAATATTCATCCAAACTGGCTGTAGTGAGCCAGACCTGCCACCAGCCAGATGACTTCTTGAATCTGGTAAGCATCATGGCCAAACATTAACTAGTGTCAGTGTCCAGTAATACAGGAAGGTTGAAACTGGTATTACAGATTAAGTCTCCCTTATCCAGAATTCAAAAATCCAAAACCTTTTTCATAGGTGGCTGAGACTTTTGCTTTCTCATAGTTCAGACTACATAGGCCACTTCTGTAGCTCCAAGGGAAGTTACCATGAAGATATTGCCCCTCCTACTCTTGCCCCCTTAGCAATTATAGGTCCAAAAGATCCCCTTTTCCATGTATTTTAAGCAATGTAATCTTTTTAAAGTACTTGATTTGAGAATGGAATTTATTTTAATTATTCTAGTAATGTAATTCTATTTTAATATACTATTTTATTAATTTTATTATTATACTATTTTATTTCCTCCATCGGGCCTGAACTATATTAAGCAGATGAGCCCTCCCTTTGCCATCAACATCTTCAGAGGGAGAAAAAGGCCTGCCACCTCCATCGGGCCTGGACTAAAAAAGAAGAGCCCTCCCTCCATGCCATCTGCCTTGGTCCAGGCGTCAGAGGGAGAGATTAAGTTTTGGACCTGATCCCTATCCCCTTCCCCTCCACCATTCCCTTCTCCTTTTGTGTCATGTCTTTTTAGATTGTAAGCCTGAGGGCAGGGAATCGTCTAATTAAAATAATTATTGTAAGCCGCTCTGATAGCCCTTAAGGCTGAAGGGCGGGGTATAAATACTCAAATAAATAAAATAATAAATAAATTTTTGTATAGTCCCAGCCCTGGGAGGAGATATAATAATACAGAAAGTGAACAAGCGATGCTGGGACACTTCCTGTTGCTATAAAAGGCCTTTTGTGCCTAAAATAGTCAAGAAGTCCCCCCCCCCAGGGAAATTTCCCCACACCACATCCCTTAGGGGTTTTTGAGGGCAAAAAAGTGTTTGTTTTTTTGCAGGAGGCATGTGCAGCTCTCCATTAGGCCTGTGGGACTAATGTGGCCCCCTTGCCTCCTACTGCTGCTCAGCCTTGCTCAAGACAGTCCATCTCCAGCTTCTAATAAAAAACAAGCCTGAGACCAATTCATCCTGAACCCTTGCCCAACTTGGTGCAAAATAGGAAAGTCATCATTTTGGAAATGGGGAATATACTGGGTAACAATGTATCAAATGTCTCACTGCATTTTGTTTGGGAGGAAGGCAAGGGAGTGGTTTTCACTTGTGCTCAAAGCTACTGCTTGACTGTCAAATATTAAGGCAGATGGGGGTGACAGGAGGCACCACTCTTGCTTCAGCTAAACCGTGTGAGTGACAAGTTGCTCTGCTGACACAGCTGCCTCCTGTTAAGAGATACAACTTGTGTGCACAGTCAAGCTTGACAAAGAATGTCAGTTCAAGAACATGAAAGCATCTTGGGGTGGTAACAGTAGTGTGGACAAAGTTTTGAGCAATCTGGCACAGGAAGGGCTACCTGGGTGCTGTAAACCAATTCTTGAGCCCTTTTTGCACCCTCTTCAACATCTTTTATTCAAATCAGCTACTTCATTCAAAGCCCTTTGAAATCAAGGCAGCTCCGAGAGAAACAGAGAGGCCATTGCTCCACTGGAACAGGAGCTACTCTCAGGAGAACATCAAGCAGGAAAGGTATCATGTCTCAAACTGCTGAAGCTTTTAGGTTTTAATTTTTAATTTTAGCTTTGAGTTATTTTTGTCAGACTAGACTAGACTAGTTGCTGTTGAATAGATCAGTCAGTGCCCCAAGCCTTGGAATCTGGCATGTGATGCATGGGCCCATCACAACTACCATAAATCTATATTAAACTAATGTTTTCAGGCTCTGACTTGGTGGTATTTGTCCTGCATCTCTGCAAATGGATTTGCCTTATCTCCCTCACATAAGCATCTTTCACTTCCATCCCATGGCACAATAGGTCTAACAATGGCTGGCCACAGTCACTCCATCTATAGTGACCAAGTCTTGGTGCTCTAGGTGGAGCTGACTTTGAGGAGGCTATTTCACAGACTCACCTATTTAGAAATGTCCTGATCAGCTAACAGTTTCTTTCCAAGTGAGGAGTTAGGCCTCTATGATCATCTCCTCACTGCTTCCCTGCCCAAAGAACATCAAATTATCAGCCCAACTTGCCATTTTTTGTTTACTAAGATAAACTGAACTTTGAATATCTGTATACCACTTTTGTTTTTAAAAGAAGTGGTATAGAAATATTAAACAGGACTGCCCTCCAAATTTTGTTAAGATTTGAATTTACATCAGCTGTTCCACCTGGCTAACAGTAAGGAATGTTAAGAATAGAAGCTCAGGAACAACTAGGCAGTCCAAACGTTCTCAGCCTGATCTAAGGAAAAAAAGAAAATGAACTTCTCAGTTGACTCCAAGGCTATAGCGTTTTACTGCCTACTCTACTGATTTCATTTCTTCTGTTGATCAATCCTTCATCCCAGGTTAAGCATGATCTTCCCTTGGTCTTACTTCTCCCTCCCCAAGAACAGATTGTTTCTTCCCTCTCTCGTTCTCTCAGTCACATGCACATTCTCTCTCCTCCCCAATTCCCTCTTCCAAGAACTTGCCTGCGGTTCTTGGGAGAGGGCCAGCTCCTCTTGTCTCCACTGCTGCGCCCACTGCCACTCCCTCCGCGACCAGCCTTGCCACCTCCTCCCCCGGGCCCAGGGTTGGAGCGCCGGTTCTGGCGGTCCATGCCAGGCCGTTGGCTGGAGAAGCTGCGCTTGGACATTTCCTTCCTCTGGGCTAAGCTGAGCTCATTGTTGGAGGGCCGCCCACCCGCTGAAGGTGCCCCAGAACAGCCCCCTTTCAGGAAAGCGGTAGGAGGCGGCCCGCCCGGTGCTGGCTCTTTCTCGCCTCCACCCCTGCGCTCTGTGAAGTCGCTGCTCTCTGAAGCAGTCTCCCACTCCTCATTGGCCTGGTCAGAGTTCTGGTTGGACAAATCTGGAGACTTTGTGCCAGCCACTCGCCGGCTGGCTGATTCTTCTGGCAGCGGGGCAGAAGGTGCTGGGGAGAAGGGCTGCACTGTCCTCTGTTCCCCATTGAGCCGGGCTGCATTCTCACGCTCCTGCTTTAGCCTCCGGAACCGTGGCGGCTTGTCCTGCTGCTGGGAACGCCCATGGCGCCGTCGCCGGGGTGGCCGGTCAAAACCACGGTCTGAGTTGGGGCCAAGTGGCTGTTGTTTTGGAGGACCTTGGAAGCCACTCGAGTCTTCTGGGGTCACTGCTGGAGGTCCAGCCAAAGCCTTCTCCTTTCCTGAGGACTCCAGAGATGCCTCTTGCTGCTTCTCAGGCTTCTTGTTGGGCTGAGGCTTGGATGGGGGGCTCCATCCACCAGGGGGGGCACGGCCGCCACCTCGGCCACGGCGTGAGGGCACTCCACGGGGGGTGAAGACACGCCCCCCACGGGTGCCAGGGTCTGAGAGGCGTGGGGGCATCTTGTCAGCAAACCGAGGCAAGCCAGGGTGCAGGGAAGAGTGAGTGGATGCATTTGTCACAGGGGGCCCTCGGTTGCGCTGACTTGGGGCTGGTTCTTTGGTCACCTCCTTGTCTGAATGGGCTACATCACTGGCACTCTCGTGAGTCTCACTTCCTGTCTCTGATCCCCGCTGGCGTCGCCTTTTGGGGATCTCTTCATACTCTGAGCCTTCGCTCCGTGTCTCACTGGTATTGCGTGGGCGGAAGTTGGAGCCTGGTCCAGTGGGTTTACCAGCTCCATCATCCAGCCGATAGAAAGGTTCACGATAGCTGCGGAACTCCCTGCTTCTTCCCCGGCCACCCCGCCCACGGCCGCTGTAAGCTCCCCGAAACCCTCGCCCTCGGGCAAAATATTCTCCTCGTCCTCTGGCCCGCCCACGCCCAGTATAACCTCCACGCTCGTATGGACCATCTCGACGACGCCGGCTTGGCGACAATGGACCCTGCTGCTGCTCTTTGGGTGGCACAGCTGTTCCTCCGTTTAACACTGGCTTGGTCTTGTTCTCTTTGCCTGGTTTTGGAGACTCTTTGGGGGGTTCTGGTTTGCTGCTCACAGGCTCAGCAATTTCCTTGGCCTTTCCTGCAGGACGAGTGTCCTCACTTTCGTCCTTCGCCTCCTTTGGAGGTGGCAGCTTCTTGATAGGCCCAGCTCGCCGTGGAGCCTTTTCCCCAGAGACCTCCTCAGTCCTCCGGCTGCTGCCAGGACGGGGCCCCCAGCGTGTCTCTGTCTTAGACTCACGCCGGGGCTGCTTGTGAAATTCATGCTGCTGCCGTGGCGGCTTCTCCACCCTCCGTAGAATCTCCTCTTTAATTGGAGCCTCCTCTTTAGGCTGCTCAGCAGGAGGCTTCTTGGCTAACACTGGTCGAATGACAGGAGGCTCAGTTGTTTTATTGTCTTCCTGAGGCTCACGATGCAGTAGTTGTGGCTCTTCTTCACTTTTGCGCAATGGCTGGATTTGGGGTTCAGGGCGCCCACCATTCCTGTTCACCTCTGCTGGTGCAGTCAAAGCCATGCTGGCTTGCCATGGTGGCCCTGGCCGTGGTGGCTCATCCACTGGGAAACGGTGTAGTGGAGCAGAACTGCCATTTTCTGAGAAACCCTGGTAGTTCCCCATGTAAGGCTGGGGAGTGACAGCATCGCGCAGGCGAACTGGGGGTGTCTCACTCCTGAAACAAAAGGCAGCAATTTTTACTGTAGAGGGTTACAGCAACTGGTAGTCCCAAGAACATCAACCTCTCCATCCCTCCCCAAACAGTCATCCTCCAAGACACAAACAGTTGTCTGCAAAAGCAACTTCCCTGACATTCAAGAATCAGCGGCTGTCTTCTTTGCAGTTCTGGGGGTACAGGATCTTAGCTATCTCCTGAAAATGTTCTCTCTCTTTTTTGGACAAGATCCCCTAGAATACCACAGCCAAAGTGGTTCACAGTCATATTGACTGAAGGATTATAGGAACCACTGGCCCAAAAGGTAATGTTTATATGCTCTCATCTGAGGCCTTCCTTCCTTCCTTCCTCAAAGAGGTCAACATAATTAGCTGCTGGTGACTAGTCTGTCTACTCCTGAGATGCTGCTTTGGTGCCAAATAATCAAAGAGGAGCCCATCCCGCACCTTAACCCTTTCTCTTCCTCTTCCTGCTGCTGGCGAAGGGCTGCTGCTTGAGGGCGCGAGTCTGCATTAGAAGGAGCAGTGGCAAAGACGTCTCCAGCCCAGGCCATCTTGGGATCAACAGGTGGAGTGCCACGCTCTCGGAGGATGGGGGGATGGCGGTCAAATTGCTCTGAGCTCGAGCCCCCACTGTCTGATCGCTCTCGAGGCAAAAGACCTGAGGGGGAGAAGGAAGACCAACACAGAGGCATGTCAGTTCTAATAATTCAGCCCACCCTCCCTCAAGTTAATCAGATAAACCTGGTTATTCTTTCTGCCAGCTGAATTGGCAGCAGAGCCTGGGCCTCTCTAGCAAAAGCTTACCAGAGGGGTGCACCCCCGGGGGGAAGAAGTCCATGGGAGGCCGCCCTTGCATCATGCGGGGGTCCATGTAAGGTGGGATCATCATCCAGCGAGGGTCAAAGTTCATCTGAGGCATTGGTGGAGGCCGTCCAATGGAGCCTGGGTATATGCCCTTGGGGGGAGCCTGCTGTGATGGAGGTGGGGCTGGGGGTTGTTGCCCTGGTGGCCCAGCCTGAGGGTGCACACTGCCTGAGGGACCCATTGTGGCCAAAGGAGCACCAGTTGGCTGCTGCTGCTGGGCAGAGGAAGCCAAAGGGGGCTGGACCTGGTTGTGTTGTTGCTGCTGTTGCCACTGCTGCTGCTGCTTTAACAATTGCTCCTGAAAGTTGGGGAATAAAGGGAGAATGAACTCTTTCTTAAGGAGCAAGGCAAGACAACCACCCCAAAAGAGCCACATTAGGTGGAGATACAATTGTTGCTTCAGTTAGCTATGAGGACATCAATAGATATCAGAGACTCTAGTCTAAGGACTCATCACTGCAACAGAAACTCCACAAGTGATGTTTCCTCCAGAACACCTTTTTGATCTGGAGGTTTTTGGGGACCACAACTCCGAGACCCCCCCCCCATGAGCATGCTGGGGATTCTGGGAGGTGTAGCTCCCTAAAGATAAGCTATTTAAATGGTATGTCTGGTCCTGGGCACACAGCTCTATTCCCCATACCTGCTGCTGTCTCTGGAAGCGAGGAGGCAATGACTTCTGGTACTTTGAATATCCAAGAGTCTGAGCTGGAGGCGGCTGACGTGCCTGAAGGACAGTCTCACCCTTGGGCTCCACCTTGACTGGGATGGGAGGTGCAGGGAGGGCAGGCCCCGGCACAGCTGGTGGCTCTTCCCTCACTTCTGGTACTTCCTTGGGGGGAGCAGTCAGAGGAGGTTCAACTGTGGGGTACAGCAATATATGTGAGTAAAAGAGAACTGAGAACCAGAAGATGGCTTCCCCATGTTACCTTCTGTAGCTCTTCAGTGCTCAATAAATGAAAGAACACCTCTTCCTTATACCAGGCCCACCTACGGCTAAAATTCTGCAGGGAAGGCTCACCTCAAGTAACTGTGATGTATTATGGGACAACCTGTGGAACAACCTTTTCTGGTGGAAAGCTTTTGCCAAACAAGGTCAACCAGCACCAACACCGCAATTATTTTACCTCCAGGCCAAATGTTTTCTGTTTCCAGGGACTTTAACATTTTCAATTTCATCAACTGCATTTATTTGCCTTTAAATATCCTTGAATGATGGCATTTTAAAGTTTTGTTTCTTATGGTCACATGAGCATTTCTAGGTGTATTTATTGTACATTACCCTACTCTGTCTTGAAGAAATGAGTTTTGCAGCTCTCTCCTCTCATCAGGAGCTGAGCTCTTCCTTCTCATTTGCCTTGCAGTACCACATTAGTTCAAACTAAGAACACCCAGTGAGTCACATGGGTTGCATGGTGATGGTGCCATTCCGCAAATGCCTGAAAAAAGTATCCCTTGATTCCCCATTCCTGCATGGTGACACTTGTTAAAATTTTCAACAGCACTTTTTGAGAAAAGGTACTGCTAAAAGAACATGACTGAATATCACTTTAAATGGACATAAATGTCTGCTAGTTTTAAAAATTCTCAAAACTCTCACAGGAAATTCATCAAATATCATGTGAGGCAACTGAGGGTAATGATGGGCAACTATAGCAAATTCTGGGGCCATGCAGACTGAGTATCATCTCCACATATGAGGGACTGGTGCCGGTGTTGCAGTTGCTTTGGTGCCAGCTGTAAGCCTTTCTTTTTTAATTTTCTAAAAAGCTGGAAATATTACTGTTTGGGACTACAACTCTCAAAATCCCCCAACTATTATGGCCATATTAGCATAGGGACTTTGGAAGTTACAGTCCAAACAGTAATAATTCCCATCTCTGATTTGCCAAGATGTTTTTACTGGCTGTTTTGCTGTATCTGCTAGCACTGTTGTAATTTTATTGTTTTAACAAACGTTGCACACTACCCAGAAAGGTGAAGTAGTCAGGTGCTTTTTGATAAATACTTGTAGTTCCTAATGATGGCTATTTCACCCCAAACTGAAAAATGGAAGACACACATATACTCAACTACAGGTTACCAGCCAATAAGACATACAAAGTGGCATTGACGCATGTAAGTTCATCAAAGAAACCTTCCTCCCCCCTTTTTTAATGATAGAGTTATTGTTTGGTTCCTAAATCCAACTGCTATTTGCAACTAGAGCAGGCCCTGTGGAGCAATGAGATTACGGAAGTTACAATTCATCATCTAGGGACGGATTCAATTGGTCTATTCTAGTGTGGACTAACAACCGGATGCAGTTCTGGGTGAACTCCCCCTAGTCTTTGAGCTTAGGCATTTGCCTGACAGAATACAAGGCCATTTCCAATGGTGGTGCCACAACTATGTAACACTCTTTCTTGGGACACTTGCTTGGTGCCAATTTCCTTACCTGTGGTTTCTTAAGCTCTTATAAGACAGTTACTGCATTACTCTTTTTCTTTTTATGCTGGCTGTCTGCTTTCAAATTACTTTCTATTTCTGCAACAACTTCATTCTACCTTTTTCTAATTTTATATTAATTTTGGTTGTTGGTCACCTGGTTGTTTTTTGGAACGACAGGTGGGATATGAACCCTTTACAAACCAAACAGAAGAATTACCATTACTGGCAGAGTCCAAGTTGCCACCACTGCTACTGCTGTTGCTGTTGCCACTGCTGCCAACAGTACTACGAGGTTTGTTAGCCAGAACAGGCTCCTCTTTCTCCCTCTTCTCCTCTGGGGGTGCAGGAGGAGCTGGTGGATTAGAGGGCACAGGGGTGGGAGCAGGTGGGGGAGCAGGAGGCTCCTTTGGAGGCTCTGGTTTCAGGCGCTTATCAGGAGCTCCAAACTTCTCATCTAAGCGCTTGAGTTTCTCAGCACAGGCGGCTCGGCGTTCCTCTTGCATGCGACGCTCTTCTTCCTCCCGCCGGCGTCGGGCCCGTTCTACAGCAGCAGAGATTTCTGATGATGACTGTTTTCGTCGCTGGCGCCAAGCCTCATCCTCATCTTCTGGGGGAAGTGGCCGCAAGGGTCGGTCCTGGGGATGGAGAGGAGATAAGATGCTTGGTCCAAAGCTGCCTCTTGGGAGAAAACCTGGACTAAATGTCCAAAGCAAAGGTTCTAAGCAGTACCTTTTTGGACTTCAACTGCCAGACAGCACCAGATTATATGGAGATGTAGCCAAAAAAGTAAAATTTCCAGGCTCTCCCCCCAAACACATCAGACGGTTTGGAGGAAAGGGCTGTTTCTGCCTTACCTTGGCTAAACAAGACAGCGTAATGACAGGTACCAAAATCTCCATAGGAAAGAAAGCATATTCCTGGCCTCAAATGGGCCAGGGTCCACCAAAACATGACAAAATCCTCCCCCTGAAGATAGAGGAAATACTGATGTTTCTGAGAGGGATGTGGCCCAGTCTCCAAGGTCTCCCAAGGGGCTAATCCAGACTCTTACCATTTTACAGTTGCCCATTCCTGCTCTATACTGCCTTTGTTCCCACTCACCTTACAATAATGGTGTTTATGTGTTACTTTTCATCTACATATATTTTCTGTAACATCCGAAGTAGAATGTAGATGCTGGGACCAAAATTCTGTCACAATATTCTTCCGTATATTCCGTCACTCTTTTTAAACCAATCTCTACCTGATGGTGAAGTCTGTGAAATTTTGAAAGCTAGTGTGATAAGTTTTATGTCTTTGGTCAGCTCAACCAAAGGATTTTTCATCTTATTGTGTGTTTATGGAAATTTTAGGAGTCTAAGAAGTAACCAGGGAGGACTTCTAGTAAGTCTTCACACAATATCTTTCCTGCCCTTGGGCAAGACTCCCCAAAACAGAATGACACAAAGGAGGTCACAGAATCCAGGTTTTCTTGGTGCCCACTGCCAAGGAAAACCATCCTGTTTCTACCACTCTTCTGCAAGAGAAAGAGGACTTCTCACCTAGGCAAGATGGTGATACTTCTTGTGCACATCATACAATTCACAAACACAAAAAAGATACAAAGCCTTCCTCACAGACACCTGCAATCACACTTGGTTTTTAGTAGCCCAAAATAATTCCACTTGTCAGCAGTAATATAACTGAAATACTACTAAATCAAAGCTTAGAAAAGCTATTTTTAAACTATAGCTTTCAAGTCCCTCTGTCAGTCTAGTCACTGGCTACTTTTGGGAGTCTAAAACTGCACTTGTTCCAAGCTCCGCAGGAAAATCATGTGAAATGTGCCACTTTCTTGACCTGGCAAGCTATCAGCTTGCTCCTCCTTCAATATGAATGGGAAGGGTTAAGGACAGAAATAGTCTATAGAAACTCACCGGGAAGTCATTGGGCTGCCCCCAATTGCCCCGGTTGGGCGGTGGTGGAGGCGGTGGTGGCCGGACTGGAGGAGGAGGAGGAGGCTCTTTGGCACCCTCTGAGGGACGCGAGTTTTCAGCCCAGGCTGCTTTCACCAGAGGTTGATCCTCTTTTGGGGTTCCAGCCTTCTTTGCATCTGTACCTGACTGGCCTTCTGGGCCAGAAGCCTCATCACTGTTTGGGGGCAAGAGATAAAGGAAGAGAAAAATATCACACAGGGCTATGGGAGTTCTGCACTCTCTGCTTGAAACAGGACTTGAAGCAGAGATAACAAAACAAAACAAAGGACTGGGTGCCCTGAGCTGTCACCAAAAATCACATGGGAGTTCATATGTGAGGGTTGTACCTGAATTGCACCCCTGACTGAAATTGCCCTCCTTCCAATTTCATGGACAGGCTTATGTGCTATCAGCCACAGAAAGCCCTTTTCCCTGTTAATTCTCACCGGTTCTCAGTGGTTTCCTCGTCAGAGTCTTTCCCATCTTCTTCATCACTGAATTTCAGCTTCTCTGTGTAGTCCACTTCCTCGTGTGCTCCTGAGGAAAACAAACAGGTGGACTTCAGGTTAACAGAGCCAATAGGGAAGGTGTGGAGAGGAAACTAGGTGAATCAGAAACTCTTCTGGAGTCCTGGGTCCAAGGAGAAAAGCAACAGCAACCAACTCTGGCTGCTGAGGATGAGCCCTCTAGTTACCTGCCCAGCCTTCATCATTCTCCTGGTCCAACTCATCAAATTCTTTCAAGTCATCCTGCTTAAGGACAGGCGGTCGGCTCACAGGCTCTGACATGCGTAGCGGAGGTTGTGAGGGGCGAGGTCCTGGGAGCCGCTGGAACCTGGAGGAGAAGGAAAAGTTCCCCTTCTGCATTACACTGCTACCCAAACAAATGATGCTGCTTCAGCTGCCTAGAGTGAGTCAACTAGGGGTAGTTCTCTGTGTATCTTTGGAGCCTAACTCCAGAACATGGAAGTTATTTTGGATGATAACTCCTTCACTTACTGCTAAATCACTTCACTTATTGAATCAGAACAACTAGTGGGAAATTCTGGGAGCTGTGGTTCCTAATAGGAATTTTCTCCTAGCTCTTCATCTTTTTATTCCTGATCACTTGCCATACTGGCTATGCCACAGGTTGTAGAATACTGCATTAGAGGAACAAAAAGGATTGGGAGTATGAAATAAGATCTCCGCATGGAAGTCCTTCACTGGTCCAACCAACAGTCTTCTCCCAAGCTTGGAAAAAAGTTACTTTTGAGGGCAACAGCTCTCAAAATCTATAGTAGGCTATATAGGGAGTTTTGGAACTTGTCATCTAAAACTTTTTCAGGCTGTTTCCTCACCCCCTCGACCCCACTTTTGCTTTTTGGGATCAGAGAGCAAATAACAGACATAATTGGCCCACAGATTAGAATTTCAAACACTGAATATGTTCCTTCAAAATCAGGAAGCTGCCTTGCATTTGAGTGTCAACTGGGATTTCTTTCCTGGACGTTACTACACAGCAGGCCAGCAGAGCAACTGGTTTGCATTTATGCAGGAATGCTGGGACAAGTGAAGGGAATGCTGCCCCTCTGAGAGTGTCTACTATGCCCCAGATCCATCTTCTCCTGTCCCTCTACTTTTCAATGGCCTGGTCCACCCGTTTCTTTCACAAGAGTATAATCTCTGCCAACAAAGATGCCCTTTGTTCACCTTGATTGCTCTTGGAACAGACTGAAAACAAATAGTTCATCCAGAAAGTGAAAAGCATTTCGGAATCCTTTTCATGGCCCCCAGCATTTGGCCACAAAGAACCCAAAACTTCTGGCTCCTATTCTCTAGTCTGTGGACTCTAGCCTTCTGCCACAGAGCATCCCCCCCACCCCAGGCTCTGCACCTCTATATAGACATTCCTCCTCAACAAAGACCATTAATCATTACTGCTCCAACCCTTATCTTTTGCACCTACCTCTGTGCATCTGCTGTGGGGTAGCGGTAAGGTCCCTGTGGCCCATAGGGAGGCGGGAACGGGAGGTATGGGGGATACATCTGTTAAGGAGTACAGGAAGAATTGGTTACTGGAAGGTTTCTTCACTTCCTTTGGCAGCCTAATAAGAAAATGGGCAAGCACAAGCCAACAAAGCATGTCTTCTTCCAAAATATACTTACAAATGGCGGCATCATCCCCCGGTAGGGAGGGAATTGAGGCGGGACGTTGGGCTGCAAGCCGACCCCAGCCCGCCCGTCCTCAGGCACCAGCTCCCCGTCAGTGCCCCGCCCGCCTCCATCCCGCCAACTGGTTGCGTCTGCAAGAGATTGATGGGGAAAGGGAAGAACAGTATTAAGATTGAGAAAAGCATCTGATGTTTCTAAAAAAAACCCGTAGCTCCTGGCCTGCACAGGAAGGGTGCTATCCCTTTGCCCCAGAACTGAAAATCAGCTACCATTAAGCAACACTACTTACTCTGGGGGCGGAGGTTTGGTCCGGGCCCATACGACGCATCGGTAGTGTCCTTTTCTTTGCCAGCTTTGTCCTGGTCGCCAGCCGCCTGCAGGGTCGGAAATTCCTCGCGAGAGAATCGCGATAGTAGGTTTGATCCCTTTCCACCTTATCAGAAAGAGAAGTTCCCATGGAGTTTGTTAAAAGGCTGCTCCCCTCACCCTCGCCATGGTTCTCTGAAGGATTATTCTGCTACTCTGATCCCGAAGGTCACCATCCAAGATTTGGGAAACAAATGATTGAATGCCTTGACTGAACACGGGCAATATTACCTTGACACCCCCTATGTCCTGTGTATCCATGTTTTCTGCATTGCAGGGCCCATAGTGGTCACTAACAACCCACAGCATGAAATTCAGCACTTGCAAATGATACAAAGGCCCTCACCATGACAACAGGCAGGCCGATACAGGATAGGACACTGACAAGCTAGCAATTTTCGTAAGGGAAAAACTAACTCTCTCCACATCTCTTTAATTATTTCAAGATCCAGCACCACACAAAACCTGCTAGGACACAACTTACCATCTCCTTGCGCTCCATGGGTAACGCTGGCCTGTGCCCAAGACTTTACCCCGCTTGCTACTGTAGGGGGATTCTGTAAGAGGATGAATGGGAGATGAACATTAAGGAACAGACCTTCCTTTTGGCTTTGTTTTATTAAGGGATTTCAACAATCTGGACAAAATCTGTAGGATCACATCAGTTTTCTATCCTTTCTCAACCCATGATTGGGCAGGACACAACTGTGGTTCAAAAAAAAAAAAAACCCTCTAGAAACAAAGCCAAGTAAGGCTTACAGCTTATCAGAGGTTATAAAAACAAAGCATCCTCATGTCTTAATGTCTAGGCCTCATTTGAATACAACACTTACCTATGGTTTAGTGCACATGAGGGCATCTTGTGGCTTGTGCCTGTCCAATACCCATCCCACTGCCCTAAGTTGACTGTCTTCCTACAACTACTCTTAAGATGCTGTACCCCCATTCTACCTTTAGCTTTGTTCCTTATGGCCTTTCATGATTCTGGTCCTCTACATTCTGTAGTTCTGGTGGTCTTCATAAGGTTCCCTTAAAGATCCCTATGAACATGGTCATTGTGAAGATGTAAAAGATTCATTAGGAGGGAGAGAAAATGGTGGTATGTAATACTGAAATGCCAAAGGCCATCTGAGGGGAGTCTGGGCAAAAAAGTTGCCAGATCTGGTTAAGATTTCTGTGAACGAACTTCAGGCTGGTAAAATCCTCCTCTGGTATGGCTGCAAGGAGAATAGACACTTTTATTTCCCCTTTTACTTATGTTCAATGCAATTACTCACAAAATCAAAAATTTTACAAAAGAAACTATCCAAGTTAAAAATAAGTTTTATCATCTTGGCTTGTGTTAATTAGCCAGGGGCTCTCAGACTTTCAACCCATAGTGTACACTTGAGAGGAATGAAAATCATGGGGGCCATTCATTAAAGTAGAGGTTCAGGGCAAACCACCACTACCACCTCAGTCCCTTTCAGGACAGCCAGTCAGGAACCTGGGGCCTCTCACTTTGCCTCATGTCCTTTGAACAGACTAAAAGTAATGGGTCTTGCTGTGGAATAAGCATCTACAGAAACAAGCTGTAACAAACCAGAGTGTGGTTGGCCTCAAGATAACAAATGCAGAAGAGTAAAAGAGTAAAACACGTAAAAGAGATGGAGTCCATATTATGATCATGGTCATACAATCATAGCGTTGAGAGACCACAAGGGCCACTGAGGCCGATCCTCTGCCATGCAGGAAATCATAATCAAAGCATCCCTGACAGATGGCCATCCAGCCTCTGTTTAAAGACCTCCAAAGAAGGCAAATCCACCACTTTCCGAAGGAGAGTGTTTCACTGTCAAACAGCTTTTATTGTCAAGAAGTTCTTCCTAATGTTCAGATGGAATCTCTTTTCCTGTAGCTTGAATCCATTGTTTTGTGTTCTACTCTCTGGAGCAGCAAAAAACAAACTTGCTCCCTCCTCAATGTGACACCCCTTCAAATACTTAAACAGGGCTATCATATCACCTCTTCACCATTCTGGTGGCCCTTCCTCTGGACATACTTCATCTTGTCATCATCCTTTTTGAATTGTGGCACCCAGAACTGGACACAGTACTCCAGGTGAGGCCTGACCAAAGCAGAATAGTGGCACTATTACTTCCCTGGATGTAGACACTATACTTCTATTGATACAGCCTAAAATCGCATTGGCCTTTTTAGCTGTTACATCACATTGCTGACTCATGTTCAACATGTGGTTTACTAGGACTCCTAGATCCCTTTCACGCATAGTCTCATTAGCT
The DNA here is from genome assembly GCA_034509955.1 of Urosaurus nigricauda. Classification (NCBI taxonomy): domain Eukaryota; kingdom Metazoa; phylum Chordata; class Lepidosauria; order Squamata; family Phrynosomatidae; genus Urosaurus; species Urosaurus nigricauda. Next base: position 315,583,330 of record JAOEGL010000002.1, on the reverse strand, counting down.
TCAACTCCAAATAGTTGTAGGAGGAGATGTGAAGATGTCAGGCTTGATCTGGCTGCCTGCCTGCTATCTGGCATTCTGCACAACACCATCCGAATATTTTGAAAGAATAACACACTTTTCTTTTTTCCTGCCAAAACCAACTTCTTCAAAGAAGCTATCCTCTCTCCCAGGGCTCCACAACTTGCTAATGATGATTGGAACCCTCCACTGCTGGCCTATTCTGCCTCTACACCTGCTGGCCAGGTGGAACTCCAATTACAACTGGGACTTCCAACTGCCCACTGGGCAAACAGACAAGAAAAACACCTTGGGAAGAAGTACCCAATGCTGTCCGCTCTTCGGCTATGCTTCTGTAAGGTGTTCCATGCACCTTTGGGAAATAGTGTCTAAGACTTCTGACTTCCCTCTCATGTGGAGCAGGGGAAGGGAAGCAGAGTTGCTTGCCAGAAGGTTGTCAGCTAAGGTCTACAAATTCATAAGAAATGTTGCATTAAACCAGGCTGAAGTTCCACTGTTTCAGTTTCTGACATAATACACTTTGTGTTGGAAAAGTGGAAGCAAAAGCATACTGGTAAACAAGAGAATGTAAAATCAAAAATCCAGGCCATAGCACAGCTTTCTGCAAAAATGCTCCTAATAGAATGAATATCTATTCAAACCTGGATCTTTAGGCAGGAACTGTAGTATACCCCAACAGAACTTGATAACTTGATCATTTTGGAAAAGTTAACTCTGGATTATAGTTTTTAGTAAGAACAGCTTGAGAATCTGTTAGGCTAGGAGTGGAAGCCAAAGGCAGACACACACAACTACCCAGAAGGGAAGAGGATCTAAAGTGGATGTCTCCAAGTGGCCTAAACTGCCTGCAGATTTACCTCGGGGGCCGTTGGGGGTCGTTTCGGTTGGCTTGAGGCAGACGTCTGTGAAGCCGGCGGTGACTGCGATTCCGGCGGCTGAGCTGTCGAGGCATCGGTACTGGAGGCAAAAGCAAAAGTGTCATGAAGAAAGAAGAGAGGGTAAACTTGAAGGCACATTCCCCGTCTGCCCCAGAAAATAGCAGTGGCCCTCTCGTTCCCCCTTACCTCTTTGGGTCTGGCTGTTCCTGCTTGCTTGCCCATCCTGTCCCGTCTTTCGGCACTAGTGAGACGTTGGGGTCATTGCCTTTGTTCTCCGCTTTTAAGCTTGGCAGGTTCGCAGGGGGTGGCATGCGCCGAGCAATAGCAACCTTACCGAGACTCTGCAAGCCATGGCGGGGAGTGACTGCAAAGGGAGTGAGGAACAGGCCTTAGAGGTGGTCTTGAGGTGCAGCAGGCGTCACTCAATACCCTCTGCCTGGATCAGTAGCAACGTTTCTCTCCCTGATCCATGGCAGCTACCCTAAGCCACAAATTGGCAGTTTAAGATGAACTCAAGGCAGGGGCAGCTACTCAGGGCGCTGCGAGTGCCATCAGGAAGGCATCAGAAATTAAGCAGTTCATCACAGCAACTGCCTCCTCCTTGGAGAATAGGAGACAGACCCCCCCCCCCGCCTGCCCCCTCTCACAAGACACAAAAGCAATTTTACCTGTGGGTTTTTGGATCTCTAAGGATTTGCCCTTGTACGTATCAAACAGGTTGAGTGACGAATACTTTTTTCCATCCTTCCCCTTTGCTGTTTGCCCCAAACGATCTGACATTGCGCTGTAAGGTCATTGAGTACGATGGTTCCTCCTGGCTCCCTTCGAAACGTGCCTCTGTTGGATGAGAAGATAGAGAGACTTGGGTCACGTTCCCACTATGGTTTAAAGCAAATTGCTGGTTGGGTTATATGATTGTCGTTCCCATTTGAAACCACTTCCAATCCTACTGTGATCGGTTTCAATTGCAATGAGGCGAGGCAAATGCAAAAAACTTGATCTTTCCTGACACTAGTTATTTGGCAGTTCTTTTGAAAAAATCAATTCCAAAGCATGTTCAACAAGTGGGAACGATGGATCGGAATAGCATCATTGTGGAGGGGAGGGACTAATGGCAGAAGGATGTTTACCATCCCTCCTCAGGTTTTGGTAGATCCACCATTCCCGCCCCCCTCCCCAGCGCTGCCTCTTTGTTTGTGGTGTGACCTGTGGGCGCATTATTTTTTTAAAAAATTGATAGAAGATTTGATTCATTGATTTTGCAACTACTTGCAATTACTTGGGTGGCAAGCTGGCAATCGGCAGCTTGGTGAAGCAAGTAGTTGCAAAACCAAAAATTCTATCAATTAAAAAAAAAGTTCCCAATAGGGTAACAAAATCTGTGTATGCTTGAACCCCATTAAATACAATGGCACAGCAAAATGGTGTCCCTTATATAAAATGGAAAATCAAGGTTTGCTATTTGGAATTTTTTAAAAAACATTTTCAAGCTGTGGATGCTTGTATCCATGGATAAAAAATCCATGGATAAGGAGAACTGATTGTACATAGTTAAATGAAATTGTTAGTGGTAGCTACAAACAACTAATCACCGTAGAATTTAATTCCTGTTTCGTAACAGTTAACAAAGTTCTAACTGCCTCTAATAATTAACCCAAGTCTCTCTCTATTTCAGTCGTACTAAAATTAATGCCTTAAACACCTGGCCAATATTTGACCCCATCAATTGGCCAAGCATATTCTGATGAGCCAAACAGTCAACATGATCTATAATAGGATTAGCAACATCTGTTGTAGATGGTTTGGGATTAAAGGAGTCAGTATCCCCCACGCAGACGCACCCATGATTATTTAACAGGACTGTCACTTTCTCCTTGAAGCCTTTGCCCTGGACATTGGAAGGAGAGAGATGGGCTGTCCTCACGCAGCATCACTGAGCTGTAGAGGTCTCTATGCAGCCTCAGAAGAAAACCAGAGTTGGAAAGGCATGGGGAGATCAAGCCCAACCCCTTGAGTACGTATAACTAAGACATTTGAAGCTGAGAGGGACAACAAAGCTAAAATACAACTTCTTCTACTTAAGGTATGGAGAACTTGAAGCCCTGGAGTCAGATGGGTCCTCTGGGGTTTCCCAAAGACGGCCACATCCTCCTTAATCATGACACCATTGCTTGCGTTTCCCAACTTTTGGATTAGTTTTCTCCTCACCACTCTTAAAGACTGAGATGCCCTTCCTAATGATTAATTTCCAGAAGAAAGAGGCTATGAGCTAAAATATGCTGGGGTTTTTTGGGTGCCATCCTTTTGCCTTTTGGTCTTGCTCGCCACTGGTGTGTTGGACAAATACTCCAAAACTGAATTCAGCCCTCTAAGACTGAATGAAAATCTGTCCTTTTGCTCTGCTACCGATTCCTGAAAACCATTTCCTTTTCCTTGGCTTGCATTTTACAACCGTTCATCCTCAACCAGATCCATCTAATTACACTAGAGTCTCGATTATCCATCCTTTGGTCATCCGAGATTTCAGATTATCCGATGTCACGGATGCAGCCTGGGAACATGGCTGCAGCATTTCTGCACCCCAGACATGCCCCCCAAACATGGCGGCTGCAACAGGAAAGGAGAGAAGGGCAAGTGAAGCCTCGCCCCAAAACATGGCCTCAAGTGCTGCAGCAGCGGCAACGAGAGTACCTCCAGGCCCCAAAATGTTTGCAATTCATAGTGGTTTTAAGGCTTTTCTTGGACCCTCTGGAATATCCGATATTTTCGGCTATCTCACTATCAGCCCACCCATTTATGTCAGATAATCAAGACTCTACTGTAGTTTCATTCCAGTATACATTGCACTCACCATTTCCCTCCCTTGCCCTGGCTGGCATCTGCTACTACAAACAGGAAAAACAACAACCAAAAACAATATTCTTGCAGAGAGGGAATGGAGCAAAAGCAGACTGTTCTCACAAATGGCCTTTTCCTTCTAGGAACTGTAGAAAGAACCTCACCAGGAAGTACAAAGTTCTTTAGCCACAGTCTTGCAAGACAGAGAATATCCATGCACTAGATGGAAAACACCCACTTTTGTTTCAGTAAGTTCGATTCTTTTAAACTACATCAAATTTAAAAATCCTAACAGAGAAAGGAGGGGGGATGACAAAAAATTGGCAATCATTTCCCCCCCCTGTCATCTTCACATGCATAAGCTCAATACCCTGTTTCCCCAAAAATAAGACATCCCCCCAAAATAAGACCTAGTAGAGGTTTTGCTGAATTGCTAAATATAAGGCCTCCCCCGAAAGTAAGACCTAGCAAACTTTTTGTATATAACTATGTATACAGTATATAATAAATGTTCTTTTTTTGTTTAACAATAAATATGAATTCTTCTTCATGGAAAAAATAACCTTCTCCTTTTGTTGTCTCTTTTAGACTGTAAGCCTGAGGGCAGGGAACTGTCTAAATATAAGATTGTATGTACAGCACTGTGTAAATTTACAGTGCTATATAAATAAAGGTTAATAATAATGATAGCAATGATAATAAAATAAGACCTACTATCACTTTTTACTCATGCTGGGCAGGCAAAGTATCACTTTAAATCATACAGTGTACAGCTTTACTGAGTTGCTGGTGGCTTCCTCTGAGGACATCCCCTCCTTTTGCTCTTTCGAGCCAAGATCTGGGGAAGTGACATGGACTGATGCATAAAGTTTGGTTGACAGGTGCAAGAAGGAGGATAGGTAAGAAGAGGAGCCTGCACTGGTCACTACAAGGCTTTAACTTTCACTTGGCAGGAGGCAGCGGTAACAGAAGCCCAACCACAGCCACCATTACTTGGCATGCATTTAATACAGGCAATGGTAACAACAGGGACCAAGGAAAACCCTGTGGGGACTCACTGACCTCTGACATCCAGATAGCCTAGCACATCTCCCCTGACTGACAGCAACCTTCCAAAATCCCAGGCAGGGTTACTCCCGCCCGGCTACTAGAATGAGATCCAGGATTAACACACCTCAGTTAACTAAGTCTCTAAAAATGAATTTCTTTTTTTCAAAGCAGTTGAAAGTCTTGCCTGTCTGTAGTAATTAATACAGCAAAACTTCTGCTAGGAAGTAATGAGATTCTACTCTATCTGATCATACTGTAGCTGTGTGTGTCTCTCCCTACAACAGGTAAGGTAAATAGCAGCTGCTTCCAAAATCCCTTACTGAGTATGTATGAGCAGCAAAACAGAGAGAAAAGAGGAAAGCAGCTAGGCCTGCCATATCAGCTACCAGCTTTTGCTGTTGTTTTGTCTGACTGTTTAAACCAGTTTTTTTTTGTTTGCATTAATGTGTAGGACTACTCTACACTAAGATAGACATTAATAAAAATTGGGTAATAACAAAGGAGAGTTATTAGAAGTTGAAAAAACAAGATAATTGTCCTAATTTATGGAAGATCATACGTTAGAGAGGAAATGCTAACAAGGCTAGATGGGAAGTTGATATATATAGTTCAAAAGATATTTTATATGTATTATATTGAAAAAATTGTAATTGTGTTTGATGGATGCTAAAGTAAGATGTAAGTACGATGTTAGCATATCTTTTTTGTTAAGATCTGGGGTTTTTTAAATTGTGATTTACATATAATTGTTTGCTTTAATTTCTTAATGTTTTCTTTTAAAGCACATTATTTAAGTTGAATTTATGTTAATTGAAAGATTATAGTGATTCCTTGCACTATAAAATAAAAGCAATTAAAAAGAAGCAATGGATACCAGATAGTGGTCTAACAATACACAAAGGCCAATATACTGTTTTTTAAAGTCATCTGATTTAATCCATGGTAAACTAACCTGGAACAAATCAAGGGCAATTCAACAAAACGAATACAGTTTTGTATTAGTATCTTTTGTATTAGATCCCCCTTGATATCTGCAGGGGATCCCTTCCAGACACCCCCGCCCCGTAGCAAGTCCCACTGATGCCAACGGTGGTGCGGCCATGCAGCCACACTACCACTGGGGACAATTTAACATGTCCTCCATCCTTCTCTTACCTTCCTCCCCCAGGCTTGGCTTCGGGGGTGGAGGTTGGAGCCCCACTGGCCACAGGGAGCTGACGCTGGCGCAGAGGCTGGGCCGGGGGGGGGGGCTCTAAGACCCAAGCCCCTGCGCCAGCTCCCTGTGGCTGATGGGGCTCCAGTCTCTGCATCCAAAGCCAAGCCTGGGGCAGAAACCTTGCAGGGAAGGAGGGAGGGGGAAGGAAGAAGGAAGGAAGGACTTGTCCCATTGTTCCAAATGGTGGCAGGACTGTATGCACAGGTCACTACTGGAGACAGTGTGGGCCTGCCGTCCACGGATGCTTAGATCTGTGAATGGCAAGTGTGGATAGCAAGGTCCCACTGTACTTCACAGCTTGCCAAGAAGTTCTGTGAAGCCGACAGGAAACATCACCACACCCTTTGTTAACTGCATCGTGGAACAGGCAAAGGTATAAGCATTTCAACTATTTGGTCAAGCCTTAAAGGGTTTGGGCTACCTTAGGAACCTTTCCATATGTTCCTCTTTCTATAGGCTAAAGGCATTCTGTGAAAATCCACTCTTGCCACCATGGGTTTGGAAGAAGGGCTGGAAAATACCAGGAGCTGGGCTTTTGGGGAATTTGGAACCTGTAACAGCTTTTGTTTCAATTCCACTCCCTGATGACTTTTAGAAAAACACATTCAATATTTGTTACCTGAGGTAGTTTTGGGGGTGGCTGGTTGTCATGCTTGGTTTTCTTTTCATTCACAGTATGATCTGGTTGTGAATATTGTATGAGGGGGTATCCAAAAGTTTTAATGATCACCTTTTAAAAAAATTGACAGAAAGTTTGTTTTGATTTGTAGTTGTTAACTTATCTCTATGTAGTCACTATCTAGATTTATACATTTTCCCCAGCGTATCTTGACCTTGATACCTGATATTGTAGAAGTCTGCAGATTGTGCCTTACAAGAGGGTGTTGTAAAGTAATAAGTATCTCCCAGAAGTTATTATGGCATATTGATGAAATTCTGTCAGTGTAGTCATTGGTCCCTAAGGACACGTTGCTGAGAAAATCAGCTCAATGCGTCCTTTATTTTTGTGACTGGCTGTGCCAGAAGTGACTAAAGTGTAAAATCCTCATCAGGATAAATCTGCAGACTTTTACAATATCAGGTATTTGGAGGGTCAAGATATGCTGGGAAAAATTTATAAATCTAGATAGTGACTACATAGAGATAAGTTAACAACTACAAATCAAAACAAACTTTCTGTCAAATTTTTTAAAAGATGATCATTAAAACTTTTGTATACCCCCTTGTATTTCATACTTCAAACTGTGATGTCAAGCATTTCCAACTGTCTTCTATGAACTGTCCAAAGGAACCTCAGAACTGTAGTCAAATACATCTGGAGGGGTACCAGGTTGCCAACTAAACAGACACTTACCAGATAACATGATGTCCTGAAGGTGTCTTTTACAGGCCATCTGTTCTGGCCCCAGGACACACAAAACAAACAAAACAAACAGCTTCCTTTATATTCCTCTTCATACCGCCTAAGCAGTGTCTAAGCGGTTGACAACTGCAAGCTAATTTGCCCTCAACAATCTGGGTACTCGTTTTAGCAACCTCAGAAGGATACAAGCCTGAGTCAAGCTTGAGTCCTTTTGCTGGTATTGAATTCACAACCTTATGGCTTTGAGTGAGTGGCTCCATTTAACCACTGCACCACCAGGGCTCCTAACCTATGGTCTGTGGACCTTCAGAAGTACAAAGTGTTGGTTATTACCTTTAAAGTCCTACACGGTTTCGGTCCAAGTTACCTATTGGACAGATTCTTCCCATATAATCTGCACATTTACTCGAGTCAGCCAAGACTAGGTTGGCAACAGTCAGCCAGAGGACCTTTCCTTCAGCCGTCCAAAGACTGTGGAATGACCTGCCAGAAGAGATTCCACAGCTAAACACGTTATCCAAATTTAAAAGCTCATTAAAGACCAGTCTCTTCCAGCAGGCTTATCCAGATGATTTTTAAATTGTAAATTTTAAATGATCAATATTAAATGTGGATTATTTTAATATATTTATGTACAGTTTCTCCCCATAGAGATTTCCAATGTGGAGTCGAAGGCTTTCATGGCCGGCATCCATAGTTTTTTGTGGAGATTTCGGGCTATGTGGCCATGTTCTGGAAGAGTTCCTTTCTTCCAGAACAAGGCCACATAGCCCAAAAGCTCCACAAAAAACTCTATGTACATCTTGTCTGTCCTTTTAAAACTGATGTGTGTTTTTAATGATGTCTTTTTAACTGATGTTGTTTGTTAATCGTTGCTGTTTCCTGCCTCAATCGGTAGAGAAGTGGGTGATAAAATAAATAAATAAAATGATAGTATCATCATCGTCCATTGGATGAGGAAACTGTACTGACATATGACTGAAATTCTAATGGGGGAGGTAAAGAAATGTATGATCCAAATGCAGAGCAAGGAAAACAGAGACACACACAACTGTGCAGTCCCTTTCCCTGTTTCTTGCAATATACCAGTATCAAGTACTAAATGTCAAGTGTGAAAATGCCTACTAACAGTAACAAACAGGTCAGTGAAGTTTACTGAAGCCCCATTGATATAAGTGTGTTTCCATTAGCCCACATTAACAATATTCTGAATAGCTTACTTACTTTTTTGGTGGCCTAAAAAGATGACAATACCACCGCAGTGGTCTCCATAAAGGAAATGGTTGGAAACCACTGCACTGGTGGTATTCAGCCTTTCATTCCCTATAATGTTTTGGACTTTAATTTCCCCTGAGTTCAAAACATCTGGAGGGCTAACAGTTATTATTACTATTATTATTTTTAATCTTTATATAGTGGTGTAAATGTACACAGCACTGTACATACAGTTGAAAACTACAGTTCTAGATGATGAGAGGACATGAGCAAGACTTCTTGTGGTTTGCCTCCAAGGTGTTTCCAACCTAAGGCAAATACCCTAAAGTTACCAGATCCTGTGTGATCTTGGAAACTAGGAAGGATCAGCCCTGGTTAATAAGCGAATAGGAGACCACCAACAAAAATCAAGTGCTGCAGGCTATATTTCAGAGGAAGAAACAAGCAAAATCACTTCTAAGTGTTCCTTCCCTCAGAAAACCATGGGGTCAGATTAAGCCCACACACAACTGGAAGGCACATACACACAAACAGGATGAACCTATCAGGGGATTTTCTTGGCAAGATTTGGTCAGAGGTGGTTTGCCTTTGGATCCACCTGAGGCTGGGAGAGCATGTCTTGCCTAAGGTGAGTCTCCTGGGCTGAATGGGGATATGAACCCTGGTCTCCATAATTACAGTCATGTGCCCAACCCACTACCTGCCCTGGCTTGGGAGGGCGTCTTTTTGAAAACAGAATGCTGAGGGCTACCTATCAGAGGCAGGTACAAAATGGCAGCTCAAGAGGCAAAACAAATTCATTTCTTATCTTATTAAACATACTCTGTCAGATAAACAAACCTGAGTGACCACAGATCTGGGGTCCTAACAATTCTCTAAAACTGGACAGCAGAGCTGAACAAAGTCATGGTGAAAACAGCAGTCCTATTCTAGAGATGAAGGTCATTGAGGCTCAGGGGGAATCAATGAACACAACACCAACCATGTTTTCCTTGGTCTTAAACTATTAGGAATCAGAAACCCTGACTTCCAAGGCACCTTGACTTCTACCAGTAGTTCCTTCTCTACCATCTGCCCATCTGTGCTCTGTATCAGAAGCGGGCATCTGCATCCACATGCCACCGCGAGCTTACCTTTACACTGCCTCTAGTGCATCTATGCATCCACACACTCTTAATGGTTGTATCAGCCCTCAGTGTTGCCACCAGGAGAACACCAGAGACCATTAGAAAACAGCTTTGAGACCCGACCAGAGCACAGCAGCTCAACTGTCTTTCCAAACGATGTTATGCTGCTGTAGCCACCATGGTCGAGCCCCCAGGTTTACCTAAATACCCACTGGCTCACCTGCCAGTTTCTTATCTTCCTCAGGGTAGGACTGCTATGGCCCTGGGGTGTCTGACAAGCTGTCAAATGCAGGAGGAAGAACAGGAGAAAGGAAACATGGCTAGGGAACGTGAGAGTGTTATTTTTATTATGCACATTTGCAAATTCTTGCAAATTCTCTCATGTTCGGATGACGGAGAGAAAGGTAGGTGAGGTAGTAACTGGCACTCAGTTCTCAAGAGAATGTTTGCAAGGGGGAGTGGATATTGATTTAAGGAATAAAATTTTATCTACTCTTTCTCAAAAACTTTAATTTACGGAATTATGTTTGTAACAGAAGCCTATCAATAACTTGGCATCTAAAGTCATGGATTTCTGAAAACATATCTAAACTACTTAGGAATACTGTTAGGGCAGAATTTGGAATGCCCCCCACACTTCAGAAACTACTGGATCTTCTACTTTAATCGTGCAATGATCCAAAAGAACATTTAGTTTGTTGGATCTGTAGATATAAACCAACCTTCGGCTTCTAAATAAAAAGGGCTTCACGTGGAGGTGTACAAAAAAGACACAGGGGGGGGGTTCCTTGCTTTAATTCAGAATGTGGTATTTGGAGATACCCTTTGAAAATGTGAAAGCTTTTGTCAGCTAAATAAATTAACACAGTGAAGGAGTGTATATGCACATACTTCAACCACACCAGGTCTTCCCTGCAGAATCAGTACCACAACGTTCCAATTTTATTGGACGTCCCCTGAAGTGGTGATGTTCAAATGAGTGCACAGCTCACATGGCATCGTGCTACATTGAAGTACAGAACAGCCCCCACCAACCCAATCCAAGAGTGTTGGTTCACACATTCTGCCATTAACCACGTTGGATGAAGATCGAAGAGAGTTGTAGCCCACCACACCTGGAAGGCACTAAGGTAGAGAAAGCAGGTCCAGTAGGAAGGAAGCACAAGTGGGCTTTCATGTCACCAGACACCCAAACAAGCAACACATGAGCCAATCTAGCACTGATCAAGTTAGGCTCAAAGAAGAGATAACCCCCAACCAAGATAAAACCTACAAACTTTACTTTGAAGAACAGTAGATGTCATGAAGATTCACAAATCCAAATTCAAAACAAAACAGCATGGCAGATCACAACTTTTGGCCTTTCTTTTTTGAACAATCAACTCAGTTATATTCACAGCAATGTAAAACTGTGAAGCACCACACACCTTTTGCTCTGTAAATATCAGTTAGAAAAAAGTAACTCACTGAAAGGAAGAAGGGAGGTAGAGAGAAAAGTGGAAAGAATTTATGAGTTATTGACAAATTGTTAATATAATCGGTCTTCCACATTAGCTGGCGTTAGGGGCACAGGACCCCAATGAAAGTGAGAAAACCACAACTACCCCCCCACTATGTTTTTGGTGGGTTTTTACCTGAGAGAATACCTCTCTAGGAATCTCTAGATCCTCTACTGCAACTCTGTGGTCAACATCTGCCAGAGGTTGATCACAAGAATCATGCTGGAGGACTCACAGATGTCTAGAGAAGTGCTTTCTCTATTAACTTCTCAGTCCTTCAGGGCAACTCTATGGTCAATTTCAAGCAGAGTAGCGCTGGAGGACCTAGAGATTCCTAGAGAGAACATATTACTCAAAACTGCAAATCCGTTAAAGTCAAAGCCTCAAATGTGGAGGGCTGACTGTACAGAGGAACACATTTAAGATTTCAGTGGCGGCTAATCCATTATCAGGAACATGTCACAGTTAAGGCCTGTAACATCCAAATCATAATTATATGTAATTACAAGCATATCTTTCACGTGTCACCCACTAGGAAGACAAGATTTAAAGCACACTGTACCATTAGAATACCATCAGAAGCACCACCGATAAACCATGTTTCTTTATTGATCACCTAAATCCCATCTCATGATAAATACAGTCACCCCATTTGCACAGGGGATCTGTTCTGGACCACCACCACCCCGCAAAAATGAAAAATTGCCAACATTCAAGCCCCATTTTGTCCCCCTCTGTTTGCTGCCTGTCAATGGGACACAGACTTCAAGTCGGCAAAAATGGAGGGGCGACTGTACTCCTGGAAAACAGAGGGCAGATTGAAACAAACCACCACCTGCTCAACACCACCACTAATTTAAGGAAGATAATAGTCAAGATGGGCCGACTGATCCTCAAATTTTAAGCATAAAATATACAATGTATGCAGCGCATGGGTGTTAACCAGGCAGCAAAAGATATGATAACGATTATTGCTAAGTATGGTCTGTCCTATAAGCCAACACAGGATCTCATTAGACAAGTAATTCCCAATAGCACTGATTCAAGTGTTCTGTGGAGGAGAGGATGCAGCGTCAAAGAGCCTATCAGCATTATTTTCAGGACCACAGCTAAAGCAGGCCTGCGACCCCTTGCCCAGCTGCCATTTCACTATGCCCCTTTCTATAGGTTACACCTCTGCGACTGTACTTACAAATTATTATCCCCATATTACCTTGCCATGCCAAATGTCCAACATATTTAGTCACAGCTCCCATTTACAAAACGTTAATAGGATTTCAGCCATACACAATAGATTACATTTTTTTTTACCATCCTTGGTTTTTAGATAATTTTAAGATAATGTAATTTTAACAGGGCTATGTATCATTTTGAAAAGGCATCTAACGCCACAAACATCTTTCTGCTTTCACTACATAATGCACAGTTAAGATGTCCAATTCCCACAGCATTGCACAATCAGATATAATGGCACCTGAGCAAAAACAAGCCAGGAGCGGTTTTAAAAATAGCACATCCGACTCAAGAGTGGCTGATAATTTCTGATCCATTATTTATACAGTCCTTCCAGAATGTAAATTTCTGATCTTGCTGAATTTGTTATACTATCCTTCCAAACCATCATTCTACTACACCATCCTTTTGGCTATTCGTTTACTATAAATCCACACGTTTAAAAAGTTAATAAATTTGCATGATTAATAATTCAAGTGATTAAAACTTCAATTTAATTATTTTTTTTTCAATTGCTTGACAGGAAAAAAAGGAAGGACCCCCATTTCAAAGCCATGTTGATACTGAATCAGCAACTATTAATTATTAATATATTCAATTTATCTGCAGAATCCCAAAGCTGCGTTATAGACAAACAGATTTGGACATCAGAAAAGGCACTCCCAGTGTGAAACCGCACAAGCAAGAAGCCAGCATTTATCTAAATAGCCAATAAAAGCAAAAATTGAAAATCAGAAATCATTTCATTGAAAAAAAACCAAGCCTCCTAAATTCCATCACTGGAATATCAAGGTGCCAGATGAGAAACGCTTCTTCCATCAACCATCTGAAAGGCTGATTTTGAAGCAAGGAAAGCATCAAATAGCAGTCCTCCTTTCCCCAAATGAACATGAATAAAATGAAATCCAGGACTATGAAGGGGAGGGAAGCCAGAACACCCCCAATGTATCGAACCCTTGCTCTTCCTAAAATTTGAACTAAGAGGTCCTGATACTGAGGAGACATGCAAAGAAATGGCCAATTCATTTACCCTGAAATGCAAGAGCTGGCCATTTCACTTCATCTCTCATCCAGTATCAAAATCACTACGCCTTTTGTGTGAACGTGTGTGTTCCCGCACGAGCAGACAGTAAAGCCAAGGACTCAGTGAAGACACTCATCAAAATGCTGTCTTGGCTTTCTCAGCTGTCCAATATATTGGGGGGGGGGGGGGTAATGCCTTTGTGCTGGACAGGGGAATACCCTTCTTGCTGCATAAACACACCCAACGTTTTGGACATCACCCCATTCAGAGACGGAGGCTTCTGAAATGAAAGGGAGCCATATTTGCTTCCTTTCTGTGTGTGTCAGCAGCACACACTCACAAGCCACCACCATCCCACCTTCCTGCTACAAAGCTGGGAAATTCAAACTCCATTTTTAAGCTAAATTAATCTGTGTTATTTCACACCCCCTCCAAACTGCAGTGCAGGTTAGGAGGCCCTTTTAATGTTTTGTTAACTACACATGGTCAAGGGGATTCTCCCTCCCCCCCACCATCAATTTTGTGCTTAAGAGTTTACAAAAAAAACCCCACAAGGTTTTAGATCAACTTACCAGTCTTCCCTTTCAGCAAAGGCACACCCCTGATTTCAGCACTATCCTCAAGGAGATTTTGCTTATCTGCCCTAAACAGAAAGATTTCCTATTGACTGGGTTTCAAGAAATAAAAATACCTCTGAAGCATTGGCATCAGCTGTAGGGCTGTCACACGTCCAGATTTTTCGCTGCCATTTCAATACCAGCATAAAAAAAACCACCCCACATTTTGAACTGGTTCAGACTTTCAAGAGCAGCTGCAGTAAAATGGCCTTTTATGTGAGTCGCAATGGTTCATCACACAATTACAGCAGGGCTGCAACTTCATGGCTATCTCAGTACAGCCCTTAATTTGGATATCTTACTCCCCCCCCCAAATTGAGAACAACTAGCTCCTCATTTTCTACATTTCCCAAATATTAATGCTACCTAAAATCTTTAAAAGAACACCTGCCACACCTCCTCCCCCCCCTTCCCTTCATCATTTGGCCTTTTCTACATAAAATATTTTAAATACCAGACTGTGCCGGGAGGCGAAAATGGATTTTAAAATTAATGATGTAGTCTATATAATGCCAACCTCAGAGGCATTGCAATATGTTTTTGAAAAGCACACAGACAAACCCATTTCCTGCAAGCAGCCCTCCTCTCCCTCAAACAGGTTTAGATTTTTCTAGTAGCTTTAAAAAAAAAAAACTACTGGAAAAATCCAAACCTATCTGGAGGAGGGGGGTGCTTGATAGAAACCAGTTTGTGTGTGAAAAACCATTTAACCTTTTGCATAAGATGGGGTTCAAATTAACTTGATCTCCTTACTCCAAAGCAGCCTAAATGTCGATACTGTACTGAAAGTATGCTGGGGTGAAACAGTGATATCCCTCACCCTAAAAAATACACACACAAGCCCTTTAGTGGCATTTTGGATTTGAGACAAATTAAACCACCCCCATCCCTTGCCCACCAGCTATGGCTAGAATGGCAAAACACAATGGGATGGATAATAAAGCCATCCTCAGATTCAGCCACAGACCCCTTACATTTCTAACTCCTCTTCCTGAAAATAAAGCAAATTAATGCCCCAGTTCCACCTTAATTTCAGCTGATGATGCCATCTTTGTGGTTTTAAGTTTATGTATTTATAAAACCGGGTGTATGGGGGGGGGGGTGGTTTGAGATACCAAGGCAACCTTTCCCTTCATCTTCAGTTTCAGTGGCAACCCTCAGATTCAACCACAGACCCTTACATTTCTGCCTCCTCTTTCATAAAAATAAATCTAATTGATGCTTCTGGTCCACCTTAATTTCAGTTGAAGATGCCATCTTTGGTTTTAAGATTATTTAAAAATATCTATATTAAATTAAATTGGGTGTGTGGGGTGGCAAGATAGGCAATCTTTTCCTTCCTTTCCAAGTTTCAGTGGCAGCCCCGACCCCCCAACCCCATATATATATATATATATAGAGAGAGAGAGAGAGAGAGAGAAATTGGGTGTATGTGTTGTGTGTGTGATACCAATGTAATCCTTTCCTTTCTTTCCAGTTTCAGTGGCCTCTCTGAGCCCCCAACTCCATCCCATATTATATATATATGGGGTGTATGTCTTCTGACAGGCCTTCTCTGACTGATCCCAGCTCCACTGATATGAACTGCCCAGGACTGCCCCAAGATGTCTCACCCCAAACATGACTATTTTAAGTGATTTGAGCTAGATTTTATAATGTCGTTATATTGATGCATTTAGTTTTGAGGAAGGGGTTAAGGGGTTTATGTCATTTTATTTTGTATTTAAGTATGTGTTTTTGTGCATTTTGTGTTGTAATGCGCCTTGATCTTTTGGGAGAAGTGGGATAAAAATGAAACTTTCATCATTATTATTATGTTGCATAATAATATCCTTTCCTTCCTTTCCAGTTTCAGCGGCATCCCTAACCCCAAAACCCATCCCACATTTTATATACTGTGTATGTGTGTGTATATTATGTGTGTGTGTATTTATATACAGAAATTGGATATATATGGGGTGTGAGAGAGCGAGACACCAAGGCAACCTTTCGCTTCCTCTTCAGTTTCAGTGGCAATCCTCAGATTCAACCACAGACCCTTACATTTCTGCCTCTTCTCCCATAAAAATTAAAGCCCCAGCTCCATCTTAATTCCAGTTTAAGATGCCATCTTTGTGGTTTTAAGACTGGAGGGGGGGGGGGAAGAAAGAAAAATATTAATTGAAACTGGGGATATGTGGGGTGTGTGATAACCAAAGCAACCTTTTCCTTTTCCTCCCCAGTTTCCAGTGGCCTCTCTGACTCCCCACCCAAAAAAAACCCCCATCCCCCAAAAATGCAGCCTTAATATTTCTGAACCACCAGGAAAAAAAAGATACTAGCAGATTAAATAAGTGGGGTAGCTTTTAAACTCCCCATCCCCAAAAAACCTGCCCCAATTCTGTAGTCCAGACCCCCAAATGCAGCCTTAATACGCAGAAAAGATACTAGATTAAATAAGTGGGGTAGCTTTTGAACATCCTCCCCCAAAAACCTGTCCCAATTCTGTAGCCCAGACCCCCAAATAAAACCTTAGTATCCAGAAAAGATACTAGGTTAAATAAATGGGGTAGCTTTTAAAACCCCCCCAAAACCTGCCCCAAATCTGTAGCCCTTTTAAACTTATAAAGACCCCCAAATATAGCCTGAATAGCCAGAAAAAGAGGAATACTAAAAGATTAAATAAATGGGGTAGCTTTTGAACATCCCCCCCAAAAGCTGTCCCAATTCTGTAGCCCAGACCCCCAAATAAAACCTTAGTATCCAGAAAAGATACTAGGTTAAATAAATGGGGTAGCTTTTAAAATCCCCCCAAAACCTGCCCCAAATCTGTAGCCCCTTTAAACTTATAAAGACCCCCAAATATAGCCTTTATGTCCAGAAAAAGAGGAATAGTAGATTAAATAAATGGGGTAGCTTTTGAACACCCCCCAAAACCTGTTCCAAAGACCCCCAAATATAGCCTTAATAGCCAGAAAAAGAGGACTACTAAAAGGTTAAATAAATGGGGTAGCTTTTAAAATCCCCCCCAAAACCTGCCCTAAATCTGTAGCTCCTTTAAACTTATAAAGACCCCCAAATACAGCCTTAATGCCCAGGAAAAAAGAGGGATAATAGTAGATTAAATAAATGGGGTGGCTTTTAAACTCAACCCCCAAAACCTGCCCCTTTAAATTTATAAAGACCCCCAAATACAGCCTTAATATCCAGGGGGAAAAAAGGGATACTAGGAGATTCACTAAATGGGGTAGAACTTTTGAACTGCCCCAAATCTGTAGCCCCTTTTAAAGTCAGAAAGCCCAGGGGAAAAAAGGAGGGATAATAATAATAATAGATTAAGCCTCGAAGCCCCCAAAGCCTTGCTCTTGGACCTATACTTTATAATGGCTCAAGGTAAAAGGCCTAGGCCTGCCTCTAAGGCCCTCCTCCATTTTCTAGGAGGCTTTCTTTCGAGGCAGCCTTAAAGGCCTGACTAGTCTGAAATGGGGCCCCGACCCACCGCCAAAAGCCAGGGGCGGCCCTGGGGGAAAGGCCCGGCCGAAGCCAAGGGGAGGAAAGCCGGGCCCAAGGGGCGGATGGCGACGGATTCACTTCGGAGGCCTGGTCGAGACCAGAAAGACCACAAAATGGCGGAGGAGGCCCTGAACGACGTTCTCTACCGGCTCAGTTCTCTGACTCTCTCTCTCCGCGAGCGCCTCTTTTCGGGCGGCTCGGAGAAGGCCTTCCCGGGCGTTTCCCAAGGCAATACTTACCTCGTTAGAACGGGCTCGGTCCGCTCTATCCGGATGCGAGCTCTCCGGGGACGGATGGGTGTCCCAGGCGGAGGATGGAGGCGGATTATGTCGTCCCCCCCCCCCGTCCCCCTGCTTCGGGAACTTTTGTTCAAAGGCCGATGTGGCAGCCTCGGCGTCTAAGCACCGACTAAACGGCCATCCGGGTCCTCCAAGGCCCCCGGCAGCAGCAAGGAAAGCCACGCCCCCTTGACGCTGCGTGAGGGGCGGGGCTAAGGAAAAATAATAATGCCAGGGAGGGAGGGAGGGAGTGTTTGTTTGCTTCTGAAGAGGAGGTTCTGGGTTCAGGTGCTGCTCATGATTGGGAGCAATTTATGCAACAGTGGAGCAGGTTTGGGTGTATTTTTTTAAAAATGCACTATTCTGCAAAGGAAAGGAAGGAGGCTGCTGGTGAATTTTAATTTTTCTTTTTATTAGGAATAAATAAATATTTAATTAATTTAATATATTTAATTAATAAATTTAATTAATTATTAATTTAATAATTGATTTAATAAATTTAATAAATTAATTTAATAAATATGTATGTATGTATAAAATAAATAAATATAAATACAAATATATATATATAAGTACAAACATAAAATAAATAAATAAATATTTTATGAGGAATTTTTATTTTTATTTTTTAAATTTTATTTATTAATATATTTTAATGTATTAATAAAGAAATTAATAGATTTATTATATCAATACATAAATTAATAATATAGTTATTTATTAATATATTTATTTTATTATTTTTATTTTTATGAGGAATATTTATTTATTTATTTATTTGTGGATTAAAATAAATAAATATTTATATGAGGCATTTTTATTTTTTAATTTTATTTATTAATAAAGTTTAATATATCAATAAAAATTAATAAATTTAATATATCAATAAATAAATTAATAATATATTTTTTATTTTTTATTTTTATGAGGAATATTTATTTATTTATTTATTTGTGGATTAAAATAAATAAATATTTATATGAGGCATTTTTATTTTTTAATTTTATTTATTAATAAAGTTTAATATATCAATAAAAATTAATAAATTTAATATATCAATAAATAAATTAATAATATATTTTTTATTTTTTATTTTTATGAGGAATATTTATTTATTTAGGGATTAAAAATAAATATGTGATGAATTTTTAATTTTTTTTAAATGAGGAATAATAAATAGATAAATTACATATTTCTGTGAGGATTTTTTTTAATTTTTAGGAGTAAATAAATAAACATTTTTATGAGGAGTTTTTATTGTTGTGAGGAATATAAATAAATAGAATAAAAATAAATATTTTTATGATGGATTTTTTAAAATGAGGAACAATAAATAGATAAAAATATTTCTGTTAGGATTTTTTTTATTTTTAGGAGTAATAAAAATAAATATTCATATAAACAAACATTTTATGAGGGATTTTTTAATAAATAAAATATTTTATGAGGAACGAAGATAAGTAATTATTTATTTATTTTTAATTAAAATAAATACATAAATATTTTATGAGGATTTTTATTATTTTTATGGGGAAATATAAATAAATAAATAAATAAATAAGGAATTTTTATTTTTAGGAAGAATATAAATTAATAAATGAATAAATATTTAAAAAATAAATAAATATTTTAATGAGGAATAATAAATAAAAATAAATATTATATATATATAGAGAGAGAGAGAGAGAGGAATTTTTATTTTTATGAGGAAAATAAATAAATAAATATTTATAATAATAAAATAATATTTTTATGAGGGATAAAAATAAATAAATATATAATAATAATAATAATAATAATATCCGCTTTGGGCCCCACAACAAACTCCAACTCCCAGAATTCCATAGCCTTGAGCCAGGACAGTTAATCCGGTGCCAAACCGGGTTATTTCTCCAGTGTGGATGCAGCCTATGATTCTCAGAAAGCCAGGTGGAGGTGCTTTGACTTGGAACCAAATGCAGACCTTTGATAGTGTGCACTGATTGCAACTCGGTGATGCTACTAGCTTTCCCTGCCATCCAAAGTCCCTGGAGGTTTAGGGCTACAACTCCCATTACGCCATCCCTTTGGGCGAATAGGTATCTAATTTAATTGTGACGTTTATTTCTCGTCGGGGAGTGAGAGTGGCGATACAGGTTGAATCTCTCCCTTACCCAAACGGTTTGAGACTAGAAGTGTTTTGGATTTTGAGATACACTTATCCCTCCACATTATCTACAGCTTTGACTTTTGCGGATTTGATTATTCGCGGATTTTATTAATACTTTCTTTCTAGGAATATCTAGGTCCTCCAGTGCAACTCTGTGGTCAACTTTAACCAAAGGTCGCACTGAAGGACCTAGAGATTGCTAGAGAGAACACTCTGCAAGGCATTTGTAGCTCCTTCAGCACAACTCTATGGCCAATCTCTGGCAGATATTGACCACAGAGTTGCACTGGAGGACCTAGAGTTTCCTAGAGAAGTGTTGTCTCAGGTCAAAACACAGTGTTTTTGTTATTTGTGGTTTTCCCACATTTACGGGGGTCCTGTGCCCCTAACCCCAGCGAATATGGAGGACGAGTGTATTCGCACATACATAATGAGATAACTTGGAGATGGGACTCAAGTCTAAACATAGAAGTCATATACACATTATACCCAGCGATGAAGGACCTAGAATCTTCTGATTTTGCATTTTGTATGTGTAAATACACACACACACACACACAAGAAATATATAGATATACCGTAGATATAGATATTCAGAAATCTTTGCATTTGTATATTTTTGGTTATCACTTGTTACCCGTATTCTCTTTTAAATTTATTACTGTTATTGTAGTTTATTTGTATTTTACTTTAATTATATTGCATAGTGTGCAAGAAACAAATTTATATTCATTGCAGTTTATCACACGGGAGGAATTTCTCTCAATTTCGAATGGAGCCAATTCGAATTCACGTAAATTCGCTAGTTTAGCGAATTTACGTGAATTCTAATTGCGTTCGGAATGTGTTCAGAATGACTTCCCATTGCCCGAAAATGACTTCCCATTGCCCAAAATTGTGTGAGATACTCTTATACACATTAACGTAAAACCTATGATTGCATTCGGAATGACTTCCCTTTTGCCCGAAATTGCGTGAGATACACTTATATGCAATAATGTGAAACCCCAGGATTGCGTTCGGATTGCCATTGCATTATACCCCCAAATTCTATCGTATGATAAACTCCATACAGAACCTAAAGGTAATATTATATGCTATATTTTTTAATAACTTTGTATATGAAGCCAACTTTGTGTGCACTGAACTGTCAGAAAGCATTTTGGACTTCAGCTCCCAGAAGCCCCAGCCAGCTTGGTCAACAGTCAGGACTTTTGGAAGCTGAAGTCCAAAACATCAGGAAGACCAAAGTTTGGGAATCAACTGCAAGTCTAAATGACAATTCCCGGGATTCCCTAGCACTGAGCCAGGTCAATTAAAGTGGTCTCAAACTGGATTATTTCTGCAGAGTGGATGCAGCCATCCTTAGGGTGAAGTACAGTTGTGTGTCTGAGTTTGGAGCTAGCCCTGCCATCATCCACTTCAGACAGCTGAGTCTGGTGAAATTTTGGGGCTTTCTAGATTGGCAGGAAAGTGTGACATGAAGTTGCCTTTCCTTAATGCTTAGCAGCTGCACCGCAGCCTTTAGATGGAGCTGCGCTGTTCTGCAGTTTTTAAAAAAGAAGCTGGGAAAACCAGCACCTTTTTAAAGGCGCTTCTTCTCCCCTAAAACGCAAAAAAAAGCGTTTTCATGGCACACTTTCCCTTTTTCTCATCTAAAGGCTAGAGTTTCATGCAGCCATGAACACACTTCTTTTTGCCAATCTAGATCAGGCATTTGTTACTGTAGTTATACTGCTAAAAATTAAGAAAGGTGCTTGAGGAATTTTCTCCCTCATGTACCCAAAAAACATGGCTAGGTATGGTACCGCAGCATTTGCCTTGTCTCTGGATGGGTGGTGGAGTTCCCATTTGGGGGGTATGTGTATGCGTGCCTTCAAGTCACCTGTCAACATGTGGCAACCCCACGAATTTCATAAAGTTTTCTTAGGCAAGGAATCCTCAGAGGTGGTTTTGCCAGTTCCTTCCTCTGACACAGCACCTGGTATTCATTTGCAGCCTCCCATCCAAGTACTAACTAGGGCTGATCCTGCTTAAATTCCAAAATCAGATTGATCTGGTGCCTTCTGGCTTTTGCTCCACTCCACGTGGAACCAGGGTAGGTAGAGCCATAGCGGCCGGGGGGAAGCGGTAGTCACAAAATAGTAGTCACAAAATAGTAACTGATGGTAGAATTCAAAGATATAGCCATGTTAGTCACAAAATAGTGTTAGTCACAAAATTTTCGGTATGCAAAGAGATCTTGCAGCACCTCTGAGACCAAGAGGCAAAGCAGACCACCCCTTTGGAGCGGTGTCCTGCCACCCCTTTCCTTGCTGGATTGAAGCTGCAATGCTAAAAAGAGCAAAATGCCCCTCTTTTTAGCTCTGGCAAAAAGTGGCATTGGCTTTTCGGCATTCGCTTGGCATGTCTAAATGCCATACCACCATGCCAGCACTTCAAACCTGTCTGTTTAGCCCCTATCTGAAAGAAAGGAGCTGGCAGCATTTTGTACTTCATCAGATGCAATTGGTGGAGTGGAAAGACCTGGTTTTCCACTCCACCAAATGCATCTGAGGAAATAGACTGAAGTCTAGGAAAGGCAGCTCATGCTGCCAACTTCTTTCTTTCAGTTAGTCTCAAAGGTGCTATAAGATCTCTCTACCTACTTGGTTCCTCTTCATGGAGGAAGTTGGCTTGCCAATGACTTTTAGTAATTTCTAGTGCTAATATAACCCCTGTGAATTACTGCTTTGTTCCAGTGTTTGGAGAAACTCTAAAGGAGGGTTCTTACTCAGTGAATTCAGAAAGAGAGGAAGAGCCGGAGAGGAACTGCAGTTGCCAGCACTAGAAGGTCCTTTTCACATCAAATAAGGACTTTAATGTTGAGCAGCATTTGAAGAGGAGTCATACAATCAAGTCAGTGAATGTATGGAAAAATTAGAACAGTTGATCTGTGTTCAATATAGTATATATTGTAGTTTGTTGCCGTTCAGCAGCATTGCAGCTTTGAAGCTCACATACAAAGTGAAAAGGGTCTACCTTTTTAGCTCTGGCAACTACTCTCCTCTGCAGGTTTCCCTCTCTTAATCTCAGCTCAATTCACAAGACTTTGCTGTTGTGTGCCTTCAAGTCATTTCTGACTTAGGGCAACCCTAAAGTGAACTATCGTGGAAGTTTTCTTAGCAAGATTTGTTCAGAGGAGGTTTGCTATTGCCTTCCTTTGAGGCTGAGAGCATGTGACTTGTCTAAGGTCACCCAGTGGTTTCATAGCCAAGTGGGGAATCGAACTCTGGTCTCCAGAGTCATAGTACAACACTCAAACCACTGCACAACACATAAGACTAGGGCTTCCCTCACCGACTAGGGCCCAAACTTTGGTCCTATAAGTGTTTTGGAGTTCAACTTCCAGAAGTCCTGAAGTCAGAAATTCTGGGAGCTGAAGTCCAAAATATCTGCAGGTCCAAAGTTTGGGAATCATTGTGCTGGGACAAGCCAATAATTCACATGGGTTACAGTAAACTGTGGTTTACTGTAAACCAAAGGACTTAAAAAAACCCCACTCCTTTTTATTGCTTATTCATAATTTTTAAAAAAACTCTGGCTATTATTACCATTTTCCAATCCTCTTACTAGAACCACAAAGACTTTTAACAGTTTATTGGCAGTTGTTCATTGTTAGACAGTGACAGTTGCTTCTTTTTAATCCCTTCATTATATAGTGAAAGAAATATTGTACAGAAATAAATCCTTCAATTAACGGAAGTTCATCCAAAACGACTCGCTTTAAACTAGCACTTTTTAAAGAACACTTTTTAAGCTGGTGCCCATAATAGCTGAACTACATTTTGCTACTTAATATTCTGATTTAGTCCTATACTGGTGAAGTCCTGTGCATTAATTCAAAACTTTTTTACTTAAACCAAAAAACCTGTGTTTAAAAAAAAGCCTGATCTGAAATCTGAAATGGATCTCCGGAAGGTCAAAATTTGCAAAATTGTTCCCCATGCCATGGCAAATAAAAATAAAAGACCTCGGGGGCCACAAGATTGACTCTGGGAGCAACATGCACTTTCCCCTCCCCTGATCCCCTTGAATTAATTTAATCCAGTGTTTAAAATGGAGGAAAAAAAATAAACACGTAGAACCACAAGTAGGCAAGATACCATATACATACATACACTAATGAGGCCTAGTTCTCCCATACTTATGAAGGGATATTAAGAATTAACTTCTTTCTTGAGACTTTAAAAACAATAGAAAAGGCTCGCGTATATTACAGTTGCTTTAGAAGCCGCCTGAATGAGAAAATAAACCATATTATTAGTTAGGGTGTTGTGGAGGTCTTTAAGGCAGATCAGCTAGTATTTTCTTTGGTGGGGGTCCCGCTGGTTTCTCATCCTTCTCTCTGGCTTTCTCTTCATACATCAGAATTCTGTGGAAAGAAGGACATGAATTCACACCCAATTGTGCCAGGTGCGACTGGATAAATGCAAGTCTCACCCATACCGCAGAAACAAAGCAGTTTGACACCACTTTAAATGCCATGACTCAATGCTATGGAATTCTGAGATTTGTAGTTTTGTTAGATATTTAGCCTTCCCTGTCAGGAAGCTTTGCAGATTACAAATCCCAGGATTCCATAGCATTGAGCCATGGATCCAGTTGAAAGTCTTTCCCGTGATCGCGTGGGAAGGATGGGACATGAATGGGACAAGGACGGGATAACCTCCATGTGATAATCCATGTGATAATCTCCATACTACTTTGTACAGCCGTGTACACTTACAGCGCTTTATAAATAAAGCTAATAATAATAATAATAATAATAATACTTTCAGAGCACCAATACTGTACATTTTTGCAATTACACAACTGGAGCTGCTTCTGGCATTGTGCTGTCTTCCCAACTCCTCCTTAACCCTACTGCCCTGCCCTACGCCCTACACAGAGTCCTTTTTAGTTATGTTTCTTTTTATTTTCACTTTTTGAATGCAATTCCAGAGCTCTGCTAGTGGGAGTTAAGTTTTTAAAAAATAAGACTTAAGAAAAGAAATAGAAAATAAATAAATAAATAAATAAATAAAACAAATCAGAGTGCTTGGCAATAGCAAGGGGGAAAGGGGACAGAGGGAGAGGGGAGAAACTGGCACCAGGTGACTGCCAATATTGCATCTGCCCTGGCAGTGATGTTTTGCACCTGAAGGCTGGCATAGGAGTTTATCACACGGGAGGAATTTCTCTCAATTTCGAAAGAAATGAAGGTGGGGCCAGTTCGGAAATGAGTGAATTCGCTAGTTCAGCTAATTTACGTGATTGCGTATTGACGCTGCATCACGTTCGGAATGACTTCCCATTGCCCAAAATTTCCCGAAATTGGGTGGGATAGTTTCTCATGCATGAACGTGAAACCCCATGATTGCGTTCGGAAGGACTTTCCATTGCCCGAAAATGCATGTGATAGTTTCTCACGCAATAATGTGAAACCAAATGATTGCGTTAGGACTGCCATTGGATTATGTTTCCAATTTCTGTCGTCTGATAAACTCCATAGTTTGGAGGTGATGAAAAGGTACAGGTTAGAGGCATTCTTGTGCGATAAGCCTCACCAAAGCTGCTTTTTTCCTGGTCTAGTCATGGCTTAAAAGCCATGTGTGGCCCTCTGTTAAGCCCAGATTCTGTTTACCAAAGTACTTAATAATAATAATAATAATAATAATAATAATAATTTATTTATTTATAGCCCACCCAATCACTAAAAAAATCCAAACAGTCCCTTCCCACCCCCCATCCCAAGCTAAAATACAATTAAATTATCACAATTTAAAACAATAGAATACTGTACAATGATGTTAAAATTAAGGGAAATAACTTGGTAAACAGGGCAACAAAATCACAATACACGGTCACAGTATACAGGGAGAGAGGTCAGGTTGAGAAGGCCTGCTGAAAGAGATCCATCTTAAGGGCCTTCTTAAAGGCTGTAAGAGTGGAAATATGACGCATCTCCTCCACCAGATCATTCCATAGCTTCGAAGCAGTGGTGGAAAAGGCCCTCTGAGTAACTGAGGTCAGCCTAGATTTTTTCAGTTGAAGTAGACTTGGACTTGGACCAGCCCTTGAAGTCATGCAAGGTGAGCAATCGCCCCTTGTCAACTCTTACGGAAATTCTAGTCCCCGACAACCTCTGAGGTTCCATGGGGGACCATTGCGACTCATTCCTGGCAGTTGCCCTCCTCTGCTTATAAAGCACAATTGTTTTTATTGTTAACTGCCCTTGAATCGATCTTGACCCATGGCGACCTTGTGGAGGAGCCATCTCCAAGACCCACTATCTTCCACTCCTCTTTTTAGTTTCTGCAAATTCATACCTGTGACCTTCTTAATAGAGTCCATCCATCTAGCATGCAGTCTTTCTCTCTTTCTACTTCCCTCCACCTTTCCTAGCATTATTATCTTTTCTGAGTCACATCTTCTCAGGATATGTCCGAAGTACAACAGCCTCAGTTTCTTCATCTTGGCTTCCAGGGAGATTTCTGGCTTGATCTGCTCTAGGATCCATTTGTTTGTCTTTCTGCCCGTCCGTGGGATCCTCAGCATTCTTCTCCAGCATCACATTTTGAAAGAGTCGATTTTTTCCCCCTATCCGCTTTCTTCACTGTCCATCTCTCAGAACCGTACATGGTAATAGGTACAGTGGTTTGTACAATTCTAACTTTCGTTGTGTATCTTTGTTCCTCAGGATCTTTTGTAGTTCATTCATAGCTCCCCTCCCAATTCCAAGTCTTCTTCTGATTTCTTGACTGTAGTCCCTGTTACGATCAATCTTTGATCCCAGGTATGAGAACTCTTTCACGGTTCCTATTTTCTCATTGTCTAGGCTTAATTTCTGTAGGTTCTGCATGGTTATTATCTTTGTTTTCTTTATGTTCACCAGTAAGCCTGCATTTGCACCTCTTTCCTTGATCTTCCTTAGTAGTTGTTCTAGGTTGTTTTCTGCCCCATCAATGAAAAGGGACACCCTAACAATGCTTGAGAGACACCGCAGTTATGGGTTGGAGGTGATATTGTGTGATAAGTATTGCCAAAGGTGCCATTTTACAACTGTAATTGCCATTTTAAAGCCCTGTGTGACAATCTCCTCTTTTCTGTGATCTCTCCAGCACATGCATGACAGAGATCTAGCTATAGATAGTCTGGCTGGCAATATATGTCAATGATTAACAGTCCAGAAGGCGTTTTTCACACAATTGTGCCAAGTGAGATTTGAAAGGGGGGGGGGGGAGATTCCATTGAGAATACTTTTTAAAAATGGTTTTAACCATGCTCTGCTTTTAATTTTTGTCTTAATATTAGTATTTTTAATTTTTTAAAAAATGTAATTAATGTTTTAGATTTATCCTTTTTAAAATTATTATAATCCCCTTGAATCCCATTTTGGGAGAAAGGTGGGATAAAAATCCAACAAATAAATAAGTCATAACACTCATATTAGTCTTTCAAGCTATCATCACACCCATCACTGTCCAATTGGCATTGGATTCATCGATCAGCCAGCTGCGTCGTTTTGAAATTTGTCAATTATTTGTTTTTCTGGGCGTTATAACATCTTTGTAAATTCACAAACCTGGAATTTTTGAGACCAGGTGGCTCAGATATGTATGAAATTGGGCTAATTTGTTCATTGGTTATCAGCATTCCTTTCTGAAAGCACACCCTTACCTTGTGAATGCCTCTTTCTTGCCACCCTGAAAAAATGAGTTGTTTTGCCTGGTGAAAACCGAGGATGGCCAAGAAGAGGATATCAAGGCAAGGGAGCAGGTGCAATGTCTGTACTTTTCAAATCCACTTGGGCTGCCTCTGCACTGAACAAATAATCCGTTTTGACACTGTTTTAACTGCCATGGCTCGATGCTATTGGAATGCTACAATTCCCTGAATTCCTTAGCATTGGGCCATAGCAGTTAAAGTGGTGTCAACCTGGATTATTTCTGCATTGCGGCTGCAGCCTTGGTTTCCATGGGAAAGAGTTTTTAAATCTCTTCTGCCTTTTGGTTGGGTTGCAAACGAAGGGAAGCGATCCAAAGGTTAGTGTGACATTGCCAGATTCCATATTTATGCAAGGTATCGTGCTGTCATTTCTAATTAGATGAATTAACTCCTTACATTGGAAAGATGCAAAATACATTTTGAGACTGGAGATAGCTAATCCTCCGTAGAAGAAAGTTTGTAACTTCCTTTATGAACCTCCCACTGGCAATGAACTTCTCAGTTGGCTTTTCCCCTGCTAAAAAATTCAAGGCAGTGGGCTGGAGAGAATACCTTGAAACAAAACTAAAAATGTAGGTACAGTAATTAGCATGACTTTGGTAATTAACGGCCAAAATAATTTGTCTATAGAGTCATATAGAACTTATCTATAGCACCAATAATGCCAAAATAACTCGTCCATAGCTTTATGAGTACTAGAAGTAACTTACCTTGAGTGAGTCCTTGGTCTGACTAGTGCTTATCAAGTCTTTATGGTTTTTAAAAAATTAAAATTTTGCTTATTTTTAAAATTTACAGTACTGTATTTAACATACACAAAATACCGGAAAGCTTTCTCCTGCGCACATTTGCATGTGTCTCCTTCAGTGGCAGTTGAAGTACAGGGGAATCCCATTTGAGAGTTGGCTTTGTATGCATAGAGCTACTGTGGTCCAATCTTAATGGCTTTTTTCCTTGTATAGAAACACACATGAAGAGACAATTGTCCCTCTGTTGCTAACTTAGCCAGGGCAGCCAGCCAATTATTAGGCAGATTTCCTGCTTGATAGGGTCACATTAAAGAACAGGAAATTTTTAGTAAAAATGAGGGTGACTTTTAAAATTGCTCTTTCTGTGTGTGCGCATTCCAGTCACTGGTTGACTTATGGGGACCACATGTATTTCATAGGGTTTTCTTAAACAGGGAATCCTCAGCAGTGATTTTGCCAGTTTCTTCCTCTGAAACGCAGCGTACAGCACCTGTAATTGGTGGCTTCCCACCCAAGTACTAACCAGGGCTGACCCTGCTTCGCCTCCAACATGAGACGGAATCTTGTTCATTTAGGGTATTTAGTCTTCCTCTATATATTTATACATATTTCTCTATATATTTATACAATTTATTTATATTTATATATTTAGTCTTTCTCTCAATATATAAAATGCATATAGCTAAATGAACTCTCTGATCTTATATGCGTGTTAAGGCTTTTTGTTTATATCTGTTTTAGTGCCAGAGACGTATTTTGGAAATGGGACTGTTAAGTAAGTCATGTCTCCTTGTATGTATTGTGTTTGTTATACAATAACTGCAGTGGACACTGTCTTGATGGTAATGTCATATTGAAGCAGGATCAAGCTTGCTTTCTGCTGCTCCAGAGCCTGGGACATGGAACAATGGATTCAAGCTACAGGAAAAGAGATTCCACCTCAACATTAGGAGGAACTTCCTGACAGTAAGGGCTGTTTGACAGTGGAACAGACTCCCTCGGAGGGTGGTGGAGTCTCCTTCCTAGGAGGCTTTTAAACAGAGGCTGGATGGCCATCTGCCAGGGGTGCTTTGATTGTGTATTCCTGCATGGCAGAAAGGGGTTGGACTGGATGGCCCTTGAGGTCTCTTCCAAACTCTATGATTCTAAAAGTTGGCTTGATTTGAAATCTTTTTATGGACATGATGAATTCCCCCATTGGTGGTTAACTTTTCAATAGGCTTTTTGCCCTACTGAAAATTTCTAAGGAATGGGCTGAAGCAGAATAATTTGAATCAGAAATAAAAAATTTGGTAACGTTAGTACTTTGAAAAAATACTACCTAGAAACAATAGTTTCAGTTTGGAGCGGATGATGTGAGCGAAGGAAAAAATAGGTCTACTTCAAGACCCAGTGATGAGATATGCTGATAACAAGTGTGAGAGCTGCCCCTGTTGATCCCCATCATCTGTCACTGTATCTGTACTGCAGTTTGACACCTCTTTAATCGCCATCACTTAATGCTATGTAATTCTGGGATTCATCATTTTGTGATCTATTTAGCCTTCTGTGTCAGAGAGCTCTGGTGCCACAACAAACTACAAATCCCAGTATTCCATAGGATGGAGTCATGGCAGTTAAAGTGGTGTCAAACTGCATTAATTCTGCAGTGTGGCAGCAACTTGTCTCCTGAAGTACATGCCTCATTCTGGCTATTGGTAGGGCTCGCCTTGCAACTAGGAGTTAGAAAACCTGTGCCAATATACTTCAAAATCAACTAGAGATCTATCAGAAGGACTTAATCTAACCACTACTGCACTATAAATCACCACACACAGACACACACAAGGAGAACAGGAAAAGACTGAAACTGGGACATAGGGGGAGGAGATAAAAAACCAATTACTTACATTTTAAGGATAGCTGATTTCTTTCCCAGCATCATACAGATGAAGTCCCGATAAGAGATGGTTTCACTCATACCTCCGGTCACCTCAGTGATCATCTTTTTCAGCTCCAAATGGGTCTTGGCTGCACCCATCTTTTCCAACATGCGTTTCAAAGCCATGATGTCTTGGCAGGCAGGGAAAGTAATGCAGAAAACTATCAGGAACTGGCATGCATAAGTAATTTTTTTGCTTCCTTGCAGCCTGATCTACGTCAGAAGAGTGCAATTGTGGGGATAAAATGCAGATGACCAGATATACTAACTTGAGCTGCTTGGATGGAAAGTGGAATATAAAAATAAATAGAGAATGTTAAGCGTTCTCCAAGATTAGGACTGAAGAGGATCAGGGTTAAAACCCTTGTTCAGCCGTGGAAACTCACTGAGCAACCTTGGGCAAGTCACACTCTCTCAACCACAGAGAAAGACAATAGCAAACCTTCCCTCATTAAATCTAGCCAAGATAACTCTAGGATAGGATTTTTGGAGCTTACTCTCAGGTGGGAGCACAGGATGGCTCTGTCCTTGCTACTGTTCCATTGGCATATTAAAAGATTTTTATGTTGGCAGGCTTTTAGAAACTGATTGGAATGGATTTTTAATGCTGTGTGGTGCTGTTTTCATAGCCTGACTATAGTTTTCAAATGAATTTTAATGTTTTTAATTTTATTAATGGTTTAATTGTTTTAAAATAACTTTTGTATCTATCTTTTTTAATGCTTTTGTGTAGTTTCAATCTGTGATGTTTTTAAATATGTTATTAGTTATCTTGGATCTCACTACTGGAGAAAGGCAGGATGATGATGATGAAGATGATGGTGGTGGTGATGATGATGATGATGATGATCATCATCATCAAATCTGCACTGTAGAAAGAATGTAGTTTGACACTGCTTGTACTGCCATGGCTCAATTTTATGGAATTATGGGATTTGGAGTTTCGAGATATTTAGCCTTCCATGTTAGAGAGCTCTGGTCCCACAAGAAACTTTGAGATATGCTGATGACAACAAGTGTGGGGGCTGTCCCTGTTGATCCCTGGTGTCTTGTCATATGCTGCAGAATTGATTCAGTTTGACACCACTTTAACCACCATCACTCAATGATATGCAATACTGGGATTTGTAGTTTTGTGAGCTATTTAGTCTCCTATGCCAGAGAGCTTTGGTGCCATGGAGCTATGGCAGTTAAAGTGGTGTCATACTGCATTATTTCTGCAGTGCAGATGCAGTTGATGATAATGATAGGGTTGAAATAAGTAAGTGGAAGTCAGCTTGAAGGCACATAACAACAAACTGTCTTTCTTTGGTCTGCATTCATTAGAGACCAAAAGACTGGTTTTGTTGGAGAGAGCGTGCTCATGCACACACAAGTGAACCCAGTGCATTAACAAAACTCACCTATTTCACCTTGTGCATTGAGGTCAAATTCCATGTATTTCTCTGCAAAAGAGAGCAGATGAAGATAAAAATGCAACCATTGCCTTGCTGGATCTCACATAAATTTTGTTGCAGGGGTAGGGAGTCTTCGGCAGCTCTCTAGATGTTTGTGATTTCAGTTCAGTTGCAGGAAAAGAGATTCCACCTCAACATTAGGAGGAACTTCCTGACAGTAAGGGCTGTTCGACCGTGGAACACACTCCCTCGGAGCGTAGTGGAGTCTCCTTCCTTGGAGGCCTTTAAACAGAGGCTGGATGGTCATCTGTCAGGGATGCTTTGACTTGGAGTTCCTGCACGGCAGGGGGTTGGACTAGATGGCCCTTGTGGTCTCTTCCAACTCTATGATTCTATGATTCTATGATTCTATGATTCTCATCATCCCTGTCCAGCACAGCCAATGGCTAAAGGACTGTGTGTTGAAATCTTGAATATCGGAAGTCCAAGATCCAATCAACCAGGCCTGTGTTGTTGGAGCCACTGTCCATCGGTATGGGGAAAAGAACCAATGGTCTTGGTCAGCCCATCGGATAACATTTGCTTACTAGTTGTAGCCTCATGTACGGTTGGGTTCAATGGCACGGGTCCTCTGAACAAATCTTGTCAAGAAAAATCCATGATAGGTTTGCCTTAGTGTTGCCCTAAGTTGGAAACGACCTGAAGGCACACGGTAACAAAGGGATGGACAGAGAGCTGCCCATAGAAACCAACACAGAAATTAAATAGCTGGGTGCCTGTCTGTTTACATATACCCACCTCAGTGCTCCAGTGTGAAATCACGTTCTACCCACACATCCCCAAAGTCCTTTATCAATGCTACTCACTCTTAAATATTTCTAATTTTCCAGATAACTCTTCATCGGTGCTATATTTAGGGTCATCCAAGAATTCCTGTAGAAGAAAAACATGAAAGGGAAGAGGCTGATTAGGGTTGGAAGAGCATGCAGTATATCTGCAATGAGGCAGGGCTGTGGGTTCAGTACACCAAACGTTTCACTCCAGCTCCTCTATTTTAATATTGTCCAGCTCCCTTCATAAATGACCAATGTATTTTAATTATTCTCGTTGTATGCCTTTAAGTAATTTCCAACTTACGACGATCCTGAGATAAACCTATTACTGGGTTTTCTTGGCAAGTTTCTTCAGAGGGAGTTTGCCATTGCCTTCCTCTGAGGCTGAAACTTGCCCAAGATCACATAGTGGGTTTCCATAGCTAAGCGGGGATTTGAACTCTGCTCTCCAGATTTCATGGACTAACACTGAAACTACTACAGCACACTTGCTCTTGTATTTTAATTAGTAATAAAAACTTTGCTATAATTAAATGGTAACACAAGGCATTTCATCTCCACTGTGTGAATCATCAGTCTACTTAGGTATTTATTTATTCGATTAAAATTCCTTAATGGGAAAACTTTTTAAAATTCCTGTGAAAGTAAATAGGCAATGAATTACTGGTAGGTATTTAATACTATAAGTTTTTATTTTGAAGCTGGAGTCAGAATTGGTACATTTGTACTGAAGTCAACTTTTTTTGGATTTTGGCAATATACATACACAATAAATCTATAGATGACTCTCAAGGACATGGGAGTGCCACCACATCTGATAGTCCTGATGAGAAATCTGTACTTAAGAATATGATATTTTCTGTGTACAAGTTGAACAAATAGGATGAGTGAATGGAGCCTTGCCTGACCCTTTTTCCAGTTTGGTAATCATTCTGTTTCTCCATATTCTGTTCTAACACTAGCTATCTCAATATGGACAAACAGGATAGTTCTCAATTAGGAAAGGGGCTGGGACAGGCTGCACTCTTTTACCCTACTTGTTCAACTTGTGCACAGAAAATATTATATGAAGAACAGGTTTAGATTCAGAAGAAGAAGGAGTAAAGATAGGAGGAAGAAACATCAACAATCTAAGATATGTGGATGACATAGTGGAAAACAGCCCAGACTAGTGGAAAACATCTCAGACTTCGAAAAATTATTACGAAAGATCACCAAAGAAAATGCAAAGCCAGGTTTAATGCAAAACATAAAGAAAACAAAAATAATGACCACAGATGATTTACATAAATTCAGTTTAGACCATGAGAAAATTGCAATAGTTAAAAAAATCCTGTCCCTTGGATTAAACATTGTTTGGAATGGAGACTGCAGTCAAGAAATCAAAAGACTAGAAATGGGAAGGGCAGTGATGAAAGAACTAAACAAGGTGCTAAAGAGTAAAGATACACAACTGAGCATTAAAGTCAGAATTGTTGTAGTCATTGTATTCCCCATCACCATGTACAGATGTGAGAGAAGGACGGTGAAGAAAGCCAATAGGAAGAAAATCAACTCATTCGAGATGTGGTGCTGGAGAAGAGTGCTGAGGATACCATGGACATTGAAAAATACAAACAAATGGGTAAGACCTGAGGTGTCCCTGGAAGCTTAAGATAATCAAATTGAGACTGTCATACAGTGGCCCCTTGGTATCCACTGTGGATAACAAAATCTGTGGATGCTCAAGTCCCATTAAACATAATAGAAAACAAAAATGGTGTCTCTAATATAAAATGGAAAAAGAAGAGTTGCTATTTGGAATTTATACTTAAATATATATATATTTTCAAGCCGTGAATGCTTGAATCCGTGGATGACAAAAAATCATGGATAAGGAGGGCCAACCGTACTTTGGTCACATCATGAGAAGGCACCAGTCATTAGAAAAGACAATAATGCTAGGAAAGGTGGAGGGAAGTAGAAAGGAAGGCTGCATGGATAGATGGATAGATGCAATCAGGCAATGACTTTGGAGGATCTGACTTTGGAGGATCTGGGCAGAGCAAGGAGGACAGCGGGGCTTGGGGATGTCTTATCCACAGGGTTGCCATGACTTGGGGTCAACCTGAGAGCAGTTAACAACAAAAAATAATGAGATAACTTGGAGATGGATCCAAGTCAAAGTGCGAAATTCAATTATGTTTCATACGTACCTTATACCCATAGCCTGAAGGTAATTTTAAACAATATTTTAAATGGTTTTGTTCATGAATCAAAAATTGTGTACATTGAACCATCAGAAAGCAAAGATGTCCCTATCTCACCCACCCATTAAAAAAGTTTTGGTTTTTGGAGTATTTTGGATTTTGGAATTCTGGATAAAGGAGATTCAACCCGTATTATTCAATATAATTGCTGAATGGAGAAGAACTGTAGGTTGAAATCCTTACAGTAAATAAAGATATACATATGTTTGACTAGCAATAAAAGTCATTGTTGATTGACAACTAGAATGGTTCCTAGCAACATTATTGCCCCAATGTGTTTTTTTATGATCTGCTGGAAAGTCTTTGGGGCTTCAAAACATTCCTCATACTATGCAGCCTACATGCTTGTGCAATCATCACCTCTGGGGGAGGATTGACATAATATTTAAAACTATACCAAGTGAGTATGAGCTCATCTTTCTACCAGATTCATGGCTTGCTCAGTAGCTAGGCATATTATGAAACTGAATTTTCAAAGACACATCCGTGCACCCTGCCCATCCACTCACATTTCAGATGGGCCTTCCAACTAGAATAGTTCAGCATTAGGGATGGAAATAATATTTTTAAAATGGCCACAAGATTTTAAAAAATGCACATTATTTTTGAGTGGACAAAAACCTATTTACAAAATAAATGTTGATTTCACTTCTTTCTTTCTTTCTTTCTTTTTTTGGTAGTTCAGTCACTTACTTTGGTATTTTGTGGATATTAAACTATTAAAGAAACCTATTGTAAGCCTCTGTGTGGTATAGTGGTCTGAGTACTGGACTACAACTCTGGAGACTGGAGTGCAAATCCCTGTGTGACATGGAAACCCATTGGGTGACTTTGGATTAGTCACATTCTCTTAGCCCCAAAGAAGGCAAAGGTGAACCCCCTCCAAATAAACTTTGCCAAGAAAACCCCATGATAGGTTTGCTTTAGCATCACGATAAGTCAAAAAGAACTTGAAAGCAGATGCAACAACATAGGTAGTTGGCTTGAGTCCCTAACTGGGAAAAAGATGGACTGTAGTAGTAATAATATTTACAATACAATATAATCTGACTCACCGTAGTTCAGAAACAACTTGAAGGCAGATACAACAACAAAAGTTGCCTGGTCTCTAACTGGGAAAAGGGTGCGATATAGTAGAGAGAGTGTGTGTGTCACTTAGAATCAGATAAATGCACAGTGTTCTACTCAAGAAATGAAAAGAAACGAAGAAACAGACATATAGAAAAAGCAGTCAAAGGATACAACACAAAATTGGATCAAATCATGCCATAAGGCTTTAGGGAAAATCAATGAACCTGTACTATAAGTACAGTTGGCCCTCGTGGGGATCCATTCCGGACCCCCTGGCGAGTTCCAAAAGTCCCGCATATTCAGTCCCCATAGGCCTGAGTGGGGCTGAGAGAGTGTGACTTGCCCAAGGTTGCCCAGTGGGTTTCGTGACTGAGTGGGGAATCAAACTCTGGTCTTCAGAGTCCTATTGCAACTCTAAAACCGCTATGCTACACTGATTCCCTATATTATATACATACACACATACATAGAAATACAGTATAACCAGGCAGACCTGCAGGACATATGAGGCACCCTACCTTAGGTGAGTTGAGGGAGTGGGCATACTTAGTTGGGCGCTTCAGGCAGCAAAATATCTTGTTAAGTGGATTAACAGTTAACTGGCCACCTTACCTTATTAAGGGAGTCCAGAAATTCCTCTTGTTGGACCTTCAGTGCCCCGAAAGCCTTTCCTCCTAGGAGGTGAAGCAAAAGGTTTTACAGGCATGCTGACATCCCCACAACTTCCTCAACCCCTGCCTCCCCCCAGCAAGAATTGTGTTCAGTTGGAGGTTCCCAGTTTCCTCTTCTAAATGCAATTTCCTGACAGGGGTGTTGAGGAGGGCAAGCTATAATGTTTTTGACTTCTGTCAACGTTTTCGGTTTGGGGTCACTGTGTTGCTTGGATAAGCAAAGAGGAACTAGACCAAATTTCCCTGACTCTGGGTTTTCTGTCCACCCCAAATAGCAGAGAGGAACTGGGAGGGATGGCAAACTGCTACTGTAATAAGAGATCATGGCTTGGGGGTGCAGCGAGGAGGGAGTTGAGAGGTTTTGTAAAATTTGAGGTGATGGTGGGAGAGAGATAAAAGTGGGTTCTTGACCATCTCCAATAATACAGAGAACTTGTCATAAAATCGGAGGACCAAAGTGGAACAAGAGCTGTATAGGATATGAGAAATGTACTCATCAAACTTTGGAAATGTCATATATTTTTTTGGATATCAGCTACCAGTGACTGGTCATACTAGTTGGCAGATTCTCAGAAGTGTATCACACGGAAGGCGGAGCACCCAGAACACGTGGATAAATGGGAATTAAATCCGGGAATATCCCACAAAAACAGGATTGTTTTCAGACTATGTCCCACAACATCACTGTTATCCCACATTTAACCTTGTCTTTCATGGAACCAAAGGCAGTGGTAGAAAGGTGAAAATAAGGGAGGAGGGAGTATGAAAAGTTGACAGACTACTGTGGAATATTACTAGGGTTCCTTCTTGACCACTGCAAAAGAAGAGTTGAAAAATGAGTAGCCTAATTTTTTTATCATATTGAGAAAACTACCCCACTATCTCCAGTCAGCCCCCCATACCCACAGATTTTTTTTATCTATGGCTTGAAAAGATTTTTAAAATATATAAATTCCAAAAAACAAACCTTGATTATGCCATTTTACATAAGGTTTTCAGACATTGTCTCCCGACACTGCCATTATCCCTCATGCCCACCTGTGGGCAAAACAGGCTGCTTTTTACTTTCGGGATTTTCCCGAAAATAAAAAGTGGCTAAAAGCAGCCAAATCCTGTACTTTAATTAACGGGTTAAATGTTGGATAATGGTGACATTGAAGGATGTTGTCTGAAAACAATCCCGCTTTTGCAGGATATTCCCGGATTTAACTCCCATTTATCCATGGGATTTTGGCACTTCCCTCCTGTGTGATAAACTCCTCAGAGTTGTAGTTCAAAACAAACAAACACCGCCCCTTCCCCAAAAGCATCTCTTCTAAACTCTAATACAGATGCAAATTCAGGAAAAGATACATTCTGCAACGAGATACAAATTCAGAAACAGATATATCATGTCTAGATGCAAATTTTGAAATAATTACTGCTACTGAAGTAGAAATAAGATACATTTTCAAGGATGGTGAGAACTGTAGTCCAACTCATCTAGAGGATCCCTGTTCGTCTTGAATATGGGACCAAGCGGAGAATGTGCCAAATGAAGGCTTTCAAATTATAACATTGCAAAGTACAGTAC
The DNA here is from genome assembly GCA_034509955.1 of Urosaurus nigricauda. Taxonomy (NCBI): domain Eukaryota; kingdom Metazoa; phylum Chordata; class Lepidosauria; order Squamata; family Phrynosomatidae; genus Urosaurus; species Urosaurus nigricauda. The sequence goes on along the minus strand of JAOEGL010000002.1, from coordinate 315,545,120 downwards.
AGTGTGACCTTGCTATCCACTGGGGTTTGGTTCCAGGACCCCCCATGGATACCAAAATTCATGGATGCCCAAAGCCCATTAAATACAATGGTATAGTAAAATGGTGTCCTCTATGTAAACCTTATGTTTTTTTGGAATTTATATATTTTAAAAAAACTTTTCAAGCCATAGATATAAAATCTGTGGGTATGGAGGGCTGACTGTAGACAAACACCGCCAATATCTCAATATGATATAAAAAAATAAGGTTCATAATTTTCAAGGAACGTTTGTAATATGCCGAGATATTCTGTGGACTTCTCATGCTCCCTCCTCCCTTGATTTTGCCTTTCCAACCCTGCCTCTGATTCCATGAAGGAAGAGAAAGAAAATATGTGAAGTCAAAGGTTTTAATGGCCAGCATCCATAGTTTTTTGTGGGTTTTTCATGTTCTAGAAGAGTTTATTCCTGATGTTTTGCCAGCATCTGTGGCTGGCATTGTCAGAGAAGATGCTAGCCACAGATGCTGGCGAAACGTCAGAAATAAATTCTTCTAGAACATGGCCACATAGCCCGAAAAATCGACAAAAAACTAAGGATGAAAATAGTCTGAACAAACACACGAACAAAAATAAGCATAGGAACAGGATGTTAGAAACCCAGGACCAAAAGTCACAATTGCAATTGTACAACAGACAGCTTTTCAGCTTTAGCAGATGGACATTAGCAGATAACTGAACGTCCATCATTGTTCCTTTAAAACCTTCAGCAACTGGTTTCAGGTAATAATGAACACCAAACTGGTGTTAGAAGTCTAAGAACATGCCAAGCTAGGAGTTGGAGGTGTCAGTTGGCAATCTTGGCTGGATGGATTTTGAGATTCTCTCAGCTTCCTTTTTCACTGTTTTTTCTCTCCTGATTTTGTTCCAAGTTGTGTTACATCTAAAACTTAATTTCATCCCTGAGATACTTTAATTGCTACATAACCCCATGCTTTTTTCCTGCTGTTAATAATTTCTCATCCCCAGCTTCTCCCTCCACCTGTCACAGAGCTGGGAAAAGTGGCAACCAGAATCCTCCATTTGAGAAGTATAGTCCAAAGAAGTAGTTTAACTAGGGCTGCAACTACACTGCAGAATTAATTCGGTTTGACACTGCTTTAACTGCCATGGCTATCAGATTCTGAGATTTGTAGTTTGGTGTGCTATTTAGCCTTCTCTGTCAGAAAGCTCTGGTGCCACAACAAATTACAAATCCTAGGATTCCATAGGATGGAGCCATGACCGTTAAAATGGTGCCAAACTGCATTGGTTCTGCAGTGTGGCCGCAACCTCCAGTTGCCAGAGTGAAAACTGGAGAATGTTTGTGTAATGGTTTTGTGGACAAGGGGATTTCAGCAGGTGTTGCTTGCCTTGCCGCCAGGTAGCAAGCAATCTCTGCTGAAATTCCCACTTTTATACAACCATTAAAGGTACAGGAACCTTCTCTAGTTTCCACTCTATCCTGCCCTATATTGTTAGTCCCCCTCCAGGCCCTTCAGGTGAATCCCTGAGTGACTGGTACCTTGTGGATTCATGGCTTGTCCCTTGGTCTTATCTTCGGGTGGCTCCGCTTACTCTGAACACTGTTGTTGCTCTGGTTGGACTTTCCCAAGTTCTCTCTCTCTCTAAATGGTTCCTTTCCTCTTTACGCAGGCACATATCTATCTATCTCTGGCTGCATAAGGTGGCTGCTTCCTCTTTTGCTCTGAGCAACCGCTTTTCATTGACACAGAGACTTAATGTGAGGAGCAGCAGACCACACTTTTGAGAATGGTTGCACTGTGGAGAAGGACCGGTGAGAACGGAAGTAGCAGCCTCCCTTGTGAGGAGAGCAAAATGAAGGCTCTGGGCAAGGAAGTGGGCAGAGGGGCTGCGAGTGGGAAGGAACCATAGGCGCAACATACACAGGGCCTTTGTGATCATAACATTTTCAGATTTCTACTCTAATGGATTTGGAGTGCCGTTGTTGTCGTTGTTGTCATCATGTGCCTTCAAATCATTTTCTGGTTTATGATGACCCTAAGATGAAAATCACAGGATTTTCTGGGGCTGAGAGTGTGCGACTCAACCAAGGTGATCCAATGTGTTTCCATGGCTGAGTGTGGAATTGAAACCCGGTCAACAGAGGCGTAGTCCAACATCTAAACAAGTGGTTATCCAATGTTATTTTAATTTGTTGTCTGCTGTATTTTATTGTTGGAATGTTAAGATGCATTGATATGTATTATGTTTAATTATTTTCATAGAATGTATGCCATAGGCGGGTTTATTTTATCTATTTTAATTGATTGTATGTACAGCAGTGTGAAAATGTATAGCACTATATAAATAAAGCTTAGTAGTGTTAGTAGTAATAATGATAATAATAATAATAATAACAACATCAACAACAACAACAACAGTAATTCTTAAAAGGTGTGGTGGGACCCCCATTCCTTTACTATGTCAAGTTGAGAGGAGCATGACATCTACATATAGATGTAAAGGGGGATCCCAAGGGTAAAAAGAACAATTGATTTAACCCATTACACCGTGCTGGCTCCAGCACTTGTTGTTTTGTGTCTTTAAGTTGTTTCCAATATATGACTGCCTTAAGGCAAAGCTATTTTCTGCAGCTGAGAGTGTGTGACTTACAGTACCCAGTGCGTTCCCATTGCTGGGAAAGGAATCGAACCCTGATCTCCAGAGTCATAGTTCAATACTCAAACCACTACACCATGCTGGCTTTACTACACTATGCTGGTCCTAACATTGGGCATAGTGAAACAGCAGCTTCAGGTGGCAAAAGCTGAAGGCAGCCGTTTAGTTACTCCTCTCCTTTGGAGGACAGAATTACACAGCTTGCCCTGCATGCCCCCTCAACAGCCTGGTGTTCACATAGGAGTTTATCACACGGGAGGAATTTCTCTCAATTTCAAAAGAAATGAAAGTGGGGCCAGTTCGGAAATGAGTGAATTCGCTAGTTCAGCTAATTTATGTGATTGCGAATTGATGCTGCATCGTGTTTGAAATACTTCCGATTGCTCAAAATTGCTCGAAATTGCGTGTGATAGTTTCTCACGCAATAACGTGAAACCCCACAATTGTGTTCAGAAGGACTTCCCATTGCCCGAAAATGCATGTGGTAGTCTCTCACGCAATAACGTGAAACCCCACGATTGCATTCAGAAGGACTTCCCATTGCCTGAAAATGCATGTGGTAGTCTCTCACACACAATAACGTAAAAGCCCATGATTGCGTTCGGACTGCCACTGGATTATGCTTCAAATTTCTGTTGCCTGATAAACTCCATAGAATCACAGAGTTGGAACTGACCTATTTAAATTCCCTCTTCTGTGCAGCCATCCAGGTCCAACTACGCTGATGGGAGTGATGATATCTTTTTTTTAGACAACAAATGTTTTGAGCCATTTTTGCCCTAAAGCCATATCCAGCATGGATAGGAATTATGAGAATTTGTGTCCAAAATGTTTGGAGGGTGTCGGGTTGCCTAATCTGTTTCAATTACTAAGGCTACATCTGCACTATATAATTAATGCAGCTTGACACCACTTTGACTGCCTTGACTCCATCCTACAGAATCCTGGGATTTGCAGTTTTGTGATGTACCAGCACTTTTGGGCAGAGAAAGGCTAAAGACCTTGTAAAACTGCAAACCTCCGGATTCCATACCATGGAGCTACAGCACTTAAAAGTGGTCAGCACTGATGTTCCTTTTTACAACGGGGCAGGAGGTGGGGTCCTTGCACAGAATCCTTGAAAAGAGGAAATAGTTGCCTTATGCTGCATGTACCACTAGAAAGAAGCAGTGAACTGTGAAGGAGGAACTTCCTGGTGAATTTTTAGTTCACCTCTCAAACCTGTCTTTCATTTCTCCTTGCAATGTGGGCCACTATGTGTTTATTTGCCATCAGTTTCACTTTGATGTATGGCAACCCTATAAATGGGAGACCTCAAAGGCATCCTATCATCAAATGCCCCATACCTTCCAACTGTTCCAAATAATACTCTGTTGTCCCAATTTATCAGCTGTTCTTAAAATGCCCCAGATTATCTCGCTCCCATATTGCTCTTTTGTGGCCAGCTTGTCTTCACCAGGGAAGAGGAGGGCCAGAATGAATTCACTTGCAACAGTTAACCACTTTCTTAAAAAAAATACAGATGTTATCATAATAAAGGGAATAAAAACATATAACCCATAAAACTGACACATCATCGACAAAGATGGTAGACTTAATAGGTAGAATTGTAGACTTAAGTCTTTGAAAGCTTATGGTATTAACATCTTTCTTTTATTTAGTCTTAAAGGTGCTACAAGATCCCTTTGCATATACAAATATGTCTCTGTTTATAACAATTGTTGAGGAGTCATAGTTCAAAGATGGGTGGTATTAAAAATCAAAATGCAGATATTGGTTCACCACTAGAAGAGGGCATGTCATTAGAGTGTATTGTCCCAAAGATACCCACATATTATTGGGGCTTCTTCTCTGTCTCCTTTATCTTTATTAATAAAAGCAAGAAATGATAACCAATCTGTTTCAAACCTGTCTTTGTTCATGTGATTCTTAGCTCAGTTTACATGAGTTAATTTTCAAAGTACAGTCAGCCCAGTATCCACGGCTTCTTCGTCCACAGCTTCAACCATACACAGCTTGAAAATATTTTTTTAAAAATTCCAAAAAGCAAATCTTGATTTTGCCCTTTTATATAAGGGACAAAATTTTACTACTCCTTTGTATATAATGGGATTTGAACTTCCATAGATTTTGGTATCCAACCAAGTCCCAGCAGATACCACTGTATCATCAAATTCCAAATCTTGTCATACCATTTAGACTGTGTTTCTAAATCTTGGGTCCTCCAGAAGGTTTGGACTTCAACTCTCAGAAGTCCAAGCCAACATAAGTGCTTGGCAGGGTTTTTGGGAGGCCAAGTCCAAAATATTTGGAGGACCAAAGATTGTGGTTATTGTTGTGTGCCTTCAAGTCATTTTTGACTTATGGCAACCCTAAGGCCATGGGGTTTTCTTGGCAATTTTCTCTAGAGGAGGGTTTGCCATTGCCATCTTTTGAGGATGAGAGAGTGTGACTTGCCTAAGGTCAGCCAGTGGGTTTTTATGCTTGAGTGGGGAATCAAAAGCTTATAGTACAATGCTCAAACCACTACACCATGCTACCTTTCTAAGACATGCCAATTTAGGCAACCAAGGTGCATCCTTAGCTTCTTCATATGTGATAACCTGTCAGGCTGTAAGCGAGAGATGAAAGCAAATTGATGGGGCAGGTTGGCATTGCCTCTTTTAAATATACAAGGGGGTATCCAAAAGTTTTAATGATCACCTTTTAAAAAAAATGACAGAAAGTTTGTTTTGATTTGTAGTTGTTAACTTATCTCTATGTAGTCACTGTCTAGATTTATACAGTGTGGAAATACAGTTTCTTGTCAGGAATAAGAAAATGTGTGAGTATTCTTTACAGATGCATAGGCCTGGATGAAGAGTTGGGCACCCCCTTTTCTCTGCTCTCCTTACTTTTGCACACTTGTCTTTAAAAGGTCCGCGGGCAAGAAACTGCCTCCCTTGTCTGTGTGTCCTATCCTAAACTCTACTAGGCTGCCTATGGAGACACCACGCTGTTTCTTTCTGAAGTTTATTTAGCTTTGGACAATGGAAATGGTAGATGTATATGTTGCTACCAGATGGTGGTTTAGGCTCTGGATAGTCTCTCCTTCCTGGATCAAATGGCACCAAGAAACCAGTTGTGATCTGTGGTAGTCTGTTGGCTGCAAGGATATTCATGTAATGCAGGTCACCTGTCAAGACTGAGAGAGAGAAAAAAAAGGAGAGTCTACATGAAATTCATGCACTCTTGTTTTAAAGTCAGATAGAATTCAGTTCGCCTGCCTATTTACCCAAAAAGCATCAGACCCTGTCTGGTTTTGGAAGTTAAACTGGGTCAGTCTTGGTCAGTGTTTGGATGGGAGACTGCCAGCAAACATCAAATGTGCTAGGCTGTATTTCAGAGTAAAGAACTGGCAAAAACCCCTCTATGAAATTCATGGGGTTGCCATAAGTCAACAGGCAACATGAAGGTACATGCATACAAAGGAAGGAGACATGCTAGATTCCAAGGAAACATCTTCCTTGAATTGCAAATAGACACTTAATTTCCTTGACTTTGAAAATCTACCAGTGACTGCATGGCCAAAGGGGGAGGTGGCAGCTTGCGGATAGCCCTCCCTACCATCTGAACTAAGACCAGAAACAGAAAATGCAGGCCTATGACTAACATCTTCAGTTTTTTATCTTGTTTGCCTGATGAAGAAGCCAGTGTGACTTTGAAAGCTTGCAACATGTAATGGTGCATTTTGGTTGGCCCAATAAAAGTATAATTGTTTGGGTTCAGAATACCTGTCAATTCCCACTCCTGCAAGTCCTTTAGGATGCAATTCTATGCTTACCTGAGAATAAATCCCATTGAACTCAGTGGTGTTTACATCTGAGTTGCTATATATATACATGGACTGCATGGTTAATGACTCATTTCCTGTTTCTGGCCAGAGCTACTGATGTTTCTATTTAAAACTTATTGTCAATCCAATCATCATCATTATCTTCTACAATTATTAAACAAAAAATTAAATGAAGCAGCCATTTGTCTGAATCTAAAAGACAATGCAAACCATTTTAGGGCGGCTGTAATCCTATTTGTTGCTGTGTGCCTTCAAGTTGTTTCAAACTTATGTCCATCCTCAGGTGAACCTATCATGGGGTTTTCTTGGCAAGATTTGTTCAGAGGAGGTTTGTCATTGCCTTCCCCTGAGGCTGAGAGAGTGTGACTTGCTCAAGGATTCTGTATGATGGAGCCATGGCAGTTAAAGTGGTGGCCAGGTAGATTTATTTCAACATTGGCAATGGGACAGCGGGGTTGCCATTGACCCTGAAGGCAGCCAGTTAGGGACTTTATATATTTTACTCTATTTCATTGTATTTCTGTGCTGCCTTTCTCCCAAAAAGGGACCCGAGGCAGCTCACAAGATAAAACGATTTTTAAAAAATGTATAAAAATATTACTTTGGAGAAATATCTGAAAGTTTGCCATTGCTGTCCCTTAGCATCTATGCAAGGCCAGCCCTGAGTCCAGCCTGTTCTGCATGCTGTGGAGATCCTTATTTTAGAAGTCCAGGTTGGTTGATAAACCATTTGCCTCATCTCCTAGGTAGAAATAGCCTAGTTACTGCTCTCCGTGCATTGATCAAACTCCACTTTGAACTAGCACAGTAGTGAGACCGTCTTTGCGGACTGCCTGGATACTGCAGTATGTGGTTGCTAAGATACTATCCACGTCTGGCTGCTGGGATCGTAGTCTTGCCTAAAGAGAGAGCATTGGCATCTGATCTGTTTCCGAGCACAAATGAAGGGCTGAATTGTTTATGAACCAGCCCAGGCTCTGAGATGTGATGGGGCGGCCGTTCTCTCTGTCCCACCATCTTTCCAGGGGCCTCTGGCGGGAACCCAGGAGAGGGCCTTCTCAGTGGCAGCCCCCAGGCTATGGAACAAGCCACAGATGCTGGTGAAATGTTAGGAATAAAGTCTTCCAGAACACTGCCACATAGCTTGAAATTACCCCACAAAAAAACAACGGATTCTGGCTGTGAAAGTCTTCGACTTCACAAGAGGAAGGTGCTTTAAGGGTGGTTCTTGTTGTGAGGGGAATGTGTTTTAGTGATTTGGAGTTGTTTTTGGTGTGATATTTGGGTGAATATTGTGACAAAATGGTGCTGCAAATTTTTGGGGGGGCTTTGGGCGCCCAAAAGTGGGGTCTGAATAAAGAAAGGGGGTCTATGACTAATTAAAGGGCCAGCAGAAGCTTCATTAGGGGGTGCAGGGGGTGGCAGCTGCATTGGGTTACACTATTCAGAGGGGGTGACACCAGAGACCAATGAGGTGTCCCATGGCTCCTCGCCCAGAAGAAGTGACTCTTCTTGGCATCCTTTGCGGGGGCAAGGATGGGGGTGAAGTTGAGAATCTTGAGAACCTTTCTCTTTGTTCACTTCTCTTGAATGCTCCTTCTCCTGATCTGTGGGGCTCTTTTCCATCGTTGGATGTTCGCTGTGGCTTTTTCTTTTCTTCAGGGTAGAGATCTTTTGTAATTTTTTTTAAAAAATTCTTGCTCGGGGTGGGGGATCCCATCTTTACTGTCTTGGCTGGATGGGGGTGATGGCAGCGGTGGGATGCTGGGTTCCCTGGAATTAGACCCTCCTCCCCATCCACACTTCCATCCCAGAAAGTCCAAGGAGGTGACGCCATGGATTAACGAACACACTGGGTGACACCAACCCTCGTGATGCTGCTGAAGGCCATAGGGTTCTGTTTTGGGCTTGTGCAATTCAAGATCGTTATCAGTGAATTAGATGAAGGAATAGACAACATGCTTATCAAATTTATAGATGACACCAAAGGACAGGATCAACATTCAAAATGACGTTAATAGATTAGAAAGCTGGGTCAAAACTAACAAAATGAACTTAGACAGGGAGAAATGTAAGATACTGCACTTAGGTAGAAAAAATGAAATGCATAGATATAGGATGGGGGGCACCTGACGTAATGGGACTGCACATGAAAGGGATCTACGAGGCCTAGAAGACCATAAGTTGAACATGAGCGAACAGTGTGATGGGGCAGCTAAAAAGTCCAATGTGATTTTAGGCTGCATCAATATAAGCATAGTGTCTAGATCAAGGGAAGTAATAGTGCCACTCTATTCTGCTTTGGTCAGGCCTCACCTGGAATACTGTGTCCAGTTCTGGGCACCACACTTCAAAACGGATGTTGACAAATTGGAGTGTGTCCAGAAGAGGACAACCAAAACGGTGAAGGGTCTGGAAACCATCAAGTCCTATGAGGAGAGACTTCGGGAGTTGGGTATGCTTAACCTGGAGAAGAGATGGTTAAGAGGTGATATGATAACCCTGTTTGAGTATTTAAAGGGGTGTCACATTGAGGATGGAGCAAGTTTGTTTTTCTGCTGCTCCAGAGACTGGAATGGATGCAAGCTATAGGAAAAGAGATTCCACCTCAACATTAGGAAGAACTTCCTGACAGTAAGGGCTGTTCGACAGTGGAACACACTCCCTTGGAGTGTAGTGGAGTCTCCTTCCTTGGAGGTCTTTAAGCAGAGGCTGGATGGCCATCTGTCAGGGATGCTTTGATTGGGAGTTCCTGCATGGCAGGGGGGTTGGACTGGATGGCCTTGTGGTCTCTTCCAATTCTATGATTCTATGATTCTATGACTTTATGATTCTATGATGCTCTGGGGCTTTGGAAATGCCTTTCACAGGTTTGTGGCAGCTAGTCTGGCTCTCTCTCTGCTCTCCTTTTGCCAAGAGGCAAAGACCTTTATATTCAAACAGGCATTTAATGATTAACCAGTTGCAAGGAGTCATTTTTGAGGTTGTGTGTGTGTGTGCGTGCCTGCTTTATTTCTAACTTTGTTGACTCCAACACTACATCCCAATATTCATTTATATGGTTATCTACTAACCTTGGCTTTAGGCAACAGCCTTGCCTCCCCCCCAACAACTAAAAAAAAAAAAAAGCTTCATTTATATACCGCTTCATACTGCCTAAGCAGTGTCTAAGTAGTGTACAACTGTAAGCTACTTGCCCCCAACAATCTGGGCACTCATTTTAGCGACCTCGAAGGGATGCAAGCCCGAGTCAAGCTTGAGCCCTTTTTGCTGGAACTGAACTTGCAACCTTATGGTTTTGAGTGAGTGGCTGCAATACAGGCATTTAACCACTGCGCCACCAGGGCTCTAACTATCATTAAAACTGAACTTGCCACTTTATCTCCACACCCACAAAGTTTTGCATTCCTATGGACAAATTTCTGGCTCGTGTCTATGAAAATGCAAGCTACAAACTTCTATCTTTCAGTAATCCCTTTGCATTCTAACTTTATTGTAATATTTTAAAATTATGTTATGCTTAAAACATTTAATGGCATTCTATGGCAATGAGAATTTGTTTAACTGTGTTTTAATTTTTTTTAATTATCCAGTTTCTAGATTCCCATTTCTAACCGTTTTTCCAAAACAGCCACAAATTAACTGTACTGGGAGTCAAAAAGGGAGAACAGCATTGACAAAATATGCAGACAGATCTTGTAGCACCTTTGAGACTAACTGAAAGCAAGAAGTTGGCAGTAGCAACAGCTTTCATAGACTTAAGTCTACTTTCTCAGATGCTGTTGGTGGAGTGGAAGCCAGGGACAGACAAGTAAAGGTATGTGAGAATGTCGATTCAAATTCAAAATCCTTTGGGTATGGAAATGCAGTAGCAAGTCCAGTTTTAACGATGGTCATTTGTGGACAAAGGCATAGCCATCTGATATTGAAATAAGATGGCAATGGCAAGACCAGTTTGGCCTTGGAAATGAGCCTGGAGGTGGGGAGAATAGAAGACAAGACCAGCACTCCAATGTGATGGGTTGGCAGCAGGGATGTTTCACTGTTTTGTAAGGGGTGCATTTTAAGCAAAATAAACTGGACTTCCTGTACTACTATGAGGACTGGAATGCAATTATTGTTTAGCTTTGGTACATCTCTAAATATTATAGTTACATGCTTTGGCTTGGAAAATATAAATCTCTAATTAAAATATTAATTTTATCATAAAATGCATACACACTTACAGTATAATCCATTTTAGGGTGAGACAGTATAATCCATCGTAGGGTGAGACAAAATACTTAAAATATGTATTTTGTTAAACAACACATTAAGTAACAATGTAAATGTCTACACATTTAAAAAAAAAGAAATACAGAAAATGAGAACAGTGTGTATGTTTAAATTAATACGTGCAAAAACGATGTGAAACAGAATTGGATCAATCCAATTTTTGTACGGGGTGCATTTTAAGTAAACTAAAACTGATTTATCCTTCTAGTTGGCAATGGCGGTGTTTTGGAGAGAAGAGAATAAAAATTGAATTAACAAATCAAGCTCATTCAGGAAAATATACCTTGCTGGGTTAGTAGCAAGGAGCACTAGTTCAAGGCTGTCACCTAGTCCATGATATAAGAGGACACATACTGGATGTCGAATGCTCCATGGTCATTCCTTGGCAATTATAGTTAAGTAATGGATCTCATTAAGCAAACAGTCGTAAAGATCTTTGAACAACGCAGTGAAAAGTCACTACCCTGCTGCAGAGCATGATCAGAGCATTAACTCATTGAGATTTCCAATGGCAAACTTAAAATTTATTATTTTAATTTTTAAAAAGAGCTCAGCAGTTTTTTAAAAAAATTATCAGTCTTTTATATAATTTTAGTTTTATACTTTGGGTTAATTTGAGAGGTGTTTCCTTTTTATAGCTGATATTCTAAAAATTAATAATCATTTATAAAATAGTGACTAACATAAGGAATTAAATTTAGTGTTTCCCTAATCAAATAGCGGTGGGAGGGATGAAAGAGGGGCAGACAGCTACTGGGCAGCAGCAGTAGTTGGTGGGTGACACTGATGTTAGGAAACAGCAGTGACACCATAACTAACACGTTAGCATGACCCGCTCACCAAGAAAACCGTAAAATGAGACAATCCAAGTGAATCACAGACAGAATAACACGACAGAACCCAAGACATTGGAGATTATCATATGCGGTGCTTCCGTTGCCCAAACGTCATCAAAATGGGGTGGAAGTGTCACCAGTGTGATCATGCCTGGCGCTTCTAAAGTGAAACGTTATCATTAGCACCATGGAATCGTCAGTGGAGAAGCCCTTTTCTTATTATTAACAGATTAATAATGATGCTTCCCTAATGATTCCATGGCGATAACGCTTCTGTTTCATTTTAGAAATGCCAGCGGCATGATCACGCTGGTGACGCTTCCGCCCATTTTGATGATGTTTGTGCGAAGGAAGTGCCGCGTGAGATAATCTTCATAGGTAAACCCAAGCATGGGAAGACGAGTAGTAGAGAGAATCAAAAATGCAAACACTATCTGAAGGAGCCTCACACATATTGTAGGAACATGGAACGTAAGAAGCATGAGCCAGAGGAAGCTAGACATAGTAAAAAGAAAGAAAGAAATGGAACGCATGAACATAGCAGTACTGGGAATAACTAGCTAAAATGGACACGAATGGGTCATTTTGACTCAGACAGCTACACAGTGTTCTACTCAGGGAATGAAAAGACGTGAATAAATGGGGTTGCCTTTGTACTAAGGAGAGATGTGGCAAAAGCAGTACATGGATACAGTACAAAGCCAGACCAAATCTTCTTAATATGGCTCCATGCAAAACCTTGAAATATCACCATAATTCAAATACTGTATACAAACCAACCACATTGGCAGAGGATTTCCCATTAATACCAAATGACGGGTCATTTACACTTCATGGACAGGAGAAGTGCCAGGAGTGTGATAATCTTTCCCCCGATCACGCAAATGAGATGGATAAGGACGGGAGCAATCTGCTTTGCTTCCATCCTTAACTTCTGTGTGATAACGTTGGGCCTTTGGTATCCACTGAGTTTTGAATACCACTCCATATCCATGGATATGGATGGCTGACTGTATTTTATCTGTTTGTTCCGGGGTCAACGTACTGTTTCTTGCACTTTCAGGATCATAAGTCCCATTCTGGTTTTAAAGTTGTACACTTTTAAAGTTGAAAGCATTTAAAGTTGTGCATCATTCTGTTTTGTGCCTTCTCTCCTCGTCTTTTAGGAGGAAAAAAAAGCTTTTAACGCTGGGCAACTTTAAAGCTGTGCAAGATTCAATTTTGTGCCTCCTCCCCCCCCCCCCCCCGGTGATCTTGCTGGAAAGTTCCATTGCTTTTGTGAGAAAAATGGGAAGCTTTCCAGAAAATTATGCTGCTTTTTGGGAGCTCTGTAGTTTTCTTGAGAAAGTTAAACAGTTTGCCTATGATAGAGATCATCCGGAGACATGGGGCGCGGGGTTATCAGTACGCTGATGACACCCAAATAGTCTTCTCTATGTCTCCGACTGATGCAGTGACCAGGGATGGCGTCGCTCCTCTCGTGGCCTGTCTGGAATCGGTAATGGACTGGATGAGGGAAAACAGACTCAGCCTGAATCCAGAGAAAACGGAAGTACTCGTGATAGGTTCCCCCAGCCCGGGGATGGAGGTGATTCCACCTGTCCTGAGCGGGCTCACGCTTCCCGTTAAGGACACTGTACGCAGTCTGGGGGTGCTTCTTGATTCGTCGCTTCATCTTACTTCTCAGATGGATGCGACAGTCAGGAGCACCTGCTTTCAGCTTCGGCTGATACGCCAGCTGCGTCCCTACCTGGACCGGAGGGACCTTGAAACTATAGTACATGCTCTGGTAACCTCTCGATTAGATTTCTGCAATGCGCTCTACATGGGGCAGCCTTTGTATCACACTCGGAAGCTGCAATTAGTGCAGAATATGGCAGCACGGGTGGTCACTGGTGCTCCCAGGGCCTCCCATATAACCCCGATATTTAAAGATCTTCACTGGCTGCCTATTCGCTTCCGGGCTCAGTACAAAGTGCTGGTTATTACCTATAAAGCCCTAAATGGCTTGGGCCCAGAGTACCTGAAGGACCGCCTCTCCCCACGTAATCTGCCCTGCACACTTAGATCTTCTGGGCAGCAGTTACTTAGAGTTCCAGGGGCTAAATTATCAACTACCATGAAGAGGGCATTTTCCATCTCGGCCCCCAGCCTCTGGAACTCGTTGCCCATCGAGCTCCGTCTGGCTGCCTCCCTTACCTTGTTCAAAAAGGGGTTAAAAACATACTTATTTGGACAAGCATACCCCTGATATCCTCCCCCCTCTACTGTGATCCTCCCTTTCTCCCTCCCCTCCCCCTCCCCGCATCGCGAGCTGGCTTGGCATACTTCTTATATATTATTGTTATAATTATATTTAATACTGCTCTGTTTCTACACTGTTTTGTTTTTATTGGAATGTTTTTAACTATGTATATGTTGTATATGTTGTGCACCGCCCTGATCGTTGGAAGGGCGGTATATAAATAAAGTTTTATATTATTATTATTATTATTATTGCGGATGGAAAAAAATTCCCAAGTGTCTGTTTTTTTCCCTCATGGGAAAGGGAAAATCTAGAATTACTATCCGTACTGAGCTGCAAGGACCCATGTCCTGAGTCAATAGAAAGTACCATTGGCCCTCCTTATCCACAGATTTTTTTTTATCTACAGATCCGAGCATCCACAGCTTGAAAATATTCAGAAAAAGCATAAATTCCAAATAGCAAACCTTGATTTTGCCATTTTATATAAGGGACACCATTTTGCTATGTAATTGTATTTAATGGGACTTGAGCATCCACGGATTTTGTTATCCACGGAGGGTCCTGGAATCAAACCCCTACAGATAACAAGGTCCAACTGTATACTGTATATTTTTCTGTATTGTGTAATTCACCTGGCTGCTGTAGGGAGGGTTGTGTTGTAATCCACAATGAAAGCATCTGCATTTCCATTTCCATCACTGACCAGGATCTCTGCAGAGGGTGTACAGCAATTTGACCTACAAAAGTAGAGGAAGGATAAGAGTAATATAAATTGGACAACTAATGGGGCAAAGCTGAGAACTTGAAATCTACTGGAAATAAAATTCTAATTGAGAAATCAATATGCATGGTTCACTCCCTTGTAGGAGCTGGATTGGTTAGAGATGTGAATGGTATATCACAAGCTGAATCCACACCTGCAAAATAATTCAGCCCCAGTTCACAATATCCTGCTCCAGTTTGACCCCATTAATGCCCCACTCAACAGTTTTAATTTGAACTCAAATTGGTCTAGAAAGCCACACATTTCCCCCCACCCAAAATCACATCAGTACAAAGGGGTGTTTCTACCATGTCCACATGTTAAATGAATTGGATTATTTTAGGTCACACAACCATAGCAGCAGCATCATTTCTTTTATCTTCCTGGCATATATGTGGGGGGGGGATATATATATATATATATATACACACACACTTATATTTGTATATACATATCAAACAATAGCCTTTCTTGTGTTACTCTCAGTCTTACTGCTCACTTGTACTCCCACTGGATGGCCCCACCTGCGCTCATATCGAATGGCTTGCTTACCAGCTTCCCTCCCCCTGGAAGAATTAAACATTTCCTTATTCATTTTAGCATATGACATTTAAAGTTACTCATACGATCTACCCTCAAATAAACAGACTTAAAAAATAAAACCCTATGGAATGGAACAACTAGTTTGCAAACATATCATCCACAATCCAGCAAAAAGCCATCTTTGTCTTACCTTTTTTTGGTGGATGCCACAAATGGCCTGATAGATAAATCAATCAACTATAGATTATGCTCTGTATTTCTGTCCCCCCATCTTTTGTGTCAGCTCATGCTTCATGATAAATTACTGGTGAAAAAAAGCCATGATTGTGGGAGTGAATGTGACAAGAAGCTACAGCATAAAGAACTCTGACCCCAAACCATGGATTTAGATGGCGATTTGTTTCTGGTTAATAAACCATGGTTTGTTAGGAGAAGGAAATTTGCATATCACAATAAATAATATGGTATTGTGGTTTGAGTGTTGGACTGCAACTCTGGAGAGCAGGTTTCAGTTCCCTACTCAGCTATGAAACCCACTGGGTGACCTTAGGCAAGTCACATGCTCTCAGCCTTAGGGAAAGGCAATTGCAAACCACCTCTGAAAAATCTTGTGAAGAAAACCTGATGATAGGTTCACCTTAAGAGTCACTATATGTCAGAAATTACTTGAAGGCACATAACAACAAAAGAACAAACCACACCATGGCTTGTTGTAATATGTGAATGCAGTCTTTGCAAAAATCTGTTCCAGTTATTCATACCTCACTGACTGTCAGTTTGTAGCAATATTGATTAGAAAAAAGAACTGAGGTACGTACTTATAGTCACAGATGATATCCTTGTCACCATCAGTCCCCGACGGACGGCAAGACACACCAGATGGATTTGGGCTGACTTTAACACTGACATCACTGTGGTCATCCTTAGCAAAAAATGTTACGCGCCAAATGAGCCGAGAGCAGTTAGGCTGGTGCTGGCTACCTTCTGCACATGGCATCTTGAGCTGTACTAGGTTGTAGACTGGTGGGGTTGTATCAGTTTCCTGTAGAATAAAACAAGTCATCAGAATTAAACACCCCAAGGATAAATGAGAGGAAACACATAGTATTATTCATGTGGTTGGAATCTCCTCTCCCTCCATGTTAAAAACAGATGACTTCAACATCTTTATTTGTTGTTAATTGCCATCAAGTTGACTTTGTGGAATGGTGACTCTATGGATGAGAGACTGCCAAGTCTTGATTTCTCTGTCAATGTAAACTGGTGCTTTTAGGAATATTTTTACCACATTCATCTCATGTTTCTGCACCATCTTAACTGTCATGGCTCCATCCTGTGGAATCCTGGATTTTGTAGTGTGGGTGAGGCATCAGAGTTGTCTGACAGACCAGGCTGAATGCCTCACCAAACCATAAATCCCAGGATTCCACACAATGGAGCCAAGACTGTTAACATGTTGTCAAACTTCTTTATTTATGCAGTCTGGCAATAGCTTAGGTATGTAGCTATGAACTCATTGGAGCAGAGGCAAGATAAATAAATGTAACAAATAAATAATAGCAACTGTGGATGGTCAGCAGGCAGAGGTTGGACTCACCAGGGCCGTCTCAGGGATGACAGTGATGGGCAGCTTTAGGTAGTTCTGAGCTGCAGAGCTCTGAGCTGTGAATGTCGCAGTGCTGAAAATAATAATAATAATAATAATAATAATAAATAATTCAAAGTTTATTACGAACAGAGTATTGTGTACATGGAAGAATGTGCATAAATGAAAAAGACAAGAGACGCCCATGCAGTGACACTTGCTGGCTTCTCCCAGCCTTTGGAATCTTGTGGAATAGGTCTCTCGTTCTCCCTTTTTGTTGTTGTCTTCTGTTTCTCTGACTGTTCATTGTAGTAGTTTTCTTTATCTTTACACACTAGCCATTGTACTGTTGCATTCATGGTTCTTAGCTTCTATTAACTATTAGTTTCTATTAACTATCTATAATTTAACCTAACTTCTTTTGCTTCTCTTTACCAGTTTAGTTTAAGAGTCAGTGTGGTGTAATGGATTGAGTGTTGGCCTACAACTCTGGAGATCAGGTTTGATTTCCACCTCAGTCACAAACCCCACCTGGGCAAGTCACACTCTCTCAATATCAAAGGAAGGCAAAGGCAAACTTGCAGAAAGCCCCATGATAGGATCACCTTAGGGTTGCCATAAGTCTGAAACATTTGAAAGTTCATAACCACAATAACAATTTAGTTACCATATATACCTGACTATAAATTGACCTCATGTCTAAGTCGAGGGCAGGTTTGGGACCAAAATTATGGATTTTGATATGACCCATTGATATATTGAGGATAAAACTTAGGGGCATGTAAATCTTCTAAGAATCTAAAGGATGAAGCAAGGGTAAGCAATGTCAAAGAGCTTACAAAATTCCAGCAGGCATAACTGTTTGTGCTCGCCCTAAAGGATGGATGGATGAGAGAGTAGAGGGAGGGCAATGCCACCAGGACAGACTACACTCTTCCCTTTAACCAGGGGATGGTTGCCTTTTTAAAAAATAAGAGTTGAAGTACAGTACTGAGATTGACTCAAATTTTTTGGGTCAATTATTTTGACAAAAATTTCTAGACTTATACATGAGTGTTTACAGTATGCACTCTTATCCATCCAATCTGTTATATTCTTATATTATTATCTGATTAATTGAAAATAATCCAGACATTAATCAATATTTTTCCTCTGTGAAGTCGAATCTGGCGAAACATCAGGAATAAACTCTTCTAGAACATGGCTACGTGGCCCAAAATCCCCACAAAAAAACTAATTTCCCCCTCTAGCTATACCTTTTGTGTAACCAATCCACAATACTACATAAACTTATCCACTTTTGTTTCCAATGGATTGCAACTGGTTTCCAGTCTTCTTCCAGTTTTTCCAGTGCTTTATCATTGATAAAAAAGTAAGCTCAGTGAACATATTTTAAACCTCCTCCCCTAGACATTTTGCACTTAACAAATAATTCCAAGCCTTGAGACTGTTGCTCCCTGCCAATAATCCTTCACAGCACATCCTACTCTCTTACATCAAATTCCCATCCTGTCCCAGAACACCCAGGAGTTTTGATCTCTGTCTTATTAACTCAGTTCTCCTACCTGGTGGTGAACCTATCTTGTCTCACAGGTGCTGCAAAGGTTGCAGTGAGGATGGTATTCTGCCCTGGCTTTAAATAATGGGTTGTTGGCGAGAAGCTCCTCAGGAGTTTCAGATCATCCCAGACCTTGAAAGTGTACCAAGCTGCTGGCCCATCATTCACTACTAGGACAGAGATCTCCAAGGTCTTGCCAGGTGACACTGAGCCTGGGAAGAACAGGACAACATGATCACAAGGTGAGCAGCAATTGGTATCAAAGTTGAGGTGGGCAAATTTAATGGGTCTAGGGGCCAGCGTTTCAGCCCAGTAACCATCTCAAACTGCACTGGGCCTGAAATAATTATCATGTGGATAACAATAATTAACAACAACAACAACATAGTTCTTACCCACCTCTCACCCATGGATCAAGGTGGGGAACAGCAACAAGTTAAAATACAACATGTATCAGTTAAGAACTGGCAAAGGTAATATCGGAGCCATTGGCAATAATCTTTGAGAACTCCTGGAGAACAGGAGAAGTCCCAGCAGACTGGAGGAGGGCAAACGTTGTCCCCATCTTCAAAAAGGGAAAAAAAGAGGATCCCAACAATTATCATCCAGTTAGTCTGACATCAATACCAGGAAAGATTCTAGAGCAGATCATTAAGCAGAGAGTCTGTGAACATTTAGAAGCCAATGCCATAATCACAAAAAGCCAACATGGGTTTCAGAAAAAGAAGTCATGCCAAACGAACCTGATCTCTTTTTTTGATAAAATTACCAGCTTGGTAGATGAAGGGAATGCTGTGGATATAGTTTACCTCGATTTCAGTAAGGCCTTTGACAAGGTTCCCCATGACATTCTTGCAAACAAGCTTGCAAAATGTGGGATAGACAAGTTAACTCTTACATGGATTTGTAATTGGTTGAGTGGCCGAACTCAAAGGGTGCTCAACAATGGCTCCTTTTCATCCTGGAGAGAAGTGACCAGTGGGGTCCCACAGGGTTCTGTCCTGGGCCCAGTGCTGTTCAACATCTTTATTAATGATTTGGATGACAGAATTGGGGGCATACTTATCAAATTTGCAGATGACACTAAACTGGGAGGAGTAGCTAATACCCCAGAGGACAGGATCAAAATTCAAAATGACCTGAATATACTAGAAAGCTGGGCCAATGCTAACAAGATGAAATTCAACACAGAGAAATGTAAGGTTCTGCACTTAGGGAGGAAAAATGAAATGCACAGATATAAAATGGGGGACACCTGGATGAATGAGACCACATGTGAAAGGGATCTAGGAGTCCAAGTAGACCATAAGCTGAACATGAGTCAACAGTGCGATGCAGCAGCTAAAAAGGCCAATGCAATTTTAGGCTGCATCAATAGAAGTATAGTGTCTAGATCAAGGGAAGTAATGGTGCCACTCTATTCTGCTTTGGTCAGGCCCCACCTGGAATACTGTGTCCAGTTCTGGGCACCACAATTCAAAAAGGATGTGGAGAAACTGGAGCGGGTCCAAAGGAGGGCAACTAAGATGGTGAAGGGTCTGAAAACCATGCCCTATGAAGAACGCCTTAGGGAGCTGGGGATGTTCAACCTGGAGAAGAGAAGGTTAAGAGGTGATATGATAGCCCTGTTTAAATATTTGAAGGGATGTCATATTGCGGAGGGAGCAAGCTTGTTTTCTGCTGCTGCAGAGACTAGGACGCGGAACAATGGATATAAATTGCAGGAAAAGAGATTCCACCTCAACATTAGGAGGAACTTCCTGACAGTAAGGGCTGTTCGACAGTGGAACACACTCCCTCAGAGCATAGTGGAGTCTTCTTCCTTGGAGGTCTTTAAGCAGAGGCTGGATGGCCATCTGTCGGGGATACTTTGACTGGGAGTTCCTGCATGGCAGGGGGTTGGACTAGATGGCCCTTGTGGTCTCTTCCAACTCAATGATTCTATGATTCTATGAGTTACAAACATATGACATCAGTAGAAATACATAAACCAGTTAAAACACATAACATCAGGTTAAAAGAACTTATAAGATTGAGGCTTTTTAAACTGAGGTGCAGACGACACCATACTGCTAGATGAAAACTGAACAGACTTGGAACAACTACTAAGGAAGATCAAGGAGGAAAGTGCAAAGGCAGGCTTATTGTTGAACATAAAAGCCCCATACAGACAGGCCAAAATAAAGCTGCTTCAGGTCACTTTGGAGGTATGCTGTTTAAATGACGCATGCATCCTAAGAGGCCAGAAGCCATGCCAAAGCCACACTCCAGTCCTAAGGACTGGAGCGCAGCTTTGGTGCAGCTTCTGGCCTCTTAATATGTGTGTGTCATTTAAATAGCATACCTCCAAAGTGACCCAAAGCAGCTTTATTTTGGCCTGTCCGTATGGGGCCAATGACAACAAAAATAATGACCACAGAAAATTTATATAGATTCAACCTAGAGGAGGAAATAGAAATAGCAAAAGAATTTTAACACCTGGAATCAAATATTGATCAGAGTGGGGACTGCAGTCAAGAAATCATAAGATGACTAAGAATGGGGAGAGCAGGTATGAGAGAACTAGAAAATATCCTAAAATGTAAAGACACACAACTGGACATGAAAGCTAGAATCATACAAGCCATTGTATTCCGTGTTACCATGTATGGATGTGAGATCTGGAGAGTTAAGAAAGTGGGTAGGAAGAGAATTAATTCATTTGTGATGTGGGGCTGGAGAAGAGTGCTGAGGTTTCCATGGACAGCGAAGACGTCAAATATATCAAAACAGAAATCTCTCTGGAAGCCAAGATAACTAGACAGAGGATGTCGTACTTTAGCCATGACTCACTGGAAAAAACAATAATGCTAGAAAAAATGGAGGGAAGCAGAAAGAGAGGAAGGACACATGCTAGATAGATGGACTCTATTAAGGAAGTCGCAGGTATGAATTTACAGGACCTGAGCAGAGCACTGGAGCATAGGGAGTCTTGGAGATGTTTTGCAGGGTCGCCATGGGTTAAGATCAACTCAAGGGTGGATAACAACAACAATGGCTGGATAACATTTTGACCCTACTCATGGTTCTGTCATATTATCTAGCTCTAGATTTTTCCTTTCAGAAGCTATTTAGAATTCCTTGCCACAGAATGTCAAGTGCCTCAGCAAACTACAAACCCAGGATTCCATATGAAGCAGTCACATGAGTTAATATGGTACCAAAGTGCTATAATTGTTCTGTTAACTGACATAAAGTTGACTTTGACTTATGGCGATCCTATGAATGAAAGACCTTCAAGTCTTTCTATCATCAACAGCCCTGCTCACGTCTTGCAAGCTCAGGGCCACGGCTTTCTAGATTGAGCCCATCCGTCTGCAATATGATCTTCTCTTTTCCTACTGCCTTCTGCTTTTCCCAGCATTATTGCCTTTTCTAGTGAATCATGTCTTCTCATATTCAAAGTTAAACAGTCTCAGTTTACTTATTTTAGCTTCTAGGGAAAAATCAAGTTTGATTTGCTCAAGGACCCATTTATTTGTTTTTTAAGCAGTCCATGATATTCAAATTGTTGTGATTATTTACAATCATACCTTCATATCCACAGGGGATCTGTTCCAGACCCCCTTGCGGGTATAAAGAAACACAAGGCCTCAAGTCCTGTTATCTCTAATGGTGGAGGCTCCATGCATGCATGCACAACCATTTGGGACAACGGGGCTTGCTGTCCGCAGATGCTCAAATCCACAGATGGCAAGCCTGCGGATGGTGAGGTCCTACTGTAGTATGAAAAAGGCCATCTTGGGACTGCTTGCTTCTGTCAGCACAGTAGCTATTGTTATCACTAATACATCTTACTGGAAGGGATGGGAGTTGTGAAAGATCAGAGAATAGTTGCTAGTGGTATTCCCGGCTTTGTTGAGGATGGTTATGGAGGTAGAGCTGGGAGGAAGGTTACCACTGGTGTATTCTACCACACCAAGGACACTCACCTTTTTGGCCTGGCAAAGGCACGATCTGCACTGACTCTGTACGGATGGGATTGGTGTTGATTCGGGAAAAGGGAAGATTACTTGGAGACAGGCCTTCAATGCTCAGTAGAGACGTCTGATAAAGGAAAGAGAAGGAATTATTATTACTGAATTTCTTTTATGCTGTTTTTAGATGAGATCATGTTTGTCCCTCTTGAAAGGCTATCAGAAACTATTTGGCACCAAGAACAAGTAGCTCTGATTGTTATTTCAAATTCTAAATACCTATTTTAAAAAAACAGCAAATTTTATGGCTCAAGAGCCAGTGTGTCTAATGGTTTGAACATTGGACTATAAATTGAGACCTGGGTTCAAATTCCTTACTTAGCCAAGAAAACCCACTGGGTGACCTTGGGCACGTTACAGTCTCTCAGCCCCAGGAGAAGACAAAGGCAAATTCTTGAACAGTTATTGCCAAGAAAACCTTGTGATAGGTTTGCTTTACAGTCTCCATAAGTTGGAAATGACTTGAATGCTCACAACAAAATGTTATAGCTCACACTAGCTTTGTTGTTGCTGTGTGCCTTGAAGTCATTTCCAACCTATGGCAACCTTAAGGCGAACCTAAAACAGGTTTTTCTTGACAACTTTCTTCAGAGGGAGTTTTCATTTGCTGAGAGAGTGTGGCTTATTCAAGATCACACTAGCTAAAAGAAACCCTTTTTATTTTGGAGATGAAGCTTTTATGACTAGTTTTAAACTGAATGCTCTCTATGTTTTATTTTTAAATAGTGATCCTATTCTACATTATTTCATGATTCTATTGTTTTTACTGAATATATCAGAGAGGACAATCTCATTCAAATTCAGTTTCAGATAAAGTTCTCGGAGTGGCCTTCTAGTTTTGAATGGGGCTAAAGGCGACAGGATAACACCAAGGAGGGAGATTATCTCATTGACTAATAATCCGACTACTGTCCAATAGGATACAGTCAGGTTGTGGATTGCTGGCGGGTATTATTACTCATAATTCTCCATTGCTGCTGCTGGATAATTGCAAACCAGCTGCATCCTGGGTCACAAGCATGCTTTGGAGGCCATTTTTCCAAGATGGGAGCTTGCCGTTTTAGAAAAGCGGCCTCCAAAGCACGCCTGGGACCCAGGATGCAGCCAGGTTGCATGAGTATTAATACCCACCAGCAACCCACAACCCAACTGTATTCCATTGGGGAGCAGTCAGATTATTAGTCAATGTAATAATCTCTGAGATTACTACATGCAGTTTATAAACCATAATTAGACCAGGAAAAAAGTAGCTTTGGCAATACTTATTGCACAACGATGCCTCTGACCCATAGCTGCTGAGCCCCTTTTCATTTATGGGGGAAACCATCAATGAATTTGCAATCACATTAGTCCCCAGATGTGAAACATTGCTGCTGGGAAAGTTGTGATATTGGCAGTACAGTGTTCCCTCTTCTCTCTCTGCCCCCTTCTCCTCTCTGTTCTCAAACAGCCTAAATGCCTTTATTCTTTTTTTTTTAATTTAGTTTCTTTTTTAAAAAACATAATTTACAGTAGCTGAGTTTACACTTATTGTTAAACTGCAACCAACAGCCTTCTTTCATAAATAATCATAGGAAAGAGTACATACTGTGGCATCAAAGGGTACGGGAGCAACGGCCAAAACATTGCCCAGGGCATCTGAGGTTTGGTTTAAGGAGACAGACCACATTGGGGTCCCCTGTTCAGAAACAGTGACCAAGCGCTTGAGCTTAGCACCTTCAGTATCTCCCAGCATCTTCATAGAGACAGTGTAATTTGATCCTGGAAAAGATGGGGAAAGTTAGAAGAGGGGTCATGGTAGTTGGGGGGATTCTAGGAGCTGTAGGCCAAGTAAACAACTTTTCCAAGCCCAGGAATATCTAGAGACAAATAAAATGTTGTTTCATAGTAGTTTGAGTTGGCTATGTGTTTGAGACCTGGGTTTGATTCTCTGCATGGTCATGAAACCAATGGGTGACCTTGGGCAATTCATACGCTCTCAGTCTCAGGGGAAGGCAATGGCAAACCAACTCTGGAGAAATATTGCCAAGAAAACTCCAGGATAGGGTTGCCTTTGGGTCGCCATAAATTGGAAATGACTTGAAGGCACAAAGGACTCTTTCAGACGTGGGAAATTGGAAGTATAATCCAAGGGCAATCCAAACGCAATCCTGGGGTTTCACGTTGTTGCGAATTAATTCTTCTCACGCAAATTCGGGCAAAAGGGAAGTCACTCCGAATGCAATCATGGGTTTAACGTTATTGCGAATTTAAGCTTCTCACGCAATTTCGGGCAAGGGGGGGTTATTTTCGGGTAATAGGAAGTGATTCCGAATGCCTTCTGAACGGAGCAGGGGTTCAGGTAAATTCGCTAAACAAGCGAATTTACATGAATCCGCATTGGCTCCATTCGGAATTGGGAGAAATTCCTCCCGTTTGAAAGAGTCCAAAGTAACAACCCCCCTTCCCCCAAAACCTCTTGGTGGGGAATTCAGACAATGCTCAGTCCAAACCCTGGGTCTGGTGCAAACCGTCTGGATGATATCCGGCCAGTTCAGCACTGAGCCTGGGGTATATTCCCCTTACAGCTGACCTTCCTTATCCACGGAGTTTTTATCCACGGATTCAAGCATCTATGGCTTGAAAATATTCCAAAAAAGTATAAATTTGAAATAGCAAACTTTGATTTTGCCATTTTATAGAGGGGACACCATTTTGCTGTACCATTATATTTAGTGGAACTTGAGCATCCACAGATTTTATTATCCATGGGGGATCCTGGAATCAAACCCCAGTGGATAACAAGGACCTACTGTATAAGAGGTTAAAATAACTCACCTTTTGCTCCAGACCTTCCTGGAAGACCTGAAACCCTCTTTTGCGATGCCAGGTATTGTAAACAGCCAAACACATCCTGCTGTGCCACCTAGCACTGCCATGGCTGCTGTGAGTCGCTCTCTCTTCAAGTCAGAATGAGGCACCCATCCATGTGATTGACACTGGGCAGAGTGAGTGATTCACTGTGGCAGTGGCCGCATTAGGCAGCACAGTGGGATACACATGCAGCCACCCCTTGTGACAACAGGAGTGCTAAGTAAAGGGGAGATGTCAGAGTAGCACCAGGGCCAGAAATTATACTCTGGCCTGCTCCTGGAATATTATTAGGCTTAGATCCTCCAGTAGAAACACACCCCAGAACACTTACCTTTCATAGGTCTTCCCTGGATTGGGAGCATGTACTCTTTCTGCTTCTGCATAATCTGGTAGGAAAAGTCAAGCAAGCTCTTGCCTCCAATTTCCACCTCATAGGAGCCACTAGGAGAGACTGCCACAGTCCATGAACCCCTCTCATGGACAGGAGACACTTTCACAACCTTGTGGTTGAAAGTGTCAATTAGGGTCTTAATATTTCTTGCTTGGGTACCTGGAATGGGATGATACAAAGACGGAGTGAGTTGCAACAGCCTCAATGGGTGAGTGAGTAAATTATCCTAGAATATTTCTCACTCTGTATGTAAGAGTGGTGTAGTGCTTCAAGCATTGGACTATGACTCTGGAAACCAATGTTTGATTCCCTGCTCGGCCATGTAAACTCACTGGGTGACCTTGGGCAAATCACAAACTCTCAGCCTCAGCTGGAGCCAAAGGCAAATGCCCTCTGAACAAATTCGTCAATAAAACCCTATGATAGGTCCACCTTAGGGTCACCATAAGTCAAAAATGACTTGGAGGCACACAAGAACAGCTAATTAGTGCCAAAGTTCATCCATCCACTGAGTTTACCTGAAGGCTCTATTAGGGTCATCCTGAATCCATAAGGACTTAACTTCTTGACAGAGACGGTGATTTCTGTGAGAGTCTCATCCACAGGGAAGGAGAACTGTGTCCCATCCAGACGAGCACGAGCCACCTTCACAGGGGCGGCATTCAAGGAAAGCTCCATTATGCCCAGGACCCGAGAGAGTTCTCTTTTGCTGGTCATGACGTAGTAGCCACCAGAATAAGCAGCTATCTCTTCATAGATGTTTTCATAACTTCTCTCAGCAGCCCTGGTGAGTCTTTTAGTGATGCCTGCAGGGATTAAATACGGATCGCCCACTGAAAGGTGCTCCTCTTATCTTCAGAGCTCCCACAAGAAAAGTTGAACAATATTAGGTGTTTCAGCAGAACCAATTTACTCTCTTACTTTATTATACCACCTAAAAGCGAGTCAACTTCAGCACACACAAATCATTGTGCTTCCCAAAGTTGGCAGTATTCCCCTGCCCCGGGGGCAGCAGAAGGAGCCAGGGCTGGTGGTGAGGTAAAAGGGGGTGGCAGGGGCCTTCCATCAAAGTATTGCCAAGAAATAAAGACAAGGGGAACCAGCAGTCTTGAGGACTATGGTGGGAATGAGAAATTAGAGCACATGGTGGCAAGGGAGAAGGAGCAGCTCATTGTCTCATGAAATGTATGAAGCATTATATCCTCAGTTTTGTCCTCTTGACTTCTAGCAAGGAAGTTCAGGTCTGATTTGTTCTAGAATGCATTCATTTATCTTTTTGGTGGGAGGACTATTTAGAGTTCTCAACCAGAGAACTCTAGTGCCTCACCAGTTTACAGATCCCAGGATTCCACAGTGAGCAGCCTTGGCAGTAAAAGTGGATTCATAATGCTTACCTGTAGCCATCTTAAATTGGGCAGCATCCTAATGTTATCAGGTGGGTTTGGCCGCCTAATCTGCTGCCCGAGTGCATCCCAGGTCCATCCCTGTTTCTAGGAGGGCTCCTGTGACCGTTTTCTTAAATCAGAAAACTCCTGGATCTGAAAAGAGCTGGGAGGGGCACTTCTGGAAGTGGGAAAGTACCCAGGCAGCAGATTAGGTGGCCAAATCCATTTGATAACATCAGGATGCTGCCTGATTTAAGATTTAAACTGGCAAAAGGTAAACTGGCTTAACAAGCGATGTGATAAGCCACATAATGTAGCGGGGAAGGCCACAAGTCCCAATTAATTTAATTTCCCCCTCAAAGCTTTCTCATCTCTTGACAAGATTTCACATACTTCGGCGTTTCCGGCTGTCACAACTCCCCGTGAGGACATAGTTCACCTCGGACAGAGTAGTATCAACCTTGATTTTGATTTCTTCCTTCAGATCTTCATCTTTAGATCCGGCATCAGTAAAACTGTAGATTTTGGATCTGGAGAAAGTGGAAAGATGCTTAGGATGGAGCTTACATAGGGCAGTCTCAAACTGGATTGCTGGTAAACCCAGGGGGTATGAAATGGAATTTCAGAGGGTGCAACAAATAGTCCTTGAGTGTGTCCTTGAGTGACGAGTCACAAGTCATCACTCAGTTTTTTCTGAAGAAATTAGAATCTAATTTATTAGATTCTAATTTATTAGAGAGCCCTGGTGGTGCAGTGGTTAAATGCCTGTACTGCAGCCACTCATTCATAAATCATAAGGTTGTGAGTTCAATACCAGCCAGGGGCTCAAAGGCGACTCAGGCTTGCATCCTTCCGTAGGTGGCTAAAATGAGTACCCAGTTTATTGGGGGTAATTAGCTTACACTTTGTAAACCACTTAGGGAGTGCTTAATTGCACTGATAAGCAATAAAGAAATGTATTTGCTGTTGCTAATTCCTCGGTCTAAATTTGCATTTTATGTGCTGAGTCAAATGTTTTTTTTTAAGTTCAGTTTGTTCACCCTCAGTATTATATGTGATTCTATTTGTGGTACAAAAATTAGAAATTAGACTGCTACATCTTCAAATGGTGCTCTTACATTTGTAACGGGTGCGAACATTAGTCAAACATTTCCTAAGGCTGTGGGACAGAGAAAAGGTTGGGAACTACTGCAATAGCATGATATGCTTTGCAAGGAGGAAGCAAGAGTAAAGAAGTGTTGGAAAGGGCTGGGGGATGGAGAAGTGGGGGTGTAGATTCGTGTTTCCGAAACTTCAGTCTTCCAGATGTTTTGGACTTCAGCTCTAGAATTCATGATCATTGGCTCAAATGGCTAGGTCTTCTGGGAGTTGAAGTCCAAAACACCTGGAGGACCAAAGTTTGGGAGACACTGGTGTGTATATTTTAATATTCCTTAGTACTCTAGAGCTGCACTATAGCTCCTCCAAGAGCAGCAGCCAAAGGTAGTAGGACTGGAGGAGTTAGGGTCCTATGAAAAGAAATAGTAGGACAGCAAAGACAGAAATATAGATTACAGAACTATAGGGGCTACTATTACTAGTGGTATAATATTGGCAATTTTGCATGGTTGGAAACCTCTTCATCTGCTCCCCCATCATGATGCACTTTCCCTTCTATTCCATAATCATCTCCTTCTCACTGATCTGTTTCCCCTCCACCTCTGTCCTCATTCACTCTTTCTCCTGCTCACTATATTCCCCTGTCCGGGCCCCCTGACATCAGGATCTTATCTTTTTCTCTTGCGATCAACTGCTTTAAAAGTTCAAGGGCCCTGCAGAGGGAAGCACTACACAG
This sequence comes from Urosaurus nigricauda, assembly GCA_034509955.1. Classification (NCBI taxonomy): domain Eukaryota; kingdom Metazoa; phylum Chordata; class Lepidosauria; order Squamata; family Phrynosomatidae; genus Urosaurus; species Urosaurus nigricauda. The sequence goes on along the minus strand of JAOEGL010000002.1, from coordinate 315,516,338 downwards.
AGCTGCCCAGATGCCCTTTGGAAAAATGATGCCAGACTGCGCATTTGTATTTCATGATTAGGAAAGTCTGGCACCTAGTGGCTGCAGATGGTAGTGAAGCTTAAAGGCATGTTTCAATTTATTAAAACTGGCTGAGTCATTGAAATAAAAACTCAGAAAATAACCCATGAATGCACACCCCCATGTTCCCATGCCAGCAAGCAGCCATGTCATTTATCAGAAGTCTAGATTTTACAGTCTTGGAACAATGGCAAGATTGAGAGACAGAAAGAGCGAGAGAGAGGGACAGGGAGATGGACACCACTCTTTCTCAGATCATCCTAGGCCACTAGGAAAAAAATTACCTTGGCAAACTGTCATCCAGAGCCACCTTCAAACCACTTAATGACATTTCTGGGCAGTCACCACCACCATCGACAGTCAGCTTAGATATATAGGATTTTAACTCATTCACATTCTGAGTCTTAAAGGCTGGGCCATAACCTATAGGAAGAGATGCAGTAGAAACAAAGCCAATGTGAATTAGAACTAGGGATATAACGACATTTACTTAGTTTGGGCTTGCTTTAATTAATCACAGATCATTTAAGTACAATTTGCAAATATATAACGTGAGTTCAGAAAGTTCCTTTTCTTAGGACTACAAATCCCAGATGCCCCCGCCAAGCTATATTGGGTGAGAATTTCTGCCAGCCCATCAATCAATCAATCAATCAATCAAATCAAATAAAAAATCCAAAGCTTTTAAGAGCTCAGTTCAGAATTATAACATACATCACTTTCATTTCACTGAGTCTATTCAGTGGACTTAGATGGACTCAAACCATTTAAACCAGTTAAAATAATTAATGAGAAGTTGCTCTGGCTATAAAACAGTAACTGATAAAGCTCTGTCCCTATAAGGGATAAGAACTTAGTCATTAATACTAAGTTAATACAGTAGTCCTGTCTTATCCATGGGGGATCCATTCCAGACCCCACCCCACATATACCAAAAAACGCAGAACCTCAAGCCCTTTCCTATGACCATGAGACGTGTGTGTTGGTGCATACACAACCATTTAAGACAATGGGGCTTGCCATCCATGGAAGCTCAAATCCACTGTGCTAAATTATCCACCTGGATGAGGGGCTATCCTGGACCACCAGGTGCTATAGGCTATATTTCAGAGGAAGACCAAAGCAAACCATCTTTGGGTCTGTGGCACCAGAGCTCTCTGACCAAGAAGGCTAAATATCTCATAAAACTACAAATACCAGAATTCTACAGCATTGAGCCATGGCAGTTATAGTGGTGTCAAACTACATTACAGTGGGCCCTCCACTTTCACTGGGATTAGGGGCACAGGACCCCATGAAAGTGGGAAAAACACAAATTAAAAAATGCTATTTTTTTTTACCTGAGAGAACTCCTCTTTAAGAATCTCTAGGTCTTTCAGTGCAAATCTGTGGTCAGCATCTGCTAGAAGTTGACCATAGAATTGCACTGGAGGACCTACAAATGCCCAGAGAAGTGTTATATCTAGGAACCTCTAGGTCCTCCAATGCAACCTCTGGCAGATATTGACCAGAGTCATGCTGGAGGACTTAGAGATACCTAGAGAAAACCATGAATAATCAAATCTGCCAGGGTCAAAGGGGCTATACAGATGGGTGGCTAAAAGCCGTCCATCTTTTGTCCCTGGTCGGTGCCGCAGCAGCCACATGCTGTGGCACTGACATGCTCCCTAAAAAGAAGCCTCTGTAGGCGGCTCCTTTAAAGAGGCGCCATTATGGTGCTTGCGTGCATGACGATGCCCCTTCAGGCCAGCTCCATTTGGGCACTCTGACGCCCGTATTTAGGGCCAAAGCCACAAACATGGAGGGACAACTATTTCTACAGTGCAGATGCAGCCTGAGTATTGGTTGCCTAAGAAAATCCTACAAAATTCATGGGGTTCCCATAAGATGACAGATGACTTGAAGGTGTGTCTGCATACAAACGGAGGTTATAGTGTAATTCCATAATCTGAATCCTCACTGGAATCAGTTATATAGAGACGAGCACTGTAGGCATGAAGATTTTAATGGAAACTCTGAAAAGCCGCAGGAGTGTTTGGGAGTCAATGCCAACAGAGGCGGGGCTGATGGTGCTGTATTATACTACCCAAATTCCTAAATCACAACAAATGTATTCTTTAAAGGTAAGGGGACAACAGCACAGAAGACTCTAGAATACAGCAATCTGGCAAAAATATCATCTGGATTCTGTGCAAAACTGAATGCACAGAGCAAAGCAATGGTAGACTGGTCTAACCTGGATCATTGAAGGGCACAAGAATGTAGTTGAAGGGTCTGTCCGGTAAGCCAGAAAAGTTGTGGAGAATTTCCATGCATTTTTCTTTGACCTGGGCAATATCTTCAGTCATGCTGCTGGTGGTATCTATCACAAAGGTGAGAGAGTAGCCTTCCAAGTTGAAAAACTGCCGGAAAATATCTTCACCCACCTCACTGAGGAGGCTTCCATCTGCGCAAAAACAAAATTGGGTTATATCTTTATCACAATGCATCCAGTACACTGAACACTTTCCCTGTTTTCTTAATGAGGGCACTTCTTCTTAATGAAGCTACATTTCAAAGAATGTGTGGTGCATATATTTCTGGCATGTAACACTTTCTTATTTTTTAAAAAAATTACTTTCTGAAGGCATTTTCACAGGCACAGTGAGTTGAATTTTATAGCATTGTGCCATTATTTTTAAAAAATTACAGTAAGTAATGAAAAATAAACGACTAACATAAGTCACTCATTATGATTTCTTTTGTAATATTATTTGAAGCGATTTATTTTTGAGTGACTTTTGCAATAAACTACATAGCCAATCCGTTTTAAAAAGTAAAAATCTCCAGGTTTTCAGTTCATCTTCTCTCTGTCAGAGCTTGGAAAATATTAAAGCAGGTGATCTGTACCAGAGTTGGGAAGTAAACAGCTACAAACAGGATGACATCCCCTGGCTATAAATTCTGAGATGGCCCCTAAAAACATGGTGAAAATGCCCCCATACCCCTAAAAGGTATTTTGGGGCATTTTGCCTTGAGTTGTGATCTATAACAATCAACCAACCAAGGGAATCAAGAAATAAATAAGTAAAACTTGCAAATATATTGAAAATAAATAAAAAAGATGTATTTACAACCAATCCCCGTAGAAAGTGAATGCTCTACAATAAGCACATGATCCATACAGTTTCCTAATAATACTAAAAGCGCAATACTATATATGTGAAGGTCAGTTTGGCACAAATTTTTGCACTGGTGGAAGACTACTGACCACTGGTGTAAACAAGCCAACACTTAAACAAAGGCCAGACACATTTAGACATAGCTGCCCTCCCTAGTGGCCAAAACTGATGTTCTTTAATTCCAGAAATCTTATAATAATTTCCACGAATCAGAGGCAGAAACACTGGTCTAAGGTTCCTCACATGATAGGAACAAGAAGGCTGCTTGCTTTCACCAACTATTTGAATCCCAGGTTTACAAGGACCCAGGCTGTAGACTTACCTGCTTCTACAAAGAATTCCTTTGTGGCTCGGATGGCTAATTCAGCTGCCTTCTTATGCAAGTCGGCATGCGGAGAGAGCTTGGGGTCAGAGGTCTCTTTGTTGATGCCCCCAGTAGGGTAGATGTCTTGGGTGGCATCATCTTTCCCTCCATGGCCACATTTGCCTGCAGCCAGAGCACAGACAAGAGAGAAGGGTAAGCAACATTCACCATGCTGGACTGGACCAGTGGCCCATCTGCACAAGAGAACATAAAATATCAGTGAGAACTTTGCTTAGTTAATGAGAGATGCATATAACTTTTAAGGGTCTTTAAATGGTTGCAAGATGCCTTGAATCTTGTGTTAGAATATAAATTTTTTACATAAATAAGGCTGCAGCATGTGGCAAACCGATTTCCTTACGTCTAAGGTTGCTGGGCGTTATGTGCAGTAGCATCACTAAGGTTGGTGTCACTTGGTGTGGCAGGGGGAACTACCTTGTACCCAGGTTGTCTACCTGCTCACCTGCTAAGACTATGGCTGAGGGGGCAGTGCTATGGCCTCTGGAGGGCCTGTGTGACTGCTGGGCAAGCGGAAAATCACCCTTTTTCAAATGCCCAGTAGCTGTGCCAGTCCCTCCAGGTGTACCGCTCCACCAGGTGACACCTCTTTCTATGTCCCCCCCCCCCACTCCTTAGTGAAGCTTGTCCCTTATCATACTGGTAGGTACCTATGATCACAAAGGACACCACCTGTTTGAGGGCAGGAAAGCTTTTCCTTTTATGTACACTGAACAAGATGGCAGTTTTCACAACCAAACATAGAATTCAGAACGACTATCAGCCTGGAGAGTCATACAATTTTCATCCTATTTGTTGAGCTACAACATCCACTAGTCCCAATTAGATTTTCACATGGGGATGGGATAGGGATGGGATCATTCTCCCGTCCTTATCCCCTCCTTAACCTATCAGTGACTGCAAAGGCATGAAAGGTTTTCAAATTGTAGCACTGACCCCGTCATTAACCTGTCATTAAAGCAGCATTGCATTAACACGCACTTCTGTTAATACAAAATGCCAGCCAATGGCAGGTTAATGGCAGGATAATGATGAGATCTGTGTGACTTCATCTGAAAGTCTGTTGCGCGATCGCCATCATTCACACTTCCCAGACAGGACAAGCATGAATCCTATATGAAAGTCCTTCCCGCAATTGTGTGGCAAGGATGAGAATATGATGGGACAGGGATGGGATGGGATATCCCTTGTTTCATATTTCCCCTAGTGGTTATAGATGTTGAGAGTTGTCATACAGCAACACACACACCAACTATGTTCTGTCTTAATGTCAATAAATGTAGAACATTGTGCAGATCAAAGCAGCATGACACACACAGAAGGTGTGGTGAATATGATTTACTGAAGCACAAATTTTAGGTGGGGAAAAGAAAATCTTCAGAAGAAGGGACTGGGCAGGTTCACTGGAAAAAGAATGCTGACCAACTGTTTTGGAAGTGTGTGTGGAACGGAGTTTGCAGGAGGAAGACATGGCTGGTATGCTGAACAGAAGCACATGTCCATAGAGATAATCTTTACTATTACTATTATTCAGCAATACTCTTCACTCCTATTATCTTCCACATTATGTATTTAGAAAACAAGGAATAATATAAGCCATGAGATCCTAGCAAGATGAGTTGCTCTTACCTTGTGGTTTGGTCTTGCAAGTTGCTGATATCTTGTACCCGCTTACAAGCATATCCTTCATGAGTATGTTGTCTTTACATGTGTACACACCACTATGAAATGTAGAAGTAAATTAATAAACTACTTTGGAATTAGTATTTCCAAACGTAATGGCAGCCACCCTGCCCTTTATTTTCTTTACTTTTCCTAGTTGAATGTTATTTTATTTTGCCTCCATGTTGGGCAGTAGGCACTAGAGTTGGCATCACCCGATGTGTTAATTCATGGTGTCACCCCCCTCCCCATTGACCTTTTATATACTACACCATACAGAATTCTTAGTAATTTTTAAAATATTAATGGTATTTACTCATAAATCGTAATTCCCATATATTACTGAATGTAATGGCAACAATTGTGAAATAAACAACTAGCAAAAATTAGAATTATACCTTTATATTACACAGCCAAAATGTATTTACATGTACATAGGTTCATGTGGTTAAACTGAAAATTTGGTAAAAATGTGAGGTTTTTAAATAAAATTTAAAAAGAATATAAAAAGTTAATTTAATTTTAAAAATGTTTTAAAATAAATAAATCTAGGGCCTCTCCTTTCCCGTTCTACTCAGCCTCACCCCCCTCACACCATCTTGTGAGTATTTTAAAGGAAAGCAGGTGAGCACCATAGCCTGTTTCTGCCAAAATGCCGATATTTGGGGAGCAGTGGTGTCACTTACTCTGTCCTACAACTCCCTAGTGACACTTTGTGTGTCACCTACTCTGTCCTACAACTCCCTAGTGACACTTCTGATGCTGCATATGCCTTTTACAGAATAGTGTGTGTCTACAAACTCAAGGTCTATGGCACAAACCAGCAAAGCCCAGACTGAAATTAAGACCTGAGTGCAAAGCTTTAGCATAGGCTGTCAGTGAGTACAATATTATATTTTGTCTCGTTTAACTAAGATTAATTTGACTGAATATGTCAGTAGTGGCAAAAAACAAACAAACCCTATTTTGTAAAACAAAATAGTGCAAAAGTAGCACAAAATTACACTGTTGTGCTAAGTATGATGCAGGATTGTGCCTCATTGGCTGCATCTGCACTGCAGAAATAATGCCGTTTGACACTGCTTTAACTGCCATGTCCCTAAGATATGGAGTTCTAGGATTTGTAGTCTGTGAGATATTTAGTCTTCTCCATCAGAGGGCTTTGGAGCCACAACAAACTGCAAATCTCAGAATTCCATAGCATGGAGCCATAGCAGTTAATGCAATATCAAACTGCTTTTTTTTCTGCAGTGCAGATGCAGCCATTGCTAGGACTGAGGTATGATTCTGTATGAAGAATGGGGAGAACATATCTTAACCTTGGCTTTGACATCACCCTATAATATCTGGAATAGCCCAGGCACTTTCAAAGTAGCTCCCACTCCCCCAGCGTCTTACCCGACATCCTTGATGCAGTCTTTGCATGTTGCTTTAGAAGCCGGGGCAATGGGTACAACAAAACCACTGTCTTCATTTACTGTGAGACACACAGACAGAGGAAAGACAGATATTTTAGACTAAACTGCACATGCATCAGAAATTCAGGCAATCTGGTGTTTTTCTGTAAGTCCTTTTGAGAGGTATGTCTAATGTTGGAAGATATATTTTTACAAACCTGCAAGCTAGCAAACCAACAAGAACAAAAGAGTCTCCCTATCTTTTCTCGATCACATAGATGATTTTTTTAAAAAGTAAACTTCACTCATTTCTTTCCTTACAATATAGTGAACCCTTTCCAACTGCTGGGATTTGGGTCCCCCAGCAGATGGAGAAAAAGTGGATTCCCACCCCCCCCTTTATTATTCAATGAGCAGTGATGTGTACGCATCCATGTCAACAAGTTATTTAAACGGGATCTAAAGAAGGCAAAGTAATTCAAGCTCTAGCAACCTTCAGGTTTGACTACAGGCTGAGTGTCCCTCATCTGAAATGCTTGGGACCAGAACTGTTTGGGATTTCAGAATTTTATGAATTTTGGAATATTGGCATATACACAATGAGCGATTTTGGTAATGCACTTCAAGGTTAAACATGAACTTCATTTATGTTTTGTAGGCACATAGCCTGAACATAGTTTTATGCCCCATATTTTAAAGTGTTTTGTGCATGAAACAAAGTTTGTGTACACTGAATCATCAGAAAGCAAAGGTGTCACTATCTCAGCCACCAACGTAGACAATTTTGGATTCTGGAATATTTCAGATTTTGGAGTTCCAGATAAGGGAGACTCAACCATTAATTTCATATGCTGTATGTGGGGCTGGCTACTGGATATTATTTGGGAACTGAAGTTAAAGCAACAATCAGCTGCTAGATTTTAAAGTGAGAATGGGACCTATTTTAAAAAGGCTCTTGTTCTCTCATCACGTCTCTCTCTCTCTCTTTGAAACTGCGTTTTAAATGTGTTTTAAGTGTCTTAGCTATTTTAATCGTGTTTTTAATTATGTTGATGTTTAATTCCATTTTAATTTGTATAGACTAATGTTTTAGTTGGATCCTTTTAAACTTGTTATAAGCCATCTCGGATCTCATTTTGGAAGAAAGATGTGGTATAAGTGCATTAAATAAATAGATAAATAAATTTTCAAAAATAATTTCCCTTTAGTATCATAGAGGTCAACCTACCTCAAGTTTCAACAGCTCTGACTCCTTTTGATAGTCCCAACTAAAGTAGACCTACTGTATATACTCATGAATAATTCTAGAAATTTTGGTCAAAAAATTGACCCAAAAAACATGGATCGATTTATCCATGGGTCAATGTAAATCCTGTACATATATATTCTTTTTCTGAGTAGAGAGGCAAAATGCAAGTGCTTTGTCCATCATCGGAGCACCTAAAAAGAAGCACCAACCATCTCTACTCTCTCAGATGTCCAGTCTTTATACAATATTTTATACAATATTTTAAAAATAATATTGTGCATGGAATAAAGTCTGTATACACTGAACCATCAGAAAGCAAAGGTGCCACTATATCACCAGTTATGCTTGCCAGAATTTTGTAAGGTCTTTGGCATCGTTTTCCTTTGCTTCATCTTTTACATCCTTTGTTACATGACCCTAAGTTTTACCCTCGACTTATCCATGGGTCATACCAAAATCCATAATTTTGGCCCCAAAACCTGCCCTTGACTTATACATGAGGTCGACTTATAGTCGAGTATATATGGTATCTCCATCAATGCAATTTATATAAATGTTGCCTCACTGAATTATTCTTAAGTGGGTGTACTATAGCTAGAACTGAAAACAGGCCAGAATGTTTTGAAAGAGAAGGTTTAGAACTGGTCCCTTCTCTTTCTTTCTCTCAAATGCTCTCATTTTTTCTTTAAAAAGTTCAGATTGAGCCTGTGACAAAAGGAGATGTAGTCCCTTCCCCATCGTCCTGACAAAAGTTATCACCTGAAGCTGCTGTTTCTCCCCAAAGGTGGTATTTGCTGAGGGCAAACAGCAATGCAGTGAGACAATTTCATGCAGAAAAATGGTTCTGTGTCACATTATACAGTACTTCAAACTCTTTTTGTATAATACTTAGTATAGTCCCTGTAGGGGTGGTGTGAAGACAAGCCTGTTGACAGAGCATCTGGAGGGGCAATCAAAGAAAACAAGGTAAAGTCCATTTGCTGATTTCAATGTTCGCTGTGACTTACCCAGGACTTCATAGGAGTCACTGTTTCCCATTTCAACCCAATTGGTGTTGCTGTAGAATTTCTGGAGCACATGGAGGGCCTTTCCGGCATTGAGGCGAGCTGCTTCCAAACCTGCCAAGGTCACAGGTTCAGCCAGACTGGCTAGCATTGCTTTTCGCAGGGCTCGAAGCTGGGCGATACCTGGGGAGGAAAAGCGTTTTGGACTTTTTAATCCCTTCAGGGCTGAATGGCATTGTTGGTCATTCATGGGGTTTGTGCCATAGCATCTTCTGCTTTGATAATGCATTTCTTCCTCCTCTGGTGAGACCATAAAAGGGGCAATTCATGGAATGCCAGGGCCATATTGTCCTCGTATCCTTCGTCCTCTGTTGCTTTTAAAATGTCATACTTTTACTGTCATCCTCTTACTTTCACTCTTTGTCCTCAACTTATTTCAGTTGCTGCAGAGTGAGTCAAAAGTGCAAACGTAATTTACAGTTGGCCCTCCATATCTACAGATTAAACCATCCACAGCTTAAAAATATTTTAAAAACATATACATTCCAAAAAGCAAACTATGATTTTGCCATTTTATATAAGGGTCATCATTTTACTATGTCATTGTATTTAATGTCTGTTTACTTGTTAGGTGAGCGATGAGAAGGAGGCTGCAGCCTGGCTTACCATCTCCATCTGGCCAGCAGAGAAAGTGCATATGCAAATAGAGAGCATATGCAAATGGACAGGATGCACACTGCAGAATTAAAGCAGTTTGTCACTGCTTTAACTCCCATGGCTCCATGCTATGGAATCCTGGGATTTGTAGTTTGGTGAGGTATTCAGCCTGGTCTGTCAGAGGGCTCCAGAGTTTCACTAAACTACAGATCCTAGGATTCTGTAGGATAGAGTCATGGTAGTCAAAGTGGTGTCAAACTGCTTTATTTCTGCAGTGTAGACACCCCTCATTCATAACTGATTTCCCACCTTCACCTGCCTTCAAGCACTGTTCCACACATCCCTTGGCACATGCACAGAAAATCTCCTCTTACTTTTGGCAATCTCTCCACAGTGGAAGAAGAAGCTGCTGTCCTCTGCGTGATTGACCTCCACTTGGTTATTTCCTTTGATAATTTCCTGAACAGCTTTGTTGAACCGATCAGGAGACACATCAGCTGGGCAAATAAAAAGAACAGATCCAATGATGTTTAGAATCACAGAACCATAGAATCAATAGAGTTGGAAGAGACCCCAAGGGCTATCCAGTCCAATACCCTGCCATGCAGGAATACACCATCAAAGCATTCCTGACAGATGACCATCCAACCACTGTTTAAAAAACTCCAAAGAAGGAGATTCCACCACTTTCCAAGGGAGTGTGTTCCACTGTTGAACAGCTTTTACTGTCAGAAAGTTCTTCCCAATGTTGAGGTGGAATCTCTTTTCCTATAGCTTGAATCCATTGCTTTGTGTTCTGTTCTCTGGAGCAGCAGAAAATAAGCTTACTCCATCCCCTTCAAATATTTAAACATGACTATCATGTTATCTCTTAATCTTTTCTTCTCCAGGCTGAACATATCCAGCTCCCTAAGTCACTCCTCATAGGGCATGGTTTCCAGACCTTTTACCATTTTGGTCACCCTCTTTTGGACACACTCCACCTTGTTCACATCCTTCTTGTCATGTGGTGCCCAGGACACAATATTCCAGGTGAGGTCTGACCAAACAGAATAGAGTGGCATTATTACTTTCCATGATTTACTACATTACACTCTTATTGAAGCAGTTTAGAATTACATTAGCTTTCTTAGGGGCCATATCACATTGCTGGCTCATGTTCAACTTGTGGTCCACTAAGACTCCTAGATCCTTTTCACATGTACTGCCATTAAGTCAGGTATCCCACATCCTGTATCTGTGCATTTCATTTTTACTGCTCAAGTGTATTATCTTACATTTCTCCCTGTTGAAGTTCATTTTATTAGTTTTGGTCCAGCTTTCTAATTTATTCAGGTCATTTTAAATTCTGATAATGTTCTCTGGGGTATTAGCTACTCCTTCTCATTTGGTGTCATATGAAATCTGATAAGTATGAAATAATTCTATTATTCCATCCAAGTCATTGATAAAAGTGTTGAACAGTACTGGGCCCAGGACAGAACTCTGTGGCACCACACTGGTCACTTCTTTTCAGGGTGAGAGGAGATGCTGGGCTGAAGGCCTTCCAACAACTCCAGCTGTCCTGATGCTGCTGCTGCTGGTGGGAGTACAACCATCTAAGTCTCCTCTCCATTTTAATTTGTTTCCATGAGCAATTTTTCAAGCAAAAAGCTCTAACACCAGGTCAAAATCAATGGCAAATGGCAGTTTTGCCCCCAGTACCCCCAAAGATACCCATGTGCTTGAGAAATATAGAACCATAATGGATAGGCCTGGGAGGAGGGAATAGTTGATCCAAAACATTTTGGAACCTTTGGTAAAGGACAAGTTTGCAACTTTCCCATCAAATCTTGTACAACAGCTGACTGGATTACCAGTTGAATCTTGCTTCAGTACAGTGGACCCTCCTTACCCATGGTTTTTTTAATCCACAGATTCAAGCATCCATGTCTTGAAAATATTAAAAAAAAGTATAAATTCCTAATAGCAGCCCTTAATTTTCCATTTCATATAAGGAACATCATTTTGCTATGCCATTGTATTTAATGTTATTTGAGCGCCCATGAATTTTGTTATCCTTGAGAGGTCCTGGAACCAAACCCCAGTAGATAACAAGGACCCACTATACTAGCAAAGACCTATTTGTTTAGTTCTTGATGAATAGAAGACCCTTTTGATCTTTGACCACTGGCACATCATCATACCCATTATTCAATAGCAGTGCATGCATGTGGATGTGTGTTGCTGTCATTGAATAATACGGGGTGCAATTGTCCACATTTTTTGCCATCCATAGAGCCTCCCAGAACTGAATCCCTGCAGATGGGAAGGGGCCACTGTATATTTAGTATGCCCTATATTAGCAGATTTTAGGATAGGCAGAAAAAGGGACTTATAGGAAAAGGAAAATAAGAAAAATTTGTGGTTTTTTGTAGATGAGAAATGGGGTTTTCAAAAATTTATGCATCTGTTTCTTTCTCCCATTATTTCAAAACTGGGATGAGGAGGGTGTAGAAGTAAAACCATGGACTGCTTTATTCAATTTAATTCTAATAAATTACATTAAATGGAAATTTAACCTAAACATAAAAGTTAAATTTTGCCCCTTCTAACATAAATATAAATGAAATACATTAAAAAAAACCTATTAATTACTCAATATTAGTAAACATTAACCCTTGCTTACTAACTTTCCTATGGGGCAGAATTATTTAAGACTCTTTAAAAACAATGTGAGAGCATTTCAGCAAAACATTTCAAAACTGTATAACTCAGTGGTTCTCAAACTGTGGGGCAGGACCCCCAGGGTGGCATAAGAGTTGCTTACGGGGGCATGAGATTTGGAGGCCCAGATCCTTCCTCCTCTTCCCAAACATTTTTATCTGAAAAAATATTGCATGCATTTATAGAATTTATTTAAAGAAAATTGTTCCAATTTGAACAATATTATTTCCTTATAACATGTTAAAATATGAATACACAGGAATGTGCAAATGAAAATATGCACACTAAATAAACATAAGTACTTTTATTCATATGCTACATTTGGGGGGGCATGATGTCCATTTGTAGATGTAAACGGGGCTCCCAAGGATAAAAAGTTTTGAGTACCACTAGTTGAACTCAGAGAGGACAAAACCTACAACATAGCAGTACAAAGCTCAGTAGTGGCTGGTGGCTTCCATATCAGCGAAGTGATGAAACTATGGCAAATTTTAGGCCAGACTTTAAAGGAGCCGTCCAAAGTGTTGAACTTAAATTGGGCATAGGTTTCAGCATCTTGGCTAGCTCCTTCAAAGTTCAGATTAAAACCTCAAACATATTCATCTTTCCACTGACATAGGAGCTACTGACCAGATTCCTTGCAGGAAGAAGGGCAGAGCACTGAATTCTCTGTGTGAGTGTAAACTCTAGATTGGCTGGGGGATTTGGGGAGCTGCAGTCCAACAAAGTAACATTTCCAAGCTCAGTTTAATACTATTAAGGAACATATTACGCTATACTTTTTTAGTACTATATTCCATTTTAATTGCCACAGCAACATGGTATGGAATCCTGGGATCTGCAGTTCAGGGGCCAGAGAGCTCTTGGGCATCAGTAAACCTCAAACCCCAGGATTCCACAGGATGTTCCAATGGTTGTAAAAGTGGAATAATATCGCTATAACAGTGTAGTGTGATAAGGACATTGTAAGGAAAATCCACTTATCCCTTCCCCATCCTCAGTCTAGTACAGTCAGCGCTCTATATCCACGGATTCTGCATTCACGGATTCAAGCATCCACGGCTTGAAAATATTAAAAAAATATTTTTGACATTTTCAGCCATAACAAAGGAGCTGGATTTGGAGTAAGGTCATCATGAGATGTTCTTACACCAGAGGTTATTATGGGCCTCTGTGACTCAAGTGTCACTCGGGCCCATTATGGTATATACATTCCAAAAAGTAAACCTGGATTTGGCCATTTTATATAAAGGATACCATTTTACTACCCCATTGTATATAATGGGACTTGAGTATCCACGGATTTTGGTATCTGTGGGGGGTACTGAAACCAAACCCCAGCGGATACCAAGGGCTCACTGTACAGTGGTCCCCCGGGTTACGAAAGTAATCCGTTCCAGATTACTTTTCGTAACCTGGAAATTTTCGCAACCCGGGGGACCGCTTTATTTGCTGGACCGCGCGGCAAATTTAAAGGGGCCGCGCGGTTTTTCCTTTCGGATCCTGGGGTTTCATTCGTAAGCCGGGGCCGTTTTTGCGGCCCCAGCTCTTTCGTACCCCGGGGTTTTCATACCCCGGGGTATTTGTAACCCGGGGGACCACTGTACCTTCAAAATATGCCTTGAACAATTCAGTCGGGTTCTTATCGGCGAGTTCTCCTGGGGCCTTAGGAAGTTTTCCAGGAAGGGGAACCATCTCCATGAACCAGGCCACGGCCTGCAGTACCCCCTTCTCTGTGATGTCGGCATCTGTGAAGTCCCCAGGATCAATGCCCCCCGATTCGTGGTTGGGACGGAATCCGCTCAGGACACCCATGCTGAGGAGCAAAAGGAGACCTCTGGCAAGAAGCATGGCTTTGGTTTGCTGCAAAGATCAGGTGAAGAGTGAACAATGGAAGGTTTTCTCGGCTCCTGCTGTGGGATCTGCTTGCCTGACTCTGCTGTGGAAAGTATACCTTTGACTCGTCCAGTTATATAGCCGAGGTAGAAGCGGGCAAGTTTACCAGCAAATAAATATATTGCCACATATTTGATTGGGCAAAAAACTCAGGGCAGCCAGCCTTGCAGACCTCTGACCTTCCTAGTAATTGTCAGATCTCTCAGATGGAGAAGAGCTGGGTTTTACACAGTGAGTCTGGTGGGTTGCCAGATTCCCATCACCCACAGGGTGCCTCCAGTTTTGTGCGTGTATGTACCTTTAAGCCACTTGTCAACTTATGGCAAGCCCATGAATTTCATAGGCTTTTCTTAGGAAAGGAAGCATCAGAAGCAGTTTTGCCAGATCCTTCCTCTGAAATAGAGCCTACAGCACCTGGTGTTGGTGGTCTCCCATCCAAGTACTAATCAGGGCTGGCCCTATTTAGCTTCCAGAATCGGACAGGATCTGGTGCCTTTAGGGGTTTTAGTCCAATTTTAGGCACAAGGGGGAAAAAGAACCCTGCTGGATCAGCTCAAAGGCTTCTTCAGTTCATCACATTTTTCATAGCAGCTAAAACTGAAAGTTCTGTACTAGAAAGCATATGATGGTAGTGAATAAATAACTAATGTGGCAATATAGTAAGATAATAAGATATTTTATCATATATTAATATATCATCTTAATTATATTGTTAATAGGTGGACAAAAACTGCCTCCTCATCTCCATCCACCTTTCCTCTACTTGTATTGAGGAGCACTGCAGGTATTAAAAACACTGGAAGAATGATGGGATAAAATGACAATACTGACAACATGATACTTCATTGTTACTGCCCCCCCCCCCCACAACAGATAGACAAAAATAGCAGAACATCATACATGCGCATTATGGAAAACCATGTCAAGTAATTACAAAGTCAGCACAAACAGACAAAGAACTGAGTTGACAGAAGACAGGATTTCTAGATAAGTTCCTGTTTCAAAGCCATGCTTCTTCAGTAAATCTGAAGCTTTCTGACGAACTGCCAAAATAAACATATCCAAATAAAACCACATACCTTCCGACTCATTCAATTTGGCAGAGACACTTCTGATCGATCCTCTGTGGTCAGCTGCTTCTAAAATGTCCCCGTGTTTCTCTCCTCCTCCCACTTTCTCCCTTTGTCCTCTGCTTACTTCCATTGCTGCAAACTGAGTTCCAAGTGAAAAAGTAGTTTGCACACAGTTAACTCAGTAGGAGGGAAAGGAGGCTATTTTGCCCTTCCCAATAGACTCAGGCAAGAGTCTACCAGTTTTTCCTCATTTATAACGTTTACCATCTTCACGAAACTCAGATGTTGCTCGGCCCAATTTTAATTTCTGAAATATATGGAAATAAACAGCATGCACACACCCCAGCATTTCTTACCATTGGCTTTGCTGGTTATAGGAAGGGAGATGTCGTCCGACAATTTCTGGAAACTTGGACAAAAATCCCACTTACAACCTAAATTCAGTTGTTAGTCCCAGGGAGAGTGGGCCCACTTACAGAAACTCCACTATTTGTTGTAGTTGCAACAACTGGATTTAGCCCAAAGGACGGAGATGCCCAGTAGAAACATTTTTCTTGCTGCGCATGTCAACAAAAACAAAAGAGAAGGATCCAAATTACACAAGCAAACCTCGCTAGATATATAAATAGTCTTGAAGGATGAATGTAATAGAATGTTGTGATGAAATTATTATCTACAACTAATGAACATCAACGCTAACAGCATGCCATAAATACACAATTTACAGCAAAGAGATGAACATACAGTTGGCCCTCCTTATCCACGGATTTTTTATCCACGGATTTGAGCATACACAGCTTGAAAATATTCCTAAAAAGTATACATTCCAAATAGCAAACCTTGATTTTCCATTTTATATATGAGGCACCATTTTGTTGTGGCATTATATTTAATGGGACTTGAGCATACACCACTTTGTTATCCATGGAGGGTCCTGGAACCAAACCCCAGCAGATAACTAGGGCCCACTGTACATGAAACATAAGTTAGTAAAAAAAAAGTCACCATGAATTGAACACTGGCCTCAAACAGATGGGCCATCTGAACTGCATTTTGCTGCTTATTTTTCTGATTTAGTCCTGTATTGGTATAATCTAGGGGTTCCCAAACTCTTCCAGATGTTTTGGCCAAGATGGCTGAGGCTTCTGGAACATGAGGTTCAAAAATCTCGAGGACCAGAATAAATAAAATTAACGCATTAACGCAAAACCCAAAACAAAACAAAAAACCAAAAACAACCTGGGCCTCATTCCCACTTACAGATAAATTGGTGTGCGATCCGAATTGATGGATCGATTCAACAGCAGAGCGTGGTTTTCACTACATTTGCCCCGATTGCATTTTTCCCTTTAAAATAATTCACTTGTGGTTCATATTCATGCATTAACTGATTCAAAGTAGACCCACTCCAGCCGGCCGAAGGGCAAATTTAAATCGATTCCGATCCACATCTGGTTCATGCTTGCGTAGAATCGATCTATTGAAAAAGACGCGGAAAACATAAGTGTCAAAAATACATGAGTTAAATGGGTCTAGTGCATGGCCCTCCTCTCAGAATTCCTTCAGTGATTCGGTTTAAGTGGGAACCAGGGTTGTTTGAACCGATTCAAACCAATTTGCAATCTGGTTTAAAAGGTAGTGGGAATGAGGCCCTGGTTTAAACCAAAGAGAACTGGTTTAAGTGAACAAACAAACAAAACCAATGGGTGTTTTTTGTGCATTAAAAAAAACCCAACCCTGTATTTTTCCCAATCTCAATTTTTT
The DNA here is from genome assembly GCA_034509955.1 of Urosaurus nigricauda. NCBI lineage: Eukaryota > Metazoa > Chordata > Lepidosauria > Squamata > Phrynosomatidae > Urosaurus > Urosaurus nigricauda. Next base: position 315,499,327 of record JAOEGL010000002.1, on the reverse strand, counting down.
TGGATATGAGTAAATGAACTCATGAGTGCTTGCAGATATGGGAGCTGTACTGTACAATAGTGTTCAAAGATGAGAAAGGTCAACACTGAAGCACTGTTATTTAAATTAGCCCTTCTGAAAAGGCTGCTGCTGCTGCTGCTAACTTTCCTCCCTGCCTTTGTCCCTTTCCCCCCTTGTACAGTCTCTCCACATTTGTGGCTTTAACTTATGCATTTTTTTTTTAAAAAAGGTAATATTTATTATTATTCATCTGTTCATCCATTATAACAATTCATATGTTCTTCTTACAACATCTCCATCAGCACCCATCACCACCCTCTCAATCCCCTATCACCATCACCAAACAAAAATGCCTATCCTACTAAATACGATATTCTTAATATAATAAACCTAAACACTCCTCCTTACACTTATACCTAAACTCTAAACCGCTACCTATATCTAGACCTCTACATATCCCTAACTACTCCTATATAAAAACTCTTTCCTAAAACATATTCCTAAAACATTTCCTAAAACATTTCCTAAAACTTTTGCAGTTTTGATTAATGTTATCTCGAGGAATCCCTAGGTCTGCCAGAGAAATTCTGCTAGGAATGGACCATAGAGCTGTGTTGGAGGACCTAGAGATTATTAGAGAAAACACTTCTCTAGGCATTTGTTGATCCTCCAGCATGATTCTATAGTCAACTAGTCGGGATTGGGTTGCTATATTTTAATGGTATCTGTATTTTATATGTTGTACCCTGCCCCGATTGCTCATCCAGAGGGGAGGGATATAAATAAACTATTATTATTATTATTATTATTATTATTATTAACTTTTTGGCAGATATTAACTACAGAGTTGTGCTAGAGGACATATTCCACTTTCACTGGGGTTCTGTTCCTTATTTTGTGGTGGCAGCAACACCATCACTGCCAGTCCACCTATCTGCCCACTCTGTGTTTACAGTAGCAATGGCAATAGTGGCTGTAGTTTTACATAGTGTGTGTGTATGGGGTGGGGGTACGAGGTGGCAGTGTTTCAAGAAAAGATATAATAATAATAATAATATCCCACCTTTCTCCCAGTATAGGGACTCAAGGCAGCGAACAAAATTTAAAACAGAACAAGTTAAAAACAATACAAAGTATTAAAATGTAATACAAAGTTTTTTTTAAAAAATTTAAACACGTCTAAAAAGTTAAAAGCATTACACATTATGTGGGAGAGAGGGCTGGAAACAATTCTCATCCCCATCATTATCATTTATCCTGCCCAGTACCAAAAGACCTCAAAGGAGTTTATCACATGGGAGGAATTTCTCTCAATTGCAAATGGAGCCAATTCACAATTATGTGAATTCGCTAGTTTAGCAAATTTACGTGAAATCTGATTGCATTCGGAATGCATTCAGAATGACTCCCAATTCCTGAAAATGACCCCCCCATTGCCTGAAATTGCGTGAGATACTCTAATACGCAATTATGTGAAACCCCATGATTGTGTTCGGATTGCCATTGCATTATGCCCCCAAATTCCGTCGTATGATAAACTCCAAAGTGATTTACAAGTCAAATCTACAAAAACAGATTAAAATAGTTTAACACAATTTAAAAATAATTAAATTGTAGGGCAGTAGTGCTTCCCTTCCCACCTCTGGTAGCAGAAGAGTTTAGACTGCCCTTGCTCAAAGGCTCTGTCTTTTAGTGTTTGCTTTGGCTCCTTCTGTTTTCCTAGTTGGCACTGTGATCTATGCATGGGACTGTTTTCCTGCCTGACCCTTGGCTGGTCTGTTCTGATCCCGGCCAATTCAAACACATCTAGTTCTGGAGAAAAACTTCCATCGCCCCAGCCAGGCCTTGACATTGGGGCATCAGGATGGATGTTACAGCCTCTGCGACTTAGAAGTCCATTTTCCTATTTTTGTTAACATTAAGTAGAAACGTGAAAAACAAACTAGATGACAAATTTAGTACATTTTTTTTTTGCAGAAGTGCACCACCAGCTGGTGAAAAACATTAATATATGGTTTTCATCACCCCATATCTTGCATTTAGCATGCTTTGTGTTTTGCAACTGGACATTTGAAGGCAAACATGGTTTTAATTTGCTAGTCTAGAACCTTAGATCTCCAAGAAAATGTCATTGCTGGAAGGAAAGCAAGTTCAATTTAGGTATGGGATGCAATTCCTTGGTTATTTCATCCTTGAATGCAAGGATGGAAAATTTCTGTAGTTTTCTTGCTACTGCAGGAGAAATATTTTTGTGCAGTATTCTCATATTTGGCCAAAACGGTTGGCCAAAAATGTAAGTTTGACCTTGGTTGATAAAATCTAGCAGAGATGAATCTAGCAGAGCTGGGCCCGGGGTAGGATGACCAGATGTCATAACCACAAAGAAGGACAAGGCACTGCAAAATGTAGGACATTCAAAAAAAATGCAGGATGTTACAAAATAAAAGCCCGAAACACAGAGATAAATATATATTCGTGATTCTTGGTGATGCTCAAAATGGAGGACATTTTGAAATTCCTTCTGGACAGATGATTGAAATATAGGGTGTGTCCTGGAAAAAAGAGAACGTCTAGTCATCTTGGTCCAAAGGTGGTAAATTAAGAGGGAATGGTATCTGCTGTCTTGAAGGAGGCAATGGTGTGTCTTCTGATGAAGAAGACCTCCCTGGACAAAGAACTATATGGGAACCTATTGAGTGTTTTTTGCCTTCAAGTCATTTCCGACTTATGGCAACCCTAAGGTGGGGCTTTCTTGGCAAGATTTGTTCAGAAGAGGTTTGCCATTGCCTTCTCCTGAGGGTGAGAGAGTATGACTTGCCCCAGGACCCCCAGTGGGTTTCATGGCCAATCTGGGAACTGAACCATGGTCTCCCGAGTCACAGTCTAACACTGAAAGCACTATGCTACACTGGCTAGCAAATACCTTTTTGAGCAAGATTTTTGAGTGTGTGGATGCTGGGCAACTTCAGGCATTCATAGGACCTTATCTGACGTTGGAAATTGGAAGTATAATCTAATGGCAATCCAAACGCAACCATGGGGTTTCATGTTATTACGAATTAAAGTATCTCATGCAATTTCGGGCAAAAGGGAAGTCATTCCAAACTCAATCATTGGTTTTATGTTATTGCGAATTAAAGCATCTCAAGCAATTTCGGGCAATGGGGGGGGGGTCATTTTCAGGTAATGGGGAGTCATTCTGAACGCATTCCAAAATCAATTGGAATTCACGTACATTCGCTAAACAAGCAAATTCATGTGAATTCAAATTGGCTCTAATTGGCTTCATTTGAAATAAAGAGAAATTCCTCCTGTCTGATAAGGTCCATAGAGGAATCAGAATATCTGGACTGATTTCAGTCTAGTTTTCAGCCAGGGTATGACACTGAAACGGCCTGAATTGCTCTGACTGATGACCTTCTCAGGGAGAGTGGTGCCTTGTTGATCTTCCTGGATCCCTCAGTGGCTTTTGATACCACTGACCATGGTATCTTACTGGAGTGGTTCTATGGGATGGGTTTAGGAGACACTGCTCTACAGTGGTTCTGCTCCTACCTAGGGGTCTGATCCCAGAGAGTATCATTGGAGAATTCCTGCTTAGCCCTATGGCAATTAAGCTGTGGGGTGCCACGGGGTTCCATGTTACTTGCCATGCTGTTCAATATCTACATGAAAATAAGGGGAGGTCATAAGCAGGCCTGGTGTGGGGTGCCATTAATATGCTGATGACACTCAGTTCTATTTCTTCTTGTCATCTGAGTCAGCTGGGATGATGCAGGTGCTGGACCAGTGCCTGGATACTGCAAAGGTCAGGATAAGGGCCAATAAACTGAAGCTGAACCTGGATAAGATGGAGGCTCTGTGGGTTGGTTGTTTCCAGGTTTGTGAATTGGGTAAACAGCGTGTACTAGAGTGGGAGAATTCGAAAATATAGCCGTGTTAGTCTATAGAATCAGTTGTAGAGAGATCTTCTAGCACCTTTGAGACTAACTGAAAGAAAGAAATTGGCAGGATGAACCAACAAATGCATCTGAGGAAGTGGACTTTAGTCTATGAAAGCTCATGCTGCCAGTTTGTTTCTTTCAGTTAGTCTCAAAGGTGCTGCAAGATCTGTCCTGGAGTGGATTGTGCTTCCCCTGAAGGAGCAAATATGTAACATGGGATTGGAGTGCTCCTTGATCCATCCCAAGTGGACTCTCTGGCATGGAGTGGTTGGTGCCAGCTTTGACTAGTGCACCAGCTACAACCTTCCTTGGACAAAGATAGCCAAGATATAACAGCCCATGTGCTTGTAAACTCCCAGTTAGACTATTGTAATGAATCATGAAAGATGGAAGATGTGGGAAAATACAGACAGTTTAGACATTTTGCTGTATTGGTTAATGTAAACCTGGAAACATCCTAGATCCTCTTCTCTCTTTCGGTTCCCTTGACATGGAAATGTCATTATTGGTCCCCACAGGTTCTGTTTGTCATGCTTTTGTTCATTCCTAGTTTTTGGCAGTATGCTGTCCCTGGACTGATTCCCTTAATCTAATCCCACCCTTTGCCCTCTCAGTTGGTCTGCAGTGATCCCAGTTCAAACACATCTAGTTCTGAGGAAGAACTCCCATAGCCCTAGATAGGCCTTGACTCTGGGACTTCACTATGGACTTTGTAACCTCTGGCATTTTATGAGTCCATTCTCCTGTTTTTGTCAATGTTTCATAGACATTTAAATAAGACGCTTGTTTGGCCCAGGCTATTCTGGGTTAGCACACCATTAGTACCATACTCTCCAACATTTCACAGTTTGAAGTTGAATCGGTCCTTTGGCCTCGTCGCGTCTGGATAGGTTGTGGTGAAGGTGGTGGTGTGGGAAACCAGTTTCAATGGCCTGTGTGGATATGCCTGTAGAGGGAGGTGGTTACCTCAAGTGCCAGTTGCTGTCCCCTGTTTTGGAGGACAAATCAAATAGTAATTGACTGAAAAGAGGAGTATTTTACTTGTGTAGATAAGCTCCCTGAGTGACCAAGGTTTGAATCTTCACACAGCCATTAAACCCACCGGATGTGGTTGGGCAAGTCATGCTCCCTCAGAGAATGACAATGGCAAAACTCCTAGGGAAAAAAGTTGCCAAGAACATCCCTAAAATAGGGTCATCATAAATCAGAGTCGAACTGAAGGCATACAACAACAACCTCCAGAGAGCTGGAGTGCGGAGCCCTCAGAAAATGGCAAAGTCAAACCTCTTCAAAACAAATCTTGCCAAGATTTGCCATGATAGGTTTGCCTTAAGGTCACTGTGAGTTGGAAATGACTTGAAGGCACACAACAACAACATCTCCTACTCCATCCTAGGCACAATCTGCATCACTTTAGTTGTTATCGTTCATCTGACTTTCATAGAGCCAATTATCTTCCTGCCTGTAGTAACACACACACACACACACACAAGCTTCCTCCCTGTTGGGCTCAGTCTCACACTGAGATTATATCTCCCTTTGCACCTTGTGCGTGTCCTGAACAAGATGGTGGCAGTAGCACACACTATTTGCCGCAGGGAGAAGAAGTGGAAGAAACCTTATCCTACAGTCTGATTTTCTTGATATTGCTATGCTCTCCTTTGACACATTTGAAATGGGAATAGGAGAGTATATCCATGAAGACTCAGGATGTTATCACACGGGAGGGATTCCTCTCAATTTCGAAAGAAAAGATAGCCTGGGAAAAGATAGCTTGCAAAGAGGATTTGTGAATCCACTAGTTCAACAAATTTACTTACTTTTGGACCGATGTGGGATTGCCTTTGGAATGCGTTCCCACTGCCAGCGATTGCATGTGATAACCTATCACACAATAACGTGAATACCCATGATTGCGTTCGGTATGCCACTGGGTTATACTTCCAATTCCCGTTGTGTGATAACCCCCTCAGACTTTCAAACTGATGGATCTTCAAACTGATGGACACTTTGTTACAGAAGTATACTACAGAAACAGGAACAATTGCTATCTGAAGTTTGTTTTATTTGGCTGTGTGTGCTGTGGAGAAGGCCTGTGGACATTGTACTACCACTTCTAGACTGTATCTTTTTCCTGGTAGAAATGGCACCAAGAAACCAGAAACAGGATCCATAATAGGCAATTGGCTGTAGGAGTTGTCATATCACAGAGGAAATCTATCAGACTGACAAGGAGACAAGGAGGAGAGATTGATTTTTCATAAAAAGCATTTGTCAGTGTCCTTCCTCTCTTTAATCTACTAGACTCCTGGCTGCCGGAGATGTAAAATGCTTCATGCTCACAGATGCCATATTTTCTTCTGCAGCTTTAGTAGTTGTATATGGGACAGGGATTCAGCAGGCCCAGCTTCAATTCTATATATATAAAAAGGAAAATTGACAAACTGTCAATCACTTGGGTGTATAGGTCTAATTTTAAAAAGCAATTTCAAGTCGATCTACCAAACAATTAATAATCTCGTATGTAATAAATTCATAGAATCATAGAATCATAGTTCATAAAGTTTTATAAAACTGGAGCCATAATAGATGTGGAGGTCTGTTGGGCATGGATCTTTAACTGGAGGAAGATTAATAACCATACATCTGAACAAAGTTCAAGAGAGCAAAAGCTTTGACATTGTTGTCTTCACTGGTGGCCGATAGTAAAGATCTTTTAATTTTCTACAGGTTGAGTCTGCCTTATTCAGAAGCCTGAAATCCAGAATCCTTGAGTATTCAGTGTTCCTTCCAAGCATGTACCCTTTTATGCTGCTACTTCTGGAGTCAACTGAAAGTGCAACTAAAACACTGATTTCACATGACAACAGAGCACTTTATTTCTTCTTCAAATTCCACAAGGCCTCTCCCTCTGTAGAACAGATATTAATATATTTTTCTCAGGAATAATTCATATGGAGCAAAAAGCCCACTTCTCTCAACATTACCAATTGTTCTTTAAAAAACAAAACAAAATAATTGAAATAATTGAAATTCTGCAATTGTTGTTTTTAAAAAATTGAAAGAGTAATCCCTACAGAGCAACCTTTTCTGTGTCCTAGGAAAGGTTTGATTAATGTTTATACCCTACAAAAGTAATATCACATTTGATGAAGAAGTCTAATTTCAGTTGTATTGAACCACATACTATACTGTGGGTGAACACATTGAACTTAACCAAATAAACTTTTAACTCAGTACATAAAATGCAAATAATTTACCAATAAGATTCTAATATATTCAGAAAAAAATGTAAAGAATAAAATAAATCCCAAATGTGATCATAAAATTCAATTATTTCCTGCTGCTCATTCATGATTTTGTCAGAACATGAATTAATACGGTTTGACAGCACTTTAACTGCCAGGCCTCAATGCTATGGGATTTGTAGTTTTGTGAGATATTTAGCCTTCTCTGTCAGAGAGATCTGGTATCACAACAAACTGCAAATCCCAACAATGTATAGGATGGAGCCATGGCAATTAAAGCAGTGTCAAACTGCATTAGTTCTCCAGTGTGGCCTTAAACTGCAATCCTGACGACAGAGGGCTGTTTTATCACAAATACATGTTTCTATACTTTGGAAGTATGAAAGAGTGGGGCACAATAGCTTTGAATAAGTAAACAAACAAAAGCAAAGACATATGCATACTTGTTCTTACCCACTAGCCTGCCAAGGGACGGGGGCGCCGGTAGTCTATTGTGAGAGTGTCTGTGTTTCCATTTTCATCACTGACCAGGACTTCTGCATAGGGAGAACAGCAGTTTGACCTATACATTGGGACAAATACACGAGACAGATAAACAAAAGGGTCAAGCGGAAGAAGGAAAGTTTTGATGAGCACCGGACACAAGCACTGTGAGAACCTGGGATAAGAGGAAGCAATGAAGCTAAAATAGAGGAATTTGGGATTCAGGGGGCATGACCTGATATACACATTAACCAACTGTCAGCAGCAGAGATAATACTATACCTCAGTTTTTGTTGTTGTGTGCCTTCAAATTGTTTCCAACTTATGCCAAGGATTTTTGCAAAGCTATGCCTTTTTGCTGATTGGTATTGCTGAGCAGATACTAAACTCAAGAGGGAGCTGTTGGTTAATCTTAGCTGAAGAAGCAAAGGGTAGTAGCACCTGAAGCAGTTACCTACAGTGTTTTGTCAGAGGTATTGATATTACCTCTTCATATCCACGGATCGTTTTATCCATGGAGTCATGCATCCACAGCCTGAAAATATTTTTAAATTATATGAATTCCAAAAAGCAAACCTTGATTTTGTCATTTTATATAAGGAACACCAATTTACTATGCCATTGTATTCAATGGGACTTGAGCATCCATGGATTTTGGTATTCATGGAGGGTCCTGGAAGTAAGTCCCAGTAGATACCAAGGGCTCACTATATATTATTGGTGCCAATGAAAAGTTGGGACCACTGAAACAGTATCAAAACCTTGTGCAAACCACTGTGAGTAATTGCTTTAAAGTGCTATGCCTCGGTCCTAATGAAAAATATGGCTTAAATATCCTAAAGGCACCAGATCTTAAGTGATCTTGGAAACTAAGTAGGGTCAGCTCTGTACTTGGATGGGAGATCACCAATGAGTACCAGGTGCTGTAGGCTCTATTTCAGAGGAAGGAAGTTGCAAAACCAAATCTGAGTAATTCTTTTCTAAGAAAACCCTATGAAATTCATCGGGTAGATATATGTTGACATGTGGCTTGGAGGCATACACACACACATGCACACATACACACCTGTACATATTGTTTTCCCTTTTTAAGCATGTGATATTTAAAGTACCACAATCAGGCAGCAAGAGTTAGATTCACCATCAGAGGAATATTTTCAATACCTCAAAGCACTAGTTATCACATACAATTTGGTTTCAGTTAGTAACTTTTTCTAACTTAGCACAGGGCCTTTGTATCCCCTTTAACCCCATCCTCCTGCCCCATGCTCTACCCAGCATGCATTTCATATTCATTTGTATTCGTTTTGCCCTTCTGGAGTTACAGGAATACAATTTAGTAAAAAAAAAAGAAAGACAAAAAAAAGGGGGGGGGGAGAGAAAAACAACAACAGGTTGCCTGGGAATAATCATAGAATCATAGAATCATAGAATTGGAAGAGACCACAAGGGCCATCCAGTCCAACCCCCTGCCATGCAGGAACTCCCGGTCAAATCATCCCCGACAGATGGCCATCCAGCCTCTGCTTAAAGACCTCCAAGGACGGAGACTCCACCACACTCCGAGGGAGTGTGTTCCACTGTCGAACAGACCTTACTGTCAGGAAGTTCCTCCTAATGTTGAGGTGGAATCTCTTTTCCTGCAGCTTGCATCCATTGTTCCGTGTTCTAGCCTCTGCAGCAGCAGAAAACAAGCTTGCTCCCTCCTCAATATGACATCCTTTCAAATATTTGAACAGGGCTATCATATCACCTCTTAACCTTCTCTTCTCCAGGCTAAACATCCCCAGCTCCCTAAGGCGTTCCTCATAGGGCAAGGTTTCCAGACCCTTCACCATCTTAGTTGCCCTCCTTTGGACATGCTCCAGTTTCTCCACATCCTTTTTGAATTGTGGTGCCCAGAACTGGACACAGTATTCCAGGTGGGGCCTGACCAAAGCAGAATAGAGTGGTACTATTACTTCCCTTGATCTAGACACTATACTTCTATTGATGCAGCCTAGAATAGCATTGGCCTTTTTAGCTGCCGCGTCGCACTGTTGACTCATGTTCAACTTATGGTCTACTTGAACTCCTAGATCCCTTTCACAAATAGTTTCATTCAGCCAGATGTCCCCCATCCTATATCTGTGCATTTCATTTTTACGCCCTAAGTGCAGTACCTTGCATTTCTCCGCATTGAATTTCATTTTGTTAGCGTTGGCCCAGTTTTCTAATCTATTCAGGTCATTTTGAATTTTGATCCTGTCTTCTGGAGTATTGGCTACTCCTCCTAATTTGGTGTCATCTGCAAATTTGATAAGTATGCCCCCCAATTCTGTCATCCAAGTCATTAATAAAGATATTGAATAGCACTGGGCCCAAGACAGAACCCTGTGGGACCCCACTGGTCACTTCTCTCCAGGATGAAAAGGAACCATTGTTGAGCACCCTTTGGGTGCGGCCAGTCAACCAGTTACAAATCCATGTAACGGTTACCTTGTCTATCCCACATTTTACAAGCTTGTTTGCAAGAATGTCATGGGGAACCTTGTCAAAGGCCTTACTGAAATCAAGATATACTATATCCACAGCATTCCCTTCATCTACCAAGCTGGTAATTTTATCAAAAAAAGAGATCAGATTTGTCTGGCAGGACTTGTTTCTCTAAAACCCATGTTGGCTTTTTGTGATTATGGAATTGGCTTCTAAATGTTCACAGACTCTCTGTTTAATGATCTGCTCTAGAATCTTTCCTGGAATTGATGTCAGACTAACTGGACGATAATTGTTGGGATCCTCTTTTTTTCCCTTTTTGAAGATAGGGACTACGTTTGCTGGGACTTCTCCTGTTCTCCAGGAGTTCTCAAAGATTATTGCCAATGGCTCTGAAATTACTTTTGCCAGTTCTTTTAATACTCTTGGATGTAGTTCATCTGGTCCTGAAGACTTATATTCATTTAGGTTAACCAAGTATTCCTGTACTATCTCTTTACTTATTCCGTGCTGAAATTCCCCTATTCTGTCTTCTTCCCTATTATCCTTAGGTTGAGCACCTTTTGCCTTTTCTGAGAAGACTGAAGCAAAGAAGGTGTTGAGTAATTCTGCCTTTTCTCTGTCCCCTGTTAGCATTTTACCATCTTCTGCATGCAGTGGCCCTACCGTTTCCTTCCTCTTCCTTTTGCTTCGGACATACCCAAAAAAGCCCTTTTTATTGTTCTTAACCTCTCTAGCAAGCCTGAGTTCATTCTGCGCTTTAGCTTTTCTGACTTTACCTCTACATGTGCTGGCTATCTGTTTGAATTCCTCTTTGGTGATTTCCCCATTTTTCCATTTCTTAATGAGGAACAGAAGGAGGCAAAAGAGAAAGGAAGAGACTGATGCCACGTGACTAGCCAATATTGGGACTCCTGAGGACTGTTACTTTTGCACCTGTGAAATGGCAGTGTGATTGGCCACGTATTGACAGGGTTTCCCCTTCAGTGAAAAGATGCCCCCTAACAGTGCTTCAGAGGCACAGCGGCAATGGGTTGGAGGCGACATCGTGCAAGAGGTATTGCCAAAGACAAAATCCTCTTGTTAAAATTGCAGTTTAATTGCAATTGCAATAGCAACAGCAATAGCAAATACATTTCTGTACTGCTTATCAGTGAACTAGCACTCCCTAAGCGGTTTACAATGTGTAAACCAATTCCCACCAACAAGCTGAATACTCATTTTAGCAACCTACGGAAGAATGCAAGGCTGAGTGGACCTTGAAGTCCCTGGGATCGAATTCACAACCTTGTAGCTGTGAATGGCTGCAGTACCGGCCTTTAACCACTGCGCCATCAGGCATTAAAATCTGTATGTGATAAAATCCTTAGGGGCTTGACAGACAGCCCCAAAGGAGTGGCTTCCCACTACCCCTTTCAGCACTGGATTGGGGCCAGTGTGGCAAGTGCACGCTGCGCCCCAATCCAGCACTTTGTTGGCTCTCAAAAGAATGGCAAAATGCCGCTTTTTTTAGAGTCAGCAAAAAGCAGTCCTTGCTGCTGTAGCAGCAATTTTTGGCATTTCTTTGGAGCAGGGTGTATAAACGCTGCACCAAAGGATGGTCATGATGCTCCCTGCCATGCGGTCAGGCACATGGCATGACATCGGAATTGGCCAAGTCAGGGCATGCAGCATGCAGTCACTACGCCCCCATTCCACCTCGATGCTGGCATTTCTAGCTGGTCTGTTTTTCCCCTTATTTTCTTTCATAGTTTCTCCCCTTTCCCACTGATTGTGAGCCAGGAGTAGTACAGAACCCAAAGGTTTGCATCACTTTTGCCCACATTTCATAACCTTGTAGTGGGTCCTAATCAAAAGTATTACCCAACTAATGCTTTTAAAAAAACTTCTTCAGCCAGATTTCTTGAAAATGGAAGGTATACCTACACATAGTGACAGATAAGATCCTTGTTGTCACCGGTCCCTCGGGGGCTGCACGACAGACCAGAGGGGTTAGTGTTGATTCGGACAGTGACAGCACTCTGAGCATCCTTAGCAGAGAACCTCATGCGCCAGCTGTGTCCAGCGCAGAGGGGCTTTTGCTGAAGTTTGCCGACACAAGGCATGTAAAAGTCTAGAAGCTTGTAGACTGGTGGGATCTCATCTGTTTCCTGTTGGATTCAGCCAACATCGGTGAGTTAGCAATAGCCATGAGCAAGTAGCCCCATCAGTAAATATCACAATCAATCTAAGACATATGAAAGCAGACTTGGGGAGGTTAATTTTATATGCTAGTCAATTCAGCTTGCTCTGGGGAAAGTGTGACCCCCTGGGCTGATTTTGTGGGTCCACTTAGTTCCTCTCTGAAACCTTTTTTAAAATTCAGGTGAATTTTTTGGCCCCACATTCCCTCAGCAGGTGTGGGAGGCAATTTTGCCACATTTTAGTCCAGATGAGGCTTTCCCCCCACAGCAAGAAGCATGCAGAGAGAGCAGCAATGTTGGACCCTGAATGGGCACTCTAGAGGCCGCAGCGCCATTCCCCTCAGTAGTGGGTGGCTGGGGGGAAGAAAGGCAGGATGGTTCAATCCCCCCCACCCCACACCAGGTGATACCAACCTGAGCAATGACACTGAGTGGTATGGCAAGCGTACAGCCTGAAATACCCTAACGTCACCAGGTCCTGGCTGATCTTGAAAGCTAAGCAGGTTCAGCTGTGGTTAATACTCGGATGGGGACCACTAATGAATACCAGACCCCATCGGCTATGTTTCAGAGGAAATAACTGTGGAAGTATAACCTCTGAGTCTTCCACGCCTAAGAAAACTATATGAAATTCATGGGGTCGCCATAATTTGACAGGTGACCTAAAGGCATTTGCACACAAATACACACAAGCACGGCAACCCTAGTTGCATAGCTATTAGGAGACTGTTTTCTAAGGTGAAATGAAATAAAGAACCTTTAAGTGATCAGTAGGTAGTTGTAGCAACCACAGGGGGTCAGACTCACCAGGGCTGTCTCAGGGATGACAGTGATGGGCAGCTTCAGGTAGTTCTGGGCTGTTGAGCTCTTTGCAGTGAACGTTGCAATACTGGAAAAACATGTAATGAACAGAGTGTGTGCATCCTCAAGTGGGATGTATGTTCAAAGGGGCATCTGTTGTACCAGGCATACATCTGTTGTACCTAGCTCCCCCTAGCAAGTCAGCTCAGACATGATCTGTTATTCCATCCCACTAATATGTTTTGTCCTAATTCACCAGATCCTAATTTCCTTCCTGGAAGATCCCGAAGTCCTGGCATCAACTACTATGACACTCTTTCAAACTTCTCTGCCAAATATTTTGTCCCGATCAAACTAATTTAAAGGCTGCATGGGACTGCTTCTCATATAGTGAACTGTCAATTCTGGGGCAACATCCTTGTCTCTTGTGTGGAGTGGCATGCAGCGTCATGGCACCCTGGGGGCAAAGTCAGGGCGTGGATCATCTGGACACAATGCCCCTACTCTGCCCCCAGGCCAGCCTTTCAGGTTAGTCTGTACAGGGCCAAAGTATCAGGAAAATAAAATTGGATAGGACAGATACAAAACCCAGGATTTGCAAATTCTTTTTTAAAAAAAACCATCTGGTTTCTATCTTGGTTTCTACCATTCTGGCAATACAATCTTACCTGGAAGCAAAGCTGCTGTTCTCTCCAGATGCCATAAAAGTTGCTGTGAGGGTGGTGTTTTCTCCTGGATTTAAGAAGCTTCCTGTTGGCCTGAAGCTCCTTAGAAGACTCAGGTCATCCCAGACCTTGAAAGAGAATGAAGCTGCCGGCCCATCATTCACCACCAGGACAGAGAGCTCCAAGGTCTCTCCGGGTGATATTGTCCCTGGGAAGAAGAGTGTGTTCACAAGGTTAGCCGCTATTTCTCAATTCATGACTTGAGAAAATAGTTTTTTTTTTCCTTTTCCTTTTTTTGGATTACAAGACCCAGGATCCCCCAGCCAGCATGAGCATGCTGAAAATGGTTGTTCCAAAAGTGATTTTTGAAATATCTGCTCTGAGATGGAGTACAAGTGTATCCATAAGTTGGGCAAAATGGGGGAATGAACCCACATGTATTAGCAGCAATCTGCACTGTAAATATGCATAAATTTTCATGAAATCCACAGGAAAAAAAAGAGTGATGCATTTCTGAGTGCTCAGAGATGGTTGCTTTTATTTATTTATTTGTATTTTGGAAAAAAGCCCAACGTGTTTCAGCCTATGTATATATTTCAATGGCCTCCTCCAGGGGCTACATAACAACAAAAACATAAAGGTCAAATTAAAAATTGAAAGGACAACACATAATGATTTAATAATACCTACATAAAATAGCAGTCAAGTTGAGTCTACCTTTCCCGGAATTCCAAAATCCAAAAAAATACCAACATCCATAACTTTTTTCATGAGTGGCTGTTGTATGGATCTTGTGTAAAATTACCTTCAAGCTATGTATATAAGATACATATGAAACATAAATGTTTTTTTTAAGGCCTGGGTCCCAAATCCAAGATATCTCATTATGTATGTATATGCAAATACAAGTAATCCAAAATTAAAAAATATATCCAAAATCCAAACCTTTTCTGGTCCTAAGCATTTTGTATAAAGGAGACTTACATTTTAATTTTGGTATACTGCATAAAGCCTGTTCAAACCTATATCAAATTTAACTGCAGAAATTTCTGGAGCTGAAAATCTGATTGATGTCAAAACAGAGTGAAAGGAACTCAAGATTAAGAAAAACTGAGGAAAGTGAAATGGGTAGAGTTGTTCTTTCCAAATTACCATTTTGGCCTGGCAGTGACATGATCTGTACTGACTCTGTGCTGATGGGTTCAGCACTGACTCGTGAAAAAGGATGACGTCCTGGAGAGTGGCCTTCTACAATCAGCAAGGTAGTCTGGAAGGTGAAAGAAAACCAAAATACAGCTTATACTGTTCCTATGTGGCTTGATGCATATGTGAAGCTAGAGGGAAAGATCTCTTGCCAAGATCTCTGGAAAGGAACAGCAGTGGTTGGCAGCTTTCAGGTCAATCAGCTCTAGATCCTAGGCCAGACTTTAATGGAGCTATATGAGCAAACTCTGTCCTCTAAAAGAAGTTCCTTCCACACTTTCGATGGCTCTTTTAAAAACCTAGAGTGCATTCCAGTCACCACTATTGGAACCCATTAGTGCTAGGTAATTACACTGCAATTATTCCACTTTAACTGTCATGGTTCCATCTGATGGAACCCTGGGATTTGTAGTTTGATGAGGCTCTGGAACTCTTTGACTCAATGCCCCTTCCTACATGCCATAGGATGGAACCATGGCAATTAGGTGGAATCATCATGGTATAATTGTACAGTGTGAACAGGTCCCCAGAACTGACTAGCTAAGAGGTGAATTATTGCAACCCTGAAGACCCATTGCCAATCGCTGTAGAATCAGGGGTGGGCAAGTGGTTGCCCCTAAAATGTTGGATTACAGCTTCAGTCATCCTTGGCAAGTGGCCATCCTAGCTGGAGCTGAGGGGAGTTAGAAATCAATCATGCTTAAAGGACCACAGCCTGCCCACCCTTGATGTCAACAATACTGAGCTGATCAGTGGATCCATGATCCGATTTATTTTGTTTTATTTAACACATATAAATCACACTTTTTGACTACTAGAGCTCCCAAGGAAAACTGCGACACAACTCCCCCCAACAATCTGTACAATAAAAGCACACTAAAATTACAATGGTGATGACAAGAATTAACAACCAGAGCATCACAAGCCATTTGTAGTGGCTACATACAACAGCATTTGTTGTTGCTGTGTGCCTTGAAGTTGTTTCCAGCATATGGTGATCATGAGGTTTCCTTTGCATGATCTGCTCAGAGAGGTGTTGCCTTTGCCATCCTCTTGTGGCTGAGAGAGTGTGACTTGCCAAAGGTCACACAGTGGGTTCCTTTGGTTGACTGGAGATTCTGATCTCCCAGAGTCTAACTCCCAGACCACTACACCTTATTGGCTCCATACAAAGTTAAGACAATATAAATGAATCTTGGCTATTCATCTGAAACCTAAAAGAGAGAGAAGAGGGTCTCTCAAGGAGAGGCATTTCACTGGTCTCTCTCTCTCTCTCTCTCTTTCTTTCTCTCTCTCTCTGTGTATGATACCTTTCCAATGAAGGAGAATGCCACTGAGGATGGAGCAAGTTTGTTTTCTGTTGCTCCAGAGACCAGGTCATGGAGCAATGGATTCAAACATCAGTAGTAATAAACAAACAAACAACGGTTAAAACCATTTTTTTTTCAAAATTTGTAACATAAGGACTAAATATACATCTTGTACTGCATACCCTCCAATATTTCACCGAGGAAAACCAGCCGTTCATGGTGGCTGATGGCTTCCCTATCAGAAGGGCTGTGAATCCAGTTTTAATCTGAACTTTAAAGGATCTAACCAACATGTCGAATCTGTTTTGGAGCCAAAATTTAGAACCTTGGACAGCTCCTGAAAATTTTAGATTAAAGTCAGTGTGAACTGCCCCACTGATGTGAAAATCCTAGCAGCCATTGGAGATTATCAGACGGGGGACGGGATGTTCTTGTCCCGTCATTTTCTTGTTCTTGTCCTGTCCATCCCATGCAATTGCACGAAGGACTTTCAGATGATGTCACACTGATCCGTCATTGTCCCACCTGGGAACTGGGAGTAACAGTGATCATGCAAAAGCGTTTCAAAGGACATTGTGCTGATCCTGTGACTGTCCCATCAGTGAAGTGGAATTGTCCTATCCTTGTCCTTCATTTTGCATTAACCAAAGAACCCATTAATGCAATTCCACTTTGCTGACAGGATTATGACAGGATCAGTGCAACATGTGAGAATATCTTTTGTGTGATTGCTGTCATGGACGGGATAAGCACAGGTTTTGATAGGATACTTATGCCTACCTTCCTAGTGGAAAGACAAATATCTTCAGAAATATACTTTTGCTACACCCCTAGTTACCGGTAATCAAGAGATACGTACCGGAGCATGCAAAGAAATGGGAGCTACGGCCAAGAGGTTGCCGAAAGCATCAAAGGTTTGGTTCAAAGTGACAGAGCCGATGGGGACCCCCTGTCCAGTAGTGTAGGCCAGGCGCTGGACCTCAGTACCTTTGGCATCCCCCATCAGCTTCATGGAGAAAGTGTAGTTTGCACCTGAAAAAGATGCCGAAAGTCAGAAGAACAACCATGGAATCTCTCAGCTTTCCTTCCCTGCCTATCTCTGCCTACTCTCCTGAGTTCAGGATCATTTCTCAGCTTCTCTGTTTTTCAGAGACAAGAAAGCAGCATGTTCTTCTGAGCATAATGTTTAGTCCCAGTGCACTATAGTCTATACTATGGGGCCCTTTCACAATATACAATTACAGTGCTATGATTCTCCTTTAGCTGCCATGGCTGCTTTCTATGGAATCTTGGGACTTGCAGTTTTGTGAGGTGCCAGCACTCTTTGGCAGAGAAAGCTAAAGACCTTGTAAAACTACAAATGCCAGGATTCCATAGGATTGAGCTAGAGCACTTAAAGTGGTGTCAAACTGCATTATTTCTGCAGTGTAGACACACCTTTAGTTGTTGGCTCAAAAACGGTATCGGTATGCATTAAAATGTGTATTGTTTGAGAATATACCCGAGAAATTCACATACAGGTCAATTTGTTCAATGAGGTGGTCAGAGAAGGCCCTTCAAGTCATGTTGAGTATAGCAGAGAAACATCTTGCGGAAACTAAAAAAAGAGCCGTTGCCACAACAGCTCCTGTGTCTGCATTTCTTCTGTGCCAATTTCTCTAAAGTTACAACTTGCAAACATGTTTAGCCAAGATGGGAACATCAATAATTGTATGCAGAAATGCCTGTATTAATGGTGTTTGTGTGTGTGAAAAAAACAACCAGAACTACATTATATTTCAGGGAACTGCACGCAGGAAATTTACATAGCAAAGTTCCATACAAAAACAGGGCACAGTAGCAGAATTGTTCTCAAAATGCATACTAATTTACCTAAAGATTTTTTAAAAAGGGAAAACTGATGTGGACATGTGATGAAATCAATACATAAGAATCAAGAAACAAAAAATAAAGCAAAACAAATACTGACAGATTCACTCATCCATCCCTAAAACTGACCTCCTCCCATTTTGGAGTTGGTTTTTTTTTTCAATAAAAGGCTTTCTTATATGTGTTTTTCTACCAGAGATAGGAAGGGGTAGTTTTTTCTACAATAACTCCCAGAACTCCCGAGCCAAAGATCACACTGGCTGCAGGATGCAGGAGCCATAGTCTAGTAATGTTTTTATACTCTGGTATGCGTAATTCTTTCTTTGGTGTGGGAGAAGCACTCTAGGGGACACTTACCTTTCACAGGCCTTCCTTGGACTGGGAGCACATACTCTTTTTGCTTTTGCATAATCTGGTAGGAGAAGTCAAGCAAGCTCTTGCCCCCTATTTCCACCTCGTAGGAGGCATTGGGAGAGATTGTCACAGTCCATGAACCCCTCTCCTGGACCGGAGACACTTTCACAACCTTGTGCTTGGCTGTGTTGATCACCATCTCCATGAATGTTGATGGGGTCCCTGCCGCAGGATGACACAAAAATGGGCAAAAATCAGAGCCAGCTATGTTAATCTGGAATATTAGTATGCAAAGGGATCTTGTAGTAGCACCTTTGAGAATAAGTGAGCAAAAGAAATTGCAGTATAACCTTTTGTAGTCTTGATCTACTTCCGCAGATACAGGTAGATCAAGTCTACAAAAGCTTATGCTACAACTTTTTTTGCTCAATCTCAAAGGTGCTAAAAGATCCCTTTGCACACAAAAGTGGACAGAGGAGTTTATCACATGAAGGAAATTGGAAGTATAATTCAATGGCAATCTGAATGCAATGATCACACACATTTTCGGGCAAAGGGAAATCCTTCCGAACAAAATCATGGGGGTTCACATGATTGTGTGAGAAACTAACACACGCAATTTCGGGCACTGGGAGGCAATTTCGGGCAGTTCTGAACGCAATGCAGCATCAATACACAATCACGTAAATTCGCTGAACTAGCGAATTTACTCAGTTATGAACTGGCCTCACTTCCATTTCTTTCGAAATTGAGAGAAATTTCTCCTGTGTGATAAACTCCAGAGATACAGGGAGGAATACAGGATCAGACGATAAATGACCCAAGAGTTGTTCTTTCCCACACTGTCCAGTGCTAGCAAAGCCCAGTCTTTTGCCTTTTGCATCACAGACATCCCTACCTGAGGGCTGCAAAACAGTCATGCTGAATCCAGAGGAGCTTAAACGCTTGACCGAGACAGTAATTTCTGTGAGAGTCTCATCCACAGGGAAGGAGAACTGTGCCCCATTCAGTCGAATATGGGCCACCTTCACAGGGGCGGCATTCAGGGAAAGCTCCATTATACCCAGGATCTGGGAGAGCTCGCTTTTGGTGGTCATCACATAGTAGCCACCAGAATAAGCTGCTAGTTCTTCGTAGAGATTAGCGTAAATTCTTCCAGAGGCTTCTCTTTCTTCCTCAGCCATGCCTGTGGAGATTAATCACTTGTTTAAAAGTCTGATTAAGGATTATACGTAGGCTGACCATATTTCCCTGAGACAAAAAACGGGACATTGGGATGGCAAAAACAGGATGGGGTAGGTAATAGTTCATGCTCATGGAAAAGTAAAGCAATAACTAAGGTGTTGTTACATGAACCTATTTTGCTAACAATTCTTCTTCAGTGGCAAACTCATTCAAAAATTTAGATAGATGTAGAGGGGGACCGTATTTCACCATGGTCATATCCTGGATATTTCTCCAATGAAGTAATCTTATGCAGCCAATTTTGGTCTTTCAACACCTTATCATAAAACTTCTCACACTCCATGACATAATTTTTTTTCTGACAATTTCAGACACAGATCTTCACACCATCTTCACAAAATAACAGGCCATTTTTCTTGAAAATGGGACAAAATTGACATTTATATTAAAACAACAGGGCGGTTTGGAAATATGAAAAAAATGGTACTGTCCCTTTTAAAACATTATGTATGATCAACTTTATTGGGCAATGTTTCTTCCATTATCTACCGCCCCGCCCCTGTTTAGTAACAAGAGACTTAGAATTCTACGAATTCCCCTCCATTATTTTCTTCCTGGCGTCTTTGCCCAGATTTACTTACTTCTGCGTCTGCGACTAGAACAGTACCCAGTGAGGGCATAGTTCACCTCAGATCCAGAGGAATCGATCAGGACTTTGATCTCATCCTTCAGCCATTCATCTTTAGCCCCAGCATCAGAAAAGGTGAAGATCTTTGACCTGGAGAAAGGAGAAAGGATCTTATGGATGATACTTCAGTGGGCTCATGTGCTCTGCAGAGCGGTGGTCAACAGAAATAAAAATGGGAACATTATTTTGAAGAGGAGGATATAATTTGAGACATTCTGCTTGGAGGATTTTCAGTGCTATAATCCCAAAATAGGACTTTTCCAAGTTCTGGGAAAGTCCATCATGACTGTATGGTCAACCTCTGGCAGAATCATGCTGAAAGACCTAGAGATTCCTAGAAAACACTTATCTAGGCATTTGTAGGTCCACCAGCATTGAACGTTGACCACAGAGTTGCACTGGAGGACCTAGAGATTCCTAGATAGGTGTTCTCTTAGGTTAAAAAAATAGTATTTTTATTTCAGGTTTTTTCCATTTTTACAGGAGTCCTGTATACCAAACAAACTCAGGGGAGCCATACAAGGTACCAAATATGATATTAAAAATTAACAAAAAAGTAACTAAAGTACATACAGGGAGTAGCTGCTAATAATATCATGAACTAAAATTACACAAACCAAAAAATATCAAAAAAGGAACTACCAATTATATAACCATGTACAAAAATGCATCTCAAAATGCAAGTATAGTGTATGTGTGTATGGGAATAACAAAATGTTTATTTTAGGGGAATTCCCAATAATAATAATAATTTTAAAAAACCCAATGTGCATTCCCAAAAGTAAATAAATACAAAAATATATAATTTAGGGGCAATTGTATGCAAAAGTAAAATGTAAAAGTTTGATGGTTTCAAAAGAGCAGGCTAGTGCAGAAACTAGATGGAATGGATTGTAGGAAGAAACAGGATGTTGGACTTGATAGGTCTTAGTTTTGATCCAACTGGGCTTACTGTGTTATTATTAGAAGGAAAGGCTGAGACAACCAAGAATAACAAAGGATAAAAGTGGGCAAATACAGTCACACATAAATGAAAACCAAATAGTGATACATTATTGTTGGCGAATAACATTGGAGCATTAAGAGCCACTTCACTGTGGGATGTTTCGAGGAAGGGACTAAGAGACGCTACGTGTGGGTAGGAATGGAAAGAATATTTGAAAATACTTGAAAATTTTGTTTCTTGAGTATTAGAAAACCTGGTGAGAAGAATCCTGGACTGATGAGAATCTTTGTTGTTGTTGTTGTTGTTGTTGTTGTTGTTGTGTGCCTTCATGTCAGTTCTGACCTATGGTAACTCTAAGGCCAACCTATTACAGGATTTTCTTGGCAGAATTGTTCAGAGAGTTTTTTAACCTTGCCTTCCTCTGAGGCTGAGAGAGTGTGACTTGCCCAAGGTCATCCAGTGGGTTTTCATGGCCAAGCAGGGACTCAAACCCTGGTCTCCCAGTCTCCTAGTCCAGTACTCCAACCACTACACCATGCTGGCTCTCAGAATCATTGTAGTTCAGGACTTACTCTGTGCAAAATTAACACATTTTTGCCCAGAAAATAACATATCTATGCAGAAATACAATTTTTGAGCAGAAAAACACTGCTTGCTGTGCAAAATGAAACCACATGAGGATTTTGTGTAGAATGAATCCTAAACTGTAAATAGCTTTTGAAAATGTTATTTTTCTTGGGCAGTGGGGGGGGGGGGGGAGGGCAAGACTTTCTCATAGTGGGAATGGCTAAAGTTGTTTGTTGCTTCCTTTGAGAATGAAATTATGAAGAATTTCATCCCTACATATGGGATGATCTAGGAGGACATTCCCAGAGTTAAGATTTGTTGTTTTATCACTGACCACTTTGGGGGCCACATAGGGAATTCTGGGAGATACTGTCCAAGAAAAGATCTTTCCCAAGCTATGGAAATTCTACATATATCTGACAATGAAAGAGAAGGAGCAAAGCAAATTTAAGAAACAAGGGGGCACTGCAGAAATAATCCAGTTTGACACCACTTTAACTGGCATGGCTCAATGCTATGGAGTTCTGGGAACTGTAGATTTGTGAGACATTTAGCCTTCTATGGAGTTTATCAGATGGCGGAAATTGGAAGTATAATCTAATGGCAATCTGAACGCAATCATGGCGTTTCAGAGTTATTGTGTTTTAAAGTATCTCACTCAATTTCGGGCAAAAGGGAAGTCATTCGGAACCCAATCATGGGTTTTACGTTATTGCAAATTAAAGCATCTCACACAATTTCGGGCAATGGGGGGGTCATTTTCGGGTAATGGGAAGTCATTCTGAATGCATTCCGAATGCAATTGGAATTCACGTAAATTCGCTAAACTAGCGAATTCTCGTGAATTCGAATTGGCTCCCATTGGCTCCATTCGAAATAAAGAGAAATTCCTCCCGTCTGATAAACTCACATGTCAGAGAGCTCTAGTTCCACAATACACTACAATTCCCAGGAAGAGATATGTTGGGAAGTAAAGGGACAAAGGCAAAGACGGGAAACAGTTCTACCTTTGCAAACTCTCTTGTAGTGCCAGCTTCAAGCCGGTTAATGACATCTCTGGGCAATCTCCACCCCCAGTAGCTCTGAGATTAGAGATATAGGACTCAAATTCATCCACATTCTGGGTCTTCAGGACTGGGCCAACATCTGCCAGCAAAAACAGGAGCAAGAGAGACTGAGGAATGAAGACATGAAGGACTGCTACTGATGGCTGAAAAGACAGACATACCATAAAGCAAATATCAGTATGCAAAGAGGTCTGGTTGCACATTTGAGACTAACGGAGCATAAGATATTGTGGCATAGGTTTCCGTAGTCTTGGGCTACTTCCTCAAATGCATGGAGTCAGTTGGTGCCAAGGAAAGAACTTTATAATCAGATTATATGAATAGACATAGAACTACAAAACTTGTGGGTATGGTGATGGGGTGACAGGTTCAGTATTAACTATGGTTGTTGAGGGACAAATGCAGGAGGAAAGATGTTGCCTAAGGCCGGCGAGAATAGATAACCACAAGAATGGTGCTCTGTCTTTTATATATAGATTGCTATCAACAGATTAAAGAATTTGGAATTATATGTTCTGTAAAATAAAGAAGGGAAACAGAATATTTCATAATAGATATCATAATGAATTGAAAAGAAATATAGATAAGTTGACTGATTAAGTGTTCCTATAAAAGGATAAATCTGTAATGCATCTTAAGTTTAGTAACAGGAAGGAACGGGTGTGGATGTACAGTTGGATGAGGATATATGTTATGTTACATTTGTTATGTTGTTTAGTATGCATGTTGTGTCACTTATGTGGCTGTGCAACTGTTTTTGTTGGTAGTGAGAATGTATTTTACGTATGGTGTAATTTTAAATACTCTTTTGTATCAATAAAAATTAAATTAAAAAAAGAAAAAAAAAAGAATGGTGCTCTGGAATGTGCTTTGGAATGTGGTGTGTGCATGCTGGGAACCAGAAAAGAGATGAGATAAACAGGTCAAGGGCATCCTCATGAGGCTGGGGTGCTAACTAGTTTTATACTATATGTAGTGTGCCAGTAAGCTATTGTCTCTGTTCAACCCATTGTTTTGCTGGATGGCCATCTGTCAGGTTTGCTTTGAGAGTTCGTGCATAGGAGGGGGTTGGACTGGATGGCCCTTGTGCTCTCTTCCAACTCTATGATTCTATGATTTGACTGGAGTTTGTGGATATACAGCCGTCTTTTGACATTTGCGGCTTTGACACTCATGGTTTCCATTATTCACAAGGTCAAGGCTGCTGTACATACACTCTTCCTTCTCATATCCCCCAGGCTTTTCCCCCAGGGAGGGAAAAGGCCCAGGAGGGAAAAGCCGGGAAGGGTGCATGCGCCAATCCTGCCCTTTTCCAGGATGGAGAGCTACCTCTTTTGCCAAACAGCTCTCTGCCTTGGGAAGGGGTTTGGGGAAAGCCCTCCTTCCTGCCATTCCAAGGCTTCACTGCACGCACTGCTCTCGCCCCCTACTTTATTCGTGAATTTTGACTTTCGCAGGGGTTTTGTGCCCTTAATCCCCATGAATGTCAAGGGTTGACTGTATTGTCATTCAGTTGTTTCTCTTTCCAACCTTCCTTTGCAATTTTTTTGGTTCAAGGACCCCCTATCCTGGTCAGGAAGACTGAATGTTCTGCAACAGGTGTTTGTGTATTCCCATTCCAAGTATCTGATTTATGTCCATTTTTCCTCTGGCCCAGGGAGTGGACTGTTTGCCCAAGGTAGAGTGCTGAAGGATGTTGTTGACAGAGGATGGCATATATCAGATTAGAGCAGTGGTCCCCAAACTGTGTGCTTTTAAGAGATTTTGGACTTCAGCTCCCAGAAGCCTCAGCCATGTTGGCCAATAGTCTGGGATTCTGGGAGCTGATGCCCAAAATCCCTTAAAGAGTACCGTTTGGGGGCCACTGCATTAGAGGATGAGCAAGTGAAAACGTTGCTAATAATTTGCTTATTTTTCTGGTTTTGTTTCTTTCCCTCACCAGGGGCTTTGAAATCTGATAGCTGTTAAAAAATAAAAGAAAAAATTACAATGCAATAAATACAAAAATAAAGAGGGTAAGACTGGCACAGTTTGCATAAATCTATATGAGCCGATTCAAATAAGTATGTGGAAATTACAGTGCGGGCTTATCGATGGGCCTATGCCCATAGCCAAGATCTTGTTTTAATGTATGCATTACACAATACTGAAATATTAAATTACTAAAAATATTAATAAGCCACAGCTTAGTGACTTGTAATAAAAAAATGTTTTTTAAAAGAACCCTCTCTGCCAAGAACAAGAACGTAATAATCAAGACACATTTAAGTGACAAATATCAAAAACTGTATAATTGTTGAAAAAGAGACAATTATAGATGCTACAGAGCAGCAGTTTCTACTTAAAGGGACAGTTGCCCTGGGAATGCTCAGTGCAATATAAATAGTGACATTGGACAATTTGGGTTTATATGGTTTTTAAAAAATAAATAATAAAACAGTGCCACAAATGAGGAAAAATATTGACTGGCAAGTCACACACTCAGCTCTCAGAAAACTCTATGAGAGGTGCACCTTAGTGTAGCTATAAGTTAGAAATGACTTGAAGGCACACAACAATAAAAAATAATTTCTTTACAGTGCTGTCCAGTGAAATGAAACATTAACTTTTCATTTTACATTGATTTAATTTTTTCTGTCTTCATTGCTATTGATTTGTGTTTTTTATCTCTTAAAATACAAAATTCTTAAAATATACAAGCAGACATGTTGGCCACAATGTTATTGGTTTTCCCATAAACATTGAGTGAACAAAGGATGGCAATTTCAGACAACATGTAAGTGTAGATAGAACCACACTTTCTTTCTTACCTGGATCATTGAAGGGCACAAGGATGTAGTTAAATGGTGCATCAGGAGATCCGGAATATTCTCGAAGGATTTCAATGCAGGTGGTTTTGACCTTTTGGATATCGTCTGACATACTGCCAGTTGTGTCTATTGCAAAGGTGAGGGAATAACCTTCCAAACTGAAAAGCTTCTGGAAAGTATCATGTCCAATGTGGCTTAGGAGGCCAGATCCTGTGCAAATAGTCAACCAAACAAGGATATTGTACTGTAAGGTACTGCATCTTAGGCTGATGTGACTAGAATCTATCTTGTTTTACTGGGAAAAGAATAAAAGCTTGAAATGCATAATCAGTTTTTGCAGATCTAGGGAAATTAATTTAAAAAGGAAAACAAGGGGCTAAATTTGGCAGCAGGAATCAAAA
This sequence comes from Urosaurus nigricauda, assembly GCA_034509955.1. NCBI lineage: Eukaryota > Metazoa > Chordata > Lepidosauria > Squamata > Phrynosomatidae > Urosaurus > Urosaurus nigricauda. The sequence goes on along the minus strand of JAOEGL010000002.1, from coordinate 315,473,128 downwards.
TGTCCCCATGTATTTTTGTCCCCCCTAAATAATGAGGAAAAATAAGAAAATATTACTTGTTAGATGGAAAAAAGTAAAACCATTACTAGTCATTGCTTATTTTGCAAAAGGAACGCTGCACCACTGCTATCTCAAAATGCAACATGTCATGGGTAGAGTCTTATTATTATTATTATTATTATTATTATTATTTCTTACTTGCCTCCCTCCTTGGATTGAGATGGGCAACAACAACAACCCAACAAATACATAAGATCAGTTAAAAACACAACACAAGTTAAAAACACATATCCATTTAAAAGAACAGATAAGACACATGCATATTAAAATAATCCACATTTAAAAATTAATCATTTTAAAATTCACAGTTTCAAAAATCATCTGGACAGGCCTGCCGGAAGAGACTGGTCTTTACTGCTCTTAAACTCAGACAGCATATTCAACTGTGGCATCTCTTCTGGCAGGTCATTCCACAGTCTAAGGGTGGCTGAAGAAAACATCCTATGGCTGACAGTTGCTAGTCTAGTTCTGCCTGGACTGGAGTAAATGTCCCCCGGAGGACCTGAGTGTATGGAGTGGATTATATGGGAGGAAGGTAACCTGAACCCAAACCATGTAGGGCTTTAAAGGTAATAACCAATAAATGTTTAGCGGCAAGCTGCGTTTCCTCCACCACATTCAGAATTGTCCTAGCTGTTTCACAAAGAAGACAGAATTCAGTAGAGCAATTCTGATATGCAGTGACCAAAGGCAGGTTTCTGTAAGAAGGCATCAATCCCACCCCTCCACTTTGGTTCTCAAGGGCTCAGGTTGGGGACTTACCTTCTCCTACGAAGAAGTCTCTTGTGGCTTGTATGGCTAACTCAGCTGCTTGCTTGTGTAACTGATAGTGTGGGGAGAGTCGAGGATCAGAAGTCTCTTTGTTGATGCCACCCGTAGGAGGAAAATTCTGGGTGACATCATTTCTACCACCATGGCCACATTTACCTGAAGAAAGAATATGAGCATGAGATGATGATGATGATGATGATGATGATGATGATGATATTTTTATCTCACCTTTCTCCCAAAATTGGGACTCAAGGCAGCTTAAAGAGAATAATACAGCTTAAACACATGCAAAAAAAAGTCAACATGAAAATGGAATTAGGCTATTCACAAGACAGGTTGAGTCTCCTTTATCCAAAATGCTTGGGACCAGAAGTGTTTTGGATTTTGTTTTTGTTTTTGTATTTGTAATACTTGCATATTCCATAATGAGTTATCTTAGAGATGGGGTCAAAGTCTAAATATGAAATTCATTCATATTTCATATACATCATATACACATATTTTTATACTTTGTATTTTTTAAATAATATTGTGCATGAAACAAAGTTTGTGACACTGAACCATCAGAGAGCAAAGGTGTCATTGTCTCAGCCACCTAGATGGGCAATTTTTGATTTTGGGGTATTTTGGATTTCAGAATTCTGGAAAAAAAGGAGACTCAACCTGTATTAAAATGATTTAGCACTACCCTTAAAAATGAATAAAAATGCAAGTAAAAGATAAAAACAATGAAAACAGTTGCTATTATCACCACCACCACCACCACCATAATCATTTGTTTATATAATGCCATCACTGTAGATGGTGCTTTACAAGAAAAAGGACAGGAAAAGGTTCCCTGCAACAAAGCTTTCAAGTACAGGGAGAAGGGAATGGCAGTGGGGGAGAAGGATTAAGGTACTTTCACACTACACTGTTATAGGGCTATTATTCCACTTTAACTGCCATGGCTGCCTCCTGTGGAATTCTGGGCTTTATAGTTTAGCCAGGCCTAAGGGCTCTCTGGCTGAAAATTGACAATGGCTCTCCCAAAACTGCAAAAATCCCAGGATTTTGCAGGTGGCAGCCATAGCAATTAAAGTGAAATAAAAGCACTACAACAGTGTAGGGTGATATTAAGTTCAGCAGATACATTTCTTTTCTTCCTCTGTGGCAAGGGCTGTGGCAGTTCAGTTTAAAACAGTACAGCATCCTCAGAGAATAGTGTATCATCAGAGCAAGAAGTAATTTTAAGCCAGCAGGTAAAAAAGAATGAGCCAACGTTGGAGGCGGGGTACATAAATGGAGTTTATCACATGACGGAATTTGGGGGTATAATCCAATGGCAATCTGAATGCAATCAGGCAGTTTCACGTTATTGCGAATGAGTGTATCTCACGCAATTTTGGACAATGGGAAGTCATTCCGAATGCAATAATGGGGTTTCACTTAATTGTGTATTAGAGTTTCTCACGCAATTTCGGGCAATGGGGGGGGGGTCATTTTCGGGAAATAGGAAGTCATTCTGAATGCATTCCGAAGGCAATCAGATTTCACGTAAATTCACTAAACTGGTGAATTCACGTAATTGGGAATTGGCTCCATTCATAATTGAGAGAAATTCCTCCCATGTGATAAACTCCAATGTGATGTAGTGGTTTGAATGTTGGACAGTGGAGATCAGAATTTGATTCTCCACTCAGCCATGGAAGCCCACTGTGTGACCTTGGGTGAGACACACACTCTCAGACCCAGAAAGTCTTATGACAGGTTTGACTTAGGGTTGCCATAAGTCAGAAACGACTTGAAGACACACAGCAACACACCAGCACCCAAATGTATTATGGTTTTAGGAGACCCAGGTTCAAATCTGCACTTAGCCATGAAGATCATGAGATGACCTTCAACCGATCAACCTGTCCTCTCTCACAGAGTTGGCATGATGATGATGATGATGATGATGATGATTTAAAATGGTTATAACTATAGGCAACTAAGATAAAAGTGTGGCTAAACATGTGCTCTATTGTCCTCAGTCACATTACAACATTGAATTTAAATGACCAAAAATGGCCCCAAATTGTATGAATTAAGAAAAGTGGCATCTGAAAAGAAATGCAAATTTTCATCCATTTTAAAAATAATACAGAATGGTGTTGGAATTTAATGAAACAGACATACAATTCAGTATAAACGAAATTCACACGAAACAATCATAGACTGATTCGTACAGTCCTTTGTTTTCCGACCAACCAAATGCTTTGGGGAATTTCACCCGAGGACAATGTCAGGAATTCATAGACACAGTTATAAAAGCAGAACCTAGGGTTATGCATATGTAACTGATATGTATTCATGAGCCTACTATGTTCAATAAAGTATGGAATATGTAGGAATCATAAATCCTGATTTACCAGGCTGCAGTTGCTGTGAGGAACAGGACTCTGTTCTCCTGTTGAACGGGATGCAACAGCCCAATGTTTCCACCCACCCCCATCATGTGAGTGATCTCTGGTGTAAAGAGGAATTGCAACTGCTTCTGAGTGTCACAACAGAGATTGCTTGTGGAAGAGGTGTGTGGAAATTTCACTTTCTTGGGTGCCAATCAACAGGATAACAGACACCTATTGCTCATAGCGGCTGTTGTCTAGTAAGGCAGGATTGGCGGTGGGGTGGGTAAGTGTGGGCCAGGAGACACAGCTGATCTAGAATCCAGAACCCCAGTTTATATCCTCTTAATCCCCATCATCCATGAGTCAGATATAGACTCAGATTAGATGCCTATCAAATATCCACTACAAGTAGACAGACACGCATGTATATATTTCCTAGGGGGTGACAACTGGTCTTACCTCTTGGTTTGGTCCTGCAGGTTGCTGACAACTTGTAGCCACTTGTGAGCATGTCTTTCACTAGAATGTTTCCATCGCATGAATACCAGCCACTAATAAACACAACAGCGAGGGTTTGAGAAAGGGGATTATTATCCCAGGAATGGGTGGTTGTTCACCCCAATGACATTTTATTTATTTATTTATGTCATTTTTTTAATGCCACCTTTCTCCCAGGAAGGGACTCAAGGTGGCTCACATATAAAAACATTTTGAAAAACTTTACCAGAAAAGCTTTAAAACAATTAAAAACTTCAAAATAAAATTTCAGTGGGACCTCAGTATCTGTGGACTTGCCATCTGCAGATTTAAGTGTCTGTAGATGGCAAGCTGCCTGTTGTCCCCAATGGTGGCGCTTGCACGTGGCTGCGCTGCCATTAGGCACAATAGTACTTCACCTGTTTTTAAAAATTTTGTTAAAATGTTGAGTGGTTAAGTCCCATTATTGGGAGATCAAAAAAAAATGCTGTCAAGTTCCATTATTGGGAGGAAGGTGGGATACAAATAAATAAATAAATCTTCCTAACTCCCTATGGCTGACAGCCAGCCTAATCCATTGATTAAGGTTTTGGCCCTAGTTCTGTGTTCAGATCTTAGTTCTATTTGAAATCAGGGAAGTGGGGCAACCCTCCAGACGCTGGACTGAAAACTCAATCAGCCATAAATAACAGAGCCAATGGTGAAGGATTATGGGAGTGGTAGTCCAATAATATCCGGAGGCCCTGAGTTGCTCACTTCTGGTAGAAAACAATTTTAAAAGTATGCTAGTTGAACTGACATAGCTCCCCCCAGAACAGAAATAGACATCTACCCTCCTGTAACAATTTGACAAGTTACAGGAGGATAGATGTCTATTTAACATTAGAAGGAACTTTTTCACAGTGACAGTGGTTTGGCAACGGAACCAACTGCCTAGAAAAGTGGTTTAAAATGCACATAAAATGTGTGGCACAGATTTTTAAGAATTAGGCAAATTAATTTTGAACATCTTCAAAAAGAGGCTGGACACCCACCTGCTGGAGAAGCTCTAGATGGAGATCTGGCATTGAGTCGGGTGTTTAGACCTGATGGCTTATAGGGCCAATTCTATGTTTCTGTGACTATTTCCACTAACTTCTATTTATGCCGTTGGAAATTATTATCAAGAACTCTAATCTAGGAAACCCACCTCTGATCACTCTTTGTGCCAATTTAAAAATAAAAGTAAATCCAGTAGAACAGAATTCTTGAGACAAACCATTTATATTTCAAAGGCCTGATTGTTTAAAAATGTTCCATGTGGTATGTGTGCATGTGGACTTGTTACCACGTTTTATGAGCAAACCCAAAAAGCATGCCTTTTGTCATGCTGGAAAAATCCTTTCGGAAAAAGGCACACTTTTCTGACCGTCTCCCTTGGGAATGAGAACTGAGGTATCATGACAGTATGCAGAGAGGCAAGGTAAAAACTGCTTCTCTACTGCTCTGTCTTGGCTTTCTTTTGTCATGAGATAAAAGTCCAAGTCAGTGAGGCTTTGTTCCTGATGCACTAGTTTTTTACAGTCAGCGAGATTTTGATGGGAGAACACCTCCTAATATGCAGTATGAACAGATATCCTCCCTTCAGGAACTTTGTACTCCATAACCTATTACATATACAAATTAGCTGTTTATATATCCCCCACTTGCTTCCTCCCAGGGCTTGGAGACTTACTTGAGCATCTGTTATTTTCCCAACCCAAAGAAATTGTCAATTGATGGCACACAAGTTGAAATAAGAATGTGTATTTTCTCAAATTACCTTGACTCTTTGACACAGTTTCTCAAATTACCTTGACTCTTTGACACAGTCGCCACAAGTTGTCTTAGAAGCTGGAGCTGCGGGAAATGCCCGGCTGGTTGTGTTTACTGTAAGGCATACAGAAAATGGAGGGATTCCATGTTAGATACACTTAGTTTGTAAATCCATCTGATTTCACTTAGTTAAAAAATGTACATAAAATGTGGGACACAGATTTTTTTAAGAATTAGGCAAATAAAAATACAAATGACACTTTCTGTATTTCTTTGGCTCCTTTTCACAGATTTACATTCTTCAGCCTTATTGCTTGACAAAAGAAAGCCAAGATGGAGCAGCAGAGAAGTGGCTTTCTCCATGCCTCTCCACGTGCCGTTGAAGTATTTCACTTCTCTTCCTGAGGGAAATGGTAATAAAAACATGTCTTTTGTTATGCTGGAAAAATCTGTTTGGCAAAAGAAATGCTTTTATGATTGTCTCCATCTGGAAGGAGGCTGAAAGTGCTACAACAGCATGCAGAGAGGCAAGGGGAAAACCACTTTTTTACTACTCCATCTTGGCTTTCTTTTGTCATGCAATAACATTCTGAGTCTTGAAAGTAACTGGAGAATTCTCTATAGGGTCAAGCTCATCCATTGGATCATGGTCACTGAAGGCTGTAAATGGTTAAAAAATAAAACAAAAATATAACTAGAATACTTATCACATCACCATAGTGACCTGTAAATAAGTCGACCAGGGATTTTGGAGTCAATTTTTGGGCATAAATTTTTAGACTTATAGACAAGTATATATTGTACTGTACTTGCATTTTAGTACAGTAGTAGATGTTTGTAATTTGTGCTTTCAGTTGTGTTTTAGGTATACAGTTGGCCATCCTTATTCACAGATTTTTTTATCTATGGATTCAAGCATCCATGTCACCATTTTGCTCTGCCATTATATTTAATGGGACTTGAGCATCTACATATTTTGTTATCCACGGGGGATCCTGGAACCAAACTCCCGCGGATAACAAGGTTCCACTGTATTGACAACCACCCTGAATTCTTAGGACAAAATATGCCATATGAATCCAATATATTGTTGTTGTTGTTACTGTTGTACAAATCATGTCTTTTTACAATATTAAAAAGCTAAAATTTACAAAAGGATCCTTCTCTTTATAGAAGAAGATAGGGAGTCAACCACAGGTAACAGGGTGAAGTTCCCTCCTTCTTTTTCGTATTCAGAGTGACTTACACAGGTATTCGTAAGGTTTACTGTTTCCCATTTCAACCCAGTTGGTGTTGCTGTAGAATTTCTGGAGCACATGGAGGGCCTTCCCAACACTTAGGCGAGCTGACTCCAAAGCAGATGAATTCACAGATCCTTTCAGGCCAGACAGCACAGAGTCCCTCAGGATTCGGAGTTGGCTAATACCTGGGAATTGATAGCATGGAAGACCTTGTTCATACCAACTTCTCCTGTCCTGCCTGACTATTTAATTTCAGACATGAGAAATGCCAGTCCAGGGGCTTTATTGCATGTGCTTCCTTAACCATTTTGGGGGTGGGGCACGTGTGAACGGATTTTACCGCACACACAAGCATCCACAAAAAGGCCCTGTTCTGGCACCCGTCCCTGTCCAGTGCAGAGGAGCGTTCAATGTTCTGCTCGGAAGACTTCCGTCCAGACAAAATAGCGCCCGCTGGCACTGAACAGGGACGGCTTGGATACAGGTGATGGAACGGGACCTTTTTGTGGACGCTTGTGTGTGCAGTAAAATCCATTCACGCTCGCCCCTGCAAGTCCCATCCCCATGCCCATCCCCAAAATGGTTAAGGAAGTGCATGCGATAAAGTCCCAGGTTTCAGTCTAAAATGGCATTTCTTACTCTAGTCCAAGGAGTTTATCACATGAGCCCTGTTCTCACTGCAATTGCACTAGTAAGGGGAAAAAGATGTACACATCTTCACAATAGCACAAACGGGGCCTCATACTTTCTTCTGCATTCCTCCCTAAGCCTGCCTCCCTGCCCTATGCCCAACCTAGTGTGCCTTTCAGGTGTTTTTTTTTTTAATTGGTGTTTTTTAAAACACAATTCCGAAGGTATGCTAATACAATTTTTTTACAAAGTGAAAAAAAATAATGAAACAAAGTTTTAATAAATAAATAAAAAAACCTGCCTGGGAATAGTGAGGAGAAGTGGGGAGACATTGACACTATGGAGTTTATCACACTGGGGCTAATTTCAACATTAAAGAGATATTAAAGAGAATTTAAGCATCCTGTAAATAGAGCGAAAATGGCAAGTAATTGCAGGAATGATTATTTGGCAGTAACTGTCCAAAGCACAAATGGATCTTAGACCAACATAACATGGATCAAACCCAAATATTCAAATATCTGGGCATAATTTTCAGTGAGTCCCTTTCTTGGAAAAGGCATAGGGAGGCAGTAAAACTGAAAGCTGACAAAATAGTCAGAGCTTTGTTGAAATTCTTTTACAACCAGGGTGGCCAGATGATTGAACCAGCCCTAAAAAATTTCAACAGTAAAATTATTACTCAGATGCTTTATGGTGTAGAAATTTGGGGATTAGATACCAACACTGTCAAAGCCTTGGAAATATTACAAAACAAATTTCTCTGAAAACTCTACATTTTACCAAATGGAACACCTGTAGCTTTCTTGCGCACTGAATCCGGCTGCCCCTCAATTAAAACAAGAATAGATTATATACAGATAAGATATTTTAAACATATCACTACTTTATCAACTGATCGCCTCCCTGCATTGTGCTACTTGGAAATGTGTAACAACCAGTTTTGGAAATCAAAATTTCAAACTCTTACAAAATTATGACTTTTCTGAGCTGAACACTGTTATTGGCATGGATAAGAGGCAATTAAGAGAATGCCTTTTTTGGATTGATTCAAGATGAGATTTGCATTCAATTAGGACATTACAATTTTCCTTTTGGTTTTGGTTTTTGAAAACTGAACATTTTAGAGCCAGATATTTGACTAAACTCAAGTCGCCTACTTTAAGAATGGCCTTCACTGAGCTACGACTTCAAGTAATGCCTACTGCGGTTCTAGATGGATGCTACAATAGAATGCCTTTTGAAAACAGACTATGCATCTGCAGTCAGTCTCAGGTGGAGGATATTGTTCATTACTTGTTAATTTGTCCACTGTACAGCAATCCTAGAGATAAATTTTTATCACCCTTGCTGACAAACAAAAGTGGGTGGTGTCCTGTTGATTTGGTCCAATTCCTTTTGAGTAATAACAATGACAATGTAACACATAGAGTGGCTCTTTTTGCCATGGCTGAAAAAAAAAAAAGATTAGAAAGAGAGAGTTAAATAAAATTGCCATAAATTGCTATGGAGACACAAAGTATTAAATAGATTTTACGATGATACTGTATACGTTCACTAATATTCAGGAAAGATGTCCTTTTCTCCTTTTGTTCTTTTTATCAGTTAACTATTTTAACTGCACACTAAATGTTGGGACATTTTTTGTCCTTTGTATTCTGTGCCTCTTGTTTTAAATGTTTTACGCCTCTTGATAACCTCATTTTGTTATGGCCTTTGGCTAGTACAATAAACGTTAACTTGAACACACAATTGTGCAAATAAAGTGATATCGGAAATGCATTGTCACTGAAATCCTGAAAGCAAAAAGATGTGTGTTAATGCTTCTTTGTGACCACTTTAATGGCGGGTTTTGTGCAACGCCGTATGGATAAAGCCCCGATCTCTTTTGTGTTATAAACTACTATGTGACTGCCAACACTGGAATTGTCACGAAGAACTTATCATATCTGAGGGCTAAATCGGACAGCCACACATTCGAGGGCTTATGATGGCAATGACAAGATATGCTCCAATCAGAGTTGTCCAGCAAGGCATTGATAAGATGGAGATGGTGTCAAGCAATAAGTATTTTAAAAGTGGTTTGAAAGCTGCATGTGATAAAAGTTCCAACATTTGGGATGGGGAAGAAGGGCTCCCTGTAGACTTGCCATTTTTAATTTGAAATGTCCTGGCACCTCAAAGGGGCAAGAAGATGGGGATTGAAGGAGATACCCTTGTACCCCATTGGGAGTGGGGAGGATCACATGGAAGTTCATATTCTACTGCTGAGTGAAAGCGCTCAGTCCTGAGTCATGGACTGTTGAATTCTGAGGAGATGGAAAAAGTTACTAGTTTGGACTACAATTTCTCAGTTCCCCCAGCAACCATCTTAATTGGTGCCAATGACGATGAATGTGAGAGTTTTGTCTCTGGCAGCACTCTATATGTGCAATTTTTTAGTCCCTCCTGAGTACTCAAGCTTTGTTTTCTCCAAACTGCTCTCAAATGTTGGATTACAATGCCCACAGTTTTTGTGGGGGTTTTTTTGGGCTGTGTGGCCATGTTCTAGAAGAGTTTCTTCCTGACGTTTCGCCAGCATCTGTGGCTGGCATCTTCAGAGAGCTCTGAGCATTCTCTGAAGATGCCAGCCACAGATGCTGGCGAAACGTCAGGAAAAAACTCTTCTAGAACAGGGCCACATATCTCGAAAACCCCACAAAAAACTATGGATGCCGGCCATGAAAGCCTTCAACTTCACAATGCCCACCTTTCTCACCCAACAAGGCTATGCTGCTGGCGGTGGGATGATGAGGGAATATCTGGAAGTTGTGCCAGTTTGGAGAAGTCAGATTTTATCATTACTGTAATTCCTAAGTTACCTTGGAAGTGTTTGGCTAAAGGGATTATCTTTGTTTAAATCTTCATAATTTATGTTGTGTATGCTTGTATTTTGTACTGTATGTTGTGTTTTGTGTATTAAGTATATGTATGTAATTTGTATGTTTCTTGTATATTTTATTATTAAAAAACCAATTAAAAAAATTTAAAACAACAACAACTGAAAATAGACAAAATAGTGTGGCGCAGTGATCTGAGCATTAGACTATTATTCTGGAGATCAGGATTCGATTCCTTGCTTGGCTATGAAAATGCATTGGGTGACCTTGGGTGAGTCACACACTCTCAACCCCAGAAACCCTCATGATAGTGACTTGAAGAGACACAACAACAACAACAGATTTCATGGGGAAGAATTATGGCTCAGTGGCAGAACACAGAGAGTAGAGGGAAAACATGTTTTCTTTTTCCTGGACTGGCATATATTTGTTCCCTCTTGCTCTCATTTGCTGCTTTCTAACACCCTCCAGTCCCCAGAGACTATAGGATTGCAGCCTTAATGTAATTGTTACTCACTGTCTGTAATTGTTTTGCATCTCATCTCCGTTTGAACTGCCCAGGAGAGTAGCTAATGGGAGAGACAGTTGAGGACACTTGTTCCCAAGTAAGACCTCTGCTACCCAAATGAAGTTTTCCTTCAGTCCCCACATTTCTAGCACCTAGAGTAAGAGACTGAAAACCTTTCACACCTAGAACTTTTCTATTGGCTGTGTTCACATTCCCTTGGTCGTTTTTTTTCTTTGGAAGCCTAAACTGTAATTCCAAATGGTCAATGGAAGTTTTAAGTTACTGCAATACTAAGAAGTTTGGGAATCTGGAAGAGGTAAAATTCTTATTTTGGATGGCGATGCCCTCATTCCAGAGCCATCGTGGCGTAGTGGTTTGAGCACTGGATTATGACTCAGGAGAACAGGGTTCGAATCCTGGCTCGGCCATGGAAACTCACTGGGTGACCTTGGGCAAGTCACGCACTCTCAGCCTCAGAGGATGGCAGTGGCAAACCCCCTCTGGTGAAATTTGCCAAGAAAATCCTGTGATAGGCTCACTTTAGGGTGGTCATAAGTCAGAAACAACTTGAAGGCACACAACACTCAACCCTTATCTCCCCCCCCTTCTAGCTATATATCTAGTGTTCCCAGTTAACAATCCCTCCTCTCAACCACAACTGCAGGCCACTGCCTACATCAGATGGAAGGGACCGTTCTCTAGAAAAGCTAATGCTGCAATGAATCCATTAAATCTGGAAAGTGCCACAGGGCCCTAGGATTGCCAGTGTGAAAACTGTGGTGGGTTGTTCTGTACTGTACATTGTGCAGAAGAGGGAATTTCAGCAGGTATTGCTTGTTATCAGGTAACATGCCGAGCAGTACTTACCAAAATTATCTCTTCTACCTATATATTGTTGAGAGCCAACATGGCGTAGTGGTCTGAGTACTGGATTATGAGTTTGGGGATCAGTGTATGATCATGGAAACTTACTGGGTGACCTTGGGCAGGTCACACTCTCTCAGCATCAGGCAAAGGCAAAATCAACTCTGAATAAATCTAGCCAAGCAAACACCATGATAAGGGTTGCTTTAGAGTCAACATGAGCTGGAAACAACTTCAAGGCATACAACAATAGCAACAGCAGCTCAACCATTCAATGTTTTCATCCTGGCAATCCTAGGACTCTATGATTTTTGCTGCAACACGCAAAAGTATCTCCTTGGTTTGGAAATCAAGAAGTCATGTCATCCACTCCAATTCATGACAGAGTTCTTCTTTGCACCTATCCTCAAGCATTCCTCCATAATCCTGTCCTCAAAAGGCCACAGTCCCCTTGAATTCATCCTTACTTTTTGTAATCTCTTCACAGTAGAAGAAGAAGCTGCTGTCTTCCACATGGTAGATCTCCACAAGATTATTCCCGGCGGTAATTTCTTGAAGGGCTTTCATGAATCGATTGGGAGAGACATCAGCTGGGGAATAAAAAAAGGGGGTAGGTCATCATGCTGTTGTTGCTTTGTTGAAAACATCTGTGCATGCAAACCTACATTGTGAAAAACTGGATGGACACACCATAATAGGGATCAGAGAACCTTTGGCCCTCCAGTTGTTGTTGGACTGGAGCTCCCACCGTCCCTTACCACTGGCCATTCTGGCTCCTGGGGCTGACAGGTGTGGCATCCCAGCCACATCTTGTGGCCCATTGGAGCTTACCTTTCCCTTTCCCTAGCGTAAACATCTGGTTGGTAAGGGGCGCATCTACACTGTAGAAATCATGGTTTGACACCACTTTAACTGCCATGGCTCCATCCTTCAGAACCCTGGGATTTGTAGTTTGGGGAGGCACCAGCACTCTGTGACAGAGAAGGCCCAAGACTTTACAAAGACAAAAGTTTGTAAAACTACAAATCCCAGGATTCCATAGGATGGAGCTACAGCACTTAAGGTAGGGGTCAAACTACATTATTTCTACAATGTAGATGCACCACAGGATAGGATGAGGGCCTTACAGACCCTTACAACTTCTGAGCAGAACAGAACAACATTAGCAACGTGTAAGAAAAATAGGTTTTAATAGGCTGGTTGGGCAGGGAGGGGGATTGGCAGGGTTTTTTTTTTTTTTTTTTTTTTTTTTTTTGGGTAGGGGTGTTATAGGAGAAGTTTCATGCTTGGAAACATGATGACTCTCAGTCCACGAGAAGCAAGCAATGAGGTCTAGTATGTCAGGTTGCCAGGATTGCACGGTCCCATAGAATTGGGATGGGAACAATGACTTTGGGTATGGGATCTGTGCAGGGCTCTTTAAAGTCTGGGTGGGGTGGGGGAAGTAAGAGTAGGAGTCTCCAGGAAGACATTGAGGACTAGCTGCATGGAGCTAGGAATGTCCTCACCTTTTTTCTCTTCTCCTACCTTGGAAATAGGCCTTGAAGAGTCCAGTAGCATTCAGCGGCTTCATATTTTCTAACTGTCCTGGGGTCATGGGTGGTTTTCCAGGCAGAGGATTTCTCTCCATGTACCATGCCACGGCCCGTAGCACCCCCATTTCTGTGATGTCAGTATCGGTGAAGTCTCCTGGATCGATCCCACCTGATTCATGATTGGGACGGAACCCACTCACAACACTCAGACAGAAAAGCAGAAAGAGATCTCTAGGGAGCAGCATGTTTGGTTTTCCTTTTCTTAGCAGGGCTCAGATGGAAGGCAGACAATGGACAGATCCTTCGCTCTCTCCTGATGTGCCTGCCAGCCTGCCTTGGGCTGTGGAGTGTGGCCTTTGCCTTCCCAGATAAATAGCTGAGGCAGTTCAAGGGAAAGTCCCCACCTATTCATATTATTTCCTTATATATCTTATACTATAAGGCCAAAAAAGGGAGGGGGGTTGGGGAGGGAAAGGGAATTAATTTAAGTAATCCTGGCTCTCAATCCTCTGCTCCGTCATAAATTTGCAAACCTTGTCCCAACAGAAGGGGAGATGTCAGATGTGCTTCACCTGTAAATTTGCCTCAGGACTTCTACACCTCTAAGAGCTGTGTGACAGACAGGCTTTAAACGAAATAGCTATTCCCATGCAAGGAATTACAGTAACAGAGGAATGGCAGGGCTAGATCCAAGCTGCTGGCCTTTTGATTGCTGAGATAAAATTAAAGATGACACGCTCTCATTCTTCATACATGGTCCAGATGCACTGGCTGTTATCAGACTTGTAACCGAGAGTTACGGCTCCACATTTATTCAGTTATGCCACCTATTCGCAATTGTGGCACTATTGCTGTTTTCATAAATGCCACCCAAAATGCACCTCAAAATGAGCACCCATAGCCTACAGTCTAGTTGAGTGGGCCACTTCAGGATGGCGCTGTCAGACCTCTCCTGCCCCTGAGCCTCAGGGTGAGGAGCAGAAGCATTGCAAGCCTTCATCATTCAGAGCAGGTCCCCAGAGTTTAAGGTAGGTTTTGCAGGTTGATTCCCTAGGTAATCCGTAGGTACCTAATAGTTGTACCTTGGTATCCACGGGTGTGTGTGTCTGTTTTGGACCCCCCCCCCTGCAGATATGAAAAAAAAGTGACCTCAAGTCCTGTTGTTTCCAATGGCGGTGCGGCATGCATGCACCACCATGGGGAACAAAGGGGCTTCTTGTCTGCTTAAATTCCTGGATAGCAAGCCTGAGGATATCGAGGCTCCACTGTATAAGGTTAGAAATGCAAGGTAGGATCTTGTTGTGTCCTCTGGCATGTCTGAGTCTGAAGGCTCTGATGCGTTGCCTGTCCGACAGCCCAGGGGACATAGGTTGCTTGCAGCTCTTTCACTTTTACTTCCACAGCAGCCTGATCTACAGAGACCATAGGTTTTGTGGCTCTAAGCCTGTGAGAGACAGTATGAGATATCACACAGGGATGACAACAACCCCAGTGACACCATTGCCCATACATAAATCTAGCATCGGAAACAAAATGTTGGAGTTTATGCTGGGCATTGCCAGGAATAGTGCAGGATGATGGAAACTTCTTGTGATATATATATATATATTCCCTCAAGAACTGCAGCAAGAAATACCACCACTTCCAGCAATATTTGCCCCACCTAGATGATCCCTAACTTCGAAATGTGATATACAAACTGGCATATGCTACTGACTGAGGAGCTGCCTCAAATTCTTTCTCTGATGATGCCCTTTATAGGGTTGCTATTACGGTCTATAGCCCTAACATGGAAATTGCATCAGTTGTGTGTCTTCTGTTGCAATCACAGCATTGTGTTCTCTCAGTCCTTGTAGGGACCAACAGCCAAGGGTGAAAGCAATGCTGAGTCCTCATGCATTGTTTTACATTATAACAATGGGCTTCAAGTAATCATTTACCCTGGCCTTTTCCCAGAACCTGCCAAGTGACGTCAAAAATAAGTTTATAACTATGCAAATATATTTCCTTTACCAGCACTATGGAGATTAGGAGTTCCTTTCTCTTCTTTTTAATGCAGTATATAGTTCTCCTAGAGCTACAGAAGTGTGGGACACTTTTCAAAAACTGTGTCTGAATGTTTAAAGAACATCTAAGGGTAGCCGTGTTGGCCATAGAGCAAATCCAATAACATCAAAACAATGACACCTTTATTAGACCAACCAAAATGCACAATTACATGTTGCCAGCTTTCAAAATCACACTGGCTTCTTCATCAGGCAAACAGGAGACAGAAATTGAAGAAGTTAGTCATAAGCCTGCATTTTAAAGGTAATACTTTTTCTGTGCAGTATTCCAGGTGAGGTCTGTCCAAAGCAGAATAGAATAGAATAAACTCCTGCTATCCTGACACCATAAATCTGTTGAGGCATCTTAGAAGTGCCCTGGCTTTTCAGCTGCCAGACCACAGTGTTGACTCACATTTAGCTTATGCTTTACTATGATCCCTAGATCTTTCTCACATGTATGGTTTTCAAGCCAGTTCCCACCCATCATATATTTGTACTAGAGCAAATGGGCTTTGTGGTTTGGGTACTGGACTACGACTCCGGAGACCAGGGTCCGTTCCTTTCTTGGCCATGAAATCCACTGGGTGACCTTAGGTAGGTCACACTCTCTCAGCCTCATGGGAAGGCAATCACAAATCTCCTCTAAACAAATCTTGCGGAGAAAAGTCCATGATAGGTTTGCCTTGGGGTCATCATAAGTCGGAAACAGCTTGAAAGCACACAACAACAACAACAACACGTAGCACCTTACATTTATTCTTGTTGAAATAGACTCAACAACAATAGTAACCAACCAATAGTAACCAATAGTAACTGATAATATCAGTTAAAAGAACTTAACATCAATCAAAAGAGCATACGTGTTACAAACAATAGAAAGAGAAAGAAACTGGTACATTTTAAAAGCTGAAAAGTGGGATGACAAAGGATTAGTCAGGACTTTCCCTGCCAAATCAGGACAGTTGGGAGAAGAGCCGGGGAGCTGGAAATCACGGTGTAGGAATCAGAGTCAGAAGCAATGTGCCAACTCTGACACTGGCTTCTAAACAAACTTGTATAATACTATACTGGGGGTATTATACAATACTGGGAGGATATGCAAGGAGGATTTGTGTCTGTTTAATTAGTGATCCATTGTCTGCTGAGAAAAACTCTGATCCTGGGTTTTTTTCATTTGCATTTTGCTGGGTCTTAATTTTGGTGTTTTCAGGACTGGTAGCCAAACTTTGTTCCTTTTAAGGATTTCTTCTTTCCTGTTGAAGTTGTCTAGGTGTTTGTGGATCCTCCCACCCTGAGGTGTTGCCATTCAACAACAGAACAATGCACAGATTAACATGTAAATCACTCCTCCCAACCCAGGGTCACACAGTGTATGTATATATACCCTACTCCCTTCCATGCCAGCAATCTCTGAAGATGCCAGCCACAGATGCTAGTGAAACACCAGGAATAAACTCTTCTAGAACATGGCCATGTAGCTCAAAAAACCCACAAAAAACTATGGATGTTGGCCATGAAAGCCTTCAACTTCACTTTGTCAAAGGCCTTACTGAAATCATGATATGCTATATTCACAGCATTCCCTTTATTTACCAAGCTGGTAATTTTATCGAGAAAGAAATCAGATTAGTCTGGCATGACTTGTTTCTCTGAAACCCACTTTGACTTTTTGTGATGATGGCATTCCCTTCTAAACGTTCACAGACTCTCTGTTTAGTGGTCTCTTCTTGAATCTTTCCTGGTATCGATGTCAGACTAACTGGACGATAATTGTTGAGATCCTATCTCAAAGAATGAAAAAGGCATGCCTCCCACATCACCAACCGTTATTCTCCTCTCCTTGCCCAGGGGAAACCCAATAACTTTTTGTCTTCCCTAAATCACTATACTAAAAAAAAAAAACCTGGTTCTTAATCTAAATCATGCTTGAAGGAGAATTGGTGTGTGCCACTAGTTCAGAACTGGCCATTTGGACTCCCTGATATGCTATTTTGATTTCTAGCTTCCAGAAAATAATTGATATGGCTTCCTGGAACAACCAAGGGGCAAAGAACAGGCATAAAAACCAAGTCTTTAGTTCTTTCCAAACCAACCAATTCCTGGCTTATGCTAAGGAGGCACTAAACCCATACTTTTTGGTATGAAGAATGCACTACGTGCAGTCATCAAGTTTCAGAACAGAGTTCCCAGAATACCCCAGCCAGCATGGCCAATCGAGAGTTTTAATCCAAAGAAATTACTTTTCCAAGCTGCGCTAACACCTTGAAGAGTCATTGCCAGCCGCTCAGAGAGGATGATAGACTGAGCTATTTTGAACATTTTGGTCGAGAATAGTTGGTTCTCTGTATCCATGGATTCTGCATCCATGGATTCAACCAACCATGGTTCCAAAATATTCACACACACACACACACACACACACACACAATCCAAAAGCAAACCTTGATTTTGCTATTTTATATAAGGGACACTATTTTATTTTGTTATTGTATTCAATGGGACTTGAAAACAAACCCCAGAGGAAACTAAGGAACTACTATATATGGAACCAAACCCCAGATGATACTAAGCAACCACTGTATATGGGAGTTTGGTATGATTACTAGGGATGGGAAAAATTTCATCTCAAATTTCAAGTTGAAATTGGAGTTTATCTCATAGGAGATAAAGCACCCAAATCCCATGGAAAAACGGGGTTTACCGTAAGTCCTGTGAATATCCCACAAGAGTGAGATTGTTTTCAGACATGGTGGGTGATTTTGACATTAACCTGAATTAACCTGTGCAGAAAGCCGCAATATCACAGCGCTCTTTAACTATGGAATTTTCCTCAAGTTAAAAGTGGCACGATTTTGCAGCTTTCTGCACAGGTTAATGTTGCATTAATGGCCAAGTTGTGTGATGTCATCTGAAAATAATCTTGTTTTTGTAGGATATTCCTGGGTTTAAACCTCATTTATACATGGGATTTTGGCACTTTCCTCTCATTGATTTGGTGGTATATAACAGCAACAATTGACTGCTGGGAATTGTAGTTTGGGAAGGAACTTACAAATTCTGTGTGGACTCTGCAGTTCTTATCCCTTTCTTTAACCCAGACCACATTAAAAAGCCTGGATTGTTAGACAAGATGGGTAGCATTACACGTCCCCTGAGCTGGGTCTTCTATCCATCCATTCAGGCAACAACAAACTAGTCACCCAAGACCTGAATAATTTTTATTTTCTTTGCTGTATGTTTAGCACATTGGAAATCTGCTGAGGACCTCTTATGGCCTCAATGGGAACCTTAAGCATTGTTATAAAAGCTTTTTGGACAGATGAAAGGTAGGAGGAAAAAGAAAACAGGATCAGGTTTTAACTCATTATGATATCCATTGTTTTCAACTATTATATAGGAAGCGTTCGGGGTTCTCCTCTTAATCTTTGGAATGACTTATTGATTAATGTTTCAGCCCTATAGATTTTATATATTCATTTATGCATTTAGAGCATTTATGCCCTCCCCTTCAACCAAAGAGGGCCCTGCAGTTCCTTACAAATTGTTAATATGACAGCCTCTGCCCTCACACTTACAATCTAAAAAGACATAAAATGCAAGAAAAAGGGATGGCAGTCTAGGCCTGTCAGAGTTCTGGTGCCACAACAAGCTACAGATCCCAGGATTCCGCAGGATGGAGTCATGACCGTCAAAGCAGCATCAAACGGCATTAATTCTGCAGTGCAGCAGCAGCCCTAGTCCAGCAAATGCTAGCTGTTGGTCAATACCTCAGAGATCATGGCAGTGGTGACTGGTATGGAGGGAAGAGTTTCTCACCAGTTGTTGTGACTAAGGCACAATGTTGCCATGCCTGGCTTTTGTTCTCAGAGGTCACAGCAGTGGCAGTGGGAGTGAAGGGAGGGATCCCATATCATTCTGATTGCTTTCATAGTACTGTACTTCTCAAACCACCCCTTTGAGCTTTGTTGTGGGATTGCACTGAATTTACACACACACACACACACACACAATTGTTAGTTGAAACTACAATTTTTTCCCTGAAAACCAAAAAGTATAAAATAGTTTTTACATTTTATTTTGAAGCCAAAGTTGGTACGCTTTTTCTGACTCTGTACCCATAATTTCATCTGACTCTATAACTTTTACTCCAGTTTCATATCGCTGTTTCACAGGCTACACAAGGCCTAGGCACCACCACCACCACCACCACCATCATTATCATCATCATCATCATCATGATCAGGAAGAAGTAGGTGGAAAATAAGGGCCACTGCTAACAGAAGAAGGGTTGCAGTGTCAGTCCCTAAGATTTCAGTAGCAAAACCTGAGATCTAGGATCTACCCTTGAAATACTACAGGAGGCAGATCCTGGTGGTGTTACAGGGGGCAGTCCTTGGTGACATCCTTAAGCATGATGGTACACTAAGCACTGGCCACAGTTGCACAAGGTATGCCATTGAAACAGCGAAAGATTTCCTATACTGTACTTTGGCTCCAGTTGATAATCAAAATGGAAGCTGTAAGTAATCAGAAGAAGACTAAGGCTTGGAAAAGGCAGCCATGAAGGAACATAATATGATCTTCAAATATAAAAACATACCATTAAGTACTAAATTCTGAATCATCCAAGCCATAGTATTTTCAGTTTCTATGTAGGAGTGTGAAAATTAGACAGTGAAGAATGCTGATAGGAAGAGAATTGACTCAACAGAAATGTGGTGCTGGAGGAGGGTTTTACAGATACCATGGACCACTTAAAAGATAAAGGAATGGGCCTTAGAGTACTCTCTCTAAAAGTAAAACTGTGTAAACTGGTGTGGTCATACTTTGCAAATTTCATAAAGGGATGTGACCCATCAGAAAAGATGATGATGCTTGTTAAAGTGGAAGGGAGTAGGAAACGAGAGGAACCAAAGTATACAGTGGGTAGATTGATTCAATCAAGGAGGTCACATCTTTGCATGATTAGGGTGTTGATGACTTTTGATAACTGGGGACCTTGGAAGCCTCTCATTCAGATGTCAAAGTCAACTTGATAGCAATTAATTACAACAACAAATATTATTCAAATAGTAAAAAAGACCAAATGTACCCAACAAGGAAAATGCATGAGCACACAGTTTTCAAGGCCAGTGCCTTCTCACTGAGATTCTTCCCTCTCATTTGCTGAAGGGCCAGGTCCTGAGCCTGAGATCTGGAAACCCTTATGAGAAGTGACCAGAGGACCACTCCCACTTTTAATGATGAATTTTTCTGAGGATGATAATGATGATGATCTTGGACTGGAGGGAACACTCCAACCCATTTAAGGTGAAAACTGCAACTTCTGAAGACTTCAAGGAGCAGAGCAGAAAAAACACATTTTAGTAAATATATATTCAGTTGACCCTCCGCATTTGCAGCTTTGATTAATATGTTCTCTCTAGGAATCTCTAGGTCCTCCAGCATGACTGTGCCAGAGTTTTTTGTGGAGCTTTCGGGCTATGTGGCCATGTTCTAGAAATGTGAATTCTTCTTCATGAAAAAATAAGACATCCCCTGAAGATAAGACCTAGTTTAACTTTGGGAGCAAAAATTAATATAAGACACTGTCTTATTTTCGGGGAAACATGGTATGGACGGCGCCATTTTGGATGGCGCCGTCCACATGTGCAGTGTGCCGGGGACGTAAGGCGCATGTCACATCCACATGGACTGGTGCGCGCCTTATGCCTCCGTGCTGCAGGAGAGTGCCTATGGAGCCCTTTCTGCAGCGCAAGAAGGAGCTCCAAAATGGAGCTCCTATTTGGCTTCTGCATCCTTGGCGCGGCCTTCACATGGCCACGCCAAGGATTCTGAGGGGAAAGTGGCCACGGTGGTGGTCCCTTTCTCCCCTCAGGAGTGCTACGAATGGTGGGGTGCAGTGGGCCCCCAGGGTGCCCACTTCACCCACTTCAGGCCATGGAGAAGCGACAATTTGCTGCTTCTCCATGGCCTGGGGAAGAGGCGGATTGGGGCTGCAAGGGCTGCCGGTGAGGCAGCCCAGGTCCCAGTCCACTGCTTGCCTGGCTGCCTACGGACCACCCCTTTTAGGCGGTCTGTAAAGGCCCAGTGATTCCTTAAGAAAAGACTTCTCTAGGCATTTATAGGTCCTCTAGCATGATTCTATGGTCAACCTCTGGTGGATGTGGTTCATAGAGTTGCACTAGAGGACCTAGAAATTCTTAGAAAGTTGTTATCTCAGGTTAAATAAATAGTTTTTGCATTTTCCTCACTTTCACTGGAGTCCTGTGCCCCTAACCCCAGTAAATGTGGAGGACCCACTATATATTGTTTTCAGCCAGTTGTTCAGGGAGGTAGTGAGTGAGTGAGTGCCTGCAAATAAAGCCTGCAAGAACACAACATTTTGCCCCTCTGGTGTAGACATTACAGACCTAGATGAGAAAAGGGCTGTTATATACCTGTACCTCTTTTCGTTGGTGAAAAGTGGGAGAGTCTGAAAAGCAAGCCTAACCTTGATCTTTTTTACCCAGGCAGATTTCTTTCAGTCAGGCACCAAGCTTCAGATCACTTTGTTGGTCAGTGTGCACCTAGTTACCTTGCAGGTTCCTTGGAATCACAGGTCTCTTGGTATTTTGGTTTTTTTAAGGGCAGCTTTATGTGAGTCATCAGCTAAACAAGCTTTACTGAAAAGGAAGTCTGCAGATTCAAGATTAAATCGGCAAACTTTTATGATCCCTTCTAACTCACCACACCCAGGAATATCTGAAAAGTAATCTGTAAAGCTTTGCAATCAAAGCAATCAGGGCACCTGTATGACCACACAAAAAACTCTTGGATCTTTCATGGTTTCCTCATATTTCCTATGAAATATATTTTCTTAAGAGTGTCTCCCCTCTGTGACCCTTGATATCAAATTAATATCAAACAGGAAGGTTGTTGGCAATTAGCCAAAAGGGGGCTCCCCAATGCAGGAAACCAGCGATTCCCTATTTTGGTCATCTGTATGGCTCAGCATGGGAGAAGACCAAGGCACTTAGCTATGATAAATTCTCTCAAGATCAGAATTGGTATAGTCCCTTCACTAAGGGTGTGTGTGTGTAGTGAACTGGACTGGAAAACGTACATATGTAACAGACAATGAAAGTTTCCTTCTGGGAATGAAACTCTCTTTGTCTGAGAACATTCATACCGATTGTCTGGATGTTCTTGCATATTACACCCCATTCTTTTCCCCTGGGAAAGTCACTTAAACTCTTAGGGCCCATTTCTGGATATAAATATGAGTGCCTAGGCACTAGCAAATTGATCTAGTCTGAAACCGGACAGAACCTCTATTCAATATCAACTTGGCACCTCAGTAGCTGGCCACCCCATATTATGCAGGCAGTTAATGAGCCATTTTCAATCCAGTGGTCCCACAATTGGAACTATACTTCAGGATCAGTGGAGTATTACTTCTTAGCCACCCTGCAGCTCACTATTACCTACTACCTTTGCTTCATTAGGTCTTCTGTGTGAGTGTGAGAGTGAAAGAGTGTCATTGTGTGTGAACCCCCCTTTTAAATAAACTAAATTAATTTGGAAATTGCCTCTGGAGTTCTCTGGGTGTGGAAATTATTATTATACACAGGTCAAGATCCCAGCTTTGTGTTGCCAGAACTGTCTTGCGGCCTCCTATTGAGCTAATTGAATTTCCCCTTTGTGTACAATTTGTGGGTGTCCTACTGGGACCTCCTGCAATTTAGGTAACAGGAGCAAGCTACGACCTGAGCGTTAGAGCAGAGGCTTTTAACTTTTTGCCTTCCAGATATATTGGATTTCAGCTCCCCAGAATATCTTGCCACTAGCCATACAGGCTGGGGCTTCTGGGATGATGGTGGCTGGATCATCATAGGAGTGGACTATTAGCAAAACACTCTCCTGCCTTGATGAGACCTAGTATGAATGTATGAATAAATTTGGTACCAGAGGAAGAAATGGAAAGAAGAGGGATAGATTGCTACACCATAAAAAAGAACCATTTAACATGGCTCACCAAACTATTTATTCAAAATGAAAACATGTGAAATGAAACAACCCAGTTAGGTAAACCTTCCGTTGCATGTGTGTTGTGTGCCTTCAAGTTGTTTCCAACGTATGGCAACTCTAAGGTGACCCTATCATAGGGTTTTCTTGGCAAGATTTGTTCAGAGAAGGCTTGTCATTAAACTACCCTACGCAGGTGACTTACCCAAGGTCACCCTGGACTCTTTCAAACGGGGAGGAATTTCTCCCAACTCCGAATGGAGCCAATGCGGATTTATGTAAATTCGCTTGTTTAGCGAATTTACATGAACCCCTGCTCTGTTCGGAATTACTTCCCATTACCCGAAATTAACCCCCTCCTGCCCGAATTTGCATGCGAAGCTTTAATTCGCAATAAGGTAAAACCCATGATTGCATTCGAATTGGCTTCCCTCCTGCCCGAATTTGCATGTGAAGAGTTAATTTGCAATAACATAAAACCCATGATTGCATTCGAATTGACCTTAAATTATACTTCCAATTTAGCCTTGTATGAAAGAGTCCCCTGTGAGTTTCATGGCCAAATGTGAATTGAACCCTGGTCTTGCATAAGTTTTTTTTAAATAAAAAAACATTTTGAACCACTCTAAAACTTGCCTTTTTTTCACCAGCCTCCACTTTTCTTATGATTTCCATTTTGATGGCCAAACTTACAGATCTATGCCTTTTTTTCTACAGGCTGTAGGCAGTCCTATCTGCTTTCCCCTTCCCTGCTTTGCTGTTCACACATGCTCTGCAAGGGATTCTGGAGGCAGCTGACATTTATCTTTATCTTCCATATTGTAGAGTGCATCCACACTGTAGAAATAAATGCAGCCTGACACAACTTTAAGCGCTGTAGCTGCATCCTATGGAATCCTGGGATTTACAAGGTCTTGTGCCCTCTCTGCCAAAGCGTGCTGGTGGTGCCTCACACAACTACAAATCCCAGGATTCTGTAGGATGGACCTAGGGCAGTTAAAGTGGTGACAAACTGAGGGCCTGAACACACAGGCCAAAATAAAGCTGCTTTGGGTCACTTTGGAGGTATGCTATTTAAATGACACTCTCATCTTAAGAGGCCAGAAGCTGCGCCAAAGCTGCTCTCCAGTCCTTAGGACCGGAGTGTGGCTTTGGCGTGGCTTTCAGGCTCTTAGGAGGCATGCATCATTTAAACAGCATACTTCCAAAGTGACCCGAAGCAGCTTTATTTTGGCCTGTCTGTCCAGGACCTGTGTTATTTCAACATTGTTGATACACCTGTAGACAGTCACACACTATTACAATAGGATCAGTTAGAAAAGAATCTCATTCTTTCCCAACTCAAGCTTTACTTTACATTGTTTACTGCAACACACTGCTGCAACCAGATATCAAAAGTCTGTGTTTCTCCAGCCCTCCTTCAATATCCACCTCATGCCAATGCTACTACGTAAAGAAAAAATCCCTCCCTCCCAGATAGGTAGAGGTAGGCATAAAATAACTTTCTAAAAAGGAGTTTCTTTTATCAAGTACAATTGACTAAACAACACAAAATCCTCACCCATCCATACTGGCCAAAAATCAAGAGATAAATCTTTTCCCAGTGTGGAGAAGATCATGTTTTACCTTCCCACAATGTAAATAGGAAAAAGCTGTCAGGAAAAAGAAGAAGAAGAGGAGGTGACAACTTTAATCTAGCTCCATAAACATAACTAAATACACAGGGATTCAAATCTATTTCTTTTTTTAAATCAGTTTTCAGAGTTTATCCTCTCCTTGGATGGATGGGTGGGTGAATAAATATCAATTGTGCTTTCTCCCATATTTACATTTTTCAAATCTCAAGCAAATTATTTCTGCCCTGTCTATGAACCTTTCTGTGTAGGCCAAATAAAACAGCCTCCCTCTGTCCTCTTGACAAGGAGACCAGACAACACACAGCCAACCCCAGATCTGGTGTGAACAGATGGAACAACCTCTGGCCCATTCAGAACCAGACTAGGGTACACATCTCTTAAAATTCATTTTTAAAACTTAACATAGTTGACTCTTTTCAACCATGGGCTTGCCATCCATGGATTTGAGCATTTGTGGATGGTCCTGCCCCATTGTCTCCAATGTGATATGTGCACATGGGTGCACCACTGTTAAAATTAATGGGACTTGATGTCCTGTGGATTTTGGCATCCATGGCAGGATCCAGAATTGAACCCCTGTGGATAAGAAGGGCTGACTGTAGTTGCTCCAGAGCCCTCTGTTCTGACACCAGAGTGACTGTTTGAAAGGGTGTCCTGCTGAGCCACATGCCATCTGCCCCTGGCATCTGCCACTGTCACTAGTCACTCACTCAAATCAGAATGAGGTACCCAACTACGTGATCATGGCTGGGCACCTTGTTCTGACCTCAGAGTGAAATAACCCATGGCAGCAGACACACTGGGTGGCTCAGTGGACCATTTGTGTTGGAATGGAAGGTAAGAGTTGGGACAGCACCGGGGCCAGAATCCTATGGGCTGTCCCTGGCCAGTGCAGTCAAAATCCCTGAAGAGATCAATGGATTTTGGTAGTATCTTAGTGACAATGAATTGAACAAAAGCATCACCTTCCCAGTGGGTGGTGTCAGTGGCAGTGCCCAGCTGGGTAGCTGGAAACGATTCCTACTATGTCCCCATAGTAGCAACAATTCTCAGCATTGTCAGAGAATTTTTAAATGGCAGCTTTCAGTTGCCCAGTGTTTTTAAAAAGGGAGCAATAGCGCAGTACTCAGTGGTGTGTCCTGCTGGAATACTGAAGTCTTGGCACCTGATGGCACCAGATTTGGTTTGGGGAATTGCAAAGGGGTATAGCTATAGGGGAGGGGAAACTGGGGGACTAGCTTCCAATAAGAATTATGCCCCTCAAATGAAATTTCCATCAGTCACCAAAGTTCTAGCATTACAGAGAATGAGACATTGAACCTCGTTCACACCTATAACTCTTACGTTTGCTGGCTTCATATTCTTTTAATAACTTTGCCTTCCCCTTTTCTTTGGATGCCTAAATTGTATCTGTAAATGCTCACCTGATGTTTTAAGTTACTGTCATGGTAGAAATTTCGGGATTGAGGGAACATTTCATTAGAAGGGCAGAATTCTTTTTTGGGAGGGCAATGCCATCATGTTGCTACCCTACTCTCATATCTCCACCCTAGCTTACATTGCCAAAAATTGTTCAGTCCAAGTTGAGCAGTACAACATGGGAGGAAGGTTCCTGGTTCTATTCCCACCTTTTCCCTTATACAAATCCATAGAGTGATAGGATTGGAAATTATCCACATGGGTCATGTAGTCCAACTCCCCCATTTGTGCAAAAATAAAGAGTCAAAGCATCCCATAGGGTGACCATCCAACATCTTTAATAATCTTCTAATGAGGGTGAGTCTGTCATTTTCCAAGTTGACTTCTTGGATCCCACTGTTGGCTACCTCTTACTGCCAGTAAGTTCTTCCAAATGTTTAGTTGAGAATTCTCTTTCTTGTAATTTGAATACATTGGCTCAAATCCTACAAATAATCTTGCTGCATCCTCCATGTGGCAGCTCTTCCAGTATCTGAAGATGGCTATCATATCTCCTCTTGGGCTGCATCTACACTGTAGAATTAATGCCCTTTGACAACACTTTAACTCCATGGCTCAATGCTATGGAATTCTGGGATTTGAAGTTTTGTGAGCTATTTAGCCTTCTCTGTCAGAGAGTTCAGTTGCCACAGCAATCCATAAATCCCAGAATTCCATAGGATGGAGCCTTGATTGTTGAATCAGTGTCAAACTGCATTCATTCTGCAGACTGTGTAGTGTGGCAGCAGCCAGAGTTGGCTCTTGTATGAGTTGAACATACCCAGTTCCTTCAACTGTTCCTAACACAGCTTTTACTGTTTTGCTTGCTCTCATCTGGACTCATTGCAGCTTGGTTTCTTAAATTCTGGTGCCCAAAATTAAATATAATCCAGGTGAAGTCTTACTGTCTTTTGTTAACCTCTCTCCCATGCATTTTGAGTGCCATTTTGACACATGGGGACCTACACTTGGAGAAGGAATTTGCGATTTGGTATACAGGACAAGACCCAGCATCACCATGGACAGGAAAATGTTGAGACTGAGGTTCAAACTCCAACACAGCCACAGAGCTTCTAGTCATGAAGCTGACTGCTTTCAGAAATGACATAAGTGGTATTAGATAGGGTCAATTTGAATAAGGAATAAAGAAGGACTATGGTATAGTTATTTATTTAAAGAAGAGAGACTTCAAGAGGAGATCAGATAAGAGGGAAGGGTAAATTGTAATAGTCAGTAGAGGTAGTAAAATAGAGAGTCTTTGTAATAAATTTGTTGAATTAAAAATTTTGTGAGCATTAAGGTAATTTAAATTACAAAATTTAAAACAATAGATAAAATAAATCAAAGATATAAACATAAAAGATAAAATATAAAGATTAAATTTTTGTTATTACAGAATAGAATTCAAACCCAAGATAAAAAAAACCTGAATATTAGAAGGAACGAAAAAAGTGAAAAATAAAACAATTTTAGAAGAAATAACCCCAAAAATGGCCTCAGGGACTAGAAGCCATTCCGCGAAGGTACAATCCCAACTACAATTCTCAAGAAGACCATCTCTTGAGCAGCAAAAAATTGATCCCAATCACCCTTTACTTGAAGAAATTAGGAAACTTAGAATGGAAATACGCCAAGAGATGAAAGACTTTAAGATCGAGATTAGACAGGAGATAAGATCCGAACTGAAAGAAATAAACCAGACGATAGAGAAGCTGACAATGGAGATGACTTATGCAAATCAAAGAATAGATACATTGGAGCAAAAGACTGGAAGAGTGGAGGAGGAACTACAATATATTCGTGATCAAAAAGAAAAAGAAATGGATGAAAGAGCCATTTAGGAACAGAAATTAAGAGAGAGATGCATTAAAATTAGGGGTCTTCCTGAGATGAAAGGGGAAAACTTAATGGAAATATTTGTTCCTAAACTTGCAAAAAAAAAAAGAAAAAAAAAGAAATGATCAATTTCACAGAGATAGTGGGGCTTTCTAGACTGCCCAAAAGGGGCGGTCTGTACTCGCCCCTTTAAGCAGCAGGATGATGCTGAGGCTGCTGCACGGGCAGCCCGAGGCCTGGTCCTGCCGCTTTTGGAGGCCACGGGGAAGCAGCAAACTGCCGGTTCCCCACGGCCTCCAAGTGGGGTGCAGCAGGCGCTCTAGGCGCCCGCTACACCCCGCTTCCCTCGACGGGGCTGAAGGGAGAAAGGGGCCGCCGCTGCAGCCTCTTTCTCCCTGGGTCTTTGCCGTGGCCATTTAAAGGCCGCGGCAAAGACCCGATGCAAAAAAGCTCTGTTTTGGAGCTCTTTTTTTGAACCGCGGGAAGGGCGCGATTGGCACCCTCCCGCGGTGCTAGAGCGTCGTTATGTGCGCAGCGAATCTAAACGCTGCGCACATGATGATGCTCTTCCGGTGCGTCCGTATGGACGCCACCATCGTTAAATGGCGGCGTCCATGCGCTTTAGGCCTAGGGAGGGTGTAGATGCTATGCCCTCCCTAACCCTAAAGGTGGGCTTTTTAGCCCTTAAAGCACTTCTTTTTGCCTGTCTAGATTGGGCCAGTGTGAAAAATAAAATGGTGGAGGGAAATCATTCATGGAAGAAAGGAGGGATTTACTCATTTGTTGTTGTTGTTGTTAGCTGCCCTAGAGTTGATTTTGACTCATGGCAACCCTGTGGATGAGACAGTACTCCAATATTCCCTATCATCTGCCTCTCAGCTTAGGTCCTGCAAGTTCAGGCCTGTAGTCTATTTGATTGAGTCTATTCATCTGGCATGCGGTCTTCCCTTCTTCTCACCACTTCCACCTTTCCTAGCATTATTCTCTTTTCTGAAGATTCATTTTTCCTCATCATGTGGCTAAAATACGACAGCCGCAATTTAGTCATTTTGGCTTCCAGGGAGAGTTCAGGCTTGATATGTTCAAGGACCCATTTGTTTGTCTTCTTGGCCATCCATGGTATTCTCAAGTACTTTTCTCCAGCACCACATCTCATCTGCTTTCTTCACTGTCCATCTCGCACATCCATACATGGTGATGGGGAATACTAAAGCTTGGACATCTTAGTGTTCAGAGTTATTTCCTTACATTTTATGATCTTGTCCAGTTCTGTCACAGTTTTTCTTCCTAATCCTAGACTTCTTCAAACTTCTTGGCTGCAATCTCCATTCCAGTCAATATTTGAACTTATATACTCCTAATTAATGAATAATCAGCCCTTTCTAGGAAATGCTGTGAAAGAGGAGCCTCATCTGTGAAAAGATCTTGGATGCCATACTGACAGCACTATGACCTTTCTATAAAGACAACCTCTTATGCAACCTGTTACTACTTTATCCATGCCTGAAATGTCAAGTTTGACTTAGTAAGATTGAGATGGATGAAATGGGCATTATCAAAATAGATAATGTGTTTTGTATTCTGAAAGACTCTGTTGTCTTTGCCTTTGTTGTAATATGGAAAGGCACACTGGTTGCATCACCAATGACGCGAATATGTGCATCATATGATTGACATTAAAAAAAAACCCCAAACCAGGATGGATCGATCACAGTCCATACTGAGCATGCATTCTGTAGCAGGGCAAATCTAGTGGGAACGACAATCATGTCAAATAAAACGTGAATACATGGATTAAGGAAATAATTCACTTCCATAGTGGGAACTGCACATCAGCCTGAATCGAATCAGCGACCTGGTGTCGATGCAAATTGCAAACCAGTTTGAATGCAAGTGGGAATGAGCCCTGTATTTGTGTTGTCCAGAGATAGCACCAATAAATATTGTCACAATGCTGTATTCAAAGATACAACAAGGCCCAAATCAGAGGTCTACAGATACCTAGCGATTAACAAAACAAAAAGACTCACCAGTATTTTTTCAGCGTATGATAAATAAGCTATAAAGCGTGGCATATTGGGGTGGGAGCAATGAACTAAAATGCTGGAGAGCAGAGTTCGAATCCTTGCTGGAGACCAGAGTTCGAATCCTTGCTCAGCCATGGAAACCCACTGGGTGACCCTGGGCAAGTCACACTCTCTCCACCTCAGAGGAAAGCATATGCAAACCTCACTCTGAAAAAAAAATTGCCAAAAAACCTTTGTGACATGTTTCCCTTAGTGTCACCTTGCATCGGAAACAACTTAAAGGCACACAACAACAACAACAGCAACAGATAAGCAAGAAACATAGTTAAATCATAGCCTCCAACTTTTCACAGATGAAATCTAGGATGTGTAACATCAAGCAACATCAGAGTATGGCCAAAATGGGAAATGTTATTAGTGATCAAGAATACACCAGTTAGGAGAGGCTGCAGCAGCGTGTTTTTGCCTGAACCGTTTGGGAAGAGTGCAAAAAACATGAGTACAAAAAACATGACCCTCTTCTCCCCCTTGTTGAGTTAACTGAGTGCGAACTACTTTTGTACTTTAAATTCAGACTGAGGCAGTTGTTGTAAATAAGCAGAAGTGCACAGTTCAAGCAATCTCCGATGCCTTTGATACCGGCAACCCCGGAGCTTCGGCTTTATCAGGAATCCTCCTCCCAGTTGTTGATGAAAACAGACTGGAGCCAAAACTCTCTCCTCAGAGGTTTTTATTCTTAAGTTGCTGTATTTACAAATATACACATGCTCGTCTGACAAATCTCTCCAACCATCCATTACAGAACAATTACCCAACAATCCTCACTGAGGTGTGCAAGCTGTTTTTAGACTTGTGCCATGTGGTCACAAACCCAACCTTATCTGGTGATTCTTCTTCCATTTGTTGCCTGCATTTGTTGTCCCCTCAGTCAGGAAGACACAGTTGTTTTCATTGAGCAGTGTCTTGTTTTCCAGCCTTCAGCTGCAAAACAATTCTAGCCATAATTCCTGTTTTTCTTTTTGTTCATATCTGTACATTTCATACTCAGGCCTCAAACTGAAATAAGATCAGAACAAAGGAGGGGAGTGGGAGGAGGAGACAGTTTATGTTCTAGTTTAACATTTTAAAAGCTGCTGCAAAAGTGGGATGACAGAGGATTAATGGGGACTCTCTCTTCCAAATAGGGAACCCTGGATGGTATGGTTAAATCCAAAGCCTAGGTGATGGCAGGAATAAGATACTTTGACTTTTCAAGAGGTCTTGACCTAAATCAGGGATGGGATGTGTGACCTTCTAAATGGTATTTAACTACAACTCCCAGCAGCCCTCATCATCATATCCAATGATGAAGAATACTGGAAACTGCACAAGGTCTGGAGGGCCACACAGTTTCCATCTCTGGTCTCTATCCAATTACCATTTAATCAAGAGCAGGTCCATTTAATACATTACTAATTAATAAATTATAAATAAATAAATAAATAAATAAGTGAACACTTGTGTGAATCCCATTGCTTGAATGGATCTACTCTACTTGGGACTAGCAGATAAATGTATATTTTTTACTTCTTAAAAAAATCATATGATAAACTGGGATTTTGGTCATTTGAGTGAAAAGAAATATAAACTGCTGGTTATTGACTTCCAGGTCAGGGGGGCATTAAATCCACACCAGGTTTTTGTCTAAACTTATTGGCATTATCCAAAGTAGGGCACCTTGAATTGCTCCTTTAAAGTTCAAACACCTGAATTTGATGCTTCAGTGGTGCAAGAATTACTAGCTGCCATGGAGAAAGATTATACAAAATGGCTTGTAAATTATTTGGAGTTTATCGGGGGAAAATTCTTCCTCCAAGGCTTCTGATTTCACTGAAGAGAAGGATATCAGCTCGGTACATCAAATAAAAAGCAGTGCTTTTATAGTACAAGGAAGCAGGAAGAGAAGTAGCAAATATTAAGTGAGGATTTTAGGATACAGTATAAGTAAAAAATCAATAAGTAGGATTTAGGGTAATCAGGAAATTGCTTGAGGCATCTACACAAGTGCTAGAGGAAGCAAAGCTAAGAATCCACTTTTGTACATTTGCCAACCTTTTGAATATTTTTTTCACATGAAAAGAAAAGCAATTATGTGGTTTGAGAGGACACAGAAGCTACAACCTCTTGCCTTGAGAGAAGTTTGCTTTGTTAGTGCTACTGAGAGGCCACACATCTGATCCTTGTTGCAAAAGGACATTTACTCCAATCAACCAGAACTAGGTTGCCAACTGTCAGCCAGATTTCATTTTCAGCCACCCCTAAACTGTGGAATAACCTGCCAGAAGAGATTCGACTTTTGAACAGGCTGCCTGAATTTAAAACAGCATTGAAGACCAGTCTCTTCCAGCAAGACCTATCCAGATGATTTTTAAATGATGAAAATTAAATGATGAATTTTAAATGTGGATTGTTTTAGAATGTGTTATGTCTTATTTGTCCTTTTAAACTGTTGCATGTTTTTATTAATGTGTTTTAATTGAAGTTGTGCATTGTTTATTTGCTGTTGTTCCCTTCCTCGGTCCATGGGGAGAGGTAGGTAAGAAATAAATAAATATTATATTTTTGTGAAGTTGAAGGCTTTCATAGCCGGCATCCATAGTTTTTTGTGCTTTTCGAGCTATGAGGCCATGTTCTAGAAGAGTTTTTTCCTGACATTTCACCTGCAGCTGTGGCTGGCATCTTCAGATGGCAAAATGATGAAACATCAGGAAAAAACTCTTCTAGAACACGGCCTCATAGCCAGAAAACTCCACAAAAAACTATTATATTATGGTTGTTGTTGTTGTTAAAAGGCTTCTTGCTGCAGCATTAGACACCATCCCAGAATTCTTGTTTTAAGATTTCCAATTACTGGTAGATGCAGAGGCTTGGAGCCCATTTTCACTACACAACTATAGCACTATAATTCCACGTTAACTTCCATGGCTGCATCCTATGAAATATTGAGGTTTGTAGTTTGGAGAAGAACCAGACCTCTCCCTGGGATGCATCCCCATGAGATCCCCTACTATGCACACTGTGTTTTGAGGGTTCTAATTCAATGGAATTCAAGTGATTATTTATTCCTCCATGATATTCAAGATGGCATATGTGCTTCTTGCCCTTTCAGTTTTATCCTCACAGTAAAACTGTGGAATAGGCTATGGATTCAACAATCCACAACTTGAAAATATATTTTTTAAAAATACAAAACCTGAGGCTTTGCCATTTTATACAAGGGGTTCCATTTCACCATGCCATTGTATTTAATAGGACTTAAGCAGCCAGGCGTTTTGATATCTATGGAGGGTCTTGGAAACAAACTCTAGCAGATACCAAGGGCCCACTGTATTCATGCCGCCTTCTCTATTAATACAGTTAAAGTGGTATCAGAATGCTTTATTTCTGTAGTGTGGCAGCAGCCTATGAGTCCTTTGGCTACCTGCTATCTTGATTATTTAATCTCTGTGCAGTAGCTAGATGAGTTATCCCGTCTATTGACTGTCTGCTAGGGGTTATCTTGGATCATTTCATTTTCAGTTCACCGGGTGAGACTGGAACATTAATGCTTGCCTGTTATCTTTATTTGCATTCCGGTAAGCATTCTTTCCCAGCCTTAAGCTGTAGCTGCTGCTCGTGATGCAGGTACACATTGTCACAGATCTAACATCCTGCTTTTTATATGTTACCCATAAATGCTATAAAATTACATTTCCAGGTCACAAAGGTGACAACTGAATAATTTGGGCTGTAACACTCCCTCATTAATAATATTCATTCATTCATTTTAACTTTTGCCATCTTGGCCACACACTCTGACGTTGCTTGGCCACACGTGTCCTGATTTTTATCTGTGACTCATATACCCTAGAGGTTTGTAGGGCCATAATTCACGTTGTTTTAAAGAGGGAACAGCCTTTTTCAAATTTGGCTCAATACCTTGGGTACCTCCTTAAATTTGGACCAAAACCGCCCCACTGACAAGGATGGAGTCCTTTCACACATGTTGTTTATAGTGCCATTATGCCACTTTAACCTCCATGGTTTCTTCCTATGGAATCCTGGGCTTGGCAATTTAGGGAGTGTACTTGGAATTCCCATCCAGAGAGCTCTAATACCTCACCAAACTACAAATCCCAGGTGTCCATAGCTTGGGACCATGGCAGTTAAAGTGGGATGACTGTGTAGTGGAAACAGGGCCCAGATGACACAGTGTGATCTCTGTTGTGTCAGCTCCAAGAAGGTATGTGGGGAAATGTATCCCTCCCCTATGATGTATTCATTTCTTGATTTTGCTCTGTAGGACCACAAAAGAAAGGAAGAACCAAAGACAGCAATGGATTTGAGTTATACGGAGCTCATTGTGAAGAAGGACAGGGAAAAAAAAATCCACCTCTGCCCACTGAAGGCCCATCCAAAGGTGGGAAAAGGGGATGTAAATGGAGAAAGAGCACTCTTTCCCTCTTCTCTTTGCTCACATGGCCCTCAAGGCATCATATCTTAAAATCAAGCCAGATACCCTGACTACAGAGCAATGGCATAACTAGGGTTGGCGTCATCCAGTGTGGCAACTCATGGTGTCACCCCCTGCGTTGAGCTCTTCCTGAGTCACACCATAAAGAATCCTTAGTCATGTTTTTGTACTCATGTTCCTCATGAATCATAATTCCTGTATACTACTGAATGTAACGGTAAGAGTTGTTACATAAACAACTAGCAAAATTAAAAATATACCTTTAAATTACCATATCATATGCACAGCCTAAATGTGTTTGCATAACATAGACATAGTTTCATGTGGTTGAAAAGAAAATTTGGTAAAATGTGATGTTTCTAAAGATTTTAAAAAAATTAAATTTAAAATCTATGGCTTCTCCTATATCCTCTCAATAAGCCTCAGCCCACTCACACTATCTCTTTAGCATTTTCAAGGGACACAGGTGAACACCACAGCCTGTCCCTGCCCAAAGGCAGGTGTTTGGAGAGCAGTGGTGTCACCCCACTTTAGTTTGTCATCTGGTGTAGTCCGCACCCCTGCACCCCCTAATGTCACCACTGCCACAGAGGGCTCTGTATCTGCTTTTTCACACTAGGGGGCAAACAGGATTGAAACGAGAGTTAAACGAGAGTTAAACAGGAAATGCCTTATGTTCATCATAGGACATTTCCTGTTTAACTCTTGTTTAAATCCTGTTTGCCCCCTAGTGTGATAAAGCAATATGCAAAGGGGGCTATTTCTCTAATCCATTCTTGCCAACCGACACATTGGTGACTTCCCCCTTTCCCACCTTTGGATGGGCCTTCAGTGGGCAGAGGTGGATTTTTTTTCCCCTATCCTTCTTCACAATGAGCTCCGTATAACTCAAATCCATTGCTGTCTTTGGTTCTTCCTTTCTTTTGTGGTCCTACAGAGCAAAATCAAGAAATGAATACATCATAGGGGAGGGATACATTTCAAGAATAAAATTCAAGAAAGACTCCTGTTAGAATGGTTTTAAAATGTTATGCTAAATTACTGTTCTCCCAGAAAATATATCCAGGGATAGCTGTGTTGGCTGTACAGCAAAGTACAGCATCATCCAAAATCCACAAAAAAGAGGGATACCTTTATGGGACCAACTAAAATGCACATTATACATGTTGCAAGCTTTTGAAGATCCACGGGCTTCTTCATCAAGTGTTAAAATTGAGAAATGTAAGGTACTGCACTTAGGGAGGAAGTGTAAGGTAGGGAGTATGTAAGGAAATGTAAGGTACTACACTTAGGGAGTCTAGATCAAGGGAAGTAATAGTGCCACTCTATTCTGCTTTGTCAGGCCCCACCTGGAATACTGTGTCCAGTTCTGGGCACCACAATTCAAAAAGGATGTGGAGAAACTGGAGCGGGTCCAAAGGAGGGCAACTAAGATGGTGAAGGGTCTGAAAACCATGCCCTATGAGGAAAGACAACGGCCCTTATCAGACAAGGGTTTTTGCAGCCCCAATCCAGAGTCACTCCGCATCAATCCAAGTGAATTCACATGAATGCATATTGAATTATTACATGTGAATGCTGTTACTATGAAGCCATTCCAAAGCCAATCCAAAGTCACCAAATTCACAGAAATCAGTTCCAAAGTCACTTCAGATTCAATCCAAATTGATCTGGTATGATAACGTCCTTAGGGAGCTAGGGATGTTTAGCCTGGAGAAGAGAAGGTTAAGAGGTGAAATGATATAGCCCTGTTCAAATACTTAAAAGCATGCCATATTGAGGAGGGAGCAAGCTTGTTTTCTGCTGCTCCAGAGACTAGGATGCAGAACAATGGATACAAATTGCAGGAAAAGAGATTCCACCTCAACAGTAGGAGGAACTTCCTGACAGTAAGGGCTGTTCGACAGTGGAACACACTCCCTCGGAGTGTAGTGAAGTCTCCTTCCTTGGAGGTCTTTAAGCAGAGGCTGGATGGCCATCTGTTGGGGAAGCTTTGATTGAGAGTTCTGGGAATGATGATTAGGAGTTTTTATCTGTTCTATATTTTTTATCATTTTAAACTATGTCATATTGTATTTTGCTGATAAGCTTTTAATCAATATTATTACGTTGTTTTATTTGTGGTTTTATTTGTGATTTTTGTGCCTTGACCCTTTTATTTTGTCTCTGTATATACTGTACATACCGCTCCTATTGATTGGACCAGTTTTGTATTGTGTATTGTGTATTGTGACGGCTTTTAGCTTTTAACAATAAACGTACTTTGGATTGAGAGTTCCTGCATGGCAGAATGGGGTTGGACTGGATGGCCCTTGGGTCTCTTCCAACTCTATGATTCTATGATTCAATGAATTTTTTAAAATACCTTAGTAGAAGGTAGAAACTTCAAATAGTAAAGTCCAAGTCCATTGGTTCTCTCTTTAGGATTCCCCCCGTGATGGCTAAAATGCAGTATCTTCACACCCAAAGAACACAGAATCATAGAATCATAGAGTTGGAATAGATCACAGGGGCCATCAAGTTCAACCGCCAACATATCCAGGGGCAGCTGTGTTGGCCACATAGCAAAACAGAGTACCACATATCTCCCTACACCAGACCTAGGAGGGTCAGACTCCCTTCACCTCATGTCTAGGACCATTGGAGTGGCAATGCAATGGAATCTGTAGTGCTACATCATTCCCACTCCTCTTTTAAGGACCATAGGGACCAATTCTGCCATATTTGGGGGCCCATGGGGCCTATGATTTAAACCCAAGGATCTTCACCTTCAAATTGGCTTTGAAAAAAAGACCCATATCCCCTTCAAAATTGTCCTAGGAGTGCCCCACAACAGAAGGCACAGAGGCCAGTTTTGGTCCCATGGACTCATAGCAGGCCATATTGCTCCAAGAGTGGCTGGCCATCCCAATGGATAGTGGCTTCTGGTTGCAACTTCTGGGTTTTCCTTTGGTGGGGAAGGGTTGGAAGGTGGCTTTAGGGGATATTTAAAGTAAGCCTCAGTCCCTGGAGGCTTCCAAGAGTGGCAATCAACTGCATTTGAACAATTTTAAATGAAAAACGCCCACATGGAACATTTTCAGGGAACGATGTACAGGCAAGCTTGGAATCAATGGGAAGTGAGTTTAGGCAAGCCAGCGGCAGGGGAAGGAAAAGACTCCTATGGATTCTTGAAGTTTAATATCTCTCCCAGCCCTAGAAATGGAAGAGGGCTTTCCCCAGGGAATTATTTTAACCCGTTCCCTTCTGTACTGTGATACTGAACAAACATATCCACCCACTCAGTCCCATTCCCATCCCTCAAGTCCTATTAGCTATAAGCAAGGAGAGATTCCATGTCATTTTCTATTTTTGGTGACCCTAAGGCAATCCTATCAGCTGGTTTAATGTTGGAATATGACTCTGGAGACCAAGGTTCGAATCCAGCTTGGCCATGAAACCCACTGGGTGATCTTGGGCAAGTCACATCCTCTCAGCCTTAGGGGAAGGCAATGGCAAACCTCCTCTGAATAAACCTTTCCAAGAAAACCCCATGACAGATTCCCTAAGAGGGCTTTATCACACAGAGGCAAATTGGAGGCAAATTGGTTAAATCCCATGCAGAAACGGGATTTTAAAATCTGAAAAACACCCGCTTTAGTGGGTTGTTTTCCAGATGCATTAGCGTCAATAAGAAATAATGTGACATTAATCCGAACGCAAAGTGGAAAAAACACATTCCTTTTTACTTTCAGGAAGTTCCTGAAAGTAAAAAGGAGTGGATTTTGTTGACTTTGCGTTCAGATTAATGTCGCGTTATTTCTCATTGACGCAAACGTCATCTGAAAAACTACCCGCTTTTGCGGGTTATTTCTAATTTCTGTTGGGTTAACCCTAAACGTTGTGTGAAAAACAACCGCTTTTGAGGGTTTTTTCCCCCACTTTAAATCAAGCTTCTGCACGGAATCTGTCCCGTGTGATAAACTAGTCAGGAACGACTTGAAGACAACAACAACAACAACAACACACACAGGGAGAGTCTATATTGGAGATGCCATGAACCTTCAGAACCACTGGAGGGTGCTGCCCCTCTTTTTAGCAATACTTTCTCTTCCCTTTTTCAAAAATGGTGATAAGCGACAGATACAGTCTATTTCATCCGCAGGTGTAAACCACAGCTTGCT
Source organism: Urosaurus nigricauda (assembly GCA_034509955.1). Classification (NCBI taxonomy): domain Eukaryota; kingdom Metazoa; phylum Chordata; class Lepidosauria; order Squamata; family Phrynosomatidae; genus Urosaurus; species Urosaurus nigricauda. Next base: position 315,434,329 of record JAOEGL010000002.1, on the reverse strand, counting down.
GACATAAAAAGCCAGAGTCTGGCAAAGCTAGAAGCTTCATGCTTAGCAGAAGCAAGGGTTTCTCGATGAAGATATACGGTAGCCCTGATCCCCTGAATTCCCATCAACAAGGCCATCCTGTAGAAAAGGACCTTCATGCCTGTCCTTGATAAAAACTGTGTGTGTGTGTGTGTGTGTGTGTGTGCTTTTAAATAACTTTCAGTTCAATTTTAATTTAATATTAAAATTTGTTGAATTGTGGTATACGATTACAACTATTATATGATATATTAGCCGTTGTTGTGTATCTTCAAGTCGTTTCTGACTTATTGTGACTTAAGGCGAACCTATTATGGGTTTTTCTTGGCAAGATTTGTTCAGAGGCGGTTTGCCTTTGCCTTCCTCTGAAGGTGAGAGAGTGTGACTTGCCCAAGGTCACCCAGTGGGTTTACAGGGCTGAATCAGGATTCGAACCTTGGTCTCCAGAGTCTTAGTCCAATGTTGAAACCACTACACCACACTGGCCCTCTAATGTTATTAAAGTACATTTATTACCTCTAGTATATTATTATTACTAACCCCACCCTTCAATATTCCTTTTCTGTTTCTGTTGATGGCACTTCTATCCATCCGGTTCAGCAAGCCCGCAGTCTTGGTTTCATCTTTGATTCCTCTCTGTCGTTTATCCCCCAGATTCAGGCCACCGCCAAGACCTGTAGATTCTCTCTTTACAACATTGCTAAAATCCGTCCATTCCTCTCAGCCTCCACTGCCAAGACTCTGGTCCATGCCCTAGTGGTATCACGACTAGATTACTGTAACCTCCTTCTGACAGGGCTTCCTCTCTCTCATCTCCATCCTTTAATCTCTGTCCAGAACTCAGCTGCACGTATTATCACATCTGCTCGCCGCTTTGACCATGTTTCTCCCCTCTTGTCCTCCCTTCACTGGCTCCCCTTCCCCTTCCGCATCCAGTACAAGCTTTTGTTACTGATTTTCAAAGCCCTCCATGGACTGGCCCCTCCTTACTTGTCTGACCTTCTTTCTCCTCACACTCCTTCTTGTACCCTCCGTTCTGGTAGTCAGGGTCTCCTGTCCCAGCCAAGGATTTCCACTGCCCTGTCCCGGATTCGTCCCTTCTCACTTGCTGCCCCTCATTCCTGGAACCTTCTTCCCCCACATGCACGCCTCATCACTTCATTAGCCAGGTTCAAAACTGAGTTAAAGACTATATTGTTTAGAGAAGCTTTCCCAGATGTGTGACTTTGTCTGGCCCGTTTTAACTGTGCATTATGAAGCCGAGCCCTCCCTCTAGTCCATCTGCATTGGTCCAGGCCTCAGAGGGAGAGAAGAATCACCGGACCTGATACCCTTCCCCATCACCTTTCCCTTCTCCTCTTGTGTCGTGTCTTTTAGATTGTAAGCCTGAGGGCAGGGAACCGTCTAATTATAAGTTTATATGTACAGCACTGTGTAAACCTACAGCGCTATATAAATAAAGGTTAATAATAATAATAATATTGGATTACTATTATTTACTATTTAAAGTACCTTATGGAACTACAGATCCCAGGATTCCGCAGGATGGAATAATGACAGTGAAGGTCATATCAAAGTGAGGGATAGAGCTCAGAAAATGTCCTTTGTTGGACTATAACTTCCAGAATCTCTCAACTAACGTAGCTCTTTCCTCAAATTGTCCTCCAGCTACTGATATTCAGGGGAATATTCTCTCATGTATAAGACAGCTGGTGGCTCCAATGTCAGTAGCTTGGTGCATCGGCATTGGTTTTAAGCCCGTGTTTTAAAAGCGCTGTCCATGGTTCTGACCCCTGTCCCTTAAATAGATTTAGCACCTCGGATAGCTCCTTTGACATTCGGATTAAACCGCAAAGCAGGCTTAACTGCTCCTCTGACACAAAAATCATTGTGAATTTACTCAACCTTTATTTACTCCTAAAACCTATGAGCAGTTGTAATTCCATATACTTCAATAAAAGCCAAATGGCAGAATAACTTTAAAATTTGGTGCCAAATACCAAATAGGAATGATAAAACAAAAAATTGTCAAAAATATATACAAGTAACAATTTTTTGACATTGTTTTAACAAACCAGCATGATCAAATTCTCTACTTTTAAAACACTTTTGATATCTAGCGCTTACCTTAATAGCAGCCAAAGCAAATTCTGCTACCATCACAACAATATATACATCATGAAGTCAAAGAGCTTCATGGCCAGCATCCATAGTTTTTTGTGGGTTTTTCGGGCTATGTGGCCATGTTCTGGAAGAGTTTACTCCTGACATTTCACCACTGATGCTGGCAAAACGTCAGGCACAAACTCTTCCAAAACATGGCCACATAGCCCCCCCCTCAAAAAAAACTCCACAAAAAACTACAATATATACATCGGTGCTCACTAATAGTACACCAATTTGTTCAAGCGGTGAACGATTTGCAAGGGAATGGAGAATATAACCTTTGTCTTGGTGATATGTATAGAGAGCATTTCAGGAGACAATGTTGTAAGTCCTCCACTTCCCCAGATTTACAAATCCAAATCCTTTGGGTTACTGGGATTTTATTATATCTTCCTTTCAGGTAAGTATTCAGCATACACTGAAATTGTACTGCTGTATACACTATTCTAAAATGGGCCAATGTAAGATCAAGAAAATAATGCTCCATTCCAAAGGATGTTTTGAAGAATGGGTACCATATGGAAGATGCTGTATGGGAGAGCATGGATAGATCCCTCCAATTGGAGGCAAGATAATTTTTTCCTTAACCAATTGCTTAATTCTGTTTGAAGAATAGATTTGTCAAGCTTCTGCTTTAATCCCCTAAGAAAACAGTATTGATCTTACAGACTGCCACAGATCATTTAGTTGGAGATTGTAGTTGCTCTAGAAAACATTGTCTGGGGAGACAAGAATCACTAATTTTAACTAACTTTATCCAGTATAGGGCTAGGGCCATATGAACACCAGTTTGCCGAGAGACTAAAAAAATAATTGGGTTATACTTCCTGACCTCAATATTTTGGGGGGATATTACAGTATAGTCTCTGTATCCATGGGGATACATTTCTGGACTTATTGTGGAAAAATGACATCGCAGATAATAGCAAACTTTATTGAAATAAATGACTTCTGGAGGAAATGGACCATAGGGTTGTGCCGGAGGACCTAGAGATTCCTAGAAAGAACACCTCTTGGGGCATTTTTAGATATTCAAAGTACAACTCTATGGTCAACTTTCACTGGAAAGATACCATAGAATTGCATTGGAGGACCTAAAAAATGTCTAGAGGGAACTTGTTTTTTTCCAGATGTGGGTAAATAAAACCGAAGGAACCAGTTCCTTTCACCCTACCCATAGGGTCTGGAATGACACGAGAGCTTGTTCTTATTTTCCAAATAAGGGTTAATTATGTATGTTTAATTTTTTTTACTTTGTAGTGTTTTAATCAGGTTATTTTAATTGTCTTTTTAAAAAATTGTTTTCATATATTTTTATATTGTGAGCCGCCTTGGGTCCCTTTTGGGAGAAAGACGGCATAGAAATAAAATAAATAAACAAATAAAACTAAATACAGGTAATGAAACTTGTTACATAAAAAGTGACTGATGAGTGTGCAACAGAGAGATTCTTGTCCGCATTGAGGTAATCAGTGGTTCTGAATTTCATAAACAGCATCTCTACGCATACAGGAGGCTCTCTAGTTCACACACTTGTTACATTTCACATGAGCAAAGTAATATAGACTGGGCAAAGTCAGCAAGCTCCTATCTGTGTGGGTTGAGTTAACCTCCTGTTTAGAATGCTTGAATAAGGCTTAGGTCTCTGGGGTAACGTGGAAGATGCAAAATGGTGGCTACCAGCTTGGTTGCTTTCATTGCCAACTGCTTGTTGGACTTTATCACATGGGGAAAATCAGGGCTTTGAACAGTGATTATCCCATGAAAACGGTACGACTGCAAATATGACTTTCACATACATCATGATTGAAGAGACATTATCCCAGGAATAAGCAGACAATAAACAGCAACTAATCATTTCTCCTTGATTGGTTTGTTGCTGTTTACTTCCTCTTAATTCCCAGGATAATGTGTGCAAATCACGCGATTTTCATGGGATAATCACTGTTTAAAGCCCCGATTTTCCCTGTGAGATAGTCGTTGTTGTTGTTGGTGGTGGTGTGTGCCTTCAGGTCATTTCTGACTTACGTGGTGATCCTATCGAGGGGTTTTCTTGACGAGATTTGTTCAGAGTGGTTTTTGCGTTTCCCTTCTTCTGAGGCTGAGTAAGCGTGACTTGACTAAGGTCACCCAGTAGCAGTGGCACCTCTGAGGTTGGTGTCACCCGGTGCAGTGGGGGAACTGCCTTGCCTTGCCTTCACTGCCTGCCTGCGTGCCCCCCACCCAGGCTGCTGCTCAGACAGCTGCCCCCCACAAGGCCTTCAGGGTTCGGTGCAGCTGGTAGGCAAATTGGAAAGTGCCCATTCTTGCTTGCCCAGTAGCCATGCCAGTCCCTCCAGGTGTACCGCGCCACTAGCTGACACCCTCCTATGGGGTGTCACCCAGTGCGATCCGCAACCCCCTGCACCCTTCCAGTAATTTTGATATCGCAAGATTTGAGATTTTTTTTCTTAATATTAAATTGTTAATACTCATGGAAACTTTAACTGAGACCAGAAGATTCTTTGTCTAACAAAGAGGTATCAAGTATTAGAAACAGAATCCTCCATATATTCTACGTCTGAGAGAGAAAGCTGGTTGAGATATTTGTGTCTATGTATGAGGCATTGCTTTCTGCCTTCTTGCCATACCTTGTTTGGTATTTCATATATATAATGTATATTGGACTCTAAATATAGGAATGAAGTACAATGTTTCTACCTATGGATATAAAAGAAGTTAGGAGGCTGTTCTTTCTTTGCTGGGCTAAGTTGAATAACATACTCTAGCCTAGTCTTGTTGCTTTGCAAATCGAGAATACAAACTTGTTCTTGTTTTAATCCTCTAACTCTTGTTTGGACATTGATGGACATTGGTTATTTTCTGAACAAGAGGGAATATTTGCCTTTTTCTAGGTGGTAACAATGCCACTGCCCAGTAGGTTTCCATGGCTGAGCAGATATTCAAACCTTGCTCTCCAGAGCTGTATTCCAATGCTCAAACCACTTTATGACACTGGCTCTGTTGTGACCTGCACTGACAATTAAAATGGAAAACAAAAGATTGCATCCTGTGGAATCCTGGGGTTTATCGTTTGGAGAGGCGCTAGAGCCTTTTGGCTGAGAATGATGAATGTCCTTTACTGAACTGCAAATCCCAGGATACTGTTGGATATTACCATGGCACTGCGATAATTGTGTAATGTGAAAGGACTGCTGTCGCAGTATTTATCACTATGGGCCAGACATATTGTACATCGTACTTTTTAAAATATTTGCACAAATATATCAGGATATGTGTATTTTTTGGTAATTTCTTGTATCGTCCTCTTGTTTGAAGGTACTTTTCTCCCTTTGGGTGACGGCGAAACAGCTTGTCATTGCTGACTCAGTTCAGAATACGGCATTTGTTTAAAAAAGTGTTGCCAAAAAGATTTCTAAGGAAGGAGTACTGTAAACAGAAATGACCATAACTGCATCACTTCACTTTTCAGGAGAAGAAAATTGTAATTAAAACAAGGAATTTTCCAGTTAAGCTATAGTTCTATATCTTCCCTCCCCTCCATTCAGTAGGCAGCTCGAAATGGAAGCTGACTTTTTGTGCAAGGCATATTCGACAATATATCAATCAGTAGGTTCAAGCACAGTGAGGAACCTGCTTTTACAGTATTTCATTAAATAAAACTGCAATTTCATCCACACTTCTTTGGAGCCAGGCTCTTCCACTCAATGGGACCTAATTCTGAGTAAACACGCTGAGGACTAAGTAAACAGGATGGCAGTCTAAATCCTAGAATTGTTTATGTTAGTAGAGCAACTGTGAAGTCCTGGCCTGCCAAATTCAGCCTCCGGCAACCTGCTTTTTCTCAGTCCAGATAGATTTATAATGGAGAATAGTGTTTTGTTTTTAAACTGAGGTGGGAGAATAATCATGTGAATCATTGTGAGTTCAAATTAGATGTACAAGTGGGCCCTTGGTATCCATTTGGGGTTTGGTTCCAGGACCTGTAATGGATACTAACATCTATGGATGCTCAAGTCCCATTAAATACAATGATGAGTAAAATGGTGTGCTCTATATATAAAAAGGCAAAGTCAAAGATATAGTCATGTTAGTCTGTAGAATCAGTATGTAGAGAGATCTTGTAGCACCTTTGAGACTAACTGAAAGAAAGAAGTTGGCAGCACGAGCTTTCATAGGACTTTATCACATGTGGGAAAATCAGGGGGAAAGTGGGGGTTTAAACTAACATTATCCCCTTAAAATCACATGACTGCGCTGAAGATTTTCACACACATCATGATTAAAGAGGACTTATCCCAGCAACAACCAGGTAATAACCAGCAAAAAATCATTCATGGGATTTCCCTGTGAATGATTTGTGGCTTGTTATAGCTGGGATAAGTCCTCTTTAATTGTGACATTGTGTGAAAATCTTCAGTGCGATTGCATGATTTTCACAGGATAATGTTAGTTTAAACGCCCGCTTTTCCCTATTTTCCCTGTGTGATAAAGTCCATAGACTTAAGTCTACTCCCTCAGATGCATTTAGTGCAACATCAGCTTTCATAGACTTAAGTCTCCTTCCTCAGATGCATTTGGCCAAATGACCAAATGCATCTGAGGAAGTAGACCTAAATCTATGAAAGTTCATGCTGTCAACTTTCTTTCAGGTAGTCTCAAAGGTGCTAGAAAATCCCTCTACAAGGCAAAATCAAGGTTTCTTTATAATTTTTGAGGAATATTTCCAAGCCATGGATGCTTGAATCCATGGAAAAAGAATATGTGGCTACAGAGGGCAGATTGTATCTGCACAAGGATACTTCCCTACCATCTAAATTTTTTGAAAAGGCTGCATTTATTCTCATACTGATTGGACCTCATGAATGAGAGACCTCTGAGTCACCCTATCATCAAGAGGCCTGCTCAATCTTACAGACGTAGGGCCATGGCTTTCTTCATTAAGTTCCTCCATCTACAATGCAGTCTTCCTCTTTTTTTTACTACGTTCCAACTTGCCAAGCATTATTGTCTTTTTCTAGGAAGTCATGCCTTCTCGTGATATGGCCAAAGTACAACAGTCTCAGTTTAGTCATCTAGTTCAATCAAGTTCAGGCTTCATTTGCTCAACATTTTCTACCTAAACCTTTCCCCCACTAAAAATTCCTCCCAAAAATCTGTTAGTCCATAAGTTGCTGCTGCTGCAGCAGCAAAATAGTTTAAGGAACTTTATCGCTCCTTGAAAGACATTTACCAGCGGAAGGAAGGTTCAATGCAAGCTGGCCGAGACAATGTGTAAACACATGTCAGTAATATCTCTTTGATTTAGTTATCATAGGGGAAAAAGAAAACAACCAAAAGTAAGCAATGCACATGCAAAACGCTGGGCCCGAAGCAGACTGAAGTCTTGCAATATTCAGCAAGACAAATGGAGCCAGCTCTATGACAAGTTGTTGCCGTGTGCAGAGTGTTTTCATTTAGGATTCCAATCATGGCATTCCTCTTCGCCACTGTGTTTCTTCTCTCTGCCAAAGAATCGCTAGCATTCTGTGGTCTTTTTTTGCACTGGATACACAACTATAGCACTATGGTTTCTCTTTAACTGCCATGGAAACTTGGGATTTGTAGTTGCATGCGATAGTCCAACACTCAAACCACTATGCCCAGGGTGATCGGTTGTCCTAACTTCCAAGGAGGACAAGGCACCGCAAAATGGAGGACCTTACCAAATAAAAGCTAAAAATACTTATATAAAAATAAATTAATGCCTCTTAGTTCTGCTCAAAATGGAGGATATCTTGAAATTCCTCCTGGACAGAATGTTGAAATGTAGGACATGTCTGGGAAAAGGAGGGTGTCTGGTCACCCTGACTACACTATACTGATTTACAGATACTTTCATGATATTTTTTAACTTTTGCATTTGACATTATTTTTAGCTGTTTCTTTTAACTGTTGTAAGATGCCTTGAGTCCCAGACAGGGGAAAAGATGTGGATATAAATAAATATTATGACGACGACAACAACAACAACAACAATGATGATAGTTACACTAGCACCAGAACTCAAAGTGAGAACATCAGAAACACAGGAAAACAAACCATCAAACGGTTATCCTCTTAAGCAGAGGTCCTCGTTGATAACATCTGTCAAGTCAATTTTGCTTTATGGTGACCCCATGAATGAGAGACCTCCAAGTCAACCTATCATCATCTGCCCTACTCAGATCTTGCAGTCTCAGGGCCATGATTCCTTGACTGAGTCCATCCATCTATCCAAACCATAAAAACCAGAATTTCATCCCATTGAGCCATAGCAATTAAAGCAGTGTCAAGCTGCATTAATTCTGCAGTGTAAATACAGTCTTGGATAATTTTAACTTTAGTATTCAGCTACAGATGCACTTCACCTCTTGAAGACTTAGAAGAATGTATTTGGTAGTAGCATGCCAAGTCTGATCAAGGGGATTTTAAACTAAATCCTTGGGAGGTTGGAGATGCTAGAACAATAGCAAACTTTAAAACATAAGGATGCGAATTCTGGAGGAGAAGCTGAGGGAGAGAATGGGATCCACAGTAAATCTGACAGTAAATTAATAGGTGAGAACAAACAAAGCTTGAAATGTCTATACACCAACTAACTCAGTCTGAGAAACAAACAAAATGATCTTGAAGTCTTAGTGCAGGAAGGTAAAAATGACTTTATAGGCACAACAGAGGCCTGGTGAGATGACACTCATGACTGGAATATTACAATTGAAGGGTATAAGAGGGATCCTATTCAAAAAGAAATCATATGGTAGAAAAGGAGGGGGAGTAGTAGTATATGTCAAAGTCAAATTCAGTAGTACAGAAATCCATGAGAGTGATCATTGTGGACAAGCTGAAAACAATTGGGTAAAAATAAATGGAGAACTAAAAAAAAGCAACATTGTGCTAGGAGTCTACTGAACCAAGGAGAAGTGGTGGATAATGATTTTCAGAAACTAATCTCAGAAATCTCTAAGATGCAAAAATTACGGTATATACTCAAGTATACATTGAGCTCATATAATAGTCAAGGAAGGTTTGGGAGTCAAAATCAAGGATTTTGATAGGACTCGTGGATAAGTTGAGGGCAAAACTTAGAGGCACGTAACAAAGGCTGTAAAGGATAAAGCAATGAAAAACAATGCCAAAGAACGTACAAAATTCCTGCAGGACAAAAGGATGGATGGATGAGGAGGGAACTACAGTAAATTGGGCCCCTGGTGGTGCAGTGTTTAAATTCTGGCATAGCTTTTTGGGCTCAATTGCCTCACACATTGTCAACCGATAAATTGTGGCTGTGCAATGTTTGAAGGAGGCAACCAGGTGTGGATGGGCTTACGAAAACACACAGAGACCAAAAAGGATATAAAAGCACGAGTTAAGGCACAGTATTAACTCTTTTTCTTTTAAAGGAACCATCGCTTTCTCCGAGTGGCAAAAGTTGAGAGCTTAGTCCATCCTGGAAGAACCTAAAAGAAGCATCAACCCTCTCTACTGACTCAGTACTCCTTTGAGAGGAAGTATTAAATCACCCATTTTCCAGTTCCCTGTGTTATTAAAAGCTTTTTAAATGGGTTTAACACAATCTACATGTTAAGCAGACTTTTATAGTTCCAGAATTATCATTTTAAAAAGTGATTAATATACTCAGAGGGATGTTACTTCAAGCAGTTAACTACTGCTTTAACAGGAACAGAGGGTGAATCCACACTGCAGAAATAAAGCAGTTTGACACCACTTTAACTGTCATGATTCTCTTCAACAGAATCCTGGGATTTGTAGTTTGGTGAGGCACCTGAACTCTCTGACAGATGAGGCTGAATACCTCACCAAACTACAAATCCCAGGATTCTACTGGATGGAGCAATGACAATTGAACTGATCTCAAACAGCTTTATTTCTGTAGTGTGGAAGCTGCTAGATGACTTAGCATTACATTTGGGGTATATACTCTTTATATACTACCAGGAGCTATATTTTCATCCCACTATGTTGCTTCTCTTTCTCCTGCTTCATTTTGTTTTCACCTGAACATAATTCAGATTATTTCATTTAAGATCAAAACCAGTATAAATCTCTCACAAAGCTGCTTTTGTTTACCCTAGAAGCCCAGAAACAGAGATGGTATTTTTCAAAGATTAACCCTGTCAACTGTTCAGGTGAACTACATCAATTCAACCTATTGGTTTGGCTTAATGCATTCTTGTATCTGAGCCACTGTTATACATGGTTTTATATATTACATAATTTAGCCCTCCTGTTAAAGGCACAGAAGCAGGATCTAGAGTCTGACTTCTTATTAGGCAGAGGACAACAACTCTATATGGGCCAAAGGAGATGCCGCCTTGAAAATATGACCGCTCTTGAAAAAACAAAATATTTATTTAATCAATTAACATGTACTCCTTGTATTTCTTCCAATGAGCTTTTTCTGAGCTAAAACAAGTTGTTGAATATTATATTTAAATGGCAAATCATATTCCTGAATACATAAGGGGACATAATTTGCAATTCTGGATGCACTGGGGAAGCCCTGGGAGGGCAGTGGTAAGGACTCCAAGTATCTATAGGATGTTATTAGTCAGTTTCTGCTCTGCTACAACAAAAACACGATGATCTTTGGGAGAAAAATGGGATATGAATTAAATAATTAAAGTAAAACCTGACAAGTCCCTGTTCCAAGCAGATGCAATCAAGTCCAGTGCCATCTAGTGATCAAACCATTGACTTACACTATCCACCCAGGTGTGTGGTTGGCCAAGTTCAGCTCGGATTCAAAACACTGGCATTATGGAAAAAATGAGATCCACATCACAATCAACAGGATCACGGAAGCACCTTGGACAGATCTCTGAGGGATATCCTGAATGGACCTCACCCAAAGAGAGTTGCTGTGTCTGCACTATATAGAAACCTTCTAATGTCTAATGGACTCTGTCTGGTATGGATGTGGCATTAACCTCACCCTTTCTAAAGAGCTGTATTTCTTACAGTGACCTTGCTAGATTTTTTTCTGACACTATCATAGTTGCCCCCAATTTAGCCCAACATGATTTTACAAAGGTTTGCATTTTAAGTCTGCTTTTCTTTCCTTCCAAATATAAACCTGACAAGCAGTTTCAGAGTCCTTAACATGCAAGGGAAACTTTGGTTGTCTCCTTCTCTGTTTTGGCCACTGAGGAAGTTCCCTTGAAGTACTTAAAAATAAAGTGTGAGAAGTGTTAGTAACACAGGGTGCTGCCATAACAGTGAAGATTCAATCAGATTGGAAACAGCTGAAGTTTCCAATTCGGCTGGATGGCCTTATGTTGGGTATGCTTTGGTTGAGAGTTCCTGCATGGCAGGGGGGTCGGACTAGATGGCCCTTGGGGCTCCTTCCAACTCTAGGATTCTATAATTCTATGATTCTATGATCCCCAAGGGTGGTCCCACATAAAATACATTGCAGTAATCCAGTTGGGAGATTACTAAATTATGGATCAACCTGACCACCACCAAATATTAAATGATCAAGACATATTTAGGAATACATGCATGTGCACACTGTAGTTAGCTTGGTCTAGGAAACTGAGAGTCTGACTAGGCCTATTACTAGCACTGTTATTCCACTTTGACTGTCATGTCAACATCCTATGAAATCTTTGGTTTGGTGGGGCATCAGAGCTCTTAGGTTGAGAATTTTAACTATCCTTCCTTACCCTGCAAATCCCAGAATTCAATGGGATGGAACCATGGCAACTGAAGTGAAATAACAGTGCTATAATGATGTCATGTGAATGGGCCCCTGGTCTCCCAGAAGCCTAGTCAAACCCTCAGTTCACTACACCAAGATGGCTCCTGTGTGTGCATGCATGTATGCACATACATGTATGCATGTGATTAAAAAGGAAACCAACAATATTTCTCCCAAGTTTGCATGGATCCCAGAAGGATGCTGTTAATCCATGAAAAATATATGTATATTGAAGCGATGCCTGCAAACATGTATGTGTGAGGGAGAATTTACACAAAAACAGATGCTAATTTTCATGCCAACCTTAAACAATTCTCACTCGTCGAGATGAATCAAATTTTTAGATCGGAACAGTTATTGAAGTTCAAGCCAAATCAAGCTTAAGATCGGTAAAACTGGGAGCAAACAAAATTGGAAGATTGGTACATCCTTACTTAAAGCAACATAAAGAACCTGTTTCCCAAATGATAATGTTGGCTTGGGGATTCTGGAAGCTATAGTCCTCCAAAATAACTTTTCTGGTCTCTAGCCTGAAAAAGCAGCACATCTGTTTGTGTTTTTCTCTTGCTAGCTTTTTTGTCAGTGTGTGAATTTGTTTTAGCAGCTTCAAAACACATACAGCTAAGAGATTATTACATGATGCTCATCTAGCTTCTTCTGCCTGGCATTTTCTATTTTTTTGGTAGAATTCAAAGACATAACCATATGAATCTGGAACATCAGTATGCAAAGGGATCTTGCAGCACCTTTGAAACTAACTGAAAGAGAGTATTTGGAGCACGAGCTTTTCCAGATGCATGTGGTAGAATGGAGAGCCCAGAGGCAGACCTCTATAGCAGTCTCTGTGAGAATGTCCTAGGAATGCACGATATTATGAGAGAACATGGTGAATTCCATAGGAGCCAGAATTTCCCAACTGAGAACTGGTGGTAGGTACAGAAATTGGAAAAATTACTTTTCCCAGTCTTCCAAAATCCCTGCCCCGCTCCCGCTGGATTCTTGTTTTTTAAGCAATGATATGAGGGAGTATCCAAAAGTTTTAATGATCATCTTTTTAAAAAACTGACAGAAAGTTTGTTTTGATTTGTACTTGTTAACTTAACTCTATGTAGTCACTATCTAGATTTATACATTTTTCCCAGCGTATCTCAACCCTCCGAATACCTGATATTGTAGAAGCCTGCCGATTGTGCCTGACAAGGATTTTACACTTTAGTCACTTCTGGCAGAGCCAGTCACAAAAATACTGTACTGCAGCCACTCACTCAAAACCAGAAGGTGGCGAGTTCAAGACCAGCAAAGGGCTGAAGCTTGACTCAGGCTTGCATCCTTCCGAGGTCGCTAAAATGAGTACCCAGATTGTTGGGGGCAAATAGCTTACAATTGTAGATGAAGCTGTTTGTTTAACAAACTGTAAGCCGCTCTGATAGTCTTGGCTGAAGAGCGGGGTATAAATAAAAAAAAATAAAAATAAAAATATCAGGTATTTGGAGGGTCAAGATACGCTGGGAAAAATGTATAAATCTAGATAGTGACTACATAGAGATAAGTTAACAGCTACAAATCAAAACAAACTTTCTGTTATATTTTTTAAAAGGTGATCATTAAAACTTTTGGATACCCCTCATAGTTGGTGAATTTCATGTCAGTGGGGCAATAAATCCAGGTAAAGGTTGTTACCTTTAAAGTGCTACATAGTTTGGGTCTGAGTTACTTATCTTCTCCTGTATAATCCATCCTGTACACTCAGGTCCTCTGGGGGACTTTTACTTTGGTCAGGCTGACTGTTACACAGAGAGGATTTTCTTTGGCTGCCCCCCAAACTGTGGAATGACCTGCTGGAAGAGATTTGTCAAAGGGATATATGCTGCCTGCATTTAAAACACCATAAAGACCTATTTCAAGATGGAACTTAAGGCCACTTTCCGCCCCCCCCGGGGGTGGCGGACCCATTAGAATGGTCCGCCCTCAAAGGCTGATGGAACCAACAGGCTTCCAGAATGCCTTAGAGGGTCTAATGGTTGGTAGCACCAGCGACTGTACCGAGACCTTGGTGAATACTTGGAACACCGTCCTTCCCAAGGCCCTCGATACTATCGCTCCCGAGCGTCCTAGAATCATAGAATCATAGAATCATAGAATCATAGAGTTGGAAGAGACCACTAGGGCCATCCAGTCCAACCCCCTGCTATGCAGGAAATCCAAATCAAAGCACCCCTGACAGATGGCCATCCAGCCTCTGTTTAAAGACCTCCAAGGAAGGAGATTCTATCACCTTCCGAGGAAGTGCGTTCCACTGTCGAACAGCCCTTACTGTCAGGAAGTTCTTCCTAATGTTCAGGTGGAATCTCTTTTCCTGTATCTTGCATCCATTGTTCCGGGTCCTGTTCTCTGGAGCAGCAGAAAACAAGCTTGCTCCCTCCTCAATATGACATCCTTTCAAATATTTAAACAGGGCTATCATATCACCTCTTAACCTTCTTTTCTCCAGGCTAAACATCCCCAGCTCCCTAAGTCGTTCCTCATAGGGCATGGTTTCCAGACCCTTCACCATTTTTGTCGCCCTCCTTTGGACACACTCCAGTTTCTCAATGTCCTTTCTGAATTGTGGCGCCCAGAACTGGACACAATATTCTAGGTGGGGCCTGACCAAAGCAGAATACAGTGGCACTATTACTTCTCTTGATCTAGACACTATACTTCTATTAATGCAGCCCAAAATAGCATTGGCCTTTTTAGCTGCCGCATCACACTGTTCACTCATGTTCAACTTGTGGTCTACTTGGACTCCTAGATCCCTTTCACACGTAGTTTCATTCAGCCAGGTGTCACCCATCCTATATCTGTGCATTTTATTTTTCCGCCCTAAGTGCAATACCTTACATTTCTCTGTATTGAATTTCATTTTGTTAGCTTTGGCCCAGCTTTCTAGTCTATTCAGGTCATTTTGAATCTTGATCCTGTCCTCTGGGGTATTAGCTATTCCCCCTAATTTGGTGTCATCTGCAAATTTGATAAGTATGCTCCCAATTCTGTCATCCAGGTCATTGATAAAGATGTTGAATAGCACTGGGCCGAGGACAGAGCCCTGTGGGACCCCACTGGTCACTTCTCTCCAGGATGAAAAGGAGCCATTGTTGAGCACCCTTTGGGTTCGGCCATTCAACCAATTACAGATCCATTTAACAGTTCCTTTGTCTAGCCCACATTTTACAAGCTTGTTTGCAAGAATGTCATGGGGAACCTTGTCAAAGGCCTTACTGAAATCAAGATATACTATATCCACAGCATTCCCTTCATCTACCAAGCTGGTAATTTTATCAAAGAAAATCCTCTCCAACCCGCTCCCAATCGTAAGCCCTGGTTCTCCCAGGAACTTCGGGAGATGAAGCGGGTTGGACGACGACTAGAGCGCAAATGGCGGAAGACTCGGCTCTTGTCCAACAGAACTCGCCATGGGCAGCATCTTCGCGTCTACTGGGAGGCTTTGCGTGCAGCCCGGAGATCCTTCTACTTTGCACGCATTGCGTCTGCAGAGTCCCGTCCAGCGGAGCTGTGTAAGGTGGTTGGGGAGCTGACGCAGGTTCCCCCTGCGCCAAATCCCCTACTTAACCCTACAGTGGCCTACTGTGACGCATTTAACATCTACTTTGCAGACAAAATCTCTCGGATAAGGGCCAACTTAGACGCCAATGTTTTAGCAGCATCTGTAAATGAGGCACCTAGCAACTCCATTACTGTTACTTTATTGGATGAGTTTCAATCTGTAAGTACTGATGACGTGGACAAGCTCCTTGGAAGCGTGAGGAAAACAACCTGCCCTCTCAATCCATGTCCATCATGGCTGGTCATCCAGAGAGGGGAAGCATTGAAGACATTCCTTAGGGAAGTAATCAATGCGTCCCTCAGGGAAGGCACTGTTCCTTCTTGTCTGAAGGAGGCGGCTGTAAAGCCCCTCCTGAAGAAACCTTCCCTTGATCCCCTGGACCGAAACAACTATAGATCAGTTTCCTTGCTGCCATTTTTAAGCAAGGTGATCGAGAGAGCAGTCGCCTCCCAACTCCAAGCTGTCTTGGATGAAACCGATTATCTTGATCCATTTCAAACCGGCTTCCGGGCAGGATATGGAGTTGAGACTGCCATGGTCACTCTGACTGATGACCTCCTCCTGAGCATTGATAGAGGTAGTGTGACCCTGCTGGTGCTCTTGGATCTCTCAGCGGCCTTTGACACCATAGATCATGCCATCCTTTTGGACCGGCTGAGAGAGATGGGGATCGGAGGCACCGCCTTACAGTGGTTCCGTTCCTTTCTCTCTGGCAGGACCCAAAGGGTGAGGCTCGGGGACAGCTGCTCCTCCAAAATTGAGCTAAGTTGTGGCATCCCGCAAGGCGCCATTCTGTCCCCGATGCTATTTAATATTTACATGAAGCCGCTGGGTGAGATCATTCGGAGGCATGGAGCTCAGTGTCATCAGTACGCTGATGACACTCAGATATATTTCTCCATGACCAGATCATCTGCTCAGACTTCAGATGGCGTCTCCTCTCTCAATGACTGCCTGGCAGCGGTAATGGATTGGATGAGGGAAAACAGATTGAGACTGAATCCAGACAAAACGGAGGTACTGACAGTTACCGGTCCAAAACCAGGCTTGGGAATACAGTTCCCGGTCCTAGACAGAGTCACACTCTCCTCGAAGGACCCCGTTCGCAGTCTGGGGGTACTCCTAGACTCGTCGCTTCACATGACTAGTCAGGTGAATGCGACAGTCAGGAGTGCCTGTTATCAGCTTCGGCTGATAGGTCAGCTGCACCCTTTCCTGGAGATGAGGGATCTGGAAACTGTGGTACATGCTTTGGTCACCTCACGTCTTGACTACTGCAATGCACTCTACATGGGGCTGCCCTTAGGCTTAATCCGGAAACTTCAATTGATACAAAACATGGCAGCCAGATTATTCTCTGGAGTTTCCAGATGAGAGCATATAACTCCAGTGCTCAAATCTCTTCACTGGCTGCCTATTAGTTTTCGGGCACAGTATAAGGTGCTGCTTTTAACCTTTAAAGCCCTACATGGCTTGGGTCCATCTTATCTCAGGGACCGCCTCTCCCCGTACGATCCCCGTACAGAAGCAGTGGTTTGTGGGCCTGACAAGATGTCTCGGGAGGTGTGTTGTCTCCCTGGGGCAAAGGTCCATCATGTGACGGAGAGGCTGACAAGACTTGTCAAGCCTACTGACCGTTATCCCCTTCTTTTGGTTCATGTGGGAACCAATGATACTGCAAGGCACAGCCTTCAGAATATCAAAAGGGATTATGAGGCTCTGGGAAGGAAGCTGAAAGAGATGGATGCACAGGTTGTCATCTCATCTCTACTCCCGGTAGAAGGGCATGGTCCAGGAAGGGAGAGGAAAATAGCAGAGGTGAATAACTGGCTCCGTAGATGGTGCCGCCAAGAACAGTTTGGATTCTTGGATCATGGGCTGCGGTTCCATGAGAACTCCTGGAGAACAGGAGAAGTCCCAGCAGACTGGAGGAGGGCAAACGTTGTCCCCATCTTCAAAAAGGGAAAAAAAGAGGATCCCAACAGTTATCGTCCAGTTAGTCTGACATCAATTCCAGGAAAGGTTCTAGAGCAGATCATTAAGCAGAGAGTCTGTGAACACTTAGAGGCCAATGCCATAATCACAAAAAGCCAACATGGGTTTTAGAGAAACAAGTCATGCCAAACGAACCTGATCTCTTTTTTTGATAAAATTACCAGCTTGGTAGATGAAGGGAATGCTGTGGATATAGTATACCTCGATTTCAGTAAGGCCTTTGACAAGGTTCCCCATGACATTCTTGCAAACAAGCTTGCAAAATGTGGGATAGACAAGTTAACTGTTACATGGATTTGTAATTGGTTGAGTGGCCGAACTCAAAGGGTGCTCAACAATGGCTCCTTTTCATCCTGGAGAGAAGTGACCAGTGGGGTCCCACAGGGCTCTGTCCTGGGCCCAGTGCTATTCAACATCTTTATTAACGATTTGGATGACAGAATTGGGGGCATACTTATCAAATTTGCAGATGACACTAAACTGGGAGGAGTAGCTAATACCCCAGAGGACAGGATCAAAATTCAAAATGACCTGAATAGACTAGAAAGCTGGGCCAGTGCTAACAAAATGAAATTCAATGCGGAGAAATGTAAGGTTCTGCACTTAGGGCGGAAAAATGAAATGCACAGATATAGGATGGGGGACACCTGGCTGAATGAGACCACATGTGAAAGGGATCTAGGAGTCCAAGTAGACCATAAGCTGAACATGAGTCAACAGTGTGATGCGGCAGCTAAAAAAGCCAATGCAATTTTAGGCTGCATCAATAGAAGTATAGTTTCTAGATCAAGGGAAGTGATAGTGCCACTCTATTCTGCTTTTGTCAGGCCCCACCTGGAATACTGTGTCCAGTTCTGGGCACCACATTTCAAAAAAGATGTGGAGAAACTGGAGCATGTCCAAAGGAGGGCAACTAAGATGGTGAAGGGTCTGGAAACCTTGCCCTATGAAGAACGCCTTAGGGAGCTGGGGATGTTTAGCCTGGAGAAGAGAAGGTTAAGAGGTGATATGATAGCCCTGTTTAAATATTTGAAGGGATGTCATATTGAGGAGGGAGCAAGCTTGTTTTCTGCTGCTGCAGAGACTAGAACGCGGAACAATGGATGCAAACTGCAGGAAAAGAGATTCCACCTCAACATTAGGAGGAACTTCCTGACAGTAAGGGCTGTTCGACAGTGGAACACACTCCCTCGGAGTGTAGTGGAGTCTCCTTCCTTAGGGGTCTTTAAGCAGAGGCTGGATGGCCATCTGTCAGGGATGCTTTGACTTGGAGTTCCTGCATGGCAGGGGGTTGGACTGGATGGCCCTTGTGGTCTCTTCCAACTCTATGATTCTATGATTCTATGATTCTATGATTCTATGATCCTCCCTGCACACTTCGATCCTCTGGGAGAAATCTGCTAAAGCCTATCAAGACCAGGCTGATACAGACCTCCCAGAGGGCTTGTTCTGCCACCGCTCTCAAGCTCTGGAAAGGTCTGCCGGACGAGATGTGTCTCATTGACATCTTTAGACTGCTTTAAAACAGCCTTAAAGACACATCTCTTTCGGCAGGCCTTCCCTTGAAACCTTTGACCCTGGCTCCAGACTTAGACTATGCTTCTCGCCTACTCCCATGTCTCTGACCCTCAACTTATGATGTGGCCACATAAGAAGGGGTCTGGATACACCTATACTGTTTTTAGATCCTACAGTTTTTAATTTATTGCTGATTTAATTTTTTTTAATGGGTGGGAGGTTGGAATGTTGGTTACGGGATTGTTTTAAATTTAACTTTGTTTTAATTTATGTCTTTTAATATGCTGTATTCCTCTCCGAGTGTTCTTACAGAGGAGCGGATTATAAAAATTATTATTATTATTATTATTATTATTATCATCATCATCATCATCTGAGGAAATAGATTGAATTCTATGAAAATTCATGCTGCCCATTTCTTTCTTTCAGTTAATCCCAAAGGTGCTACAAGATCTCTCTACATCATAATCATCATCATCGTCATCGTCATCATTATCCAGACACCACTGTTTTAATCCCCCCGACTCCAAATTCTGCTCTATATTCTCCTCTGTAAGGCCCATTTTGGCTTTAGAGGCACAGGGACAGTGAAGTCATGGTTACAGGGAGTGAGAACTGCATCCACAGGGATTCCAGCTTATTTTGCTGACCAGGGCTATTCAAAGCAGCTCAGCACCAAGTCAAACCTTTGATCCATCCACCCTCTTCTTACTGGCAGCAGCTCTCTGGGCCTTTTCTATTGCTGACTTGAGATCTTTCTCCTTATTGCTGCTGAGTAATGAACTGGGGATTTTCTGCATGCAAAAAGACATGTACCTCTCCTCTGAGCTACAGCTTTCCTCCAAAAGGGGTAGTGGTGGTTTTGTGGGGTTTTAAAGAGAGATTTCGCTGGTATTTGAGAATACTTCTGTATTTTGTATACAGTACTTCACAAATTCTTTGGATGAGGCCCAAGTGTCTGGTGTGGGTGTGTGTCAAGCTGAAGTTCCTTTTTCCAATTCTGTGTGCCTTCAAGTCACTTGTTAACTTATGGTGACTCTAAAAGTTGCTTTTCTTAGGCCAAGAATAGTCAAAGGAGGTTTGATCTTGCCTTCCACTGAATATATAGCTTAAAGCACCTGATATTCTTGTTGGTCTCCCTTCCAAGTAGTCATCCCCTCCAACTTCCTTGATTTGACAGGGACACTGGACAGTCCCAGGTCTGTCATCCCATTTTTTTCAGCTGCTTTTAAAATAGTTTCTCTCTTTTTCTTCCCACTTTTGTTCTTTGTCCCTCAGCATGCTTAAGTTACTGCAAACTGAATTCAAAGTGCAAAGGTAGTTTTCGTTCAACTCATCAGGGTGAGGGAAGGGAGCAGCTTTGCCCTTCCCAGTACGTTCAAGCTAAAGCAAACTGCTGTAAGCCTCTCTGCTGTGTTTTTCATCATTAATGAAAGTCATAATTAATGACTTTCATCACACTGATGTTGCTTGACCACATGTGTCCTAGTTTTCATCTGTGAAATGTTGGAGGGTATGCAGTAAAACAACAACGATAACAACAACAAACTGTAACATTGGTAGTTGTACCTTTAAAAGTCTAGTGTGTGAACAGAGACTTTTGTGCAATGAACTGACTTCTCTAGGGACCTTATCAGATGGGAGGAATTTCTCTTTATTGCGAATGGAGCCAATTGGAGCCAATTCGAATTCATGTGAATTCACTAGTTTAGTGAATTTACTTGAATTCCTATTGCTTTTGGAATGTGTTCAGAATGACTTCCCATTACCCGAAAATGACCCCCCCATTGCCCGAAATTGCATGAGATGCTTGAATTCACAATAATGTAAAACCCATGATTGCGTTTGGAATGACGTCCCTTTTGCCTGTAATTGCGTGAGATACACTAATTCATAATAATGTGAAACCCCATGATTGCGTTCGGATTGCCATTAGATTATACTTCCAATTTCCGACGTAGGAAGCATTGCAGTTGTAGTGCTGGGCATTAAGAAACTACTCTGTTACATTTGACCACACAGATGTTGTTTGGCCAAATGTGTGCTAGCTGGAGGGTAAGCATCCTAGTCTGGCCTACTCCTCTTTAGCATCTTTAGCAAGATCAGATGGCATCTAGTGCCTTTAGGGTACTTTGACTACAGCCTGTATATTCACTAGAGATCACAGCCAGTGGCTTTGCAGATATGGCTTTTCAGTTTGTCAGGAGTGCTCATACTAGCTCAGAGATTCTGGGAACTGTTGTTTTTTAAAAATCTTTCTAACCTCTGGTCTTCAACAGTTAATGTTTATATACCAGAAGTAAGCAAGCCAACACGGGGGAGTAGTTTTGAGCGTTGGATTATGACTCTGGAGACCAGGAATTGAATCCTTTGCTCAGCCATGGAAACCCACTGGGTAACCTTAGGCAAGTCATATTCTCTCAGCCTCAGAGGGAGGCAAAGGCAAATCTCCTTTGCCTGCACCTGGCATAACTTCATGCCTACCGGTACTTTCCCAGAGAATCAGCTTCTCTGCATGTAGGCTTTTTGCCCTGCCAAGAAACAGACAAACACAGAAGCTGCAGGAGCAAAGCCTGGAAAATTTTCCTTTTTGGACAACAGTTCCCAGAATCCCTCAAATCAATATGGCCACGAGCATATATAGTTCCTGGAATTTGTAAAAATTTCTCAAGATCTTCATGGTAGCTGCTTTTCCCCCAGGAGTTAGCTTTCCTGGGGCTGGATTTCAGTGTTGCCAGGTTTTCAAAATGGCAATATAATTGAAATTCATGACATACAGGATTGACAACCAAGAAGCCGATATTAGCAAGTTTATGTTCTCCCTAAATATCAAATGAAAGTATTGATTTTACTTAATCTAGCCATGTGCTTGTCTGTACAATTAACACACTGTCAATACACATAAACTACACAATGCATGCATTTCTGTCTTTATGAAGGGCCCACACTCAAAGATAAGGGATTTTTGCAGTATCTTGTTATA
The DNA here is from genome assembly GCA_034509955.1 of Urosaurus nigricauda. Taxonomy (NCBI): domain Eukaryota; kingdom Metazoa; phylum Chordata; class Lepidosauria; order Squamata; family Phrynosomatidae; genus Urosaurus; species Urosaurus nigricauda. The sequence continues at coordinate 315,412,300 of JAOEGL010000002.1, read as the reverse complement.
TGATTATAAAAGGAAAGGTACCCCAACTTTCAAACAGGAGACATCCTTTATAATATAGGACCAGCCATCCTATAGGGGAACAAGCTTTCAGGCCATCAAATAGGCGACATCACATAAAATAAGTGATATCTGCCATTCCTGTTTTCGGATGATGTGGCCAAAGTATGACAGCTTGGTCATCTTGGCTTCTAAGGGGATTTTAGGCTTCGTCTTCAAAGACCATTTGCTTGTCTTTTTGGCTGTCCATGATATCCTCAGCAATATTCTTCAGACTTCAGCACTTTATCTCATTTTATCTTCTTTTTGTCTGCTTTATTTACTGCATCTCTTGTATTTGTACATGGTGATGGGGAATACAATAACTTGGAGATATCTAACTTTAGTGCTCAGGTGAATACAGTGGTCCCCTGGGTTACGAATCCCCCGGGGAACGAAAATCCCAGGATACGAAAGAGCCGGGGCCGGAAAAATGGCCCCGGCTTACGAATGTATCCCCGGGTTACGACGGCCTCCGCCGGCCGAGAGGAAGGGACGGCCCGATCCGGCGGATCGGGCCTTCCCTTTCTCTCCGAGGAGGCCTCCCCGGCCGAGAAAAAGAGAAGGCCTGATCCGGCGGATTGGGCCTTCCCTTTCTCTCCGAGGAGGCCTCCCCGGCCGAGAAAAAGAGAAGGCCTGATCCGGCGGATTGGGCCTTCCCTTTCTCTCCGAGGAGGCCTCCACCGGCCGAGAAAAAGGGAAGGCCCGATCCGGCGGATTGGGCCTTCCCTTTCTCTCCGAGGAGGCCTCCACCGGCCGAGAAAAAGAGAAGGCCTGATCCGGCGGATTGGGCCTTCCCTTTCTCTCCGAGGAGGCCTCCCCGGCCGAGAAAAAGAGAAGGCCTGATCCGGCGGATTGGGCCTTCCCTTTCTCTCCGAGGAGGCCTCCACCGGCCGAGAAAAAGGGAAGGCCCGATCCGGCGGATTGGGCCTTCCCTTTCTCTCCGAGGAGGCCTCCCCGGCCGAGAAAAAGGGAAGGCCTGATCCGGCGGATTGGGCCTTCCCTTTCTCTCCGAGGAGGCCTCCCCGGCCAAGAAAAAGGGAAGGCCTGATCCGGCGGATTGGGCCTTCCCTTTCTCTCCGAGGAGGCCTCCCCGGCCAAGAAAAAGGGAAGGCCTGATCCGGCGGATTGGGCCTTCCCTTTCTCTCCGAGGAGGCCTCCACCGGCCGAGAAAAAGGGAAGGCCCGATCCGGCGGATTGGGCCTTCCCTTTCTCTCCGAGGAGGCCTCCCCGGCCAAGAAAAAGGGAAGGCCTGATCCGGCGGATTGGGCCTTCCCTTTCTCTCCGAGGAGGCCTCCCCGGCCAAGAAAAAGGGAAGGCCTGATCCGGCGGATTGGGCCTTCCCTTTCTCTCCGAGGAGGCCTCCCCGGCCAAGAAAAAGGGAAGGCCTGATCCGGCGGATTGGGCCTTCCCTTTCTCTCCGAGGAGGCCTCCCCGGCCAAGAAAAAGGGAAGGCCCGATCCGGCGGATTGGGCCTTCCCTTTCTCTCCGAGGAGGCCTCCCCGGCCAAGAAAAAGGGAAGGCCTGATCCGGCGGATTGGGCCTTCCCTTTCTCTCCGAGGAGGCCTCCCCGGCCGAGAAAAAGAGAAGGCCTGATCCGGCGGATCGGGCCTTCCCTTTCTCTCCGAGGAGGCCTCCCCGGCCGAGAAAAAGAGAAGGCCTGATCCGGCGGATTGGGCCTTCCCTTTCTCTCCGAGGAGGCCTCCCCGGCCGAGAAAAAGAGAAGGCCTGATCCGGCGGATTGGGCCTTCCCTTTCTCTCCGAGGAGGCCTCCCCGGCCAAGAAAAAGAGAAGGCCTGATCCGGCGGATTGGGCCTTCCCTTTCTCTCCGAGGAGGCCTCCCCGGCCGAGAAAAAGAGAAGGCCTGATCCGGCGGATTGGGCCTTCCCTTTCTCTCCGAGGAGGCCTCCCCGGCCAAGAAAAAGGGAAGGCCCGATCCGGCGGATTGGGCCTTCCCTTTCTCTCCGAGGAGGCCTCCCCGGCCAAGAAAAAGGGAAGGCCTGATCCGGCGGATTGGGCCTTCCCTTTCTCTCCGAGGAGGCCTCCCCGGCCGAGAAAAAGAGAAGGCCTGATCCGGCGGATTGGGCCTTCCCTTTCTCTCCGAGGAGGCCTCCCCGGCCAAGAAAAAGGGAAGGCCCGATCCGGCGGATTGGGCCTTCCCTTTCTCTCCGAGGAGGCCTCCCCGGCCAAGAAAAAGGGAAGGCCTGATCCGGCGGATTGGGCCTTCCCTTTCTCTCCGAGGAGGCCTCCCCGGCCAAGAAAAAGGGAAGGCCCGATCCGGCGGATTGGGCCTTCCCTTTCTCTCCGAGGAGGCCTCCCCGGCCGAGAAAAAGAGAAGGCCTGATCCGGCGGATCGGGCCTTCCCTTTCTCTCCGAGGAGGCCTCCCCGGCCGAGAAAAAGAGAAGGCCTAATCCGGCGGATCGGGCCTTCCCTTTCTCTCCGAGGAGGCCTCCCCGGCCGAGAAAAAGAGAAGGCCTGATCCGGCGGATCGGGCCTTCCCTTTCTCTCCGAGGAGGCCTCCCCGGCCGAGAAAAAGAGAAGGCCTGATCCGGCGGATTGGGCCTTCCCTTTCTCTCCGAGGAGTCCTCCCCGGCCGAGAAAAAGAGAAGGCCCGATCCGGCGGATTGGGCCTTCCCTTTCTCTCCGAGGAGGCCTCCCCGGCCAAGAAAAAGGGAAGGCCTGATCCGGCGGATTGGGCCTTCCCTTTCTCTCCGAGGAGGCCTCCCCGGCCAAGAAAAAGAGAAGGCCTGATCCGGCGGATTGGGCCTTCCCTTTCTCTCCGAGGAGGCCTCCCCGGCCAAGAAAAAGGGAAGGCCTGATCCGGCGGATTGGGCCTTCCCTTTCTCTCCGAGGAGGCCTCCACCGGCCGAGAAAAAGGGAAGGCCCGATCCGGCAGATCGGGCCTTCCCTTTCTCTCTGAGGAGGCCTCCGCCGGCTGAGAAAAAGGGAAGGCCCGATCCGGCAGATCGGGCCTTCCCTTTCTCTCCGAGGCTTCCGGAGGTCTCTTTTTTTTCCTCTCTTTCCCCCGGGTTACGAAAATTTTCGGGTTACGAAAGGTAATCCGGAACAGATTACTTTCGTAACCCGGGGGACCACTGTACCTTTATTCTTTAGGGACCTTTCTAGTTCTTTCATAGTTGCCCTTCCCATTTCTACTCATCTCCTCATTTCTTGACTGCAGTCACTGTTCTGATCGATGTTTGATCCTAGGTATGACAACTCTACAACTGTTTTGATTCGTCATTGTCTAGGTTGAATTTACGTATTTCTTACGTTCTCATTATTTTTGTTTTCTTTATGTTTACCATTAAGCCTGCCATTGCACTACATCTTTGACCTTTCTTAGTAATTCTTCCAAATCTGTGGTGTTTTCTGCTAGTAATCTGCATATTTTAGATTATAGATGTTCTTTCATTTTATCATCTACATCTGAGTTTAAACCTGTTTTTCTTATGATATTTTCTGCATACAAGTTGAACAAGTAGGGTGATAGAATGCAACCATGCTTGACCTGTTTGCCAAATGGGAGCCATTCTTTTTCTCTATATTCTGTTCTAACAGTAGCCTCTTGTCCTAAATATAGATTTCTCAACAGGACTAGCAGATGTGGCGGCACTCCTATGGACTTAAGAAGCATCCATAGCTTTTCATGATCTATATAGTCAAAAAACAGAATGTTTTTTAATCCCCCTGGAACTCCTTTGTGTCCTCCATTAGTCATCATATGTTTCCGATGTGATCCATAGTGTCTCTTCCTTTCTTGAACCTTACTTGCCCCTCTAGGATTTCTCTCTCCATGTATGGTTGGTGTCTATGCTATAAAAGTTTGAGTTTAATCTTACTTGGGTGGGAGGTTATTGCTATGGTCCTATAGTTGCTGCAGTCTTTTGTCACTCCTTTTTGTGGATGATAATATATATTGATAGTTTCTAATCTGTTTGCCACCATTTTGTTTACCATATTTGTGGCACATATTAGTTAGCACTAGAGTTGCCTCTATCTGTGTGCATTGCAGCAGTTCAGTTTTTGTACTTCTGCAAATATTTGGAGTTTTCTGTAGTGTGTGTGTACATCAGGGTGGACAATCATGGCCTTCCAGAAATTGTCACTGTCTAGTTCCTCTCTGTATAGGCAGTAAGGAATAATGTGTGTTGCAGTCCATCAGTGTCTGAATGGCTGTAAGTTGCCCAAGCATAAATGGTGCCATCTCTGAGAATGCATTTGCTATTAATATATTGAATGTTGATGCTTCTTCCCTGTGCTAGTTCCACAGACAGTACAGAAGAAGCCATCACCCCACAGAGAAAACGGATATAGAACAACAAGCAGAAAGTGACAACCACAGTTTCCTGTCTAGCAAATGGACCAAAAGAAACCATCCCTCTCCGCTCGTATTTCCCTCATCTGTTGGTGTAGTCCAGTAGGCCTCATGTCTTCTTTATAGCACTGAGGTTTCCCATCAGAGGACAACAGATCCAGGAAAAGATAGGTGTATGGCAATCCTACTTGATAAGTAATAAAGCAAGAATTTCTCCTGGTGCAGCTTTTCTCCACCTGACAAGTTGCACCTGCTGAAACTTCCACTTTTGTGCAACCAAAGACCACATTCCTGTTTCTTATAGCAATCACGCAAAAGTTGCAGTTCTGGGTATGCTTACTTAGGAAATAAATCTTACTGCCTCCAGCAAGAAAGTAAATGGACATTAAACTGGCTAGCTTATCGCTTTACACTCTTAAAATGGTGCTATGTCTCTTTAAATGCGGTCCCTGACTCCTGTTGCATTTTGGGGTTTGTAGTTTAGGAAGGGGCATTTAGGATATTCAGCCAGAGAGCTCTTAAGCCTCACTGAACTACACACCCCAAAATAGAACAGGAGGCAGGGACCGCATTTAAAACAACCCGGCTCCTTTTTAAGAGTGTAAAGCAATAAGCTCCTGGGCCTTAGTCATAGTCGAGGTCTCTAACATGACATTTGCTTGGGTTTCACCATACTCTACCACACATGGCTTCCTGGACTTTGATTGCAAAAGTTTTTTTCAGTTCTGTTTTCAGAGGAGGGGGGAAGCAAAATAATTTTCTGTGGAAATCATGTCTGGCTGTGATGAACCTTCTTATTGAGAATTAAAACAGGAAATTACCACAGTTGACCAGTCACACCTATCACACTACATTATTCAGTTGCTGCTTAGTTTTGTTTGTGTAGTGCATCTTTTCATTGACAGGGAAAACCTGTCGATACACTCCTAATAGCTTCTACTCCATTAATCACTCTGGTGCGATAGGTCACTTCCGCAACAGTAACAATTGACAGATGCTGTGTGGCATAGGAGGGGCATGAATCTCCCCATCTCCCTTCTCTCCTTCCCCCTCACTATTCCCAAACAGGCCAAGGTTGTTTTTACTCCATGCCTTTCAGAGAAAGCAGAGAGACTGGGACGTGCATTGAGCATTGCAATGTGTGGGCTGTTGTTTTATTTTTCATATTTGTTAACAGAGTTTAGTTAGAACTAGAGTAGAATGAAATTAGTAGGGAGGAATTACCACATGAATCCCATTTTATGGCCAGTTCTGAATGTAGGGTGTTTATTTACAAAAAACCTATTTTTTAAAAAAAAGTATTAAAAAACTATTTTTAAAAGCCCAACTGTGCACACAGGAAATGAAATTTAATACTTGTTGAGATTGCCTTGGCCAGACTGGCTTGGCAGAGCGTATATGAGTGCTGCTGCTACATGAATGAGGGAATGGAGTGGGAGAAGGAGCGTTGTCACCACCTGGCCTTGAAATTTAAGTTAAATTTAATTTAATTTAAATTTCAAGTGAAAATGTGGAAGAATTTCATTGCAATGTGAAGTCGAAGGCTTTCATGGCCAGTATCCATAGTTTTTTGTGGGTTTTTCGGGCTATGTGGCCATGTTCTAGAAGCGTTTCTGCCTGACATTTCTCATGGAAAAGAAAACCTACACAAACCGATAGATACCTACAGAAGAACTCCAACCATCACCCAAGACAAAACCTACAAAAAACTATGGATGTCAGCCTGAAAAATCAGCAGTAGCAGAACACATTATAAACCATCCTGAGCATAAAATGCTGTTTGAAAACACAGAAATTCTGGACCACGCCAACAACTGTCAGGTCAGAATGCATAAGGAAGCCATTGAAATCCATAAACACCTAGGCAACTTCAACAGGAAAGAAGAAACGTAAAGTAAACAGGGTTTGTCTACCAGTCCTGAAAAACACCAAAATCAAGACCCAGCCCATGCAAATGAAAGCCACTCAGGGTGAAGGGGCCTGAGTTTCCCAGCAGACGATGGATCATTAATTAAATAGACAACATGAGGCTTTGCCATTCAACAACAGATCAATATACAGATAAACATGCAGATCACCTCCCCTCAACCAACAGTAGATATACACCCCACTCTCTTCCATGCCAGTATTCTCTGAAGATGCCCCCCACTGCTGCAGGTGGAACACCAGGAAAAAACTCTTCTAGAACATGGCCTCATAGCCCAAAAAATCCCACAAAGACCTAATTTCATTTCAGTTTGGTTTTGAATAATCTCCAAAATGTGCATCCCACCCACCCCTAATTTGTGATGGATAGAACTTGAGGTTAAAACAAATTGAGTACTGTATGAGAGAAAGTATAGAATAGGGTAGAAAATTACAGCACTGATTTTCCCATTCTTAGTATTTAGTTTCCTAGGACTTTATCACACCAGCCTGTTTCTCACAACAATGAAGTTAGTGAGGCAAGTAGGAACATTACCAGTTTAAAACATTCAGCTATCACACTTCTCTATGATCATGTGAGTGTGCTGCTATGGTACCAGCTCTGTTACCTTGCCTTCCATGCATGTGTGCCTTTGCCAAGCTTGTTTTTACTCTGTTCCTTTTGCAGGTTTTTATTTTTATTTTTGCTGTGATTACACAAAAATAAAAATATCTTCAGGCAGGCCTTGCCGAACAATGGTTAATCTCCCTGGCTCCAAAAGTAAAACTAGAACTCCCTCCAGCTTTCCCCAGCCACATATCAGACATCTTCATCATACTGCCAATGAATGATTGATTTTTAGACACTGCTTTGTTTTCTTATTATTGTTTTTAATTCTGTGTTAATTTAATCCTGTTTTAAGGGGTGGGAGGTAGGGATTAGGGTGTAACAACTTTTAATTGTAACTGTTTTTAATTTTGTTGTACCCTGCCCCGATTGCTTGTTCTGATGGGCATGTTATAAATAAATCATCATCATCATCATCATCATCATCATCATCCGCCAAAGCATGCCAGTGCCTCACAAAACTACAAACCTGTGTAGTATGCAGCAAGGGCAGTTAAAATGGGGTCAAACTGCATAATGTCTACAGTGGAGATGCACCCACAGTGGTATATGTGTATAGCATGGAAGGACCCCTACTTTATGTAGAATATTTATCATATGAGGGTAGTAGATGAGGGCTCTGGTTTCTTCTGGGTGGGCAGGGGACCAATGTCTGTGCGATATGCCAAACTAAGGGGGAGAGTACAATAACATCCAAAATCCACAAAACAGTGATTCCTTTATAGAGACAACCAAATACAAAAAATACATACTGCAAGCTTTCAAAGCTGCACTGGCTTCTTTATCAGGCAAAAAATGTTAAAAGTTATACAAGACAGAAAAGAAAAAATAGGGAAAAAAGATTATGTTAGTCCTAACCTTGCATTCTGCCAAGACGTGGCGGTTCTCAGGTCAGATGGTTTTGGGGGGAAATTCATGCAGGTAGGGCCTTTCTCCTTCTGGCTATTCCAGGAAAATAAAGCATTTTAAAGTTCCATTCACAAGACAATGGACTCTTTCATACAAGGCTAAATTGGAAGTATAATTTAAGGTCAATTCGAATGCAATCATGGGTTTTATGTTATTGCAAATTAACTCTTCGCACGCAAATTCGGGCAAGAGGGAAGCCAATTCGAATGCAATCATGGGTTTTACCTTATTGCGAATTAAAGCTTCGCATGCAAATTCGGGCAGGAGGGGGTTATTTTCGGGTAATGGGAAGTAATTCCGAACGGAGCAGGGGTTCATGTAAATTCGCTAAACAAGCGAATTTACATAAATCCGCATTGGCTCCATTCGGAGTTGGGAGAAATTCTTCCCCGTTTGAAAGAGTCCAATGTGGATTTTGGGTTTTGGATGTTATTGTACTTTGCTACATGGCCAGCACAGAGGGGGAGAGGTACAGCTGAGGCAAGAGAACTGCTGAACACTTCTAGCATGTATTGAGATTTTAGAGGACGGAAGCCAAGCTGGGCGGTGCCCACCACAACACAAGAGTGTGTAGGCTCACACCTGGCAGGATGGGTATTCAGTATCACTAGGGATGTGAGCCACATTGCCCAGAATAGCTGGGCTGTGGCAAAGTGCCTGCTCCTCTGGGGACTCCCTCAGACAAAAGAGGCCCAGCATCCCTCTGTATAGGAGCAGGGGAGCAAAGTCACAGAATTGCAGCAAAGATTTTCATATGACGTTGCAGTCGGAGAGGACTTATCCCAGGAAGAACCAGGAATGCTCCAGCAACAAACCATCAATGGGATTTCCCCATGAATGGTTTGTTGCTGGAGCATTCCTGGTTCTTCCCAGGATAAATCTTCTCTGATCACGATGTGTGTGGAAATCTTTGCTACAATTGCCCGACTCTCCTGGGAAAATGCCCTTTTAATCCCATGATTTCCCCCCATGCGATAGTCTCCTTAGGCTGCATCCATACTGCAGAAAATATCCCGTTTGACATCACTTTAACTGCCATGGCTCAATGTGATGGAATTCTGGGATTTGTTGTTTGTTGTGGCACCAGAGCTTTTGCAGCCTAAGACAATGATCAAAATGGTCATGGTTAGAACCCTGCTTTTGCAGCTTAAGACCATGGTCAGGGTTAGGACCCTGCTTTTGAGCTTTGTCAGGACTCAGCTGGTAGTTTGGAGATGTACTGCTGCTTCTGGAGGGTGTACAAACCGGCCTGGACCCGAACTATGGTTCAGCGAGGGCTGAGAGTTTACATGCTCGTGCTGGCACCAGGGTGTCACCTTGGTGTGTGCCTGACCAGGTGGTGTGGTATGATGATGTTGGTCATGCACAGCTCCCAAACAGCGTTGCACACAAGGAGTGTCATAAGGTCACTTTGCGGCGCTTATGGTGCCCCTGTAGCGGTACAGATAGCAGCTGCATTTTGCGGCTCCTTTTTGTACCAGGGTAGGGGTGTGGCGTGTGGTTGCCACATCCCCAACCCAGTGCTTCAAGGTGAAGCATAGAGCCACCCCTTACGGGCTGTTTGTACAGCCGCTTGCTTTCTTTCACCATACAGGCCGAGAGGAGAGGTAGTATAAGAAACAATGTGTGTGGGAGGTATTTGAAATTGTATAGGGAAGACATGTCTCTGGTGGAGGGAGAGTGAGCAGTATCCAGTGTTGATTATTGGAAAGAGTCCTTTGCCTTGGAGTGACTCCTGCAAAAATATCTTCCCATTCATGGCAATCTTCAATCCAGAGCATGTGGCCTCTATGGCCCCCTATATACACACTGGCTGCATCATTCTCCATCTTGACAAAAGATTGAGAGTCCTTCCTTGCTGGAGAGCATCTCTCTCTTTGCACTTGGTCAGCTTGAAAGCAGAAACTGAGCAGCTGGCTGAGTGACTGAGAGGCTGTACAGACCACCCCTGAAGGGGCGGTCTGCAGTCGCCCCCGTCTTTGCCATATCGGGGCTGCAGCAACCGCACATCACAGCCTCAATCTGGCCTTTCTGCAACGCAAAAAAGAGCTGCAAAAAATGGCTCCTTTTTATGTGATGCAAAGAGCGCCATAGCTGCTGGCACTATGGCTTTATGGCACTCCTTTGGCACTGCATCATCTAATTGCAGTGCCCCAGGAGCACCATGAAGCCGTGCGCCAGGCTTTGCTGCAAGGTTGGCGTGTGTGAGAGGCTTCTAAGTCACTGCTCAGCTATCTGCTTGTTCGCTGCTCCCAGGGTGACTGGGTGCAAAGGGAACAGCAACTGAGCAGCCACTGAACAGCGACCAAGAAGACTCTTGCCTGTGCCGGTCTTTGCCACTCCAAGCTTAAGGTTTGCCTTAGGTTCATCTTAAATCAGAAATGACTGACAAATGGTTGATTATGTGGATTAAAAAAATCCATGGATGCAGAGGACTGACTCTATTACTTTGTTGTGGTGTGCCTTCGAGTAATTTTCAACTTGCGGTGACCCCCAAGGCGACCCTATCATGGGGTTTTCTTGGCAAGTTTCCTCAGAGGGAGTTTGCCGTTGCCATCCTCTGAGGCTGAGAGAGAGTGACATGTCGAAGATCATCCAACCAGGATTCGAACCTTGGTCTCTAAAGTCCTAGCCGAATACTCAAACCACATTAACTATCATGACCACAATGGCTCTTTACATATATAACGACAGCAGCAGCACTTAATTCTCAAATTTAATTTTAACTCTTAAAACTGTCATTTAATTTCTGAATACTAACAAATTAAAGTGCCCCCAAATGCCCACCACTCACACTTTAATCAATTTATTTCCATTTTTTGAATAGCATTAAATACATTGAGCAACGCCTGGAGGGGCATGCTCATTCTTCTTGCCCCACAGTGGATGTCACCCCTCTTCTGTGGTGTCACCCAGTGTGATCCTCATCTCCCTAGCAATGCCACTGGTCCAGAACCCTTTCACTATGGCTTCTGCCACACTGCAGAATTAAAGCAGTTTGACACCACATTAACTGTCATGACCCTATGCTATGGAATCCTGGGATATGTATTTTTGTGAGACAGTTAGCCTTCCCTATTGGAGAGCTCTGGTGCCCCTACCAAACTATAGATCCCCAAATTCCATGGAATTGAGCCAGGGTAGTGAAAGGGGTGTCAAACTGCTTTATTTCTGCAGCGTGGCAGCAGCCTAGGGCAAGTGAGGTATAACCTAGGGCAAGTGAGGTAGGAAAAAATTCCGCATCAGGAAAATCTTTGCAAATTGTAAGGATTCCACCCATCCACCCCCCCCTCCCCTTTATTTTTTTATTATTACTGCCAGGAATTGCAGAAGGGACACTTATGGGATCTTCTGCTAAAAGTGCCCAAATAACTGAGCTGATGCTGGATGCCATGCAATATGACTTGGGAATTGTTTGGTGGTGGTAGTGGCAGGGGGATTGGGAATCCTTTGCCTCTTTGGCTCAGGCAGCAGAATGCCTTGGCCTGGTGGTGTGTTCACGCTGCTTGACAAACCTCTGTTCATCGTTGTGCAACCTGTGAAATGGCCCTGCGTCATGAATTTTTGAGCAAGGAAGCAACAGCAAGGCGCTGCAGATGCTGGAATGTTCTCTTTCACAAAGCCCTTGGAGATGCTCTTCTTTGCAGCTGGCTCCACTGTTTGCAGCTTCAGAATGGAGCCTGTCTCAGGGATGAGAGATAGCATTCATAATGCCTCTTGTGAACCGTCCCCCAGCCTTGGTCACCTCCCCAGCTCCACCAGCACCTTCTAGTTTTTTGAGTGTTGTGGTTGAGTGGAAACATCTGCTGTTTCATTATGGGTGCGAATTTCCTGGTGGAAGAAGCAGAAGTGTGTAGCTAGATCTTGACATGAGTGACGTCTTTGTCAGCAGAAGAAAGCTGGTCACCCGAAAGGAAAGACGAGCCAGAAAAAGAAGACAGATGCTTGAGTTTCTGCGATGGTAAAGACACCCAACTGCTTGGGGACCCAGTTGGATCATTTGGAAAGAGGTAAGAAGGGGCTCCACTGAACCTAAAAATGAGTGAGATGATGTGGGGAGGCCAGAGAATTTTCAAGGGCACAATTTATTATTTATTATTATTAATATCACAGAATCCTAGAATTGGAAGAGACCCCAAGGGCCACCCAGTTCTGGAACTGGAAGAGAGCCCAAGGGCCAATCCCATTCTGCCATACAGGAATACACCATCCAAACATTCCCTACAGATGGCCATCCAGCCTCTGTTTAAAAACCTCCAAAGAAGGAGACTCCATCACTCGCCGAGGAAGCGTCTTCCATGGGAATGACCAGTATGGTGTAGCATCTCCAGTACGGATGTGGGACTTGGGAGATTCACATTCGTTTCCCACTCAGCCATGAAACCCATTAGACGACCTTGGGCCTCTCTGTCTCTGACCTACCTCACAGGGTGGTTGTGAAGGCAAAGTGAGGACGAAGAGCACACTGCCTTGAGCTCATTGGAAGACAGCAGGAGAGAAATGAAATTAATGCATCAATAATAATGGGCATATGAAAGGATTGTTGTTGTTGTGTGTCTTCAAGCCGTTTCAGACTTATGGCAACCCAAATGTGAGAGGTTTTCTGAGGCTGAGAGTGTGTGACTCATCCAAGGTCATCCAGCAGGTTTCCATGGCCAAGCGGGAAATAGAACTCTGCTCTCTAGAGCTGTAATCCAACTTTCAAACCATTATACCATGCTGGCCCCTTATGAAGGGATTTCATATGTACTGATTTATTTATGCTGAGGTCTTGAAAGTTCTTTTCTATGTATAAAAATAGATGTATATCCTTCCTTCCTTCCTTCCTAGAGCTCAAACAAAGGGCTCTGAATTAGTCTCACCTCCAGCAAAAGTCTAGTATAATTGTGTACCCTTCCTGACTTTGGTCTCAAACTTCATAATGAAAGGAAGAAGAGGCACACACTTTTGAATCTAAATAATCTTTGAATCATAGTTTATCACCCGAAGGAGATCAGAAGTTTATCCCATGAATATCCAAGAAAAACGACATAATTACACATAACAATTTCACACGATGTTGCATAAAACCCGCCATTAAAGTAGTCACAAAGAAGCATTAATGCACATCTTTTTACTTTTGGGATTTCAGTGACAATGCATTTCCAATATCACTTTGTTTGCGCGTGTGATAATCATTTGTGCAATTACTTGCCATTTCTGCTTCATATGCAGGATGCTTTAAATGCTCTTTAATCTCTCTTTAATGTTGAAATCGTCCCCAGTGTGATAAACTCCATAGCTTGGGAAGAGAGAGAGAGGGGGGGAGCATGTTCTCTTGAATAAAACAAGCAAGGAAACAGTTTATTGTTGTTGTGTGCCTCGTGTTTTACTTATGATGTTTTACTTATGATGACCCTAAGGCAAGACCAGGATTTGAACCCTGTTGCTGTTGTTGTTGTTGTTGTCTGCCTTCAAGTAGTTTTCAACTTATAGCAACCCTAAGGCAAACCTGTCATGGGGTTTTCTTCGGCTCACGCAAAAAAACCTGCTGTGTGACCTTAGGCCAGTCACATGCTCTCAGCCTCAGGGAAAAGCTATGGCAAACCTCCCCTGAACCAATTTTACCAAGAAAACCCCATGAGAGGTTCGCCTTAGGGCCACCATAAGTCTGCAACAATTTGAAGGCACACAACACACAGACACACACACATGCAAACCTATCATAGGATTTTCTCGGCAAGTTTTTTTGGGGTGGGGGATGCCATTGCCATCCCCTGAGGCTGACAGAGTGTGACTTACCTCAGGTCACTCAGTTGGTTTTTATGCTTGAGCAAAAGAAAACCCCATGACACATTTGCCTCAGGGTTGGCATAAGTTGGAAATGACAGGGTTGGCATAAGTCGGAAATGGCATAAGTTGGAAATGAAGACAGACAACAACAACAACAACAACAATGGGGATGGAAACAGTGGCCTTCCAGAGTCATAGTCCAGTGCTGAAACCACCCCACCATGCTGATTTCCACCCATTAAGGGAGTCTGGCTGTAGATATATGCATCCAAACACATGCTGGCATCACTAGGGGTGTGTGGGGAGTGCAGGTCGCACCAGGTGACACCTGGGAGGGGACATCACTTCTGTTCAAACACCTGTATTTTGGCAGAAACATCATAGCATTTGCTTGAATCTCTTTAAATTGCTTTAAGAGATGGTGGGAGTGAGGTGGGAGAAGAAAGTGGGAGAAGAAAGGAGGGCCCCATAATTTTTTAAAATTAAAATTGAAATGTCAACATTTTATATTTTTTAAATTATTTATTTTAAAAAACCATTATTTTAAAAATTTTATTTAAAAACATACCATTTTAACCAAATCTTCACTATGTATATGTCAATACTTTTGGGTTATGCATATTATATTGTCATGTGAAGGTATACTTTTTAATTTTGCTAGTTGTTTACATCACAACTATTAGCACTGCATTCAGTGGTATATGGGAATTATGATTTATGAGTAACATTAGTGCAAAACAACAACAACAACAACAATACTAAAGATTCTGTATGGTGTGAAATGGGAGGAGGAGATCAATGAGGAAGGTGACACCATGAGTGACCGCACTGGGTGACACCAGCCCTAGAGACGCCACCATATCCCTTTTTTTTTCTTTCCCAAAGTACATTTTAATTCATTTGTTTTTTAAGTTTGGATTTTTTGTCCCTTCTGTTTTTTAAAAGGAAGAAGCGTTTCCTTCTTTTTCTACTTCTGCTCATAAGGAATCCTTACAGACATGCTGATCTGTCCTTGTTTCCCAATACCCTCTCATGGGACGCCACCAGAGCTGGCTATGAGGAGGATTAACTACTGCGATTATCTGAGAAGGCATTGTGGAAGTTACGGACTGTGACATTACCACCGTTCTTACTTCTTTTTAATGCATAACTGATTGCGTACGTAGCCACATTGCAGAATTAGAACCGTCTAATTAAAAGATTTATGTACAGCACTGTGTAAATTTACAGCGCTACATAAAGGATGAGGATGATGATGATGATGATGATGATAATAATAATAATAATAATAATAATAGTAATAGCAGTTTGACACCACTTTACTATTCCTGACTTTATCATGTGGAATTGTGGGCATGGTAGTTTGAGGAGGTATTCAGCATAGTCTGTAGGAGAATGCTGGTGCCTCACCACACTGTATATCCCAAGATTACACAGGATAGAGTCATGGCAATTAAAGTGGTGTCAAACTGCTTTATCGCTGCAGTGTGGCTACATCCTTCGTGAGCCACAACCCTGTATGGCCCATTAGTTCTGTATATGGATCTCTGGTATAGCTGACCATTCAATGGCCCCTGAAAACTACCACTGAAGTTGGTATCACCTGCCAAGAGCATTGTGTCAGGTCTGACTATGTCCCTGCAACCAGACATCAAACGACTACTGTGATATTATGGACTTTTCAGGGGAAAATGTTGTTTCATTTATTGGATATAGTAAATTAAAGTATAGTTGGAGAGCCAGCATGGTGTAGTGGTTTGAGCATTGGGCCAGGACTCTGGAGATCAGGACTGAAATCAGGACTGAAATCCTGGCTTGGCCACGCAAACCTACTGGGTGACCTTGGACAAGTCACACTCTCTCAGCCTCAGAGGAGAGTAATGACAAACCCCCTCTGAAGAAACCTGACAATAAATCCCCCTTAGTGTTGCCATAAATTGGAAATGGTTTGAAGTAACAACAACAACAGCAGCAGCAGCAGCAGCAACAAAAGTCTA
Source organism: Urosaurus nigricauda (assembly GCA_034509955.1). Lineage (NCBI taxonomy): Eukaryota > Metazoa > Chordata > Lepidosauria > Squamata > Phrynosomatidae > Urosaurus > Urosaurus nigricauda. The sequence goes on along the minus strand of JAOEGL010000002.1, from coordinate 315,396,734 downwards.
GTTACGTATGCACTGTGCATTAGATGCTATAAGATAAGGATCACATGCTCTGGCACCCCACTAAACTACAACTCCCAGGATTCCATAGCATTGAATCATAGCAGCTAAAGTGGTGTCAAACTGCTTTATTTTTGCAGCGTGGCAGCAGCTTTAGTGGTTACAAGAGTTAGTCAGGGCCAGAGATAAGAGATTAGTTAGAGTCAATGTCAGAGTTAGTTCATGTTGTCACCTCCTCACATTGACCTCTTCCCATTACTGCACCATTCCGAATCCTTAGTACAGTGGGTCCTTGTTATCCACTGAGGTTTGGTTCCAGGACGTGGATAACAAAATCCATGGATGCTCAAGTCCCATTAAATATAATGGCACAACAAAATGGTGTCCCATATATAAAATGGAAAATCAAGGTTTGCCATTCAGAATGCATACTTTTTTGGGAATATTTTCATGCTCAAATCTGTGGATAAAAAAATCCATGGATAAGGAGGGCCAACTGTAATGTCTTTTGTACTAATGTTATTCATAAACCATAATTCCCATATATCACGGAACTGAATGGCAAAATTAAAATTAAAATTATACCTTTAAATTATAATATCATACGCAGAGCTGAAATGTATTGACATATGCATAGTTTCACTGTTGTTAAGCTGCTTTTTATTATTTTTAATTGTAAGTTTTAAACTTTATTAATATTGAGACAGTTTAATTACATTTTAATATTATTCTTTTGCAAGTTTTGACTATATGTATCGGATTTAATTTGTGACCTGCCTCGAGTGCTCGTTTTGGGAGAAAAAGGAATTATGGCTGGAAATCAGTATGGAACTTACGTTTTCATGAGCGGACTTTATGTCTGTGGGAAACAGAATTGAGCTGCACAATGTTACTACTAATGCATCTACACTGTAGCAATAATGTTGTCTGACAACACTTTAACTGCCAGAATCCTGGAATTTACAGTTTGGTGAGAAGGCTAAACACCTTGTAAAATGACAAATCCCTGGATTCCATAGGATGAAGCTACAGCACTTCAAGTGGTGTCAAACTGCATTATTTCTACAATGTAGATGTACCCACTATGTAGAGGAGCCAGTGAAGCAATTGATGTACACTGAGAATGATGCACAATGAGACTGATACAGATCAGGACACCAACTAGGGAGTGCCAATGTACACTTGTAAAGAACCTGATGTGCATGGGAACACTCTTGCAAGTGCCCTGATGTGCACAATTCACCAACAGAGTTTCTTAGTGCCCCTGCTATGTGACTACTGTCTATACTTGAGTATAAATCAACCTCATAAATAAGTTGAGGGCAGGTTTTGGGGCTGAACTGATGGATTTTGATATCACTCATGAATGTCGAGGGTAAAACCTAGGGGCATGTAACAAAGGATTTAAAGGATGAAGCAAAAGAAAACAATGCCAAAAAAAACAAAAAAAAAAAAAACAAAAAAAAAAACAACCTTGCAAAATTCCAGCAGACATCCTGTTTGTGCACATACTAAAGATTTAATGGATGAGAGAGTAGAGGAGGGTCAGAGCTTCCAGCACACATTATGCTCTTGTCTTTCACCAGGAGATGCTTTCTTTTTAAATAAGAAGTAAAGTACAGTACAGTACTTACACTGACCTGTCAACTCAGGTTTCTTGGGTCAATTTTTTGACTAAAGTTTCTAGACATATACATGAATAAATATAGTAAGCATACATAAATGTACATAAGGTAGACTCCATTAGAGAATTGCAGCCAATATAAATCAATGTGAAGTCAAAGTCTTTCATGGCCAGCATCCATAGTCTTTTGTGGGTTTTTCAGGCAATGTGGCCATGTTATAGATGAGTTTGTTTCTGATGTTTCACCAGCATCTGTGGCTGGCATCTTTTCTAAAGTCTTCTCTGAAGATGCCAGCCACAGATGCTGGTGAAACATCAGAAACAGACTCTTCTAGAACATGGCCACATAGCCCAAAACCCCACAAAAAACTATAAGATAAATAAAGTTAAGGATACCCAGGTCTTGCTCCTACCAGTGATCAGGGACAGATCTACCATTAGGCACTGTGAGAAGGTTGCTTCAGGAAGAAGATTTCATGTATCCTGTGCCTGAAAGTAAGAAAGTATTAGTTATTTAATTTGGTCTGTTATATTTTACTTTTGCTGCCAGGAAGGGGGAAAAGGCCTTGTGGGTTTTAATACAGATTGAGCCTCCCTTATCCAAAATGGCTGAAGTATTTTGGATTTTGGATTTTTTAAAAAAATTATTTTGAATATTTGCTTATCCATAATGAGATATCTTGGAGATGGGACCCAAGTCTAAACATGAAATTCATTTATGTCTCATATACACCATACTCACATAGCCATATACAAAATAATTTTATACATAATATTGTTAATAATTTTGTGCAGGAAACAAGGTTTGTGTATACATTGAACTATCAGAAAGGAAAGGTGTCACTATCAGCCATCCATGGGGACCAGGACAACCTTGCATTTTGGAGTATTTTGGATTTTAGAATTTCAGATAAGGAAGACTCAACGGGGTGATACTGGCACCACTTTTTTTTGCAGAGCAACTGCAGGGAAACTGTGTTCCTTTTTTGCACCGCACTTGCGGCACGATTTCCGAAAAAGGTGCCATTTGGCACCTTTCCGCCGCCGCAACTGTGCAGCTGCATCTAGCAGCTGTGCAGCTGCGGCGGTGCCATTACGAACGCCATCTAAACGGCGTTTGGGAATGGCACCGCCACCATTACACATTAGGGTTCATGAGTGTGCGGATGCTGCGTGCTCACGAACCCTAATCGCGCACTAAAGAGTCCTAATGGTGCTCTTTAGTGCCCATCTAGATCGGGCCAACCTGTACTTCTCACACCAAAATAACCTGTCTGGGGTCCTGTGTACCTTGACTTGGGTAGGTGGGGTGACACAGATACTCTGCCTCAGGCCACCCAGTGTCATTGGTTTGCATTGATAATGGTAGGCACAAGTTTTCCTGAAATGCAACTTTCCACACCACCTTATCATGCTTCCTATGATGTAGGCTCATTCTTATTTGTTGTACTTTTTCTTTTCACCCCCTAGAACCCACACGTCTCTAATTTTGACAATGTTTTCTACATGTGATTGTAGTGGAAATGCAGAACAAGGTAGGTGCATTGCAGCCCTTGAAACTAAATGTTCTTGTCAGCTGCTGGGACTGTTGGATTCAGAATAGGTCCTGGAGTCATTCCAAGCAATTGTGTGTGGTTGCGTATTAAAAGGAATATTCTCAATCAAACATTTTTTTTAAAACAGGAAACCAATGACAACAATTCACCTCCTCTCTTTGGAAGTGAAAACGGCGACTTCAGTTTGCCAGAAAGACTGGACAGGCAGGAAGTTAACTAAGGAATTTATTACACAGGGTTGCTAAACTGTAATTGTTGTTACCCTGTGCCTTCAAGTCATTCCCAGCTTCGGGGGACCCTAAGCCAACCCTATCATGGGGTTTTCTTGGCAGAAATTGTTCAGATGAGGTTTTGCCATTGTCTCCCCCTGAGGCTGAGAGCATGTGACTTGCCCAAGGTCACATGGTGGGTTTCATGGCTGAATCAGGATTCAAACCATGGTCTCCACAGTTGTAGTCCAACACTCAAACCACTCTGCCATGCTGGCTGTCAAAATTGGAATTACAGTAGCATACCGGTAATAGAATATTTGCCAGGTACTTATCAAAAGGTGCTGTCCACCAGTGATTGAAATGCAAAGCAGCTATAGGAGAGACACAAAGTCTATGATAAGTACCTGCCAAAGATGCTATTATCCTGTAATTGTGCAGTACAGTACTAGCCTCCTGTGATAAACCTCTTAGTAAAAACAGAGCCTCCCTGGAGAGACTTTGCAACCCCTAGCAACACTTCAAGTAATTCTTGGAAACTGTAGCAAGCTGTTGTTTTACTAGCTGAGCAGGAAATCTGGACATAGCCCTTTCCTCTTGTCTGGAGTTAGAATCATAGAATCATAGAGTTGGAAGGGACCCCAAAGGCCATCCGGTCTAACCCTCTGCCATACAGGAAGATACTGATCATTCCGTATGATGCAGCTGCAGCACTTAAAATAGTGTCAAGTTTTATTATTTCTGTAGTGTCAATGTGCCCCTCTCCCCAGAGGAGACAGTCCCAAGGCTACTAACATGAAGATCCTGCTGTCCCGTATGACCACTGAATCAGCACGTAGAACATTTACATTTTTTACTACAACTCCCAGAGTCCCCCAGACAGCATGGCAAACTGGTTGTACTGGCTGGAGGATTCTGAGTGTTGTGGTGGGATTCAATGCTGCAACTTTGTCCTTGAGACTGACACAAAATTCTCTTCAGCTGATCTCGGAAGTGATCTGCTTCAAATAAGAGATGAGCTTTGAGAAATACAGTGGGCCCTTGTTATATGCTGGTGTTTGGTTCCAGGACCCTCCGTGGATAACAAAATCTGTGGATGCTCAAGTCCTATTAAATATAATGGGACAACAAAATGGTGTCCTATATATAAAATGGAAAACCAAGGATTGCTATTTGGAATTTATATTTTGGGGTATATTTGCAAGCTGTGTATGCTCAAATCCATGGATAAAAAAATCCATGGATAAGGAGGGCCAACTGTAACCGATTTATTGGTAATGAGAAAGGTGTGTGCCCCCCACCCAATGTCAGCATGAGGCCAGTTTAGTGATTAGGGGCAGGAGAGGACATTTGGCACATCGGGAGAGGGCAAGGCCACTGGCCAGAGGCTCAAGAAGAACAACCAGAATGCCCTCCTCTTGCCCACCCCTAGCATCTGCTGCCTGAAGCAGTTGTCTCACTCTGCCCAATGGTAGAGCTGGTCCTCTGGGGCCAAAACAGATGTAATGGGAGCAGGGACTGGACTATTGGACTACTGATGATAATGATGATGATAATGATGGTGATAATGATGGTGTATTTATTTTCAGATTACTGTGTTTCACTGTTCATACTTATTGGTGCAGCGGCTGTCATCTTCCTAATGCTGTTGACGATTCTTATCCTCTCCATATGCCTTTGCCGGGCCTGTAAAAGAAGTGAGTAATACTACAATAATAAATATGCTTGTCTATTTGTGTGGGGAGGGGGCACTGTAAATGGAGGGAAAGGGTACTGAGCCCTGTAAAAAAAGCTTCTGGAGACAAAGGACATTCCACCTTCCAATTGAGAAATAAAACAAAATAAAACAAAAAGATTAATTGTTAGGACAAGGGGTACTCCTCCACAAAGTAATAATACTGTACCTGCCATGGCACCATCTGATATAATCCTGGGTTTGTAGTTTCGTCCAGCACCAGCACTCTTTGGTAGAGAAGGCTGAAGTCCTTGTAAAACTACAGACCCCAGGGTTCCATACGATGGAGCTGCAGCACTTAAAGCAGTGTCAAACTTCATTATTTCTACAGTGTAGATGCACCCTGAATTTGGCACACAAAGAATTTTCCCAGTCTCCACACTCTCTGTGCGGCACTATGATGTAGAAACCATTATGTATCCTGTTTGTCTTTTTAAACTGATGTGTGTTTTAACTGGTATCTTTTTAACTGATGCTATGTGTTGGTTAGTTCTTGTTGTTCCCTGCTTTGATCTGTGGAGAGAGGCAGGTAAGAAATGATAACAACAACAACAACAACAACAACAGTAGTATGCTCTTGGAGTAATTGGCCTTTAAGGTGTAAGAGGGAGAGGGAGAAATTTGTCCCTGATGGATATGAGATATCTTGCTTTGTTTTCCTTGCAGCAAAGAAGCAAAAACTGACAGAGGTAACTATGTACATGTACACTGTGATGGGCATCTGTGTGTGTATCTGTGTGTGTGTGTGAGAGAGAGCGCGAGAGCGAGAATAATCCTGTCATTCACCTAGCCCAATAAAATAATCCTGGGCCCAGTCCTGCCTGTAGCTCCTCTGTATCTTAAACACTATAATATTTGCTCTTCATTGTCTCTATTCCTTATCTTCTCTGTTCTCAAGCCTTCGGGCTCTTCTGCACTACCCAACTATATCACTATGATTCCACTTTAACATCCTATGAAATACTAGGTTATGTGGTCTGATAAGGCATTAGAGCTCTTTGGCAGCAAATTTTAAATACCTCCTAAATCTACAAATCCCAGGATTCTGTAAAACGGAACCATGAGCCAGCCTTGTGATACTGCAGCGAAGAAGGTGAATGCTATTTTAGCCTGTGTTAAAAGAAGCATAGTTTCTAAGTCAAGGGAAATATTAGCCCCACAATATTCTTTGCTGGTCAATTCTCATTTGTGCTCAGTTCTGGGCACCCATTTGAAGAAGGATGTAAGTCAAATTGGAGCAAGTTCAAAGAAGGTGAACAAGGATGATAATGGAGAATAATACATATGAGGAAAGGTTGAAGGAACACACTGGAAGATAGGAACAGAATTCAAAAGAAGAAACCAGAAAATTGGGCAGAAATTAATAAAATGCAATCTGACAGAAATAAATGCAAAGTTCCACATTTAGACCACAAAAACCAAATGCATTGGTACAGAATGGGCAATATTTGGCTCAGTAGCATTACATGTGTGATGCTGCCACAAAAAAGAAAGAAAGAAAGCAGTTTATCACATGGAGGCATATTGCTTAAATCCCATGCAGAAACGGGATTTAAAAGTCTGGAAAAAAATCACAAAAGCGGGTTGTTTTTCAGACATGTTTATGTAAAGGAGAAATAACATGACATTAACCTGAACAGAAAGTCACCAAAGCCCACTCTTTTTTACTTTCGGAAGTTCTCGAAAATAAAAAAATAAAGGGGGGGGGTTGGTGAGCTTCCATTTGGCTTATTTTCACATTATTTCTCTTTCACCCAAACGTCCTCTGAAAAACAACCGACTTTTGCGGCTTTTCCCCCTACTTTCTGTTTGGGTTAACCCTGAATGTCATGTGAAAAACAACCCGCAAAAGCAGGTTGTTTTCACTTTAAATCTAGTGTCTGCCTCCATGTGATAAACTCCAAAGAAAAGGTGATTGGTATTTTAGGCTGCATTAATTGTACCCTCAGCCATCCTTATCCATTGATTTTTTTTTTTATCCAAGCATCCAAGGTTAGAAAATATTTTTAAAAAGTATAATTCCAACTAGCAAACCTTGATTGACTGACCCCCCCCCCACTACTCTCCTATCCATCCAGTCTTAAGAGTAAGCACAAAGAGTTATATCTGCTGGAATTTTATAAGTTCATTGACATTGTTTTGCCTTGCTTCATCCTTTAGATCCTTTACCCTTGACTTATCCATGAGTCATAGTAAAATCCATAATTTTGGCCTTGACTTATATATGAGGTCGACATATAGTTGAGTATATACAGTAACCAAATCTGCATATAACCAAATCAGCAAAAGTCAAAGCCACAAATGTGGAGGGACAACTGTATTATGAATTAACCAGCTAATTCTTTAGCTGCAGTCTTTTAATACAGGTTGAGTCTCCTTTAACAGAATTCCAAAATCAGAAATACAACAACATGCCAAATGGTCCACTTGGGTGTCTGAGATAGTGACCCCTTTGCTTCAACGGTACACAAATTGTTTCATGCACAACGTTATTAAAAATATTGTGTCTAAATTTATCTTCCGGCTATGCATATAAAGTCTATATGGAAACATAAATGAATTTCATGTTTCAGCTTGGGTCCCATCTCGAGGATACCTCATTATGTATATGCAAATATTCCAAGATCCAAAAAGTGTCAAAATCCAAAATACTTCTGGGCCCAAGCATTTTGTGTAAGGGAGACTTAACCTGTATGCATAAATGTAAACCACAGGATAGGAAAAGTTACTTTTTGGGGACAACAACTCTTCAGAATGGCCAATAGCAGTATCCAACCCTCCTTTTGGGAGATCAACAACTCTTCTTTGGGAGATTCTGGGAGTTATAGTGGGGGACAGGAGGAGCATCCCTAAGTGCTGAGTTGTAATCTCTTGCTTAATCCTTTCCCATGATTAGGAGACGGTTGGTGGTAATCCTGAAGAAGCTGACTTGCATTACGCTGAATTGCAGAACCTTCCAACTTCTAACAGGGGGCAGTGCGATGGGGAGACTTGCAAAGCTCCTGTGGCTACTCAGAACAGCGACTATGCTACTGTGGCAGAATTAAAAGGCCCTGAAGATGGCTTTTGCAACCCTGAACAAAAAGAAGATGACGGGGTGAGGGAGAACGAATCTTTGGTGGAAGCAGAGTGAGACTTAGTTGGACTGGAACAAAAGAAGCTTTGGAAGGACAAAAGCTGGGTTTGACGAAGACAGTGCCTCTGTTGTGTCCAAATTCTGTCACCAGAGAAGCAAAATTCTGCAACTGGACTGCTGTAGTGTATTCAGGCTGAAACCTGAATGTGCATACCTCCATTTTCCACAACTCCACACCCACCAAGTGAATTGGAGTCCTAGCTCCCATCATGCCCGACCTTGGACCATGTTTACTGGGGATGATAGGGATTGTAGTCTGGCACAACTGGAGAAAATGAACTCCTACTGCTTCCATAGTTCACGTACTCAAACAATTTAAATGTATTTTCCATAAGGAAAGGGAAGGGAGTGAGAGAATGGTGCAGTTAGTGATGTGGTACCATTAACTTGGGTTCAAATCTCCACTCAGTCCTTGTGTTTCGCAGAATAGCTTTGGATAAACAATTAACACAGTTTGGAAATTTATTATTATTATTATTATTTTAACCACAACTTCAGCATAGTCAGTATATTTATAGCCCATAAAATAGTTTTTCTAAACTCTGGTAACTAGCTGAACCTATCTCAGAGGACCGCTGTGTCGGCCATTCTGAGCATTTTCAGGCAAAGGGTGAGATATACATATGTTATGATGTGAATATGAATCATGAGGACTAGAAGCATCCTTTAAAGAAAACAATTTATTCTATGCCAATACGAAGACTCTGTAGTGGTGCTCTGCTAACTTATCGTACCTTCCAACATGCCAGAGATAAAACCTGGGACACCCTTTTGCATTTGTAATATTCCTGTTCTTGTATTTTATTGCTCTATCCCATTATACATAGCTGAAAATATTTGTTTGTTGTCTTTTTAAACTGAACTACCATTGTCTGCCTTTCCCTGTTCCTTGCTGTGCAAAGTGTATCAGGAAAACTGAATGTGACAATTTTCCTTTTTTTAAAGGTAAAAATATAAGAATCTCACATTGGATGTAGTTGAATTATTGTATTCAAGTCCAACTTGTTCAACTGCATTTAGTCAACAGCAAGGAAAACAACTCCACATGAGAAATGATTGAAGTAACTGGGTATGTTGAGATTACAGAAGAGAAGACTGAGGTAGGAAGGACCGAAAGAGGAACTAATGGGGACATAACTTCATTTTCCAGTTACCCAAAGCAGTCTTACACGTAGGCTGTGTCTACACTGCAGAGTTAATGCAGTTTGACACTGCTTCAAATGCCTTGGATCAGTGTTGTGGAATTCTGGGATTTGTACTTTTGTGAGCTATTTAGCTTTCTCTTTCAGAGAGCTCTGGTGAAATAACAAACTACAAACCCAAGGATTCTATACAAGCCAGGACAGTTAAAGCAGTCTCAAACTGCATTAATTCTGCAGTGTGGCAGCAACCATAGTCCATTCTCTGCTGCCCTAGATGGCATATAGAAATGTGTGCAGTTTAGAGGAGAAGAGATTTTGGCTGAGCATTAGGAGAAATGGCTTGGCAATAGAAATAAGCATGGATGGATTATCAATGATGCTTAGTCCGGCATCAAATTTTTACGCTTCAAGTTCTTTCCCTCCCAAATACGAGAAAACAATGCAAATTTTGTCAATTTTTTTAAAAATAAAAAATGAACTGAAATAAAATTCTCCCCTACCTGCACTGGCCAAACTGGAAAGTACTATTTCCAGTACTGAGAAATTTTAGTATTTACTTCCCTGTCACATATCAGTCTATGGGGGCAGAGTGGAGGGAGAGGTGGTAACCTTAATTCAGCACTAAAGAGCTTGAATAGGCTTTTCTCAGTAAAAAATGGAGACATTTTTAAAGGTGTTAAGTCCACCATCCATGCCCCCATAAGTGAATAACGGAACAAATAGTGTGAAAACATACTTCCGAAAAAAATCAGGTGAGTGTGAAAGCACACACCCAAAATAACCTCCTTATAATGACAAAGAAGGAACCTACTCTCTTGGGATTTTTTTGGTGGTACACTTGCTCTGCCTTTCGGGTTTGTTTAAAAGGAAGTTTTGACTCTTTCTTTCTATTTCTGTGTGAAGGAGGAAGTTGTTGAAAAGGAGAAGAAACATCTGACCATTCTCCCCTCTCCCTGCTCATCCTTTCCCATGCATTCATATACATTACATGGGCTCAGTCCCACTTACATTTAAGCCAGTGTGTGATTCGCCTTTCTCCGGGTTGGTAAATCAATTCCAAAAGGTCCGTCGTTCCCACTATGAAAGGGATCTTTTCATTATCCCCTTGTAATTGCTTTTTTTTTTTGGCACGATTGTCATCCCCACTAGTTTGCACCGCTTCAAAATGCATGTCAATCATCAGTGACATAAGCGGCAGCCCGGGAACTAGGAAGATGCAATTCAGTGGTTTTGCAACTACTTGCAATCAGTGAGGCAAGTAGTCACAAAAACCAATGAATCAAATCTTCTATCAATTGTATTTTTTAAAAAAATTGATAGAAGATTCAATTGATTGGTTTAGCAACTACTTGCTTCACTGAGTAGTTGCAAAATCAATAAATCAAATCTTCTATCAATTTTATTTTTTTTAAAAAATCATGCGCCCGTAGGTCACACCACAAGCACAAAGGCAGCGCTGGGGGGGGGGGGGATGGTGGATCTACCAAAAACTGGAGGGATGGTAAACACCCCTTTGCTATTAGTCCTTCCCCTCCAGAATGATGTGATTCAGATGTGTCATTCCTGCTTGTTGAACACGCTTCAGAATTGATTCTTTTCAAAAGAAATGCTAGGAAACTAGTGCCTGGAACCCCCCCCCCCTTTCCCCCCTGCATTTGCTTCCCTTTACCATGACAGAAATCGATCAAAGTAGGATCGGAATCAGTTTCAAATGGGAATGGCGGTCATATAAACCTATCAGTGATTCACTTTAAATGGTAGTGGGAATGTGCCCCATGAAGTGAATTCTTATACAGTGAGCCCTCCGCATTTGCTGGGGTTAGGGGCACAGGGCCTTTGTGAACGTAGGGGAAAAACAACATGCAAATAAAAAATAATAATTTATTTTTTTATTATATAAAACATATCCTATATATAAAGATAACTTAAAATAAATATCACTTAACATAAGGGGGAAAACATACATAAAATAGATCAAACAAGAAAAAAAGAAGAAAAACAAATCAACATAACACAACATATAATAAAGGTTTCTTTTCAGTCTCTTCATATACCATCTTTCCTTCTGATCTTCCTACTCTATCTATGCTTGGTATTTACACATATTATTTGTACTTTTCCATATCCAATATTAACACTTTTTGGTTCTATCTAAAATGTTTCAATCAAACCGAATTCCAAGTAGATGTACAATATTTACTCTTATTTAATCCTTAAAATCATGTTTATTTAAGCATGTTAATTTGTCTAATTCACCCATCTCTACTAATTTTAATAACTGTTCTTGTATGTGATCAATATCTACCAGAGGTTGACCACAGAATTGTGCTGGAGGACCTAGAAATGCCCAGATTAGTATCCTCTCTAGGAATTTCTAGGTCCGCCAATGTGACTTCTCATGGATTTTGACTACTGAGTCATGCTGGAGAACCTAGAGATTCCTAGACAGAATGTATTAAGCAAGTCAGTGAATAATCAAATTTGCAAAAGTCAAAGTCACAAATGTGAAGGGCCAACTTGTTGTTGTTGTTGTTCAACAGACCAGGTGTATGAGTTGACACATCTCACCTCCTTCTGTTGTTAAGGAACTTATGGTTTATTTGGGGAAGATATCAGTTGCAACTTGGTAAAGAAAGTGTTCTGAATTTAAAATTAGCTACCAAATTCAAATTATACATTTCCTTACACTACCACATCAAAGACATTGCGTTCGGTGAGATGTCCTGTTAGTTGTGAAATTACTTGTTATCCATTCATTTCTGAAGTGGGGAAGTAGTACAGTGTAGTCTCATTCAGGATTATTGATTATGAGACCTTGGGACTTTCCACAACCTTCTTCTGCAGAAGACCTGTAGAGAGTTGAAGGGAAGGTATAGTAGGAAACGAGTGAATCCCAGCCCTAACTGAATCCACTGTTATCCTTAAACCAAGTTCCTTTTCATAGAATCATGGAATCTTAGAGTTGGAAGTGACCACAAGGGCCAACTAGTCCAGCCCGCTGCCATGCAGGAATAAACAACTATAGCACCCCTAAAAGACACCTATTAAAGACCTCCAAAGATGGAAGGTCCACCACCACCCTCTGCAGCAGTCTATTCCACTGCTGAAGAGCTCTTATAGTGAAGCGATTCTTTCTAATGCTTAGTTAAAATCTCTTTTCTTGTCATTTGAACTCATTGGCGCACAGTCTAGTCTCTGGAGCAGCAGAAAACAAGCTTGCTTCATCTTCTACATGACATCCACATATTTAAAGATGAGTATGATATTGCCTCTCAGTCTTCTCCAGGTTAAACATACCCAGCTCTCTAAGTTGTTCTTCATAAGGCTTGGTTTCTAGACTGGCCAAAGCAGAATAGAGTTGCACTAATACCTCCTTATCCATGGACTTCTTATCCACAGACTTCTTATCCACGGATTCAAGCATCGACAGCTTGAAAATATTCCCAAAAAAGTATAAATTCCAAATAGCAGCCTTGATTTTCCATTTTGTATAAGGGACACCATTTTGCTCTGCCATTATATTTAATGGGACTTGAGCATCCACAGATTTTTTTTATCCACGGAGGATCCTGGAACCAAACTCCAGTGGATAATAAGGTCCCACTGTACTTCCTTTGATCTGGACACTGTACTACTGCTGAAGTAGTCCAGAATCGCATTGACGTTTTTAGCTGCTGCATCACACTGTTGACTTTTGTTTAACTTGTTGTCTACAGAGACCCCAGATCCTAGTAGATTTGAGCTGAGTTGAGGTGGTCAATATTGGTTGGTTATATGTTTATTAGTTATGTTTATAGGCCACTTATCATCTAATGTGCTCAAGGTGACATACAACATATGGCAGTCTTCCAGCCCTGCTCCAATTTATTCCCAAAACAAACCTATGAGTTAGGCCAGGTTGAGATTGAATGACTGGTCAAAAGCCACCCAGTGAATTGTATGGCTCAGTGGAAATCTAAGCTTTAGTTGTGCAAGTCTCACACCCTTCCCATTCTGCTACAGTAGTCAAGAAAGAAAGAAAAAAACTCCGCTCACAGGTGTTAGAACCTGTGGCCCTCCAGATGCTGCTGGATTGCCAACAGCATGACCAGTAGTTGGAGGTTCCCAAACACTGTCCCAGCTACTTGAACCAGAGAGCAACCTTAGCTTGGAAGTCTAGGGCCTCATTTCCACTTACAGATAAATCGGTGTGTAATCCGAATCGATGGCTTGATTCGACAGTGGAGAGTGGTTCCCACTACATTTGCCCCGAGCGCATTTTTTTCCTCCAAACTAACCCACTTGTGGTTCCCATTCATCAATGAATCAATTCAAAATGATTCGGTTCCAGCCAGCCGAAGGGGAAATTTGAATCGATTCCGATCTGCTTGTGGTTCACATTTGCGCGGAATCAATTTATTGAAAAAGAAGTGGGGAAAAATCAGCATCAAAAAGATGCAGGTTAAATGGGTCTAGAGCACACACTTCCCTGGAATTGCTTCAGCGATGAGAGTTAAGTGGGAACCAGGGTTGTTTGAACCGGTTCAAACTGATTCATGACCCAATTTTAAAGGTAGTGGGAAGAGGCCCTGGAGAGCAGGAAGAATCATGTAATCTGTAGCAGTTTTTTTGTTTTAAAGAGTGTTCTTGGCTGTAGCTCCTTCCTTTGGCCAGGAGATGGCATATGGGGCCAATCTCCTACTGAGCTCCTTGAGGTCACAGCAGCTTCAAAAGCAACTGCAGGTCAAGCCCTGACCCCCACAAAGTTATTTCCAGCTGTGGATCAAGTACATGTTTACAATATGTGGCTCTCCAATGCTCTTTAAAGGGCAGCAGCAGCAGTCAGGCTTGCACTGTGCAGCAATTCAGAAACCCAGAGATGGCAGTACACACTGTGACATAGCAGCAATGCATAGATTGACAGCAGATGGATCCTTCCCATATGTAGACATGGGTAGAGTTACCAGGCTGGATATGGGATGGGGCTCCTGTAATTTAATCCTGAATAGATTATGGAATAGGAGGAGGTACCATAAAGCTCTGTCTAGTGGGACAGATGTTCCAAATCCCAACATTCAGCCAGATCTATCCTCTCCCAATACAGCTGTTGCCTTCCCAGTGGAGAGCAGAGGGAGAGGGCTTGGATGCTCTTAGGATTAGGACCTTATCACACGAGACACATCCGCTCAGAAACAGGATTTAAAAGTAGAAAAAAACCACAAATGTGGGATGTTTTTCAGATGACATTTCTCCCAAACATCAATAATGCGAAAATAAAATGGAAAGGGGACAAAAATGACACCTTTTTACTTTCAGGAAGGTATTGCTGTTTGGGGGAAATGCGTCTGAAAAAAAAATCCCGCATTTGCAGGTTTTTTCTACTTATAAAATCGTGTTTCTGAGTGGGATTCGATAAGGCTCATAGAGTCCTTGGATGCTCTCTTGCTTCCCCCCCCCCCTTACAAGGCAACAGCCATTTTGGGAGGGGACAACTGTAACAAAAAGTTAGGCTTTGGAAAGGTAGAATTATAGAGTTGGAAGAGACCCGAAAGGCCATCCAGTCCAACCCCATTCTGCCATCCAAGAAGACACAATCAAAGCACCCCCTGTGGCAGATGGCCATCCAGGCTTTGTTTAAAAACCGCCAAAGGAGGAGACTCCACCACTCTCTGAAGGAGTGTATTCCACTGTCAGGAAGATCTTCTTAACACAGGTGGAATCTCCTTTATGCTGTATTTGTATCCATTGCTCTGGGTCCTAGTCTCTGGAGCTGCAGAAAACAAGCTTGCTCCATCTTCAGTATGACATCCTTTCAAATATTTAAACAGTATCACCCCTTAACCATTTTTTCCCATGCTAAACCTATCCAGCTCCCTAATTTGCACTCATAGGGCATGCTTTACAGATCCTTCACCATTTTGATCAACCTTCTCTGAACACGCTCCAGCTTCTTAACATCCTAGATGGGAGAGGACAGTTTGATGGAGCTTTATGGTACCTCATTCTATATTCCATGATCTGTTCAGGATTAAAGTTA
This sequence comes from Urosaurus nigricauda, assembly GCA_034509955.1. Lineage (NCBI taxonomy): Eukaryota > Metazoa > Chordata > Lepidosauria > Squamata > Phrynosomatidae > Urosaurus > Urosaurus nigricauda. The sequence goes on along the minus strand of JAOEGL010000002.1, from coordinate 315,381,319 downwards.
GAGGAGACCTGTCCCAGATCCAATGTGGCATCCCTAGAAACAGATGTTGAAAGATGGACCTACTTTATCCACACAACTGCAAACAACACCTTTTTACATGGAGCAGCCAGGTATGCAACGGCACTAGGGACATGTTGTTTTGAAACCAGTTTAACCGTTCCACAACAAAACCTGAATCTGGAGATGCAACCTACTATTAGAAATTTTTACATTTCTGGGCTCACAATGCCTTGTTCAGAAGAGAAGAATCCCTGGGCAACATGCCCACATTTTTTACATGCACAATGAAAAATGTGTGTGTTTCTAAAATGGGGAATAAATATGCTCTAGGCAAAGTGCCCTACACTTGAAAACATGTTTACAAAGATACAGGCTGATGGCTGGGTGCATCTGCATACACACAGACACAAACACACCAATGGAGGAAAAACTGGGCAAGATCAGTCTTGAGAGCTCTGGCTATCCGTACACATAACATGCCTAATCTACATAACAACTCTATGCATAACATAGTTGTGAGCCTTCAAATCCTCCTCAACTTATGGAAACCTTAAGGTGACCCTATCATGGGGTTTTCTTGGCAGAATTTGTTCGCGGTGGGGTGGGGGTTGCCTTTGCCTTTCTCTGAGACTGAGAGAAGGTGCCCAAGGTCGCCCAGTGGCTGAGCGAGGATTTGAACCCTGTTTACCCAGTGTTGTTGTCCAACACACAAACCACTTTAACATGCTGGCCTATAGTCCAACCCTTCAGGAGGGTGCCAGGCTAAGAAGGCAGCTTGATAATAGCTTTGGTTATTCATAGCATTCCTAGCTTGGTATCTTTATGGAAGGGTTGGATTACAACCAGTGCTATGCATTCAGCTGGGTGGGAATAATAGGAGCTATCATACACCCCATCTGGTGGTGAAGGCTGCTCTAGAGCCATCCAGTAGTTTTCAAACCTACTTCGAACTTGATGAATGGATGTGTGACACCCTTTAGTGGATCTCTGAGTCATGATCTTCCCATAAAGTAAATATTTTGAGAGGGTAAAAATGACAAGTGTATAAACCTTCCACATTTGATGGGGAGAAAACATCAAACAAGTCCCCCATCTAAGTAAAATTTACTTGGTAGCTGGGTTTATTTTAGGGTCAGGCAGAAACAGTGGGTGGCCTGAGGGTGTATACATGCGTGTTCTTCCTGCAGAGGCAGGAAAGAAACTGGATAGTGACATTACATTGTTGCAGTACTAGGTGGCACTGGCCCATGTATATTTGGTTGGAGCCAAAAGTTTCCTGAGCTCTTTTCTTATTACTGTTTGAGAGAAAGAGAGAGAGTTTTGACCTAGCTTCCTGTCTGCTTGCCTTAAGGGTGGGAAGCCTGTGGTCCAATACATGTTGATGGACCACTACTCCCATCATGCCATACCATTGCCTGTGGTGGATGGGAACTGGAGTTCAACTATATTTGGAGAACCAGAGATTCCCCACCCCCATTCTAAATATCAAAATATTTCAAAATTTCAAAATATTCTTCAACCTGAGCATCTGGTTGGACACCTTGGATTGATGCTACCATTTAAGAGTAGTCATTTCTGGTCTATGATGGATAGGCTTGAGGGGGCTGATGACATACATGGCATCTGATATACCTAATCATCTAACCCAGAATCCGGAAAAGTAACATATAAATTTGGACTACATCTCTCAGAATTCCCAAGCAAGAACGGTAGGGTTTTTGGGAGTTGTAGTGCAAAAGAATAACATTTCCCAAGTTCCAAACTGATTCCTTTTCTACCAGGATCAGTGGCAGTGCTCTTCCGTCTGGGACTTGCAGGTGGGCAGGCAGGCAGGCAGGCAGGCAGGCAGGCGGGCAACAACTTCAGTTTTTCAATTGAGACAACATCCTCTCAGAGGCATTGTGAGAAATGTGGAGGGTAAGTTGCCCATCTGCTTAGTCCTGACCATTAAAACTGTGCCTTTATTGAAAGAGGAAATGGGATTAGGAATTTCTAGAGCACTGGGAACTACTCAAGGATTCTGCATTGTGATATGAGAAAAAGTCTGACATTGTATAATGTAGCTTCCTCTGTTCAGGTCTGAAACCCAAAGAAGAACAAGACAGGTACAGTTCAATAATTCTAGAATTCTAATATATATTTTTTACATCAGTCCACAAAACTTGCTGTGCCAAACTGGCAAAGCACTAACTTCCTGTGATCCCTTTTATCCACACAAATAGTTCACAAGTCCACAGTTTCGCCAGCATTGGTCATTGGCTTCGGAGAACCAGACAAATTCTCTTCCTTCACATGCTTTTTGGCTATGTAGGTCCTAAATATGCCAGTAGGGGAAGTCCAGGCTGAGAAAGAGGTATCTTTTACTCTCCTTTATCAATGCCACAAGAGAACAGAGGGCAAATCTCGCAGGTTTACACAGGCCCATTGGGCTGCTGTCTGTTAGGATGTGCCAAGGACTGGTAAACAAGAGAACGGAGGAATCTGGGATATGAGTCCTTCTCCATCAGGCCAAAGATGCGCCTTTGGGCCTGCTCGAAGCAAGAGCGGGTGGGGAGCAAAATGTTCCGGTTGGTGATATCCCGGGTTTGGGAATCAAGGTTCACCTGTAAGAGGGGATAAAACAAATGATCATCTACATGGGGGAAATGGATTCCTACTGGAATTTGCAGAGAACCTTGAAACGATCTTTTTGTTGGACTCCAAATCCTTAAATGACAAAGGACTCTTTCAAACGGGGAGGAATTTCTCCCAACTCCGAATGGAGCCAATGCGGATTTATGTAAATTCGCTTGTTTAGCGAATTTAAATGAACCCCTGCTCCGTTCGGAATTACTTCCCATTACCCGAAAATAACCCCCTCCTGCCCGAATTTGCATGTGAAGCTTTAATTCGCAATAAGGTAAAACCCATGATTGCATTCGAATTGGCTTCCCTCTTGCCCGAATTTGCATGTGAAGAGTTAATTTGCAATAACATAAAACCCATGATTGCATTCGAATTGACCTTAAATTATACTTCCAATTTAGCCTTGTATGAAAGAGTCCAAAGAAATTCAGAGCATCTGTGGTTTCTTCCAAACAGCCAATGCAGTGGCATCACTGGGGTGTGTGTTTGTGTGTTTGTGCAGGGAGTGCAGATTGCACTAAGTGACACCCTAAGGGGTGTGTGGCACCACTGCTGCTCAAACACCTGTACTTTGGCAGAAACATTGTGGCATTTGCCTGTATCTCTTTAAAATGCTTTAAGAGAGGGCGGGAGTGAGGTGAAGCTCCGTGGGAGAAGAAAGGAGGGGACCCAGAATTTTTTAAGATTACAGTTTCAACGTTTAAAATTTTAAAAATTAATTTTTAAAAATATATTTTAATTTTTTTTCTCTAAAAACATTACATTATAACCAAATCTTTACTATATATACATTTAGGTTATGTGTATGATATTGTAATTTGAAGGTATAATTTTAGTTTTGCTAGTTGTTTATGTCACAACTGTTAACATTACATTCAGTGGTATATGGGAATTATGATTTATGAGTAACATTAGTGTAAAAAAGCATTACTAAGGATTCTGTATGGTGCGAAATGGGAGGAGGTCAAAGCGGGGGGCGGGGGTGGCACCAACCCTAGGGATGCCACTGAGCCAATGTTGTTGTTGTAATGTTGTTTCATTGGAGTTTATCACACGGGAAGAATTTCTCCCAATTTCAAATTGAGCCGATTCGAATTCATGTAAATTTGCTAGTTTAGCGAATTTACGTGAAATCTAATTGCATTTGGAATGCGTTCACAATGACTTCCCATTTCCCAAAAATGACCCCCCCCCATTGCCTGAAATTGCATGAGATACTCTTATACGCATTAACGTAAAACCTATGATTGCATTCTGAATGACTTCCCTTTAGCCCGAAATTGCATGAGATACATTCATACGCGATTACGTGAAACCCCATGATTGCGTTTGGATTGCCATTGCATTATACCCCCAAATTCCATCGTATGATAAACTCCATTGTGTCCATCCCTCCATCCAGTCATTCCCATAAATTGGGAATTAGTTAACTGTGATGTACGTGAGGTTTCCTTCCCTGGCCATCCTCCTTCATGGAACATGTAATCAAGGGAAATCATCAGACTAGCCAGTAAATACAGAGAAACCAAGCCAAAGGAAACAGGAATGGGAAATTAACCCCTGCCTATCTCAGGACTCTTTCAGATGTGGGAAATTGGAAGTATAATCCAAGGGCAATCCAAACGCAATCCTGGGGTTTCACGTTATTGCGAATTAATTCTTCTCACGCAAATTCGGGCAAAAGGGAAGTCACTCCGAATGCAATCATGGGTTTAACGTTATTGCGAATTTAAGCTTCTTAAGCTTAAGATTTCGGGCAAGGGGGGGTTATTTTCGGGTAATGGGAAGTAATTCCAAATGCCTTCCAAACGGAGCAGGGGTTCAGGTAAATTCGCTAAACAAGCGAATTTACATGAATCCGCATTGGCTCCATTCGGAATTGGGAGAAATTCCTCCCCGTTTGAAAGAGTCCTTTGTCATTTAAATCAATCTGGATGTGCCTGGAGTTGAAAAAAGAGGAATATTTCCAAAGCTCTGCCTCTGAAGTATGCCTACTGCTTAGTAACAGAAGAAAAGAATTAGAGTTTGAAAAGTTCTTTCCCATGGGCCAAGAATTAAGAGTCAAGGTTGCCAAAAACTGTGACAGTGGGGAGTCAATACACAGCGATTAAGTCCAGATTAATCCTTAACCTAACTACTGTGTAGAACAGGGGTAGACAACTAGGAAAATCTGGCCCAGACTGGATGTACAACTTCCACTTAACTCAACTCCTTCTCTTGGCCTCATTTCCTGAAGTTTATTTAGAGAGATGAGAGGAGTATCAAATAGGAATAATTGCACATGGGATACATAGATTCATCACACTGTGGCCACTGCTAAGTAGGTCTGGTAGGCTTTTGTAGTTCTTCCTGGGGAAAATACTGGCAAAACCTTTTTGACCAGAGGCTACAGTGAGAGCAGGTAAGCATACACAGAGTGTGAGCAGTAGTCCCGCTCTCTAGTCCCATAGAGAGCCACTAATTTCAGTTCTCAGTTCCCCTTCCTTCTCTCTCTCTCCCCACAAGAATTTCAAGTAGGAAAGCAAACAGTCAGAAACATACCCACAAATATCCTGTGATTTCCATCTCAGGAGAGATGGGAAAAGATGGTTTGGAGTTTTCCAATTGTTACGCATCAGCTTGTTGCTGAGGTCAGCTGAGTAAGAGTATATGTCCCTCTGCCAGGGGGTGTAGCTACTGGAAGGAGTGTGCAAAATGAGACCATTGCCTCGCCAAATAAGAATTTTGCCCCCCTCCCATTAATTTTTACTTATATCCCTACATATCTAGCAAGGCAGAGGTGACTGATACAAGGAAAACCAGTATACAAAGTAATCTTGTACCACCTTCAAAACTAAATGAAAGAGATAAATTGGTAGCATGAGCTTTCCTAGACTTGAGCCTACTTCCTCAGATGCATGAAGTGGATCATCCAGGGACAGACCTATGTAAGCAGGCTGTATATGTTCATGACATCTCTTTTCTGGTTCCCACGCTACATCCCAATACTCACCTTGGCTTTAGGCAATATCCTTCCTCCTGGCTTGTCCGTCAAAGACTATCATTGAAATTGAACTTTTAACCTTGTCTCCATATCCACAAAGATTTGCATTCCTATTGACATTCTTAAGCACAGCCTACTTATATACCGTAAGTCTGTCCCTGGATGATCCACTTCATGCATCTGAGAAATTAGACTTATGTCTACGAAAGCTCATGCTAACAGCTTCTTTCTTTCAGTTAGTCTCAAAGGTGTTAACAGGGTATCTCGGCGTTCTGATTTTCCAGGCAGGTATGTCTTTAAATTCTACAACCAAAATCAATCACATCTAAAACTGTTCTATTTACGATCTTCTTATTGCCTTGTTCACTTTGCCTCCTCCTTTTCTTTGGATGATCCAACTGTATTTGCTAATGTTTAACTAAAGCTTTAAGTAATTACAATGCTAGAAATTTGGGAATTGAAGAAAGAATTTCCCTGGGAGGGAGGACTTTATCACATGAGTTTCAGTCTTGCTTCAGTCTTGCTGCAATTGCATTTTTTTTTTTTAAAAAAAAAGAATGGAAATATACCAGTTTTGGAGTTTGTATTTATGGCATATCTGTTCAGTAGCATGACGACTAGGGCTTTTTGTGCCATTGATCATCCTGCACTCTCTCTTCCCCAATCTCCCTTAACCTCGCTCTCTTGCCCTGTGCTCTACCCAGCAAGCCTTTCATTTAATTTTTGTATTATTTGTAACTCATTTCTGGAGTTATGGAACTGTAATTTAGTTTTTAAAAAGAAGGGGGAAGGGAGAGGCAAGAAGGTGAAAAATGTAGAGGGGGAAAGAAAACAGACTGCTTGGGAATAGTGAGGGGGAAGGAGGAGACTGAGACTACATGACTGTCCAGTTCTGAAACCATCGTGGGAACAAGTTAGCGCATCTCTGGTGTAATGCAGTGGCAGTGCAATTGGCTTCTTATTGATGGGTTTTCCCATCAGTGAAAAGATACACTTTAACAGTGCTTCGGAGACACAGCAGCAATGGGTCGGAGGCAACATCATGCAATAGGTTGCCTCCTAGGTTGCCATAGGAACAATGGTGTTCTCTTGCTAAAATTGTGGTTTAAAACCCATGTGCGATAAGTTCCTTATTTTCAGGGGACAAAGTCTTTATCTTGCCTTCCCTTGACTCTCTCCTGTGGAAATCCTCCCCCTCTCTGGACCCAGCCCTTCACTGGGGTTAAGAGTTTCCTAGGGAAGGCTTCTGGTCCCACTTCTGATATCCAGAGGATTTCTTAAATTTATAACAGTAAGTGAACCACTAATGGTGCAACAGGAAAGCATACTGCAGCAGTTTTAGGGGCCTTCAGAAATGGCTTGGGTGACTCTTTGCACACACGCACACACACACACAGAGTTCTTCAGCAATGCTTGTTTCTGAACGCGTAGCTTCAATTTGTAATACATATTGAAGATTTTAACAAGTGCTCTTCCGCCAGCTGAAGCACACTTTTTAGCTTATACTTTAAAATGCAAATGGTGTTGTTATGAAGCATTTTAGCATTTAAACTGCTGGTGTGAGGTAGAAATTCCATTTAAAAGTGGTGGTGGTGGGGGGGGGGGGAATCCCTGCTTGATTATTTCTCTTATTCTCTGGTTTCCATTATGCTAATCTATCACAAGCACCACTAAAGCCTCATTAACATGCCAGATAACTTGCCAGACCAAGAAGAGTCCATTACCCTCACCCTCTGGCAAATTACATTATTGCAGATGACATTAATGCTCGTACTTCCTTGTGCTCCATTTCCCAAAGCTTTGGAAAGCTGGACTAGGGAGATCAGGGGGGTTTCCCATCAGGCAATGGATCACTAATTAAATGGACACCTTGAGGCCTTGCCATTCAACAACAGATCAACACAGAGATTAACATGTAAATCACTTCCTCTCAACCAAGGGTCACAGAGTATATATACCCCACTCATTTCCATGCCAGCATTCTCTGAAGATGCCAGCCACAGATGCTGGCGAAACATCAGGAATAAATTCTTCCAGAACACAGCCACATAGCTCAAAAATTCAACAAAAAACTTGGGAAAGCTCTTTTAAAAAAAGACTATAGTTCTCAGAATCCGGGGCATCACTAGGGGTATGCCGGGGTGCATATCACACTAGGGGTGACACTCAGTGCACTGGTGGGAAAGAGCTGCCTTCTGGGTTTCGTGGCTTTTTGGCCAGGTGGGAAAGCAAGTTGCCTCCCAGCCAGTTTCACAAGCCCTGGAAAAGGCTGTTGAAGAGAAGTGTGTGTGTGTGTGTTAATTTAAAAATGATCCACACCAGGTGCCAAATATATTAGACACGCCGTTGGCCAGAGTTCTCCAGTCACCAGAGCTATGTGCTGAATCCATTTCTAGCTAGGTGCCATTTCTACTTAGCAACTATGGAGCTGGTGTAATTTTCTGCACCTCTCAGTTCACTGGCATCTGCTCTCCAGCTCTCTGCTCTGCCAAGCTGCAAGTGCCTCTTGATAAAACTAGTAGTGGCTGGTGGTTCTCATGTCAGTAGGGCAGTGGATCCACTTTGGGCTTCTGATTTTAAAGCACTTGACCAAGTTGGCTGAACTCATTTTGGGGTACAGGGTTCAACATCTTGGATAGTTCATTTAAAGTTCAGGATAAAACTCAGAGTGGATTCACCACTAAATCCCATCCCCCTACATGAAATCCATCCAATGTGTTGTAGTGGATGTTAGACTAGGACTCTGGGAGGTCACCGTTCAAATTCCCCAACTGGCCATGGAAACCTACTGGGTGGCTTAATTTTGTTTGTTTGTTTTTGTGCCCTGGAAAGGGTGCCATAGCTGCCAGTGCATGGCTTTTCCTTGCTCCTTTGGCGCTGCGTCATGTAGATGTAGCGCCAGAGCAATGTCGCGATGCTGTGTATTGTGTGGTGTCGCATGTGGTGTCACACCAGCCTGTGGGTGGAGTCAGGGCGTGCGTCGTATGGACGACATGCCCCAACTCTGCTGCCAGGCCAGCTTTATAGGCCAGTCTATACGGCCCCTACTTCGTCTTACTGAATACAGATCACTGACATGTCCTTAAGTCTAGGTCACAAATTCATATATGCAGAACTGAATACCAGCATGGCAGAGGGTTGGATTTGATGGCCCTTGAGGTCTGTTCCAATTCTATGTTTGTATTTGAAAAGTAAATGGAAAACATGTTTCTCAAGTGTCAAGAAACACTAAAAAATAGAATCCTGGACTGATGAGATTCGTTGTAATTTCAGATTGATTCTGTGCAAAATTCTCACATGGAATTAGCATTTTTGCAGGAAGTGCTGTTTCCTGTGTAGAAAATGCTGTTTTCTGTATTTTAAAAAAGATTTTGCATAGAGTAAATCCTCAATTACAGCATTTTATGTGCAAGAAATAACATTTTTTAATATTTGAGCAGAATTATTATTTTCTGCACAGAGAGTGCAAAGAAAAGTATGAGCGAATTTTGCACAGAATAAATCCTGAACAGTGAATAGTCTTAAAAAAACAGCAAAGTTTTCAAAGACTTTCTTGCAGCAGGAAGAAAATTGCTAAAATTACTAAATTGCTTCCTTTGAAAACAAAATTGGGAAGACTACAGAGAAAGAGAGAGAGAGAGATTTATGAAGAATTCCTGCTTCAAAGATGGAAAATTTGTCCCCATCCAGCTATTGTTGGACTCCAGGTCCCATCAACCTGGTCTACATTGCCAGTACTAAGAAGAGATGAGAACTGGGCTCTGGGAACACTTCAAGGGCCATGGATTCCTCACCCTTATTGTAATGTATCAGTTCTATCTCAAAAACAAGAACATTTAATTCAGTTGACAATTTGGATATGCAGAATTTGAAACAAATCTGTAAGAGATTTCTACCTCTTTAGGGGCATGGATGGTGATATATTGGTCATATATTTTCCGAGCGCTGTCTTGGAGTTTTTCACAGCCACGGAGCTTCCTGTATTCTTCACACGCCATCCAAAAATCTAGATTCTCTTCACTGAACTCTGACTCCAAGAAAGAGTGAAAGGCTGCTTGACCATCTAGAGATGAAATTGAAGGACCAACAATGTTTACAGTGCTTCTTTCTTTTTACACTTCAAGTTTTATGAGTTTTGCTAAAACAAACAAGCAAAAAGCACCACAAACCACATTCAAATTATATTCACGGAATAAATTGCTGCAATTCTTTCTTTTTCTTTTCTTTCTGTACTTTACATTATCAACTAAAATAGGATCTTTGGGTGAAGAAGAAGAGGAGGGAGGGTAAACCATGCAGAATTTTCTAAGCTTTTCGCCTGAAAGCAATCCAAGGACAGATCCAGGTGGAATCCTCATCCATTACTATTTTCAGAATTCAGTACTGATGCATTCAATGGCATTTCCTCCCGGAAAAATGTCTATAGGATTGGAGCTAGCATCCTGTTAATGACCTATGCACATGTAAGTTTCTTTTTGAATGGAGATGGAGAGGGCCATTATCTTGCCTATGTGTTCCATCTAGAAACTGTACATATACATACATATGTTCCTTCATACCAAAAGGCAGAGGATGTGGAGGGAGGGCAGGAAATTCAGACATGAAGGCCTGGCTGCTCAGCTCCTGGGGGAAGGAAAAGGCAGTGCACTCAGTTTGAGAGCACACCCTCATTTTCGTCCCCCACCAGTTGAGATCAGCGACTTCTCCGTAGTCTGAACTGCACTCCATCCCCTCCTTCCTTACTCTTAAACAACAACAGTAGGAGCCCTCCCGGACCATGACACGTCAGACAGTGGGAAGAGACATGGGATTGTGCATGCAGCGCTACGTGCACAAGCAGGATCTTTGCTTAAATGTTTCATTTGCTTTAAATAACTAGTGACTGTTCTGAAGATACCCATCCATTGTTTGTCTACAGATAATGAAGACCAGGCTCTCATGCCTTAGAAGACAAAGCTGGAGGCATTAAGCTTGGAACACTCATATGAAAAGGGAAGAAGGGGATAGGCAGTGATATCTTGTAATGAGCCTGCTTGTTCATGTAGATCCTTATGTTTTATTTTAGTTTTTCTGGCAGGTTTATAATTTTGGAATGAAGAACAATTTGCAATGACTGAGCTTGTACCTGCTTAATAGAGATGGAATAAAATTACCTTCCTCCAATCCCTCTCTGCCATGTAACTAGCTACAGAGTGTTTCAGTGAAATAATCCCTTTTTCGGGGTGGTGGTGTCTGTGCCCATCTGCCATATAAACTAGTGGGGTGGTAGTTTGAAAGGAATTTAATTTTAATTCATTTTTAATAAGACTTTTGTCTTTGGACCTTATCACACGGGAGGAAAAATGCCCAAATCCCATGGATAAACAGGGTTTAGATCCCAGGAATATCCCACAAAAGAGGGATTGTTTTCAGACACATTAGGTTAATTGAGCATTAACGTGACATTAACCCATGCAGAAAGTGGGCAAAATCATGCCGTTTTTTATTTTCAGGATTTTCTTGAAAGTAAAAAGCGGAGCAATTTTGTGACTTTCTTAATGTTAATGTTATGTTAATGACATTAAAATTAATGTTAATGTCACGTTAATGCTCAATTAGTCCAACATTGTCTGAAAACAATCCCGCTTTTGCAGGATATTTCCGGATTTAAACCCCATTTATGGATGAGATTTGGCCACTTCCCTCCATGTGATAAGGTCCTTTAAACATTTGGGTTTGAATCCTCATTCATTCAACCAGTTTAGGGCTTAATTAGGGTTATCACCTCTCCTTTCACTCCTCAAATAGTGTTCCTTCTAAAGCCGGCAGGTACAACCTGTGTCCTTTTCATGTGGGAAATAACTATCCTGATGAAACTGGGCCAAAGGGAGAATTTAACTTCATCTTTAATAAAGAATTTACCAGAGTCAGCACGTTCCTTCATCACTGAAATGGAAAGAACTTAAGAGTCTGAAAAATTCAAAAGCATGGGAATGAAAATGGAAGGATTCTTTGGTCCCTGGCTGTTATTAGGCAGTCCGAGGCTGGGACAGATGGAAAACCACTACAGTCTGGAGCCAAGTGAGGAGTTTCAGTCCTGGTCAGCTAATTCTCACTTGCACCAATTGCCGTCCAAAGACAATGTGCATAGAAGAACTCCTTTAAAATGGCTGGTGAATGACACACACTTACACGGATGAAGTAACAGCTTTTCCAAAGATTCTGCCCATTCCTGAGCCTCCTCAGGAGTTGGCCTGAAAGAGAGAAAAAAGGCTAAGTGATCTAAAACAGCTGTAGCTTGTGAACCGCACTCTCTAATGCCAGGAGCCTTTGTTCACAGAGTTACACTCAACCCTTCAGAAAGACTCCCTGTTCCTATTGAATGGTATGTCGTTGGGCTAGATCAATAGTTCCCAACCTTTGGTCTTCAAGATGATTTGGACTTCAGCTTTCATAATTCCTGACTGTTGGCCAAGTTGGCTGGGGTTTCTGGAAGCTGAAGTCCAAAACAAACGGAGGACCAAAAGTTGGGAACCATTGTGCTAGACTGTAGGATCAGCTCTACCGTTGGGAAGAGTGAGCACTCGCCTCAGGTAGCAGATTGCAGGGCTCATGCAAGGACCCCAAATGCCCTCTAGGGAACCTGGGGGTACATTTTCATGATGTTTTAGGTCTCTCCGAGCAATTATAGATCTAGGAAAGGCTTTTAAAAAAGCACTGAAAGCATTTTATCCTTGATATTTATTCCCTGTTTTAGAAAAAAAGTCATCTCCTGGGCCCACAACTGCTAAGGGCGGGGATCAAAAATGTGGCGAAAATGACCCAATGCACCTAGAAGGCATTTGGGGGCAAAATTGGACCATAGAGGGCTACAGTGTCCCTACTCCTTTATTAAGGTCTCCCAGTTTTCCCAAACAGTAACAATTTCCATGGACACTCCTAGGTTCAATGTCATTTGAGTGGGAAAATGTGTAAGTATTTATGCATTTATTTTCAATCTTATGCTTCCTTTATGTGCTTGCTTTTTCTCGGTCTAGTTGTCTCTGCAATCCATTGTCCATTCAGGAGAACCCTTAAAGGAGCATAAACGTTCATCTGTCAAGACTCCAGCTCTACTCAGTCAATCACAACTCTGCTTCCATCCTCAGTAAACAGGCAAGAAGCTCACACTCCATCAGACCCTTTCCCTGCAAAGGACATTTTGGCTCTAGACCAGATCTAAATGGCTTCAGCTCTTCCTGGAAAACCAAGATAAATGGACAGGCTAACAAGGAGGATTAAAAATTTAAAACGTATAAAGATCCATTTTGCCCATTAATTACAAGTGTATTTCCCCTTCACCAATCCATACCCCCTTTGCAATTTTCATTCAGATCCTCGGTCTCTGCAACATGAAAGGGCAATGGTTCGGTTCGCATGTCACATTAAGCCATGGTTATATGTTACCATGATTTGTTGCTTTAGCCACAAACCTCCCCACAGGCTACAAAACAAAGAAACTTCCCTGCCTCCCCCACCCTCATTTTGGTCTGTTTCTCTCTGATCTTTTGTCAGCTTTTTTCCAGGATGTGCAGTTCGGGAAATAAGCCAAGGCTAATCATCATTGTGAATTCAGATGCAACAATAAGCCTTGGTTTAAACAAGCCAGAAGTTGTAAACCAATAGCAAACAATGGCTTCCACTTATATTTTGTGGCTTGCTAACAGGTTATGGTTTGCTTTTGGACTCAAGTTCAGAACAAAATAACAAGCCAGAATTCTACAATGCTAAGATGGCCAATGTTTATCCAAGCAACTACATGCTTCTTAACAAGAAGGTAGTTACTTGCCAATGCTCCAAAACATGTGGCTGAGCAATATTAAAGTGCGGGCAAGATGGCAATAGTTATTATTGAGGAGGAACACGCAAACTAGAAGAGGCTGCAACAGTTTGCTTCTGCTTAAGCCTTCTGGAAAAGGCAGGATCCTGCTCCCTTCCTCTCTTTCCTGCTGAATTAACTGAAAGCCAACTACTTTTGCACCTTGAACTCAATTTTCAGCATCTTAAGTGAGCTGAGGACAAAAGGGGGTAGTGAGAAGAGAAGGAGAGAGAAAATCTGAGACATTTTAACCTGGACAGGTTTGCATTTTTTGTCCTTGCTACTGCTTCCAAACACTATACCTCTCATTGTTATGCCACCTTTTAGGGAAGAGAACAAAATTATTTCAAAAACAGCAGCAGCATCACCACCACCATCACATAAAATATACATTTTACATTTCACATAAGCTAGGCTCCTCTTTGTCAAAGCAGAATTGCACATTTTTGCTGGACACAGGATCTACAGAAAGATAAATGAAAGCTTCCAGTAAAATGTCTCTTCAATCAGACACTATGAAATGCATCCTCCCCCTCCCTGTTTTTTAAGGCAACTCTTGCCATAATCATGATGGTTGTGGTAGGGAAGGTGTGCCCATCCAGGTATTTCAGGATAACAACTCCTGCTGCAGGACAACTTCTATGGAGATTATCACATAGGGGTGGGATAAGGACAGGATTGGTCCCCCGTTCCTTATTCCATCTTTGACTGCAATCCCATGAAAGGCTTTTAGATCGCAGCACTATTATCCCATCATTGAACCAGCATGGCATTAACACGAACTCCTGTTAATGCAAAATGCTGCTTCAATGACAGAACAGTGATGAGGCATTAATGGGATCTGTGCAATGTCATTTGAAAGTCTTTCACACGATCATGGTCACTCGTGCTTTCCAGATGGGATAATGTCTGAATAAATGCAAAGTTGTATGAAAATCCCACAGCTGTGCTATGAGAGTGGGACAAGGACGTTTCATCCCCTGTCTGATCATCTCTACTGTTAGATTTCAACAATGCCAGCACAGGCCATGATGGGAGCTGGAGTTCAAGCATCTGGAGGAGGCCACAGGTTTCTTCCACTTCTGTAGTCAGGGCTTCACGGACGTATGTATAGAATTAAGAAAAAGAAGTCTACCAAGGGAAGTCTTCCCCTGGCTTCAAGTTGCCACTGATATCCACTGAACTCATCTCCCAACTTTCAACCTTTTTCTTCATTGAGGATGATAATGGGGTACAGGTTGGAAACTGGAGGGAGGGGGTCGGTGTCTCTCAAATAAGACTTCTTCCACCCCAGATTATGTTTTCTTTCAGCCCTCAAATTTCCAGCAATTAAATTTCTGGCAATAAATCAATTTTCTACCACTAACTAAATTTCTAGCAGTAACTTAACATTTCAGTTGAGCTTTGAGAAATAAAGGTAAAACAGCCAACGAAAAGGGTCAGGAAAAGTGGCCAAAGGGAATGCAAACACACCAAATGGATGAGCTCTAGATATGGATGATATTTAATGTCTCACTCAGAAATCTGCAAACTGGAGGAAAAGTTCATGGCGGAGGGGAGGGGAGGGGGAGAGCGTTCTGTAGATCCTATGTCCAGCAGCAGGGTTACAAATGTGTCATTCTGCTTTGACAAAGAGGAACCCAGCTTGTGTGCAATGTATATTTTATATGGTAGTGGTGATGGTAGTACTGCAGCTGTTTTGAAATTGTTCTTATTTGTGAAGCAATGCCTTCACTTTCCACTCCTGGATGACAGTGTCTTTAAGAGACTCCAGTAGGGTTGCCAGAGTGAAAACTGGAGAGGCCTCCTGTACCGTTCTTTGTTGTGTAGGAGAGGGATTTTTTCAGTAGCTGTTGTTACTTGGTTGTGTGGCAAGCAATCCCTGCTGAATGTCCTCTTCTATAGGGTTGCCATAAGGTTGGAAATGACATGAAGGTGCACAACAAACATAACCATGAAAGGTGCAGGAGCTCCCTCCAGTTTCCAACCTTTGAATTGAAGTGATGGCTGATTCTCCTCAGAGTCATTCCCATCCAGCTCAGGCAATACATGACCCAGCTCCAATTCTTCTAATATCTTACCCCCACCCCCAAATTTTAGGCCTTTCTTTCCTTTTTCTCTTTTACTAGGGCTTGTTCAACCATGAAGCAAATGCCTTGGATGTCAGAGGCCCACCTGCTGTTCTTCCTGAAGCCACCTGACAATCCTGGGAGGAGGCTGTTGCCACCCAGCCTGTGCTCCCACCCTGAACTGGACAGGTGCCCTCAGCAGTGCCCATTTCTACCTTTGAGGGAAGTTTCAACTGCCAACTCAGCTGTGAAGGGAATGCGTTCCACTGTCAAACTGCTCTTACTGTCAGAAAGCCCTTCCTAATGTTGAGATGGAATTTCTTCTCCTATAGCTTGCATCCATTGTTCCGGGTCCTATTCTCTGGAGCAGCAGAAAACAAGCTTGCTCCATCCACAGTATGACATCCCTTCAAATATTTAAGCAGGGATATCATGTCACCTCTTTTCCAGGCTAGACATACCCAGCTCCCTGAGCCTCTGCTCATAGGGCATGGTTTCCCAGACCTTTTGTTCTTTGAAGCCATCTTGTCCTTTGCCTCAGCAAAGCAGTGTGTTGTCTGGGCTCTTTTTTTTTTAATTCTCATGACTGCTGGGATGCTCCCGAATACACAAAGCCTCTGGATTCTCAGGTGTTCACTCCACAGTTAATTCTGTCTCTGCTGTCCACTCCACGGGGCACCATGGTCAATCCACACAACTGTGTGCCCTATAGGTGGTGTTTAGGGTCATCCTTGATTTCTTGGAACTGTGCATTGAATGAGATTATGACCCCTCACATTCTCCTTCAACCTTGCTTTTTGTGAAACTACTGTCACAAAGCCACCTTTTTCTGCTTGGCTCTTACAAACCCCAGTTTCGTGAGCAATGGTTGTTCCATTATAGCTTTGGGTCACCTACTTTGTAGAAATAATGTAGTTTGACACCACTTTAAGTGCTGTAGCTCCATCCTATGGAGTACTGGGGTCTGTAGTCTTACAGGGTCTCCAGCTTCTCTGACAAGAGTGCTCGTGCCTCACTACACTACAAATCCCAAGATTCTGTAGATAGAGGCATGGCAGTTAAAGTGGTGTCAAACTGCATTACTTCTACAGTGCAGATGCCCTCTCAGTCTCACTCGCTTCCAGTTGCTCCCCAAGAAAATGCAGTCTTGCAACATAGGACTACAGAGGAGCAAATAACTTCCTACATTCTTTTGGATATGGTGAGGAGGGGGTCACAACTGGTAGAGCACATGAGGCTCATGTACTGCACTTTGCCCATTCCTGTCTCAAGCCTTAAACTCACAAACAAATCAATCTGTCAAGCCAAATCACATCTCAGTCTCCTCCACTTCTACCTATAGCTGGCTTATCCCCTAAGTGGTCCATCCACAACCATTACAGTCCGATTAATGTTGTTTCCGACAGACTGCAGACTCTGTCAGGTAATGCATTTGGGCACATCAAAACTGAAAACAGATCCATTTGTAGTAATCAAACAGCAGGCCCACAGAAATATGCAGACAATGCACGCAATAGCTTTGGCCCTAAAATTAGCCAGATTTTGACTGCTGAACCAATCAGGCAACTGTAACACTCTTGTGCAATAATCAATCTATGTGGAGGGTGTGTGTGCAAAATGAAGACATTGCTCTTTCAAATGAGACTTCTCCCTCCCCCAAGAAATTATCTTTCTGTCCCCAAATTGCTAGCATTGCAGAACCTTAAAACTTCAGTCAAGCTTTTAGAAATACAGTTTAGACATCCAAAGGAAAGGGGCAGGCACAGTTACCAAGGGAATGTGGACACGGCAAATAGATGAATTCTAGCCGTGAAAATTTTACAATGCCTCACTCTTTGCAATGCTAAACATTTGGGGATGGAAGGGAAATTTTTATGAGAGGAGAGAACTTTTATTTGGAAAGACAATGCCCTCATTCTGTAGCCCGCATAGCTACACTCCCATGTCGTGGCATCTTAAAGACTAACAAAGTCATTATAATGTGGACCTAGCTCATTTCATTAGCTGCATGGTTTTACTGCATGGAAGCAAAGACAGTGGCTTATTCAGCTTGATTTATCATGCAAGACCCAGATTGACCCATAAAATCCAGATGTTAACAAGTAGAAACCAGAGGTTTACAGATGTGGAAGATGCATTTTCCCCTTGTATCAATAGATGCTGGGATGGGTGTGTATGTGTGTTATCTTGAAAATTTTTCTAATTAACATAGGGCCCTTGCAACACTGTTGTACAAGCTGGCTCCTCTTATTGCCTATTAGGCTGTCCCTGCTTACGGAGAAAGGAGCTAGGGAGTTGGGCAGTCTAATGAAGCCTCCCCTCCATTTGCACCCCACATAATAACTGTAGGCCTTGTAAGATAACATTAAAGGAAATGCACACAATGCCATTCTTAATAGACAAAATATTAGATGCAAATTACCTTAGCGAGTGTGTGCCCTGGCTTCCTGAGCTCCATAGCCTTAGGAAGTTTTTTTTATTCCTCCTGCTGTAATGATAATGAAGATAATCAGAATCATAATGATGTCAAAGAGGCAACTGAGGCCAAACTGCACAAGGGAACTCACACATGAAAACTTCAAAGCTGTAGGAGAGAGCGTTGGCATGGAATGGAGAAAAAGCAGGCTGCAAAGAAGGGGAGCACCTTTCCCACTCTCTCTCCACCTCTCTCTACTCTCCTAACTCCTGTCCCAAAACAATATTTGAACCAGGGGTAAGGAAGCATGTGTAGGATTGCCACTTCTCCTGGAAAACCTTGAAAATCCCGGATTGGACTAAAAAAGGTCCTGGCTGGCTGGGTCAGTTGAAACAGTAAATTCTGGATTGCTCCTTCATTGCAGGCTGATGGATGGGTTAAAATACAGCAGTGGTGATAAAGCAAAAAATCAAGTAAGATGACTGACACTGTGTGTGTGTGTGTGTGTGCGTGTGTCACCCAGTGGGGTGGTACACCTGGATGGAATGGCATAGCTAATGGGCGAGTGCGAAAGGGTGCTTCCCAGCTTGCCCGGCTGCCACACAGGACCCTAAATGGGCTCTCCAGAGGTCGTGGCGCTGACTTCAGGGCACTGATTTCGGGATTTTGTAGAGCAGCAGTCATGCCTGAACCTGAAGGTCTTTTGTGAGGGCTGCAACAGTCTGGCTGGGCCAGCGGAGGGAGGGCAAGGCAGTCCGCCCCCCTCTGCACCAGGTGACACTTAGGAGATTATAAAACCGGCTTTTATTTCCATCCTTTAAAAGGTCTGGGAAAAACCCAGATTGGGTACGGGATGTGTACTGCCCAGGGACTGAACTCTGCAATAGAACCTGTCCCTGTGCGTTTACATCCTGTGCATACTAGTGTGGGAATAAAAGCCAGGCTGAGGGGAAATGCCTTAAATAAATCCCATCTAGTGAACTCATAGCAGAAGTAAAAGTTTAATTGGGCCCCACAATCAAGAGAAGTATGATAATCTCTTAGGACCTTATCACACGGGGGAAATCGGGCAAAATCAGGGGTTTAAACAGTGATTATCCCATGCAAAATGCAATATTGCAACTAAGATTTTCACATGATATCACTATTAAACAGGCAATTAACAGCAAGAAATCATTCATTGGGAAATCCCGAATGCTGTTTATTGTCTGTTTTATAGAGATGTGTGTGAAAATCTTAATTGCAATATCATGTTTTGCATGGGATAATAGCTAGTTAAATCCCCAATTTCTCCCATGTGATAAGATCCTTAGTATTATTTTTATAGACTTTCCCCCTCTAATAAGTATTCTAAATACTTTATGTTTATATTCTATAAATTGTCTTTACCACAGCTTTTGAAGGAAAACCAGCAACGTCTTTTTTAATTGTTGTAAGCTGCTTTGAGTCCCAATCTGGGGGAAAGGTGGGATAGAAATAGTGGGGGTTTCTAGATTGGCAGGAAAGTGTGACATGAAGTTGCCTTTTCCTTAATGCTTAGCAGCTACACTGCAAGCCCTAGGTGTGTATTTAAAAGGTACAGGGCAGCTAGACTGAGTAGTGTGCGAATGACGTATCTGAAGTCTTTTCTGTGGCTCAGCAACTACATTGGAGGCTGTCAGAACGCTACAAACACAGGCGGAGCAGTTGCACCAGCGGCAATGAACGCGGCTTTTAACTGCGCTGAACCTTTAATTTTTTTTCCTTGCTGGCTGCGAACTGCGCAGCTGTGCAGGTACACCATACAGACAATTGTACAGTTATGAGGATCTGTCAAATTATCATTGCGGTTTCTCTGCTTTTTAAAACTGTGCAGTTCCACTGGTGCATCGTGAATGAACCCCTTTATTTTGTGAATGAATTGACATTTTATGCGCAGTAGAATAACAGTTACAGCATCCCAGAGTCCCTACTGCGCATGTCTAGGGTTCGGATTAGGGATGGAGCTAGGGTTTGGGACTTTAAAAAACTGCGCAGTTAAACCCCAACTTTTACACCTGCAGATCATTAAGCGTTTTAATTAGAAGTGAACTCCACACCACGCATGCTCCCAACTCACGATCCATTATGATCTGCACCTGTATCGCTGCCTTTAAGTGGGCGCTTTAAATATACAGCGGCCCTTTAACCACGCAGCTGCACCACAGCCTTTAGATGCAGCTGCACTGTTCCACCGTTTTTAAAAAAGAAGCTGGGAAAACCAGCACCTTTTTAAAGGCACTTCTTCTCCCCTAAAATGCAAAAAAAAAAAAAAAAAAAAAAAAGCATTTTCATGGCACACTTTCCCTTTTTCTCATCTAAAGGCTAGACTTTCATGCAGCCATGAACACACCTCTTTTTGCCAATCTAGATCAGGCCTAGATCAGCAATAATAATTTAAAAATTGCATTCCCCTCACATCTCACATTCTGGCGGGGCTCTGAGATAACAGCAACCACTACATAGTGTGCACAACCATTAGACTCCACTGCCCCACTCACCGCCGGTGTTTCTGCCTCTGCCGTGTCTGTTGCGTACTGTCACAGTCGGATCCCAAATCTGACTCCACACTCGAGGCCAGAGACTGAAACACAGAAAGAAAAGAGCCCAAGCTCTGTAATACTCCAGGTTTACCAACAGGTAAAGTAAAACACATGGCTGCAGGTCTCAAATTCTTTATAATCTTTCAGATTTTCAAAAGAAGGGTGGGCAAAATGCAGCCCACAGGTTGTCCGAGGACCCCCAAACCCTTTTTGTGCTTCTCAGTGTTTCCAATAATGTTTTATATTTATTTTTTTAAGCTGACCTTGTGCAAATCAATAAATTAATTACAGCCAATGAGGAAAGGAAGCAAAGACACTATAATCTAACCAGTAGTTGGTATCACATACCCTAGTATTCCTTGCCTAAGAAAATCCTATAAAATCCATGGAGTCTGGTAGTTTCAAGAACCTCACAGAAATTATTAAATTTGAACCCCCCTGGATCTTCCTGAGAGACAAAGTGCACTTTCTCTTAAAAATGTGCATGTTTACAATATAAACGAAATCACAAAGACATTTTTTTAAAAAATTAAAATACTCCAGACAGTACAGTATACAGTTTAAAAATATATACAAACTCACTTTAGTTAGCTAGACAAATGTCTAAAAATGTGTAGTTTGGGAACAGCTGCAGAAATAAATATACATTTTATGGAAAATGTGGACACCTCTCCAAGCAGAGGTGGGTGCAAACCCCTAAGTCTTGGAACCTGATAGGAACAGAGTGCCATTTCACGGATTCAATTCTGTACTATAATTCTAAACAAAAAATAATGAAAAAAACCCAAGAAAGGAGTAAAGGATTCTTTTTGTTCTGATATGCCTCAGAAGAATTAAAAAGAAACCCACTGAAGGGTGGGAATAAAGTGCTGCAAGTGGTGCTAGGAATTGCTAGACGGTAGGCTAGGACAACAGAAACATCATTTGGCTATATTTTTTAAAAATAAAACTGAGAATACAGTACTGTAACAAATACCACAACTGCCCCCACATATTTGCTTTATCTTGAGGAGCCTCAGCTGAGGACTTTCCCTGCCTCATTGGCTTGTATTTTTTTAAAAAATGGGATTTTACTTTGAGACAATGCAAGAAGCTAGAGAAATATGGGGATCCTGGGTTAACATGTCGAATAGTTCGCACGCTGCTCAGTCTTGTAGTGGGAATGGCTATATGGCTTGGACCCAGGTTATTTGAAGAACCATTAGTAGCCCATTAAAGATCTAAGACCATCCTGAGCTGCCTTTTTCTCTGTCCCACCAGACAGACAGGGGCCTTCTCAGTGGCTGCTCCCAGGATTTAGAACCTGTTCCCTAGAAAGGCCTAGATGGCCTCATCCCTGCTTTCCTTTTGGCAGCAGGTAGAACCATTTTTGTGTTATCAGGCCTTTTCAGACTAACAAGGCTTCGGCTTTTAAATGCTGCGCAATCCAGATGTCAAGTTTTGTAAATAGTTTTAAATACATTTTAATATTTTTAATGTGTACTCTTTTAAACTTTTTTTTAATTAATTGCTTTTTAAACTTCATATTCATTATTTTAATGCTTTTGTATTGTTTTAAACATGTACTTGAGTCCCTATAGTATAAGGAGTAAAGAGTGATATAAATAGTAATCGTAATCATCATCATCATCATCATCATCATCATCATCATCAAACCACAGGTGTGGCTTGTTTATTGTGTTATTTGAAGTGCATGGATGTCTTCCCCTCTCTGGTTTGTTTCAGAAGAACAAGCCAAACAAACAAACAAACAAACAAAAAACCCAAATCTCAGGATTGTTGGGAGTGAAACAAACCACTGGGACCCCACTGTGAAAAAATGAAAAATCAAAGCAGAAAGCAATGCTTTTTGGCTTGTTTTAGCCATGTTCACCATAGGCAGAAGTGACCAGGCAACAAACAACACCAACTCAGTACTGACAACCAAAAAGCTAGGATTCTCATTTTGCTGGTATATTGTGTGATCTGGCCAAAACCTATAGAAATCATCTCATAAGCCAGCAAACAAATCCTGATCTACTTTTCATCCACCCTTAGAAATAAAAGATCCCTTACTTGAGGATCACTTTGAGTAAATAACCTTTCTTAGATGCTTTACATATGTATATGTGTTCAAGTCACCTGTTCCTTTTTGGCAATCCCCATGAATTTTTCATATGGTTTTCTTAGGGAAGGAATACTCAGAGGTGGTTTAGCCAGTTCTGAAGTCCAACCCACGGCACCTGGGATTCACTGGCAGTCTCCCATTCATGTACTAACTAGGACTGACACTGCTTAGCTTCTAAGATCAGAAGTAATATGCTGCATTTAGAATATCATGTGTTGTGTGCCTTCAAGTCATTTCCAACCTATGGTGACCTTACAGCGAAACCATTATGGGGTTTTCTTGGCAAGATTTGTTCAGAGGAGGTTTGCCATTGCCTTTCTCTGAGACTGAAAGTATGTGACTTGCCCAAGGTCAGCCAGTGGATCTCACGACTGAGTGGGAATCGAACCCACGTCTCCAGAGTTGTAGTTCTCAAACCACTGTGCCACACTGGCTATGTAAAAAGACTTATAAAAAAACCCCAAGGAAACCATAATTTGAATTTAATTAAATTTGATCCAGCTCAGATTGTGTCTCTGCAGCATGAAGACTGAAGTAGTCTCTAGGCGAGACACTGTCATTGAGGACCAGAGTTTGGGGTGGAGAATTACCATTTTGGACTCCAGCTTTCAAAATCTCCCATCCTGCATAGTCAAGACCTCATGCTGCAAAGTTATAGGACTGTCTTAAAACCCAGGAAAGTTTTCAGAGATTGGGAAAGTTGACCCAATTTCTAAAATACCTCAGGATCCAAGCTGCCTATAAACAGCACTGAGTTCCAGAGAACCAAAGGGGAGAGAAATGTACTTGCTATTGCTATTGCTTGCTATTCAAGTCCTCACTATGGCCCTTAACCAACATGTAGCCCAGATGCTGGCCTTAGGAATCCATGCATGTGAAATCAAAACTAAATTATAACACACTTAAAAGAAAAGAAAAGCTGGAACTCTTTGGCAGGTATGGCAAAATTAAATGGTGTCATCCTTGCAATCTGCTCTTTGCAACACAGCTAAGGTTATACTCCCATTCTGCAAGTGATGCATTTAGCTAAGAAGCCACTGTTTCTGGGCTGTGTGGTATTCTACGTCACGCATTATGTGGAAAGTGAGGCCATTCCAATCTTGTTGGACTGCAGCTCCCATCATTCCTTGACACAATCTATGTTGGGCTGGTGGGAGCTTCAGCCAAACAACATCTGGAGAGCCACATGTTACCAATCCCTATCCTAGATCTTTCTTGACTCTGTGACTGGAATGGCCATGATGGTGAAGGTGGTGGGAGGGGGGTGGATTCTGGAAGGAGTAGCTCCAAAATGTAACTTTCCCAGGCTCAGGGTTAGAACAACAAGTCAGTCACATAACCGGGCAAACCAACTGGCCACCCTTCTGCTCTTCATCTCACAGATCTTCAGAGAACCGAGGAGTTTGGGCTCCCAGGCCCTCTGCCATAACCCTTCCTTGACAATTAATTATCAGCTTTCGACTTAGCCTTGGGATACATTTTGCACTGCAGGAAATTCCAGAGATTAAAACCATTGGGAACAAAGACACTAAAATATTTATATGAGCAAGCTGGAGGGGAAAAAAAATCTGGGCTTGTGCTTCTCATGAAAGCCAGAGGGTTGGGGAAGAGAAGGAAGACAACCGTTAATAAAAGGGATGAACTTATGAAGCCCCAGAGCCAGGAAAATACAAAGCGGTCCATCCACTGACTTTATTCGAGCCACCAAAGAGACTCTTCAAGTGCTCCTTCGCAGCAGCAACTTTCCCTCTTAGCCGCCGCTCTTTCCGCAGAGATTTGGGAGATGGCAAACTCCACCCGCTTCCGGTTTTATCCCCGTCAGTTTCTCCTTGACATGGCACCCCATTTTGGTCCAAGCGCCCTTCACTGCGGGAACGCCACACCCCTCCGGGGTCTTGTAGTGGAAGCTGAGGGCAGGTCGCCACATCCGTAACCTCCAAGCGGATGCTGGGGGGGCGGAGTGTCTCTTGGGCTCGCCTCTCGTTGTCCTCTCCAGGCTCTGACTCCTCACAGCTTTGTTGTCGTCGCTGGAGGGTGCTGCGATGCCAGGGTAAAAAGTCACAGTCTACAAGGCAGCCTTCAGAGCCACATTTCTGGAGGGGGCTCAGCATCTGCACAGGGGGAAAAAAAGAGATTTGTTTATTGACAGTTGGCCCGCCACATTTGCAGCTTTAACTTTTGCGGCTTTGATTATTCACAGATTTGATTAAAATGTTCTCTCTAGGCATCTCTGGCCTCATTCCCACTACCTTTTAAACCGGATTGCAATTCAGTTTGAACCAGTTCAAATGACCCTGGTTCCCACTTAATTCGATTCGCTGAAATGATTTGGTGGGGGGGGGGGGCATGCACTAGACCCATTTAACCCAAAATTTTTTGACACTGATTTTATTTCTGCGTCTTTTTCACCGAAATCGATTCAACGCAAGTGTGAACCATAAGCGGATTGGAATCGATTCAAATTTTCTCTTTGGCCAGCTGGAGTCAAATAATTTTGAATCAATTCATTTGTGAATGTGAACCACAAGCGGGTTATTTTGATGCCAGAAAATGACAGAAAATGTGATTGGGGCAAATGCAGTGGGAACCATGCTCCGATGTCGAATCGATCATTGATTCAGATCACACACCGATTTATCTGTGAGAATGAGGCCTCTAGGTCCTCCAGAACAACTCTGTAATGAACCTCTGCCAGAGGTCACACTGAAAGAACTAGAAATTCCTAGAGAGAACACTACTTTAGGCATTTGTAGGCCCTCCAATGCAATTCTATGGTCAACTTCTGGTAGATGTTGACAACAGAGCTGTGCTGGAGGACCGAGAGATTCCTAGAGAGGTGTTCTCTCATGTTAAAAAAATGTTTTTTTAATTTGTGATTTTCCCACTTTCATGGGGGCCCTGTGCCCCTAAACCCAGTGAATGTGGAGGGCCCAGTTGACCTTTCTCCTGAAGCCAAAACTCAAGACATTTCACAGATGAAAATTAGGACATATGTGGCCAAGTGACATTAGAGTATTGTCAAGATGGCAAAAGTTTGAATGAGGAAGAACGGACAAGAGGAGAAGTTGAGGCAGTTTGCTTTTGCCTGAGTTTACAGGGAAGGGCAAGGTTCCACCCTGCCTGTCCTCTCCCCTCTGCAGAGCTGAGTACAAACTACCTTTCCAATATGAACTTATTTGGCAGTAACTGCGGTAAAGTGAGTACAAAGGGGGAAAACGGGAGGAGGAGAGAAACTGGGACATTATAACAGCAGCTGAAAAAGTGGGAGAACAGAGAATTAATTCCAACTGTGCCTGCCAAATAGGGACAGTTAGAGGGTGTGCAATGGCTGGAGTTTTGTTGATGTCTTATGTCTGTGTAATTTTTTCCTATGGAAGTGGTAGGACATATGTATGTGGTGCGGAACGTCTCTAATCAGTTCAAGAATCAGGAAGCAGACTTGCACTTCTGATGCCATTGGGCATGCAGATATGAATGTTCAGTCAGTAATTCACGTTTCATTTCAGTGAAACATAACTCTGCATGTACAGATTTACACTCGCATAGAAAGCTCTCGTCCAGGGAGTTTCAAATAAGGAAAGCCAACCATTATAATATTAAAACACAGTTGAATGCATTTTACATTAGAATTTGTGAAAAAACAAGTTTTAAAAACTGTCAATTGACTAAAGTGGACTGCAGAAAATGACAGCAAAACCAACTCCCTAAAGGCACTCAGATTTGGTCACTGCAGACAAAAAAATTAGAATAAAGTGTTGGAATAATGATAGCGAATCATAACAAGAAAAAGGACATCTAAAGGTAAATTTTTCCACATAGAAGTTTATCAGATGGGAGGAATTTCTCTCTATTTCGAATGGAGCCAATTCGAATTCACATAAATTCGCTAGTTTAGCAAATTTACATGAATTCTAATTGCATTTGGAATGCATCCAGAATGACTTCCCATTGCCAAAAAATGACTTCCCGTTGCCCGGAATTGCGTGAGATACTCTAATATGCAATAACATAAAACCCATGATTGCGTTTGGAATGACTTCCCTTTTGCCCGAAATTGCGTGAGATACACTCACATGCAATAACTTGAAACCCCATGATTGCGTTTGGTTTGCCATTGGATTACACTTCCAATTTCCATCGTCTAATAAACTCCATAGTCTCACAAAAGCATTAGCAAGGGTGAGGTAAGGTGCACAGTTACCTAGCTATCCGGGTATATTGGCCAAAATACCTAGAGGGCCAAAGGTTTCTCTCTTCTGCTGCACACTATAAAAGTTGACTCTATGCAGGGTTTCAATTTGCATTTCCATACCCTCCAACATCTCACGGATGAGAAACAGGCTATGTGGCCAAGCAACATCACAGTGTGGTCAAGATAGCAACAGTTATTAATGGGAAGAACACATAGCCTAGGAGAGGCTGCAGCAGTTTGCTTTTTCCTGGGAAGGGCAATTCCACCTCCTCCTCTCTGGAGAGCTGAATATAAGACTATGGCCTGGTACAGGCCGTCCCTGGGGTGTGAATAGGGCTGGGGAGCATGCGGTATCTGCATGCTCCCCAGCCCTAGCATGTATGGATGGCACCATGTTTGCATCATGCCATCCATACGTGTGCGCACCGATGATGTTATGATGCGCACTGTGTGTAGATGGCGTGGCGCACGCCTGATGTCTTTCTGCGGTGCACGAAGGAGCTCCAAAACGGAGCTCCTTCTTGGCATTTGTGTCCTTGGCACGGCCTTCACACAGCTGCGCCATGGAGGCCGAAGGGAAAGGGGCCGCAGTGGCAGCCCCTTTCTCCCCCCAGAAGTGCCCGCCATGGCAGAGTGCAGTGGGTGCCCAGGGCCCCTGCTGCACCCAGCTTCAGGCCACGGAGAAGCGGCAATTTGCCACTTCTCTGTGGCCTGGAGAAGTGGCGGATTGGGGACACAAGGGCTGCCAGTGAGGCAGCCCTGGCCCCAGTCCGGCCTTCTCTGGCCGACCAACCCTTTGGGCGGTCTGTAAAGCCCCATAAAAGTCAGTTTGCAGCAATAAAGTAAACCAAGGACAAAGGGGGAGAAGAAGAGGAAAGAAAGGGGAAATGGGACAGTCACATTTTAGAAGCAGCTGAAAAAGTAGGATGGCAGAGGATTAAATGAGACTGTCCATGCTAAACTGGGACAGCTGGAGAGGAGGATATGAAAGTTATTTCAGCTCCTTTTACTTCAGTAAGCCTCCAGCAACTCTCTGACATATTGGCCCCATCTGGCACAGCCATCTGGTTACTGACCTTGAGATGTCCTTGGACTGGAATTAACATACCCCCCAACTGTCCTGATTTGGCAGGGAGAGTTGGAGGCTGTGGAAAGTGGGAAAAGATCGAGGAGGATGTCCAAAAAGGGAAAGAAAAGACAATTAGGAAGAAAGGAGAAGTAGTACTACAGGTTGAGTCTCCCTTATCCGGAATTCCAAAATCCAAAATATTCCAAAATCTAAAATTGTCCACGTGGGTGGCCAATAAAGATTTCCATAAGATGGAAATGACTTGAAGACACACAGCTTTCTGGTGGTTCATTGTACCCAAACTATGGGGCTGCACACACAGACTCAAAGGGGCAGCCTGGAGCTGCCCCGTTACAGCCAGATCGGGGCTGCAGCAACCACATTCCACAGGCCCAATCTGGCTGTAACTGGGGCGGCCTGGAGCAGTTCCTTTTTGCAACCTGCAAAGGGCATGATAGCCATGTTGCCATGGCTTGGCAGCGCTCCTTCAGCACTGCATCATATGTACAGACCGCCAGAGGAGAACTGTGACATCATGCGGTATGGTGCGCACCATCATGCTGCCCTGGGGGCAGAGCCAAGGTGTGTGGTGTGGGGACGCTATGCCCTGACTTCACCCTTAAGCCGGCCCAAACTACTAGTCTGCACAGTCTCTTTGTTATATGCATAAAATACACACAATATATAGACTTCAGGCTATGTGTAGACTTGGGTCTCACCTCCAAGATATCTCATTATGTATATGTAGATATTCCAAAATCCAGAAAACTCCAAAATCCAAAACACATCTGGTCCCAAGCATGTCAGTTAAATGAGACTCAACCTGTACTATGTTTTGTATGGGAGAGAGGAAGTTTTCCATTGGAGCCAATGAGGGAAGTTCTCTCTCCTCCATTTAAATTTCAGATGATTTTTCTTCAGAAATACAGTAAAGGAGAAGAGGCTTGATATCCCTTTCTATGTCCTGCTCTGATCCCATCCATGTCTCTGCCAACTAGTAGTGCAGTTGTAGATTTTCCTGTGCTAGTGGATGAGGCCACTTGTCACTTGCACCCAAATCTACAAATAAAGAATCTCTTTTGTTATGATCCAGGAATCTTCATTACTGGGTTGCACTGGAGTGTGATAACACAGTGGTGGTTTGAGAGCTGAATTATGACTCTGGAGACCAGGGTTCAAAGCCCTGCTCCACCATGGAAGCCTACTGGGTGCTTTTGGGTAACTCACACTCACTCAGCCTCAGAAAAAGGCAAATTCACACCCGCTCTGAACAAATCTTACAAGAAAACCCAGTAATTGTTTTGTCTTAGGATCACCATAAGTTGGACATGTCTAGAAGGCACATGACAAGAATTTTTTAAGGAACTAAACAGCAGTGCAATTGATATAGAGATGGAATTAAGGTTATGCCAACCTTGCCCTTGAAGTGATGGGTGGGATGGAGGAGTAAAAGCTCTGCTGTCTGTTCTCTTTTCTTTTGTTAGGTGTGGCCAAATTGGAAAAAAGGAGGATTGGCAACTCTCTTGCTAAAACTGTGAAAGCAAATGCAAAGTCCACCATAACTGGAATATTCATTCCATCTCCTCCTTCTCCTAGCCTGCATTAAATCTACGATATTTCCATCTGGCACAAAGATCAGGATTGGGGGTCAAAGGCACATCTTCTCCCCATTCTATGCAAACTTCTATCCCAGTCAGTGGGATTGTCACCATCAATTCTGAAGTGGCACTAAGCATGACATTCCCCATAGTCATGTGTCCACAAGAATGTCCCAAAGCAGACTCAATTGCACTGACCCACATCAACAAGCCAGTTCTGGCAGGCAACTCTGCACTAGGAGTGGGTCTTTTCTAAAGCTGCCCATTCTAAAGCTGCCCATTCTAGACCAAGCTTCCTTAAATTACTTTAAATTTAAAGGGCTGTATGTACTTGACAACAAGTCAACCTCATCGACAAACTGAGGGCAGGTTTGGGGGCCAAAATTATGGATTTTGATATGACCCATGAATAAGTCAAGTATAAAACTTAGGGGCATGTTACAAAGGACCTAAAGGATTAAGCAAAGGAAAACGAGGGAAGGCAATGGCAAACCTATCATGGGGTTTTCTTGGCAAGATTTGTTCAAAGGAGGTTTGCCATTGCCTTCCCCTGAGGCTGAGAGCATGTGACTTGCCCAGTGGGTTTCATGGCCAAGCAGGGAATTGAACCCTAGTTTCTAGAGTAGTAGCCCAGCACTCAAGTCACTACACCACTCTGGTTCCCCTCAGGGTACTATCAGCATCATTCAACGATGAAGAAAGGAACCTGGATACTAAGATATGTTTGCAAAGCCGGAGCAGTCTTGATACTAACGAACTGGAAAAGGCACTGTATCGTTCCATTGGAAACCCATCAGGGCCAGGAGATTTCTCATATGTGCTAAAACATTAATAATTTTAACGTCTAATTTAAGATTGCATGTACAGCACTGTGTAAATTTACAGTGCTATATAAATAAAGGTTAATAATAATAATAATAATAATAATGTTTAAGAATCTTTATCCACAGATTCAACCTTCCATGGCTTGGAGAAGTTTAATTCAACAGACACAGGCTCATGGTATGCTGCCCACCTGAGGACAACAGCAGAAAGGAACCATACAGATCAGGAGGCAAAGGCTGTGGGTGACAAGAGCAGAGAGAAAGGTCCAAGGCTTCACTCTCGTGATCCTCATCAATAAGAGTCCTCCCATTTCATTCCAGGTGCAGAAAGAGACTGGCAAAACTACCTCTGAATATGCCTAAGACAACCCTATGAAATTCTTGGTGTCACCGTAACTAGACAGGTGATTTGAAGGCTCATATATGCTTGTGAGTACATGTGTGTTTGTTTCACATTTGTTATACTTGGTACTTATACTTACACTGTGGTTAATATTTAATGACATCACTGCCCTGCTTCCTATGACATCAAAACCTGTGATCTCAGATTTGGGGTCTGGAAATCTCAGAGCCTGGCATAGCCTTGACTTGGCAAATGTAGAGGATACTCATGTTGGCCGGGCTTCATTCATTCTGGAGCAGATTCTTTGTGTTAAGACACCCTGAGTAATTTTGATATAGTGAGATCTATAAATATAATAAATTCATAAACAAATGTGTTCCCCCACACTGACTTCACTTGAGATCAAGAACTGCTGGCAGAAGTCTGAGCAGAGAGTAATGGACCAAAAGTTTGACTCTGATACAAGGCAGTTTTATTTGTTAAGCTTCTGGTACCTCCGTTATAGTTTTACCATTACCAGTGGCCCATTCGCACCACACAGTTATAGCACTATAATTCCACTTTAACTGCCTTAGCATCATCCCAATAAATTATGGGGCTTGTAGTTTGGAGAGGCATTAGAGCTTTCTGGCTAAGAATTCTAAATACACCCTCCATAAAATGGAATCCTAGGATTCCATAAGACAGAACAATGGAAGTTAAAGTAGAATAATAGCACTATAATTGTGCAGTGTGAATTGGCCCCTCTGGGATTCCCTGAGGCCAAGGGGGCGGGCTCTTGAGATGTCACAATGGGTGGGGCTGTTATTGTGCCACAGAAGTGCTGTGGTTGTGTTACACTTGCAAAATAATGAGTATGGGGCTGTACAGACCACCCCTAAGGGGTGGTCTGCAGTCCCCTCTATCTGCACCAGATTGGGGCTGCGGCAACCTTATGCTGTGGCCCTGATCTCTCCTTTCTGTGGCACAAAAAAAAAAAAAAAATTATGCTGAAATTTTTGCACCCAGGAAAGGGCTCTATAGTTGCCAGCACACAGCTTTTCCACTCTCCTTTGGCACTGTGTCATGTAGATGCAGTGTCAGAGGAGCGCTGTGACACCACATGCCATGTGGAGTGGTGCAAAGCATCACACTGGCCCGGAGGCAGAGTCAGGGTGTGCATCATGTGGACACCATGCCCCAACTCTGTCCCCAGTCCACCCTTAATGGCCAGCCTGCCAAGACTCTATATGTCTATGGACTTTTGCTGATATGCATGTGAGAGACAATGTGGATTTCCAGCACTGTCTCATTAAAAATGCTAAAATCCAATTGTAGTTATAACTAGAGTAGACCAATTGAAACAATGGGATTTACACTAAAGTTGACGCACCTTTCAATAATTAAAGAATCTACTTAGGAATCGACTCCCTTGCCAAACAGTAAGCCATATCTAAAGCACTCCTAAGAAAGATGACCATTCAACCTGTGTTTCAACTAATAATACATGCATATTAATTTTAGCGGAATAGAGATTTGCATTATATATAGAACATGCCCTTCCCTCAACATTTCATAGATGAAAACTGGAACACAGGTGGCCCGGCAATGCTAGAGTGTGGTCAAGATGGCAAAAGTTATTAATGAAGAAAACGCAAAGGTTAGGAAAGGCTGCGACAGTTTACTTTTGCCCCAGCTTCAAAGGAAGAGCAAGATATCCCCTCCTCTCCTTTCCCCCTTGCTAAGATAACTGAGTGCAAAGAACCTTTGCACTTTGAACTCAGTTTGCAGCAACAGAAGTAAGCTGAGGACCAAGGGGGAGAGTGCGAGGAGGAGAGAGAAAGTGGGACATTTTAACAGTAGCAGAAAAAGTGGGACAGCAGAGGATTAACTGGGACAATCGCTGCCAAATTGAGACAATTGAAGGTTATGATATAATTGTTTCCTACATACTGTTGCCTCAAACAACTTAGAAACTGCCTGCTTGAACTGGTATTGCATCAGTCATTTGCACTCCACATTAATTTGACAAAACCATTCATTGTTGGAACTGGATACTACCAGAGATCAGTTTCCAAGGTTCACAAGTAGAAACACTGTATGCAAAGAGATCTTGCAGCACCTTTAAGACTAACAGAAACTACCGTAACAACATGAAACACTGGCCCTCAGCTCCTTGTCTTGCTCCAAATGGCATGGTGGGGATGAGTGCATGCAATTACAGTACCGGTAGTATTGGGTCCAGGAACCCCTGGATATACCAAAATCTGTGAATGCTCAAATCCCATTATATACACTACAATGACAGAGTAAAGTAGTGTCCCTTGTATAAAACGGCAAAATCAAGGTTTGCTTTTAGAATTTATATTGTTTTTAAAATATTTTTAGGCTGTGGATAGATTAATCAGTGAATAAAAAATCTGTGGATACAGAAAGGCAATTGTACTCTATCTCCAGTTTGTTCCTCTGACCCTAGCTCCTGTCAGTAGTCTATACCTTCTCATAAGGTCCGAACATCTCATAAGGCCTGAACACAGAGGTCAAAATAAAGATGCTTTGGGTCACTTTGGAGGTGTGCTGTTTAAATGACACACACATCTTAAGAGGCCAGAAGCTGCGCCAAAGCTGCGCTCCAGTCCTTAAGACTGGAGCATGGCTTTGGCATGGCTTCCAGCCTCTTAGGACACATGCATCATTTAAACAGCATACCTCCAAAGTGAACCGAAGCACCTTTATTTTGACCTGTCTGTTTAGGCCTATAGATAAAAATCAGGACACATGTGGCCAAGCAACATCTGAGTGTGATCAGGATGCCAATGATTTTAAATGAGGAATAACAGACAAACTGGGAGATGCTGCAGCAGTTTGCTTTTGCCTGAGCCTACTGAAGGCCATGAATCCACCCTCTCCTTTCCTCCCCCCCACCCATGATGAATTAGTGGAATGCAAACTGTTGTTTGACCTCAGTTTGCAGTCACTGAAGTGGATAAGTTGACCTCAGTTTGCAGCAACTGAAGTACTGTATATACTCATATATAAGTCTAGAAATTTTAGTCAAAAAATTGACCTCAAAAAACTGAGTTGACTTATCTACGGGTCATCCCCTGGTGAAAGTCAAGAGTGCTGCAATCTGTCCTGGAACCACCAATCCTCCTCTATTTTCTTATCTATCCATCCTTTAGTGTGAGTACAAAGTTATGCTTGCTGGAATTTTTAAAGTTCTTTGGCATTGTTTCCTTTGCTTCATCTTTTAGTTCCTTTGTTACATGCCCCTAAGTTTTACCCTTGACTTATCTATGGTCATATAAAAATCCAAAATTTTGATCCCAAAAATTGCCCTCAACTTATACATGAGGGCAACTTATAGTCGAGTATGGTAAGCTGAGGATAAACAAGGACAAATGCAAAGAGGAGAAAGAAACTGGGACATTTTAAAGGCAGCTGAAAAAGTGGGCGGATAGAAGATGAATTGGGACTGTCCTTGCCAAATTGGAACCATCGGAGGACATGATATTGTATGACATTTTCATAAACACCTTTGAGCTGGGCCCTTGAGACCTGGCCCCTGTGGGACACGGACCAGAGGTGAAGGACAACCAATCTCAAAAGTCATCTTACAAAGAAAAACACAAAGCAGATCTTTGCCTTCTCCAGCTATGCTTGCCCTGGGATTTTTAAACATAGGCTGGAGAAAGCAGAGCAGTTCTCTGAGACTTCAGCTGGTGCTCTGAGACCTGGCAACTTAAAGGGTAGCTGCCTGGGGACAGGAATGTTTTATTCCTCTCTCTTTCATGTACACCAGAGACCAGCTGCCTTTGGTCACCTAGCAGCAGCCCTTCTGTCAGGCTGCCTGAACATGTTTCTGTCCCAGTGGGTCACCGCAGGAACCAAATCTTTTAGCCACCGCAGGTGCCTGAGTCTGCCATGCTGTTTTTCATTTTTTCCCTTTCCCCTCCCCTTTTTTCTCCCTCTTGTGACTTGTCATTTAAATGCCTTGGTGTTGTTTGCTTGTTTGTTTTAAGACATGAATGTCTTATTCATGCTCAGTATCATTTTTGGTTGAAGGGGAGGTGAAGAAAAGGTAGAATCCAGGGTGGGTATAATGTGGCCCAGGGGCTAAAGATGGCACCTGGAACCCACGGTAATGGCCCCCGAAGCCCATATCTGTCCCCGAATATCCCCATTTTTTAAAAAAATTGTTCAATTTTCAGGTGATTTTGACATGAAAACCATCCAGAAAATACCCCAGATATTCAATACACCCCACCCCACGCACACAAGACTGTGTAACTCCTCACTACCCAAAAGTACTTCAGTTTCCTTTTGTCATCCATATCAAAATGGCAACAGAAAGTGACTTCTGCTGCTATTTTGAGAGGGACTATAAAAGAGAATGGAAGTATTTGGGTTTGCTGGGAGGATGCGGCCTCTAAGGGATTGGCCCCTATCCCCATGCACATGCCTGCTATAATCCTACTATAAACAAACAAATCCAGTCCTAATTTCCTTCCTTCCTAAAAGAGAAGAAACAGTAACTAGCTATACAATGTCATTGAGGTGATTCTCTAACACATATACACACCCATAGATATTTCCATTCAGTCTGGAAAATTCATTGGGTGCAAGCTTTGTTCAGCTTTGCAGTGAGGTTGGCCAGAGGACCAGAAATGGCTAAAACCTACATTCTATCAAAACCAGAGGTAGCTGGAAGTCCACTTTTGTATCTTTTCTTTTTGAACTTAAAGATTTGGGGAGCTGCTGTCATTTCTCATCACATTGGCTTTGATCTATAATAATGGTATGAATGAAACAACCCAACCCACTCCAAAGAAACTCAGGGGTGCAGCTGCCTTGATTGAATCAATCCCCATTTAGTGTGATCTTTCTTTATTCCTACTGCCTTCTACTTTATTGAGTTTGTTGTTGATGGTGGTGTTGTGTACCTTCACACTGTTTCTGATTTATGACAATCCTGTTAAAATGGGGGCACACCTAAGGTACATACCCCCAGCCACTCACGGGTATGTGCCCCTATTCAAGCCTATGGAGCATGAATATCTGCGAGTTCCTGTTTTTGCAGGGGGTCCAGAACAGATCCTCCATGAAAATGGAATGGCAACTGTATTTGCCCTCTGAAATCCTCAGGAACAATGAAATGCAGTATTTGCTCCACTCCACTCAGTGTTTGCGGTCCTACTATTGCCTACTATTGGGGTCAATAGGGTGGTGTAGTCTGCACTGGGTGACACCCCAGAAGAGGGATGACACACCTGGTCAGGCTTTCCATTAGCTGAGAAGAAGTGAGCATGCCCTTCCAGTGTTCACCCCAGCAGTGACTTCCTCCAGAGAAGGAGGCTGGACACCACTATGAAGAAGAAGGGCAAGCACAACCTTCCAGGCTTTGCCATAGCAATGGCTAACTCCTGAGGAGGCTGCTACTGTGGCAAAGGAAAAAAACAGGCATGCCGCATGCCCCTCCTGGCTTCACTGTGGTGGTGGCTTCCTCTTGAGGGGGAGGCCACTACAGCGGCAAAAGAGAAGGCCAAGTGCTACCCCCTATAAGACTGGTGGGGACGAGATCAAATATCTTCCATGTATCCAAGAGCAAGCTGACATGGCCAACAGGAATCAAGGATACATACCCAAACGGACAAGTTCCTCTTAGAACGCCTTCATAATGAGGAAGGGATAAAGTTCAGTGGTAGAGAACAACATTTCACAAATGAACATTGGGACACATGTGGTAAAGTAACTTCCAAGTAAGGTCAAGAGGGCAAACACTGTTAATGAGGAAGAACAAACTACCTGTATATACTCGACTATAAGTTGATCTCATGTATAAGACAAGGGCAGGTTTTGGGGGCAAAATTATGGATTTTCATATGACCCATGGATAAGTTGAGAGTAAGACTTAGGGTCATGTAACAAAGAATCTAAACGATGAAACAGAGGAAGACAGTGCCAAAGAACTTACAAAATTGCAGGAGGCATAACTGTTTGTGTTCACACTGAAGAATGGATGGATGAAAGAATAGAGAAGGGTCAGTGTTTCAAGAACAGGTTACACTCTTGCCCTTCACTAGGGGATGGTTTCTATTTTTATGAGAGTTAAAAATACAGTACGTAATCTTGACCCACAGCTAAGTCGACTCAGATTTTTTGGGTCAATTTTTAGACTAAAATTTCTAGACTTAATTTGCCGAATATAAGGCCCTATACAGACCGGCCTGAAAGGCCGGCCTGGAGGTGGAGTCGGGGTGCCATGTCCAGATGATGCACACTCTGACTCCAGGGTGCCAGGGTGCCATGATGCCATGCGCAACTCCACACAGCGTGCGCCGTCACAACCCTCCTCCAGTGCTGTGTCCATATGTCACAGAGCCGAAGAAGTGTTATATAGCCACCCTCGAAAGGCCAGATCAAGGCTGTGGCATGAGGTTGCCGAAAATGGGCGGCCTGTTGTGCCCCTAAGCTGAGAATGAAAGGGAAAGAAGAGAGTAACAAGAATGTTTTGAAAGCAGATGAAAAAGTGGAATGACAGACTACCAATCCTTGTCAAATTAAATTGTTGTTGCATGCCTTCAAGTTGTTTCTGACTTATGGTGACCCTAAGGTGAACTTGTCATGGAGTTTTCTTGGCAAGATAGGTTCAGAGGAGGTTTGCCAGTGCTTTGCCCTGAGGCTGAGAACATGTGACTTGCCCAAGGTCACCCAGTGGGTATCATGGCCAAGTTGGGAATCAAACATGGTCTCCAGAGTCCTAGTGCAACACTCAAACTACTGTCATGAGAGAACATTATTCACAAAGCTGTTCTTTCTTCCCACCAGAGAATTCACAACAATCCTGCAAGGTAGGTAAGGACAAGTGACTGACCCAGGGTCATTTTTTGCTCAATTAGGAAAACTGAATCTGTGTCTTCCGAGCTCTAATCAAACATTTTCTGCCACAAAGCGCCCTGGATCTCACATGTTTTACATGCAGAAAGTCAAAAGATCTAATGCTACCTTTCTTCAGTTGAGACCACTTTAGGGAATAAGACTGTGAAAGAGGTGTAATTTTTTATACACATTAGAAAAGGTATTTGGGCAACCCCCCAAAGAGGTTACTATTCCTTGTAGCATGCAGTTTGACCCACTTGCTTGGGTCATCTAGACTCACAGTGGGTCCCACACCTTGATCCTCCCATTCTGGTGGACGACATCTCCCAGAAGCCCCAGCGAACTTGGTCAACAGTCAGGAATTTTGGGAGCTGAAGTCCAAAATATCTGGAGGACAAAAATTTGGGAACCACTGATCTAGAGAAATGTGTCATAACCTCCAAAACATCGCGGATTAAAACCAACACATGTGTGGCCCAGAAGCATCCACGTGTGGTCAAGAGGGGAAACATTATCAATGAGGAAGAATGCAGTGGTTTGTTTTTGCCTGAGCCTACTGGGAAAGGTAAGATTCTGTTTCCCTACGAACTCCTTTTGTTTGCAGCAACTGAAGTAAGGTGAGGACAAAGGGGGGAAATGAGAGGAGAAACTGGGACATTGGGAAAGCCATTGAAGAAGTGGGACAGCAGAGGATCAATCAGGACTATCCCTGCCAAATTGGGACAGTTGGAGGGTATGATGTCCTCTGGAGCTATTTCTCTCTTAGCTGCCTAGGGCCAGTATCATATTCATGCGCTCGCAAACCAAAACTGCCGCAGCAAGGCCTCCGGTTACAAGATGGCCCTAAGTAAACAACATTACAAAAATAGCCCTCCAGTGGAAGGGAGGATCTAATAAACTGGAATATAATTTAGGGCCACAGCATGTCCGAACCCTGCCTTGCCCATGGCACTTTGTGGTTACTATGCACAACTTTTGCTAGGGCAGATGGAAACATTTCTGCACCCCACGCTGGCTAGCAGTCCTGGGTGGGACCATGACAAGAGCCTCCAAATTAGTGGCACAAAAATAACAATCGGCAGCCATAACGGTAGGCCTTTATAGCCAATTCTGGAGGCTCCATGGCGCCAGTGAGGTTCCCTATGCCTTTATGACAGTGTCCCAGGCTTTTTCTTGGGTCTATTTCCCCCCCCCTCCTGAGTTGACCTGCTGCCTTCAGGGCTTTCCTGTTTAAAAGGGCCCCAGGAAAGAAGAGTTCAGTCCTCTCCAAACAGTGTTTCGCACCCCAAGGGAGAGTAAAAGGTCAAGGAGGGAGTTTCTGGCTTATGTCTCTGTGGAGATGTAAATCATGCTCCTGCAGAAGGGGAAAACAGGGAAGGGAGAGAAGCTAGGCTCAGGCCCCACTAGGCTGTGTTATTATCAGCCATTATCCCAGTCCACCCCTGGCTTGGTCTGGGTTTTCTTGTCCTATACAAATACACACACACACACACAATTGCCAGAGAGTTTTTAGCCCTCCCATCAGGATGGAGACCAGAGCCAAAAGAAAGATGGATTTTTCTATCAGAAGCTTCCCATGTGTCCACCAGTCCATCCATCCTGAAGACGGAGGAATGTCCAGAGCATAAACACCACCAGGAAGGGGCCCTAAGTTGGGAGGTATAGAAACAGTGCAAGGTCGACTTGTCAGTCTGGAACAAGACATTTGAGAGAAAGGAACTAAAACTGGGGGGTGGTGGGAGATGTAATTCCCCCATCGACAAGTCACTTTTTCCTGAGCTCTGACTGGGATGCAGGCAAACCCACAGACCAAGATGATATCCACGCTACCCTCTGCGATGCCACTTTTTAGGTGCCATGATTCCATCTTAAGGAATCCTGGGATTGGGAGTTCGGTGAGGTACTTAGAATTCCGGCAGCTTATACCACCGTGATTCTACTTTAAGTGCCATGGTTCCATCCAATGGAATCCTGGGATTGGTAGTTGGGTGAGGTACTTAGAATTCTTTGCTACGTATGCCTCTGTGATTCTTATAGTGCCATAATTCCGTTTTAAGGAATCCTGGGAATGTAGTTTTGTGTGTGCTTCTTAGAATTCTTTGCGACGTATACCACTGTGATTCTACTTTAAGTGCCATGGTTTCATCCTATGGATTCCTGGGATTGGTAGTTTGGTGAGGTAGTTCTTTGCTACGTATGCTTCCATGATTCTACTTTAAGTGACATAATTCCATTTTAAGGAATCCTGGGATTGGTAGTTTGGTAGGGTCCTTAGACTTCCTTGCTGCGTATATCTCCATGATTCTACTTTAAGTGCCATGGTCCCATCCTTCAGAATCCTGAGACTGGCAGTTTGGAGATATGCTTAGAGTCCTTTGTTTTTGTGGTTTTTTTCAGGTTATGTGGCCATGTACTAGAAGAGTTTGTTCCTGACACTTTGTCAGCATCTGTGGCTGGCATCTTCCGAGAATGCTGGCGTGGAAGTGAACGGGGAATATATATACCGTGTGAGCCTGGGCTGGGAGGAGGAAACGTCAGGAACAAACTCTTCTAGAACATGGCTACGTAACCCAAAAACCCACAAAAAACTATGGATGCCAGCCATGAAAGCCTTCAACTTCACATTAGAGTCCTTTGCTAGAGAGCTTTAGAGCTGTAGTTCAGGCGAGTAGGTGACAGAATTATACTGCCTCAATGAATTTATACATTCCAGGATTCCTCTTCCTCTCCCCAAAATTTATGGTGAAGCAGAAAGATTGTGGAATGGTACATGCCCAGGGTTGTGTTTTTGGGGAGTAGAGAGAACAGGAGAAGAGAGGCAGGTGCTCAGAGACTGTCTAATGTTTAATGTACAGTGGGCCCTTGGTCTCTGCTGGGGTTCAGTTGCAGGACCCCTCATAGATACCAAAATCGGTGCTCAAATCCCATTAAGTACAATGGCACAGGAAAATGGTGTCCCTTATATAAAAGAGCAAAATCAAAGGTTTGTTTTTTGGAGATATATATATATATATATAGTATATATATATATATCTGTATATATTCCAAACCATGGATGGTTCAGTCTGTGGATGAAGATTCCATGGATACAGAGGTCCAACTGCAAATGTAAAATGTGAACTGGGCTGTATTTACATCACACAGTTGTGTCACTTAGAATGATCCTACTTTAACGGTCATGGTTCCAGTCTACTGAATCCTGGGATCCGTAGTTTGGTAAGGATGTTAGAAGTCTCCAGTGTAATCCTCCAATGCACCCCGACTACAGCATTAGTGTTCCCTGAGACAGACTTTTAAGTATCTCACAAAACTGCAAATATCAAGGATTCCATAAGATGGAGTCAAGGCATTTAATAAAGAAATGTAATAAAGAGATAACCTAGATAAATAGGTAGGGACATGTAAGAGGCATCTAAAGGTCTTTTAAATAGAGAAACAACACAGAATATGAAAGGAAGTTAGGAGTAACATAAGATGAAAAGAAAGGTGAAAAGAATGGAGCCCTCGCGCCTGGTGCTACTGTTATCATTAATATTCCACCTCTCCTTCATTGATCGCAAGATGGTATTCATGTTTCTCCACCTCCCCACTTTAGCCTCACAACAACCCTGTGAGGTCTGCATGTGAGAAACTGTGACTGGCCCAATGAGTTTCAAGGGAGACTCCCAAATCCCAGTCCCAAACAAAAAAACCTGCTATGTGTTTCCTGACATTTATCAGTAGATCAAGATCTACCTTCATCCCACCCCTGGTTTAAGAAACACATTATGTGGTTGTTTTTAAATGTGTTTGGCATCTCTGTAAAGGCTACCAACTGCATTGTAACTTGGTGTCATGCCATAATAAACCTCTCAATCTTTTAAGATGGCAGAAGACTTTATATAGATGGAATAGGCAGGGAAAGCAGATCGATTCAATTTGTAGCGCTGAACAAGTTAAGTTAATATCCTTCTATTAGCCATAAAACCTGACTTCTCCCTCCCTCTTATTCTCCACTTGAAATTGGTCACAGCTTGTCTGATGAAGAGATCTGGCAGTCTCTAAAGCTAGCAAGTTTCTGGTGCCGATCAGTCCTAATACAGATATGGGGGAATCTCCACTGTAGAAATAATGCAATTTGACACCACTTGAAGTGTTGCAGCTCCATCCTATGGAATCCTGGGATCTGTAGTTTCACAAGCTCTTTAGCCTTCTGTGCTTCATAAAACTACAACTCCTAGCATTCTGGGATTTGCAATCCCAGAAAAGTAATCTGTCAGACAGAGCTGTGGCAATTAAAACAGTGTCAAAAACTACAATGTAGATGCACCCTTCTTCTTTTTCCATCCATACTGCACAGCAACCGTCCTTTACATAAAGTACAGCAAAATAAAGAAAGGAGGAAAGAGCCCAAGTCAGGCAAACTATAACTTCTACGGTGAAGCTCCACTGTATAAATAATTCAATTTGCCGCTACTTTAAGTGTAAGTAGCTCCAGCCTATGCAGTCCTGGGATCTGTAGTTTCACAAGGTCTTAGCCTTGTCAAAGAGGGTTGGGTGCCTCGCCAAACTACAAATCCCAGGATTCTGTCTGATGGAGCCATGGCAATTAAAGTCAAAGACTGCATTGTTTTCACAGTGTAGATGCATGCTCCTTCTTCTTCTTACATACAAACAGTGACCCTCCTTTACATAAAGTACAGCAAAATAAAGAGAGGAGGAAAGAGTCCCAAGTCAGGCAAACCCTAACTTCTAGGGTGCATCTCCACTGCAGTAATAGAGCAGCCTGACACCACTTTACATACTGTAGCTCCATCCTATGCAAGCCTGGGAGCTGAAGTTCTACAAGGTCTTTAGCCTTCTCTGCCAAAGCGTGCTGGTGCCTCGCCAAACTACAAATTGCAGGTTTCTGTCAGATGGAGCCATGGCAGTCAAAGCGGTGTCCAAAACTGCATTATTCCTACAATATAAAAGCACCTTTCTTCTCCTTACACCCAAACAACACATCATCCAAACAACAGAGTGTGGCAAGAGCTGGTTGACAGTGAAATGCACTGCCTCGGAGTGTGGTGGAGCCTCCTTCTTGGGAAAAGAGATCCCCCCTCAACATTTGGAAGAATTTCTTGACAGTCAGAGCTGTTTGACAGTGGGATAGGCTTCCTGGGAGTCTTCCTTTGGAGATTTTTAAAGCGCAGTCAGGAATGTTTCAATGGGGTCTTCCTGCATGGCAGAAGCGGGTTAGAATGGATGACCTTTGGGGACCTCTTCCCACTCTCCATGATCCTAAGACAGCCACCCTTCCTTACACTGACAGCAAAAGACAGAGGAAAGAGCCCCAAGTCTGGCAAACCACTTCTAGGGTGCATCAGGCAGACAAAACAAGGGAGAAAGGGAGGAAAAGAAGAAGAGAAAAGGACTGATGGATTGACAGAAGAGGTTGGCATATAGAGACCCACCTTATGGGCACTCTTCCTCCTGTGGTGCCTTTCTCTGGCTGGGCTTTTCCTTCCCTTTGCCTCTCCAGGAGCTGCCAAGCTCTTGTCAGACAGGCAGTGAAGCAGTGGCTTCTTTGGAGTGCTAAAGCCAGCTGGTCCCTCCCTTCTTTCTCCCTCCTTCTCTGCCTTTTTTTCTTTCTTTCTTTCCTTCCTTCTTTCTTTCTTTCTCTCTCTGCCTCAAAGGGAGTGGCAGGAGGAGGCAAGTCTCTTCCAGGGTGTGGGTGGCCTTTGAGAGAGAGAGACAAACAGATAGTGAGCACCCAGGAAGGGAAGGCCCCCTGTGACATCATAGGTTGTGTTGTGTGGTGTTGTGTTGTGGTGAGGCATGTTTGTGACACATCAGAGAAGGGTGCCTGCATCATCGCCTTCTCTTTCAGGCTCCCACACCTGTGGCTTTGAGAAGCAACCCAGTTTCTTCCTTCTGGTCCGCCTGTCCAACACTCTGCCAGGCCTGGGTTAGCATCACCTCCCTCTCCATCCCAAAAGAAAAGACCAAAAGCACCAGATTCACCTGTCGCACCTCTGCCTGTCAGGCCAGAGGTACCAAGACAGGCATCCCTTTCGTGGAAAGTGAGTGGAAGGGTTGGAATGGTTAAAAACAGTCATCCATCTCAGGAAAGTAAACTCACCTGTCGGACGTCCGCCTGTTGGGACCCTTTTGAACAACTGCCTTGTCAGGTTGGAATTGGGGGAAAAATCAGCCATCCAGTCCAATCAAATTCAGCCGTTGAATGTCTACCTGTTGGGCCATCTCCCAATGGATTTGGATGGAATGGAATTGTAAAAATCAGCCCTCCATCTCAGGAAAATCAGATTAATCCCTTGAATGGCTGCCTGTTGGGCCATGGTTTAACCTCTGCCCATCAGGTTGGAATTGTAGAAACAGACATCCATCTCAGGAAAATCAGATTCACCCCTTGAATGGCTGCCTGTTGGGCCACGGTTTAATCTCCCCTTTTGAATGACTGCCTGCCAAGTTGGAAT
Organism: Urosaurus nigricauda; assembly: GCA_034509955.1. Lineage (NCBI taxonomy): Eukaryota > Metazoa > Chordata > Lepidosauria > Squamata > Phrynosomatidae > Urosaurus > Urosaurus nigricauda. Next base: position 315,337,379 of record JAOEGL010000002.1, on the reverse strand, counting down.
TGTAAAAATAGCCCTCCATTTCAGGAAATCAGATCCATCTGTTGAATAACTGCCTGGGGCAGGGCACCTGCAGTTTTTCATTGAGGAACATACTGTTTAAAAAGTTGTGCTGAAAATGAGCTTTGAAGCTTCTCAGGTTATAGGGTTGTTGGGTGGGAGAAAGTAACATAGGTCAAAGCGTCCCGTTCATTATTGTCATTAAAGTCACAGGATCCACAGCCTATCCTTCAGGGTTGCTGACCCTGTATGTTTGCTGCCTGAGGCAGAGGAGCAAATGCCTTGTCCCCCTGCCCGAAAGTCAATCAAGTTATTATCATGCCAACCAAGCACTTTTCTCCATCCTCCTAAAAATCATCCCTAGCATAAATGCAATAACAGTAACTTGATTACTAATAATTTGCTGCCCAATGACGACATTTCAAAGCTGCTTCCGGAGGCAATTGACTCACTCTGTTTCATGGAAGGGGCTGGCCCTGTCCTCTCTTGAATCTTCTGGTTGCACTGAAGCTAGGTCTTAAACCTCCTTGGATTCTTAGCTGGGTAGAATCTGACTGAAAGCTGCTGATCAGTGAAGGAAGGCACTTTGTACATGCTCAATGGTACTCTCTCACAATTTCACCTGTACTCATGGTTGAATGCCAATGATAACAGGTGTTGGTGAGTCCATAAAGAATACCAAACACCTCCCACTCTCCGTCAAGAAAACTCACCAAGTGTTACGGGAGTATGCTTTATACAATGTTGGCAAAAGAAGCTGCAGGAGTCATAGCTGGTTCGAGTAGTAGATGGCTCATGCTCCTGGTAGTACTTCTATGCCTTTCCATAGAGTCATAGAGCTGGAAGAAACCCACAAGGGCCATCCAGTCCAACCCCCTGCCATGCAGGAACACACAATCAAAGTACTCTGGACAGATGGCCATACAGCTGGGGCAGGGAGACATGGTTTTTTTCTCTTATTATTTAAAAATAATGTACAACGTAGTTAGTTAAATTCAATAAGCTACTTTCAAAAATTGCAATCAGCAGTGATAACAAAGAATTTCTTTGTTTCTTTGCTACAAACAGCTGTACTATTTTTGTCCCAAAAAAAGTATTGCTCCAAGCTCTGGATATTTAAAAGTTTTTAACTTTTAGTCTTCCCCTTTTTCTGCTTGAGTTCTTTGGTGAGATACATGTACAGAAGGCGGGAATCATGTGGCCCTCCAGATGTTGTTGGACTGTGTGTTGTTGTGTTGTGTGCCTTCGAATCATTTCTGGCTCTAAGGCAAACCTATCGTGGGGTTTTCGTAGCAAGATTTGTTCAGAGGAGGTTTTGCCATTGCTTTCCCCTGAGGCTGAGGGAGTGTGCTTTGCCCATGGTCATCCAGTGGGTTTCATGGCTGAGCTGGGAGCCAAACCCTGGTGTCCAGAGTCATAGTCCAACGCCACGCTGGCTCTCTGTTCAACTACAACTCCCATAACCCCCTTATGGGGATAAGAGCAGTAGGCTGCTTGCTGGAAAGCTGCATGATTTTCTCACCTGAAATATATGGAGGCACAGGAACAATCCTGCAGATGTACATTCCAAAGCTGAGCAATGCATGACTCAGGAGGATGTGATATGATCCAAAATTAATATACTGTATGTGATACGATCAGTAGGTAGGTGGAGGGGTGTGGATAGATAATGCCCCAGGAGGCAATACTCTCTCTGACATGCCAGTCCTCTGAATGATTCAAACAAATGATGCAAAACTAGGTGCTCATTGCTTTGTGGTTTTGGGACAAAAGTGGAGGACAATGTATCTCCTGGTCTGACCCTCCCCAGACCTAGAGATGCTCAGGACAGGCCCTTCTTTCATTCCCACCACCTTTGTAGGCACAGTTGGTGGGGCCTTCTCAGATGGCTGCCCCAAGGAAACCCTAGAATTCCCTCCCTTGGGAAGCTAGAATGGCCCCTCTTTGCTGTTCTTCCATCAGCAGGTAAAGATATTTTAATTTGATACGCTTTCAGAATGGAAGTGGTTTAAGGAAAGGGCTTGTAGTAGGATCCTGTACTGTTTTTATAACTGACTTTAAAAAATAAAATAAAATGTATGTTTGAGATGTTTGAAACATTTTTCATAGTTTAATTGCCTTTTAATCATAGAATAATACAATCATAGAGTTGGAAGAGACCACAAGGGCCATCCAGTCCAACCCCATTCTGCCATGCAGGAACATACAATCAAAACACCACCAGCATCCAGCCTCTGCTTAAAGACCTCCAAGGAAGGAGACTCCACCACACTCCGAGGAAGTGTGTTCCACTATCAAACAGCTCTTACTGTCAGGAAGTTCTTCCTAACGTTTGGGTGGAATCTCTTTTTCTCTAGTTTGCACCCATTGCTCCGGGTCCTATTCTCTAGAGCAGCAGAAAACAAGCTTGCTTTGCTCCATCCTCTGTATGACACCCCTTAAAATACTTAAACAGGGCTATCATATCACCTTTTAACCTTCTCTTCTCCAGGCTAAACATACCCAGCTTCCTGGTTTTTTCTTCTTAGAGCATGGTTTCCAGACCCTTCAACATTTTAGTTGCCCTTCTCTGGACTCACTCCAGCTTCGCAACATCCTTTTTGAATTGTGGTGCCCAGAACTGCAGGTGAGGCCTGACCAAAGCAGAATAGAGTGGCACTATTACTTCCCTAGATGCTATACCTCTGTTATCAATGCACCCTAGAATTGCATTGGCCTTTTTAGCTGCCGCATCGCACTGTTGACTCGTGTTCAATTTGTGGTCAAGATCGTAGACTCCTACATCCATTTCACATGTAGTCTTGTTAAGACAGGTGTCCCCCATCCTATATCTATGTATAATATTGACTTTAAGTATGATTTTTAACTACATTGTAATCGTATTAATTTATAAGCCATTGTAGCTGAAAAGCTGGGGCTTTAATAAGGTGATGCTGGTAATAGTAGAGATGTAATTGTAACCAATCCATCTTCCATCACAAATCTGCCTTTTTAGAAAACACTCCAGCTAGGGAAAACAGTGAATGTCACAGTTCGGTAGCAGGATGCCTGTTTGCCATCCAATCCAAATGCAAGATCCTCTTTGGTGGTAGCCTCTTTGGTGGTAGCAAGGCTTAGAATTACCCTCTGTTGAGGAAGCACTAGGAATGCATTGCATATTCACCATTCATTTCTGTGCTGAAAAATGGGTTTCCCAACATTTGGGAACCCCATTTGGGCAGAAATAACACAAAGACAAGAATTTTCGTCTAGTATTTGTATATCCTGAAATCTTTGGGGAACTTATTTTGTACAGGAGGTGTTTGTTTGTTTGTTTGTTCTAGTGATGGGGTTGCATGAAAATTGTGAGGGTTTTGTGCTTAAGCCATGTTTTTAAAACCCACACTCACCAAAAAAAAAAAAAAAAAAGGCAACAGCACTGTTTCCAGAAACACACATGGGATTTTGTCTAATAGGTTTGTTGTACACACACACACACACTACTTGGATGCTTCTGAAAACATCTCTCCCCCCCTCCCCCCCACAAAAGCTTGGTTTTCAACACAAACCCCTCGTATGATTTTCATGCAACAAAACAGATTTCTGCCCAGAAAATAAAAATTCCTGAAACACATCAGGATGTGCAAATACTGAGTGAAAACTGTGCAGAAATATTTGCTTCCTCCCATTGTGGGTAGAAAATTGTAATTATTTGTCCTTGCATGTGAAGATGGAATCATGGAATAATTACATACTCTCCAACATTTCACCGATGAACATGGGGACATGTGTAGCCAAGCAACATCAGAGGATGATCAAGGTGGCAAAAATTATTAATGAGGAATAACACATAAACTAGGTGATACTGCTGCAGTTTGCTTTTGCCTGAGCCTCCTGGAAAGGGCAAGGCTCTGTCCCTTCTTGTCCTCTTCCTGTCTGCTGAGTTAATTGATCACTTGAAACTGTTTTTGAAGCAATTAAAGTATGCTGAGGACAAAGAGGGAAAGTGGGAGGAGGGGATATAAACTGGGACATTTGAAAAGTGGCTGATAAAGTGGGAAGACAGAGGGCCTTCCAGACTCCATGCCTAATCAACACAGGTAGGTTTAGGCTCCATCCAATATGCCTGGCGACCATGCTGGCTTGGGATACTGTCTCGGAACAAGTATGTAGAGAGATCCTGTCACACCTTTGAAACTAAGGCCAAAAGCAGACAGCTCTAAAGGGGTGGCGTCACACCACCCCTTTGTGCACCAGATCGGAGCCACAATGACAACTGCATGCTTCAGCCCTGATTCTAGCCTTTTTCCAGTGCACAAAGAAAGCCACTCCCTTTTGTACCAGAAAAAGGGCACCCCTTTCACCGCTGCTCCTGTGGCACGTGGCATCTTGTTGCTGCACTGCAGGAGCATTCCCACACTGCCCACCATTTGGTCGGGTGTGCAGCATGCGGCCAGATTAGGGGCAGAGTTGGGGCATATGGCGTGCAGTCACCACACCCCCATGCCCCCCCCAGCCGGCTCTTATTGCCAGTCTGTTTTGCAAAGAAGTTGGCATCATGAGCTTTGTTGTCTACAAAAGCTCATGCTGCCAATTTATTTCTTTTCATTAGTCTCAAAGGTGCTACAAGATCTCTCTACATACTGATTCTGAAGACTAGCACAGATATATCTTTGAATTCTGGCGCTGTAGACAGTCCCATCTAGGCAGCAGAGCTTGGAAAATTTCCTTCTTTGGATTAGATTTGCCAAGATTTCTCACCACTGGCCCTGGTGGTTCAACCTTCTTAAAAATTAGGTTCAAAACATCAGGAAGGTCAAAGGACATCCCCATCCTTTGGCAAAATGGGTAAACTAATATTCCAACAAAACATGATGTCTTGACAGTTATGCGCAGATGATAAGGCTGACCCAAATCATTTTATACACACAGATGGTCCTCGGTTGAATTTGCGTTATGCAAATCTGCGAGATAACGTTTCAAGATGTTCTTTGTCCCGGGAAGAGAGCTGTATACCAAACCAAAGATAAATATTCTCACTATCTGAAGGTGAGTACAGAGGTTATGTTTTCATAGCGGGGCAGGCAGGATAATAAAGCTGTCATTGCTCTCAGTGCACATGTGTCCTTTCTCTCTCATGAAAAGATCTCTCTGGTTTTACTGGTCCTGGAAAGGATAGTAGTCAGCCCCAGGGTATATTCTGAGAAACCTGACACTGTCTGCAGTAGGTGCTGCCAAGAAGGCAAGTTTAACAGGCTGAGATTGTCACAGGCTCTGTCTGGATAATGCACACAGTGAGTAGCACATTCCCCATCCTGTGTGGAGGAGTTTTGGAACTCAGTACAAAGGCTTTGCTCAGACAGGGAACTGCAACAAAATGTTGCAGCACAAATGTCCCTAGGCAACATCCTGACTCTAGCTATTGGCCAAGCTTCTTTCAAGGGACTAGAACGCAAATTAGTGGATTCAAGTTATAAGAAAAGAGATTCCACCTGAACATTAAAAAGAATGTTTTTACTGTAAGAGCTGTTCGACGGTGGAATAGATAACAATGGTCCTTCATATCCGTGGATTCTGCATTCACAGATTCAACCATCTGTGGCTCAAAAATATTTAAAAATAAATAAATCCCAAAAAGCAAACCTTGTTTTTGTCATTTTATATAAGAGACACAATTTTACTACCCCATTGTACAGTTGGCCCTCTGTATCCCTGGATTCAAGCATCCACATCTTGAAAAATATTTTTTAAAATATATACAAATTCCAAAAAGCAAATCTTGATTTTGTCATTTTATATAAGGGACACCATTTTACTATGCCACTATATTTAATGGGACTCAAGCACCCATGGATTTTGCTCTCCACCACAGCGGGTCCTGGAACCAAATCTCTGCAGATACCAAGGGTCTACTGCATATTGTGGACTTGAGCATCCCTGTATTTTGGTATCTATGACAAGTGGGGTTCCTGGAAACAAACCCCAGTAGATACCAAGGATCCACTGTACCTCGCATGGGTGGATGGGCATATTTCAGGACTGCTTTAGTTATCTATTCCTACATAACTGAGGGTTGAACTAGATGACCCTTGTGGTCCTTTGCAGCTCCATTTTTCTATGATCTGCATGATGTACACTAGTAAGTAACTGTACATTGAGGACTTGGTACATCTGGGCCGGGTTGTTTGTTTAGGGCCAAGTGGAAATGGAGCTCACAGCTATGCGTGCAAGTAGATGATGTGAAGTATCCTTCTACTACCTCCTTCCCTCTCTCCCTGGCATCTTGCATCCCAGGGGTGCATCTGCACTGTAAAAATAATGCATTTTGACACCTCTTTAAATGTGTTTTTTAAATACACTGTGCTCAAAAAGAAGTAACTTGTCCAAGCTCTGATTCCAAGAAGAAAAGGTCCCCTCTGCCTGAAATACCAAGTAGCAGAAGTCCAAGAAAATACAGCAATTGTTTAAAATAATAATAACATCATAATTCTTCCAATTATTTATATTCGCTGGCTGTGCTGCTATGGTTACACACAGCCTTTTGAGACAATCACTTTAGCCAGGAGGAGAGGACGGGGACTGCTCTTTCAGTAGCATGTACATTGCGGAAAGAAAAACAATTTAGGTAGCAAATGCCAGAGGAGTGACCGTTGGACCCGGTTATGGCTGAAACACTTTCAACCATCTTGCTATTTTCTTTCAAAATGGAGCTGGTGGTGGCTTGAGCATGTCTAACCTTCCATCCTGCAATGAGCCTTGAATTCACATCCCACAGGCAGTGGAATGAGGAAGTCAGAGGTTGTGTAACAGGACAAGTTACAGCTTGCTGTTCAAATACAAACATCTTTTGTGTGACAAAATATAGACAACGGTGCTGTTCGTTCCCTTTATCCTCCCCCCCCCCTTTTTTTTCCTTGCTGCTTTTCTTAGGGTTTTGTTGTCAGCAGCGGTGACCAGTGGAAATCCAACAGGCGAAGTCTCAACCCTCTGGTTGTGCTCTCCCAGCAAAATACTCAACCTGCTGAATGTTTATCTGCCCATCATTGCTGATAAAAGTGGGTTTCAAGGGCCTGTCGCACTTGAGCATGACCTTGGGTGTATCCACACTGCAGAATTAAAGAGGTTTGACACCACTTTAACTGTCATGACCCTATCTTGTGGAATCCTGAGATCTGTAGTTTGATGAGGTATTCAGCCTGGTCTGTCACCCCTGGTGCCTCACCAAACTACAAATTCTAGGATCCTGCAGGACAGAGTCATGGCAGTTAAAGTGGTGTCAAACTGATTTAATTCTGCGGTGTGGATACACCCCAGGGAGATTAACCTCCAATATTGCTAGGCAACTAGAGCTCAGTTCTCCTTGTCTGTAGTCACCAGGAAGAGGAAATGTGGTTAAGATCCCACAGTCACTAAATGACCCCTTTCGGCGTGTGTTTCCTGCATCAGCAGAGGATTGGATGGAATGACTGTTGCAAGCTAATCCCAACTCTGCTGTATTATTCTTTATGTTCTTCCCCTGTGCACAGAAACGGTGGCCTGTTTCTTTCAATATGGGCAGGGAACAATAAAGCATTGCATTTGGACACTGAAATGGTGAAAACCTCGGGTGCACTTACAACTGTCAAAATGATGCAGTTTGACTTTACCATAGCTCCAGTCTATGGGATCTTGGGATTTGTAGTTTTGCAAGGTCTATCAGGGTCCATGCCATTGGTCTTTTACCCCCACCCCCATTCATACATATAACATACTGTATTTGTCTGTGTGGCTCAGTGTTGTGAATCTGACACACACTGTCTCTACTCCCAGTCTTTGTGGTAGGTTCTTTCTCGGAATTTGTAATTTAATCCTCATAGCAATATCAGGAGGTTGAGGTTGGGGCCTTTTACATGCAAAGCACATACTCTGCTGACAATTAGGGTTGCCAGATCTCACGACTGTACCCTCAGTTCCCAGTTTTCATGAGTCACTTCTGGACAATAGACACAGGTTCAAATCATCATCATCGTTGTCGTTGTCATAGCAGAAGTAGTCGTCATCATCATCATCATCATCTTCATCATCTTTCTCTTCCACCTTTTTCCCAAATTGGGACTCACAGCAGTTTACAATGGTTAAGAAACATTGTTAAAAATCCACAAATGCAAAAGTTAAAACACACAAAAATCAGAAAAAATTAAAACGAGATTAAAACATATATCATTAACACACACACTAGTACAGCAGTTGGTAATGTCCTGCTCATTGCTCAAGACGGACCTTATAACATCACTTTTCAAATGCCCATGAAATTCAAATTCTGTTAAAAGCAAGTAGGGAGGGTGCCAGTCTAGCTTCTCTGGGAAGGGAAGCCTTGGGGCAGCCATGGGGAAGGCGCTTTCCTGGATTTCCACCAGATGTACCTGGGAAGGGGGTGGGAGAGAGAAGGGCCTCTCCAGAAGATCTCAGAGAAGAGGCTGGCTTGAAAGGGAGAATATGGTCCTTCAGATAACCTGGGCCTGAATCATATGGGGCTTTATATATCAAAACCGGCACTTTGAATTGTGCCTGGAAACAAACAGGCAGCCGCTGGACTTGTTGCAACAAGGGAGTTGTTTGCTCCTTGTAGCCAGCACCCCTTAATAATCTGTCTGATGCTCTTTGGACTAATTGTCTAGTCTTTCTGGGATCGGCTTCAGGCAAGAAACAAGGGCACATGCAAATATCTGGTCAGGCAGAGTCCAGAGTGCCTTGTAACTGGGTGTGCATCTCTGCTGCACTGTGCAAAAGTTAATTGATGGAAATCAAGGGCTGTTACCTACAAGGATGCCTTATTTCCAACCAGGAAAATATCTGCTTAGGGTCACAAGTTGGAAATGAATTGAAGGCACACCAAAACAACATATGATATTATGATAGGTACTTTCTAATGGGGAGAAAATTTCTCAGAACTTTATCACGCGAGGCTAGAAAAGTGGAATTTTAACAAGATAAAAGCGTCTTTGTCAGTACTCATCGCATGACATCATTTCTGATGTTGCATTCCATTTCTGCCTTGCATTCCATTTGTGACTGTAGCACATCTTTTCATTGATGGACAAAAGCCGTCAATAGGATCTCTGTCTCTCTGCTACTCCATTACTGTCTTTATGCGATAGGTCCCTTCTGCTGCAGTTCCACTTTTCAGGTAGTCATGTGGTGTGAGAGGATGCGATACTGCTCCTCTTCCCAGTCCCTGTTGCAGTGGTCATGGAGAACACAACATTCCCAAAGCCGGCTGCTGAGTACACATTCACACAGAGCCAGCAAGGATGGAGCAGCAATTATGGCAACCAACCCTTTTGCAAAGCTTGCTGTTGTGTGTGTATTCACACAGCAGCCAGCTTCAGGAGGTAGTTGGCAGCCACATCGCTTGTCCTCCCTGCCTCCTCCTGAAACATGGGGCTGCTATGTTGATGTGCACACAGCAACCCCATGCTTCAGGTGGGATGGAGCAGTGATCGCACTGGCCAAGACATTCCCCAAAATAGCTGCTGTGTGTGCATTCACACAGCAGCTGGGTTCTAGAAGCAGTTGGCGGCTGTAATCACTTGTATATCCCCCTTCCTCTGGGAAGGTAGCATTTGGCAGTGCAGAAAACAGTAAACACAACCATGGATCGCCAAAGCACAACTAGAAGGAAGAGTGTCATAAGAAATTATGCCAAACTGGTATATAGTGGGCCTTACACATTTGCTGGACCCCCATGAAAGTGGAAAAACCACAAATAAAAAACTTTTTAAAAAACCTGAGAGAATAGCTCTCTGGGAATTTGAAGTCTTCCAATGCAACTCAGTGGTCAATATCTGGCAAGAGCTGACCATGAAATCGCACTGGGGTATCTACAAATGTCTAGAGAAGTGTTTTCTCTAGGAATTTCTAGGTCATCCAGCATGACTTTATGGTGAACATCTGGCAGAGTAGAGCTGGAGGACCTAGAGATTCCTAGAGAGAACATATTGATCAAATCTGTGAATAATCAAAGCTGCAAATGTGGAAGGCCAACTGTACTTCTATTCTTAAACTAGCATGATTGTGGCAGGACATCAGGCCGGTGTGATAAAAGTTCTCAATAACAAGGCCTCATTTAGAAGTCAAAGAGTTGCTCCAACAAGGTGGGAGAGCTGGGCCCACATTTGAAAGGCACTTTTCCACATGTCCTCATTCTTCAGCACAGGTTGGGCATGCAAAGCCATTCAGAGGATGCAGACTGTGACAGCCCCGTCATCTGCTTCTGACGCTGCTGCTCCACCCATGCTGGTTTGCTCCCTTCCTTCTTCTGCCAGCCATTTTGACATCTTGTGGTCTCTGTTGCACTGTTCAAGTGGATGGTTTGATATGTGAAAACTTATTTGCACTCCTGTTTGTGTGGGTGTGTGGAGTCATGTCCTTTTGAGACAATTTCTTCCTCTTCCTACCCTGTCACCACTGTCTCAATGGCTGCAAACCCCAGATTGCTGCACATTTTCCTGGAGCAGTAGAGAGAAGTTCTCAAACCACTGTTATCTGGTTTGGCTTCCTTTAATGAGAAGAAAATGCACTGAAGACGTATGATGCCAGTGTCGTCATAATCTGCTTAATTTACAAATATACAGAGATAGAGAAGGGGTGGTAAACTTGTAGCCATCCAATAAGCAAAGGGAATTACAGCACCTTTGAGACTAACTAAAAGAAAGAAGCTGCTAGCACACGGTTTCATCAAGTTTATCACATGGGACAAATCCCATGTAGAAACTATATTTAAACTGAAAACAACCCGCATTTGCAGGTTGTTTTTCATATGACATTCGGAGTTAATCTAAATAGAAAATTGGGGGAAAAAACACATTTGCAGGAAGTTTTTCAGATGATCTTTGAGTGAAAGATAAATAATGTAAAAATAATCTGAATGCAAAATTGTCAAGACTTGTTCCTTTTTACATTTGCTAAATTCTGAAAGTACAAAGGAGCTTTCCATTCGGATTATTTTCATGTTATTTCTATTTCATGCCAATGTATTTGACAAACAACACCCAGATTTTAAAATCCAGTTTCTGCACGGGATTTCACCAATTTCCTTTTCATGTGATAAACTCCTTTCTTATTTCTTCCAGTGAGTCTCAAGGGTGCTACAAGATGCCTTTGCATACTTATTTTCCACACTAACATGCTTTCTTTGAATTCCACCACCTTGTGGCAACTCAGATATTGTAAGATTGCAACTCCCATCACCCTAGTCAGTTGTGAAGAATGCTGGGAGATGCGATCCAACAATATCCCAAGGACTGCATGATTCCGATCCCTGGGAAAAGTGAGGCAGATGGCATTTCTCAAAGGCTGCTGGCCTGCTACTTACAACAGGTCCCCCAAGAGAAATCAGTTCATTGCTCCTGTATCATCCACACTGGTCATAAGACAAACCTCAACATTTATGTTAGGGAAATACCTTTATTAGGCCAAGAAAAGGAGCACACAAATCTACATCAGTTCTAAGAGATTCAGATGGCCTTGTGGGCTAAGTGTGACTCTCAGCCTGCACTATGGACACCACTGTGTAAGCACAGGGGCAGAACTCAGATATCAGCCCCACTTCATCAATCCTGAGTTGAAACACGGACTGCAGGCCAAAGCTGAATCTGTGAAGAAAGATTTTTACCTTAGGCTTAGGGCAAAGGGATATCCTCTCCCTCCCAAACTGATCAACTTTGCTGTCTGTCTCAGGAGCAATTAGGAACAACTTTATTGGTAGTATGAATCAAAGAGTTACAAACATGCATAATGACAATACAGAGGGAATGGGAGACAGGTTCCCATGATCTCAGCGAACAAAAGTATCAGCTCTGAGGCTGCATCTGCACTGGAGAAATAATGCAGTTGGACACCACTTTAATTGCCACAACTCTATCCTACAGAATCCTGGGACTTGTAGTTTTGTGGGGCACCAGAGCTCTCTGTTAGACCAGGCTGAATACCTCACCAAACTACAAGCCCCAGGATTCCACAAGCTAGAGTCACAACCATCAACTTGCTTTATTTCTGCAGTGCGGATACATCCTAAGTTAGTTTAAACAACCAAGAATGGAGGATTCATTTAACTTGCATAACTTGCACTGGTTAGTCCATGTTGCATAGATGTAGCAGTAAATGTTAGTTCTTAGTACTGTAGTTTCACAGCAGCTGCAACAGTAGCTCCAGCATACCAGACTGACCAATGTTGTTTCTGGCCACGACTGATTCTACCTCCTGCTAGCAATATAGCCGAGCTTTGGTTCATTAATGACTTCACGCTCATGGCCTTTGACTGTCAAAATTTTTCATCTACAGCAAACCAATCTTTGGGGGCATCTAGTCTGACCCCAAGTATAAAAGACTTTGGGAATCTCTGAACTTTTGGATACATTTCTTGAGCAACATATGAGATCATAGGATTTTGCTTTCACCTGCATTACAGGTACTGAACAGGCAGCAGGCAGCCTTTCACTCTCTTTTGGCCACTTTAGCAGACATAGCTTTAACTTGCATTACCAATTTTTTTTTAAAAAAAGTTTTAAGTCAGGTATGGATAATGTCTGGCCCTCTATATATTATTGGGCTGCATCCTTAACCAGAACAGCCAAAGAGGAGGGATGATGGAAGCTGTACTTGAACACCACTGTAGGGACCACAAGTTACCAATTGCTGTTCTATGTAACTCAGCAGCAGCAGCCGCTGCAGCTGCCGCCTAAGTCTTTTCTTTTAGCTTTGCAGCGTATACTTAACATCATAATAAAGATGGCCCAGTCCCATTTTTGTTGCTTGAATTCACTTCGAAGATCCTTGACACACTTTGTCCTCCATTGCCCATGTTTTTCGTACTATTTCTCCAACATTGTCATCTCTTCCATGTTGTCTGATGTGGTGCCGTCTCAGGGGCCGTTCAGACTATCATAAGAACTGGTTAGCAAACCAGTTTAAAATCAAGAAGTTCATACTGAAACCGGTTTTAACACTACTGAATCCGGATCTTGCACACTCGTAGCGGGGCAAATCCCCCATAACCCAGTTTCTCCCAAAGCGGTATATTTACTGTTTCTTTTGGGAGAAACCGGTTCACAGGGAATGTGAACTTGGCTCCGATCACCATCGGGTCAAGTTCAGGGGAGGGGAAAAGGCCAGGGGGCAGAACATGCCTCCTCTCCCAGCAAAATCGGGCACTCCAGCATTTTAAAAATATTTTTATTTTATTAATTATTTTATTTTAATTTATTCTAATTATTAGTTATTTTATTTTATTTCCATTTTATTATTGTATTTTTTACTATTATTTTTATTTTCTTATATATTTTTATTATTATTTTTATTATATTTTATTTTATTTCCTATTATTTTATTGTTTTTTTTTTAATTTGACAGCTCATGCGCATTCTACAAGGACTTTTAAAATGGACCTGGCCCTTCAATGCGGAGGAAACGGAGGGGAAACCTGAAACATCCCCATTCATTAGGTTTATGAATGGGGATTTTGAGACATCCCCCATTCATAAACACACTTGGGCAGTTCTGATTTTTAAAATATTTTTACTGTATTTTTTATTAATTTTTTTGTATTATTTTATTTTATAGTTATTTTATTTTATTTATTATTTGTTTCATTGTATTTTATTGTATTTTATTTTATTATTTTTATATTATTTTATTTATTATATTTATTTTATTTTATTTTTTCAATTTGACAGCTCATGCGCATTCTACAAGGCTCTTTTCTCCTCCGGTTTTATGAATGGAGCACTTTAAACAAGAGGGGAAACCCCAGTCCATATATGGATTGGGGTTCCCTTTCAATGTTTGAAGGATCCCATTCATTCTTTAAACTGGAGGTGTTTCCATCTATTATTCCATCTATTGAAGGCTTTTTAAAAAGTCACATCTCTTCCGGCAGGCCTTCTCAGAAGATGTTTAACACCTCCTGGCTCCGAAATGCTGGCTTGAGTTTTTCCACCCTTCTCCTCTGCATTTTTTACTCTTATACAGCCAGGATTTTTTCGGGTTGGAATTTTGTGATTCTCTTTTCTTCTATTTTAATTGATTATCTAATTATTTTAATTTTGCTGTGATTTAATCTTGTTTTAAGGGGGGGAGTTGGGCAAAGGGATGGGATATTTTAATCTGTACTGTTTTTAACCTGCTGTAACCCAACAGAAATAAAAACTATTATTATTTTAAAAAACGATTAACTTTATTTTTGAGTGCTGCCATGTGTGAGCAACAGAAAGCGCAGAGGTGCACAGCGTTGTGGTTCTGATAAAAACAATAGGGTGAACAACAAAACCATAATGTGTGAGTGAGACAGTCCTAAAAAACCCGACATCTGAATAAACCTTTTGTTTGACCTGCCCAAACCAGACTAGAAGGTCTGATGGGCCGAGAAAGGACTGAGGGATGCTACCAGCTTCAAGGACTGAGAAACAGAGGAGGGGGAAGAGTTGAAAGGAGTGGAAGGAAAGCTGTTTTGTTTGTTTATTTTGTTGTTGTTGTTTTGGGCCTTCAAGGACAGCATCAAGTATTGATTGAAAAAGGTAAAATGTGGCTGTTTGTCCCCAAGGGTTGCTATTGGAAACAGAGATGAGATCCAGACCTTTGAGCTGAAACACTGATGGTTTTGGGAGGACTGCTGCTGATATAAGAAACATATCCAGGGGTAGCTGTGTTGACCGTGCAGCGAAATAAAACAAAATACAAAATCCACAAAACAGCCACTGCCTTATCCACAAAACAGTAATATAAGAGGCAGAGAAAGAATGGGGAGATGTTTCCCTCTCTCCTCCTCCATCTCTGTAGTTCAAACTGCAGGTTCCACGGATTGTTGCAACTCTGCTCATGCCAATTGATTTACCTTTTGTTTCTCTCTCAGCAGCAGCCACAGCAACAAGCCAAAAAAAGTTCAAATGACATAGAAAATAATAAAAATCATAGATGCAACCAGTCAAGCAATGTTAGCCATGGACTCTTTCAAATGTGGGAAATTGGAAGTATAATCCAAGGGCAATCCAAACGCAATCCTGGGGTTTCACGTTATTGCAAATTAATTCTTCTCACGCAAATTCGGGCAAAAGGGAAGTCACTCCAAATGCAATCATGGGTTTAACGTTATTGTGAATTTAAGCTTCTCACGCAATTTCGGGCAAGGGGGGGTTATTTTCGGGTAATGGGAAGTAATTCTGAATGCCTTCCGAACGGAGCAGGGGTTCAGGTAAATTTACATGAATCCGCATTGGCTCTATTCGGAATTGGGAGAAATTCCTCCCGTTTGAAAGAGTCCCATGAGAAGAGTCTATCTCATCATCCCCACTTTGCTTCAGAAGACAGTGGGGTATTCCGAGAAAAATCCCCAAAAAAGACTTTGGGAAGGTTCCATAGGGTTTTATGTTTTCATAACAGTTAGGTAGATGATTTTACACTGGATGGAGTTCTCTCTCCAACACAACAAATGATGGCAAAGAATTCATTCTCCTTTGTATAATCTGTCCGGTTGCAACCTTTCGCAGGTTGCACCCATACAGATCACACAAAGGAGAATGAATTCTTTGCCTTCTTTGAATTCTTTGCCTTCGTTTCATTTCACAACCTTGGGTCCCCAGGTGTTGTTGGACTACAATTCTCATTATACCAACCATTATGGGGGAAATTGCTGGAGAGCCTGGGAAGCTCTGCAGAATCTGTGACTGTAGGTTACATTGGTGCTGTGTGCCTTCAAGTCATTTCCTACTTATGGCAACCCAAACTATCATAGGGTTTTCTTGGCAAGTTTCTTCAGAGGTTGTTTGTCATTGCCAACCTCTGAGGCTGAGAGAGTGTCAGTTTCCCAAGGTCACCAAGTGAGTTTTCATGGCCAAGCACGGATTCGTACCCTACTCTCTCCAGAATCATACATCCCATTGTTTAGTGTATTTTTTAAAAAGGGGAGTGTGTAGCATAGTGGTTTAGAAGAGTGTTGAGGTCTGGAAGATACAGATTCTAATTTCCACTGAAACATGAAATTCATGGAATGATCCTGGCCAATCTCTTTCTCTTTCTCTCTGTGTCTGGCCTTCCTCACAGGGTCATTGTGAAGAGAGAGTGGGGTGAAGGAAAGCTGCAAAATTGTCTTAAAAGTGATTTAGAATTGTGTTTTAACTTTTGGATTAATTAGTTGTTCAGTTGTACTCTGTTTTTAAATGGTTTGACATTGCCTTGAAACCCAAGAAAGAAAGACAGATCTTTGAAGGAAAGGATGAAAAAAAAATCTCTCTGTGTGTCTTTTATACATTATCTTGTTGTATGCCTTCAAGTCATTTCTGACTTATGGTGACCCTATCATAGTGTTTTCTGTGGCTGAGAGTGTGTGTCTTACCCAAGGTCACCCAGTGGATTCCCATGACTGAGTAGGAAATTGGATCTCCAGAGTCATATTCCAACTCTCAAACCATGCTGGTTCATATACACCTTCTACACAAACATTAATATACACACACACTTCAAACAACAACCTTCAAGTCATTTTTTTACTTCAGGTGACCCCCCGAAGGCCATTGAACCTATCAAGGTTTTTTTCATGGCAAAATTTGTTCAGAGGAGGTATGCCATTGCCTTCCCCTGAGGCTGAGAACATGTAACTTACCCAAGGTTACCCAGTGGGTTTATGGCCGAGCTGGGAATCGAACTCTGGTCTCCAGAGTCCTGGTGCAACACTCAAACCATTATGCCACTCTGGCTTTCATAAACAACTGCTTATAATGTATAATTTAACCTGATTTATCACTCTTAGTTCTACAAGAAGGAACATATTCTTTGGTTCAAGAAATATTGTTATTCATCCACATGTAATTTCATAACTGGCTTACTGACTTTTCCCCTTCTCGATTTTGCTTTTGCCAGTTGCACCATCAAGCCAAGTACTACAAGGTTTGCAAAAACGGGTGAGTCATGCAAGTGCTGCAGGAAGAAGATAGGCAGGGAGAGGAAGCGGCTATGGCTCTAGATCCCAGCCCCTCTACTCCAGAAGGCAAAACCTACCTCCAACTCCTTAGTTCAGGATGACTTTGGTGGGCTATGAAGAGACTAGCACCCCCTGACTTTAAATAGCAACACCAAAGAGCCTATATGACACCTTTAAAACCAAGCACCTGACAGTGTGTTGTTGTTGTTAACCACTCTTGTGTTGATCTTGACTTGTGGAGAGCCTGTGGGTGAGAGATCTCCACAATTCCCTATCCTCTAAAACTCTTCTCAGCTTCTGCAAATTCATACTTGTGACCTCCTTAATTGAGTCCATCCATCTAACATGTTGTCTTCCTCTCTTCCTAGCTCCTTCCACTTTCCCCAGCATTATTGTCTTTTCTAATCGTGACTTCTCATGATGTGACCAAAGTATGGACAGCCTCAGTTTAGTCATCTTTGCCTCCAGTGAAATTTCAGGCTTTATCTGATTTACGACCCATCTATTTGTTCTTTTTGCTGTCCATGGTATCCTCAGCACTCTTCTCCAGCACCACATATCAAATGAATTGATTTTCCTCCTGTCCATTTTCTTAACTGTCCAGGTCTCACATCCATACATGGATTATAATTGCTTGTATGAGCCTGACCTTTGTGCTTGGTTGTAAATCTTTGCTTTTTAGAAGTTTTTCTAGTTCTTTCATAGCAGCCCTCCCCCTTCTTAGTCTTCTTCTAATTTCTTGACTGCAGTCTCCGTTCTGATCTATGTTTGATCCCAGGTATAGGAACTCTTACTATTTCTATTTCCTTATTGCCTAGTTTGAACTTGTGAAGATCCTCCGTGGTCATTATTTTTGTTTTCTTCATGTTCAACTGTAATCCTGCCTTTTTACTTTCTTCCTTGACCTTTCTCAGTAGTTGCTCTAGATCTCCAATGTTTTCTGCTACTAGTATGGTGCAGTCTGCATATCTCAAATTTCTGATGTTACTTCCTTCCATTTTCACTCCTCCTTCTTCTGTTTCCAAGCCTGCTCTTAGCATAATATGTTCTGCCTACGTTGAAAAGATAGGGTGAAAGGATGCATCCTTGTCTGTACATCTACACTGTAGAAATAATGCATCTGTTGCACAGTTAAGTCTCAAAGGTGCTACAAGATCCTTTTGTGTAGTGTGAGAGTCATGGGTCTCTTAATTCATTCTATTAGGCTTTAAGATGCTACTTACGTACATGTGCATATAAAGCTCCTGTGAAAATAAGTACTTTTTCTAAAGGGGCCAGTACATTTCTGGTTTGACTTTTAACCCGAACTGCTGTCACACCGTTTGAATGATGAGCCACCCGTTGTATCTAGGAAATTGTGTGTCATCTGTTTTCCTGTGTTAACATCATGGTGTGGGTGTAAGTTTCAGGGTAATCCTTGTTAAGGTGTATTTCTCAGTCCCATTTTCAGAAAAAAGAAATAATAGGATACATTAGAGCATGGAATTGGGCAGAGCAAGCAAATAACACACTAAGTAATACTTAAAATTCTTTCACATTTTCAGACCTCACGTAAAATTTAGCAATTGATCTTTCTTTCATATGTGGGTTATGCTGACAATTATCTATGGTTTACAAGAGATGGTTTGTGAGAGATACAATGAATAAATTCACAGTGAAATGAAGTCTGGGATGAATTAGATTAGAACTAGTCATCGTTTGAGTCTCTTTTGCATTGCACAATTAAAGCACTCAGCACGTTAACTACTGTGTCTCCATCCTATGGAATCCTGGGATCTGTAGTTTCATGAGACTTCTGTACATGAGTGCTCTAGCAATCTAAGTGCTGGCCTTCCTGCGCTTCCAGGATCAGATGGGATCAGGTGCCTTTATGGTATTTAGGTCTTCTCATTCATAGGGTTACCATAATTCAAATATGACTTGATGGTAAATAACAACAACAACAATATATAGTGGGTCCTTGGTATCTGCTGGGGTTTGGTTCCAAGAGCATCTGTGGATACCAAAATCTGTGGATGTTCAAGTCTCATTATGTACAATGGCATAGTAAAGTGTTGTCCCTTATTTTAAAAAAGAATCCGTGGATACAGAGGGCTGACTCTAAATTCATTAAATAAATACATAGGAAATAATCTGAGACAAAAACTGAGTTACTTAAAAGTTAAAAAAAAACTCATTTATTTTTTTTAAAGGATATTATGCACCCCATCCATACCACATGCTGTATTGTGGGGTCCTCATATTTTGATATCTCATATTTGGAGACTGCATGTTTTTGAGAGATGGATGACCTTTCAGGAACACCAAAGGTCAGGTTCCCAGGAAAAAGAGAATCACTTTTCCCAGACATGTGTACATCCAAACAAAGCAAACAAAACCATCAAATCTGAAGTGTTTCCTCCTTCCCACAAATAGTCTGCATTTCCTCTCGAAACCTGAGACAAAGGATCTCTTTGCACCTAAAGCAGTAAGCCAATCTCTCTCTGCATGCTGTGTTCTCAGCCAAACTTTTCCATACACTCATCTTAGGGATATATCCCAATCCAATCACTGCTTTTGTTAAAACCATAGCGTAGTCATGGCCCATCACCTATGACTAGTTTTAAGGTATAAATATGGCTTGAGAACCTAACCATTGTGCCCACAGCCAGCCCACATACATGCTGTGTATGTTCTGTGTTGCCCTCAAACCTCCCAGTTGGAGATACTCCAGCTTTCTACAC
Source organism: Urosaurus nigricauda (assembly GCA_034509955.1). NCBI lineage: Eukaryota > Metazoa > Chordata > Lepidosauria > Squamata > Phrynosomatidae > Urosaurus > Urosaurus nigricauda. The sequence goes on along the minus strand of JAOEGL010000002.1, from coordinate 315,317,729 downwards.
TCTTCTCTTCAGGCAGGTAATTACATCCCCATTTCAAACCCTAAAACTCTGCTATCCCCTTTCCATATTTCCGTTTCGGTTAGCTCTGTATCCTGTGTGTGTTTCAATTGCTATCTTGTGTGTGTGATGGCACTTTGCACAATTTTCTAAATAAAACTCTAATTCACCCAAAACTTGGAGTCCTCCCAGTTAGTACTTGTATATATTGGTGCCATCCAGGTCCAAAGGTTATCCAAGCCTCTCACAAAGCTAATTTTCCCTAACATTTGAAGGTTCGTTGATAGCTTGTGGGGATCCCAGTACCCCCCACACCTGTTCTTTGGATAATAAGGAGCAAGTCTATCATTCATTTATTTAGTTGATTTATATTCTGCCTTTCTGTTTATGCAAGACCCAACGCAGACAAACACACACGCAAACACATAACCAATGTAGTTTAACTGTGCCACCAGTGAAGCATCTCAACAAAATCCACCACCGATGCCTGCCCTTGTTGGGTGTGAGTACCACTGCTGCCATGCCCAGGGTCACCAGATGTCCTCCTTGTCCAGGACATGTCCTACATTTAAACCATCTGCCCAGGGGAAGTTCTGAAGAGTCCTCCATTTTGAGCATAACAAAGAAGCAATTATTTGGCAATGCCCTCCGTTTCTCTTGAACGTCCTAAATTTTGCACTGCCTTGTCCTCCTTTGTGGTTAGGACATCTGGTCACCTTGACTATGCCTAGCACTCTCTTAAACCTAGAGTTTTGCAAATATGGACATTGGCCATGGTGAATGGGGGATTCTGGGAATTAAAAGCCCAAAAGGTAACATTGCCAATCTCTGCTTAAAACTGGAGCCAGTCTCTCTTGAAGAGCATAAGTTGTACAAGAGGGCGTAACAACACTAGAAAGGCATCCATTTGATTCCTCTTTCAATGCCATGGTCCCATCTTCTTGAATCCTGGGAACTGTAGCCACTTTCCTGAACTACCACACTAGAGGCCTCTAGGTACCTCACCAAACTACAAATCCCAGGATTCCCCAAGGCAGAGCCATGACCATTAGTGGGATTGAACAGTTGTACCCCATCATTCTTTCTCTTCACAGATTTTTTGGGGAGGTTTCACATGAGGCCACCCCACCACATTCAAACCGTCCTTTGTTTTTTCCACCTCTTTTTTTTGGGGGGGGGGATCTTTTTCTCTCCCTTTTATTGGGGGATAACCATTAAGGATGCAATAAGGCAAGTTTTCCCCCTTCTTGTTTGGTTTGTAACTTCTTGCCTGATGAAGAAGCCCATGGAGCTTTGAAAGCCTGCAACAAGTATATTGTGCATTTCCGTTGGCCGATAAACGTATCGTTGATGGTTTTTTGTTTGTATTTGTTAAATGGCCAACAGAGCCTGATTTTTTTATTAACAGCTGGTGTGAGTAAAGGCCCTCCCTCCAGAAATGTTCCTGAGCTGGACAAAGTTCAAGCTTTCCAGATACTTGATGTCCCACAGCCAAGGATGATAGGATTTAGCTCCCCAATGACATCTGGAGAGCTACAGGCTTTTCCGCCCCAGGCTCAAGGGAGGTTCTTGATCTCTTCCAACAGGACTCTAATGTTTATAGCATTTGGATAGCTCTAAAAAATAATTATTAGAGTTGCCAGCCTAAATGTTTATAATGAGGAGAGAGATGGTGTTTGCTTAATCAAGTGGCTGAAAGACTTAACTGGCAACTCCCCAGTTTCAATCTCGTTTCAGTGGAGCACAGAAAAGTGCTTTTGTTGGACTCCAAGTCCCAAAATCCCCCCTGCCAGTATTGCCATGGATGAAAGCTTCCTCGGAAAGCATTTAAGAAGTGTGAAATTATACATCCTTTAATAAACAAAACTCTGCAATTTACCTGCATTTATTATTATTCTTTTCATTTTCAGTTCCTATTTTGTTACCTCACTAGAGCCAGAAGGAACCTGAATAGTAAACAAGCACACCCTTGAGTATTTATTTAATTTATTACTGACATTTATATCCCCCCAACAAACTCAAAGGAGCATACGTGATGCTCTGGGTCCCCACTTGATTCTCACAACAACACTGTGAGATAGGTGAGGCTGAAAGCGATGGAAAGAAATGGCTGAGTGGAGACCTGAACTTGAGTCATTTGAGCCCCAGCCCTACAGGCAAACTGCTAATAATAAATGCAGGTAAATTGCAGTTTTTGTTTATTGCAACATCCCAACAGGCATAACTGTTTGTGCTAAAGGCTGGATGGATGAGAAGGGAACAATGGTAAATGATAGCTGTGCTGTGTGCGGGGGAGGCAACCAAGTGTGGACAGGGCTAAGAAAACATGCACATGCAAAAAGGATGAAAAGGCAATGCAAAGTAAATGGCAACTTGGGGGCTGGGCAGACTGGTAATTTGGGCCGGCTTGGAGGCAGGGTTGGTGCATCTCCACAACGCACGCCCCGGCTCCACCTTCAGGGTGGTGTGATGCTGTGTGCCACACCGCACAGGGCACTGTGTCATGGCACTCCTCCAGCACTGTGTACATACAACGCAGCACCAAAAGAGCGCTGCCAAACTGCAGCAATGTGACTGTTGCGCCCTTTGCAGCTCCTTTTTGTGCCCTGCAAAAGCCAGATCAGGGTCGCAGCGTTGCTACATATATCCATCTATAACGGGGCAGCTCCTGGCTGCCCCTTTGGGTCTATGTGTACAGCCTATATGTTAGCAGTGATTATAACTTTTAACTTTAATGTGATAACTTTGCCTGATTTTAACCCAGAAAAGAAAGAAAGAAAGAAAGAAAGAAAGAAGAAGAAGAAGAAGAAGAAGAAGAAGAAGAAGATAACACTCATAAATACATAAATGTTTAATTCAAATACATCAAAGCCCAGTTCTCAGCACTCCTTTGCAGTGGAAGCACCAAAGATGGCTTCATCACCGCCATTTTCTCACCAAGACATTGAAAAAGGCCAGAAGCAGCAGAGAGCATAGAGGGTTTGGTGTTCCTTTAAGGTGCTCCCTGGAAGGACTAAGCTCTCACCTTTTGCTGTCCTCAGTGTAGGCGATAGTTCAGTTCTGGTTTGTTTGTTGTTGTTTTTTTTAATAAGAGTTAAAGTTTGAGAAACTTGGCAAGAAAATCCCATTATAAGTTTGTTGTAGATTGCCATAAGGCGGAAATAAGTTGAAGGCACACAACAACAACAACAACAACAACAACAGTACTTCCATTGACCTATGGATATGTCAACCCATGTTTTGGGGGTCAATTTTTGACTAAAATTTCTAGACTTATATATGAGTATATACAGTAAAGGGAGTTGTTTAATCAGTGAGTAGAAAGGCAGATGATTCATTGAATCAAAATTCTCAGGTGGGTCCAGCAACTGTAACTGATGAAAGTGTGGGAAAAGCTCCTGCACTTGAAACACAACCAGTCTGGCCTGTTTTGAGAGTTCTCACTGTTTATGAAGCAATTTTCCAGAATGAGCTAACAAGAGGCCTGATAGATCATCCTCCAGGCTATTCTAGTTTTGTGTTACCAAGCTTGGGAAGCAGTTTAAACATTCAGGCTTTCTGAACTGCTTTGGGGCAGTCTTGCTGCTTGAGCTAAAGGGAAAGAACCTGAGCCAATTCCTCCACCACCACCTTGACCAAAAGTGATTGAATTTGGAATTAAATCTTCCTGTAAGAGAGGATTATCCTGTCCAGAACCTGGGAAAGTAACTTCTTTGAACTACATCTCCTAAAATTCCCCAGCCAGTGTGCAAACAAAGACCACATTACAGGTGGATTGGTTCAACCAAAGAAGGCACAGCCTTGGGTCTGCAAGACCTGAGCCTGGCTGTTGATGACAAGAAGTCATGGAGGTCTCTCTCATTCATAGGTGGCAAAAAGTCAAAGCAAACTTGATGGCATACAACAGCAAACGCTCCTGCCACACTGCAGAATTAATGCAGTTTAACACTGCTTTAATTGTTATGGCTCGATCCTGTGGAATCCTGGGATTTGTAGTTTGTTGTGGCACCAGAGTGCTCTGACAGAGAAGGCTGAATATCTACACCAAACTACAAATCCCAGAATTCCATAGCATTGAGCCATGACCATTAAAGCAGTATCAAACTGTATTAATTCTCCAAGGTAGCTCCAACCAAAGATCTTTAGTTTTTTCCTAAACTCTTACAAGTTTATCACATGGGGACAATTGGAAGTATAAACCGTAATTAACACATAATAATTATGTAATTGCGCTATTAGTTTTCACATAACATTGTGTTCAAAGTGATATTATCCCCTGAATAACCTGTTATTAGTGTGCAATTGCACTAATTGTCTTCACATGACGTCGAGGTGAAATGTGATTAAAGTGCAAGTAATCCGTGAATAATCAGGCAAGAAACAGCAGCAAACTATTCACTGGATTGTCCTGTGAATGACTTTTTGTTGTTTAATTTTTTGTGGGTTTTTCTGGCTATGTGGCCATGTTCTAGAAGGGTTTGTTTCTGACATTTTGCCAGCATCTGTGGCTGGCATATTCAGAGAATGCTGGCATGGAAGTGAGTGGTGTGTGTGTGTGTGTGTGTATGTGTGTGTATATATATATATATATATATACATACTGTGTGACCCTTGGAGGAGTAATTTCCATATTAACCTGTGTATTGTTCTGTTGTTGAATGGCAAGGCCTCAGAGTGGGAGGATATGCAAGAAACATGAGAGACACTGCAGACTGAGTCAGCCAGAAAAAACAGCAGTAGCAGAACATGTTATAAACTATCCTGGGCATAAAATGCTGCATGAAAACACTGGAATTCTGGTCCATGCCAACAACCATCAGGTTAGAATGCACAGGGAACCATTGAAATCATAGACAACCTCAACAAGAAAGAAGAAACCCTTAAAGTTAGCAAATAAGTTTATCATGTGGGCCCTGGGGAACGGGAACGGAATAGAACAGAAGGGAGTGGCAACAGGACAGAACGGGCAAATCACGCAGATTATCGCATGGGAGAACGCCGCAGATGCCACCAAGAGTCCACAATCCATTCCACATCTGACCCACAGCAGCTGATTTTCAAGAACTGTTCAGAACCATTCTTGAAAATAGGCTGCTTTGGGACAGATGCGAAACGGATTCACGACTCCCGGCGGCATCTCAGTGTTCTCCCATGTGATAATCTGCATGATTTGCCCATTCCATCCTGTTACTGTTCCCTTCCATTCCGCCCCGTTCCCATTCCCCAAGGTCCGTGTGATAAACTTAAAAGTTTGGCTACCAGTCCTGAAAAACATTAAAATCAAGACCCAGCAAATGTAAATGAAAACCACCCAGGATCAGGGCTCTGATTAAACAATGGATCTCTGATTAAACAGACACTATTCCTCTTTGCATATCCTCCTACCCTGAGGCCTTGCCATTCAACAACAGAACGACACACAGATTAATATGGAAATCACTCTTCCCAACTGATGGTCACACAGGGGCAGTACAGACCACCCAAAAGAGGCGGTCTGTAGCTGTCTCAAGAAGCGGCGAGATGGGGCCAAGGCTGCTGCACCGCCAGCCTCGGAGGCCCCATCCCACTGCTTCCGGAGGCCGCGGGGAAGCAGAAAACTGCTGCTTCCCCACAGCCTCAAAGCGGGGTGCCGAGAGGAGAAAGGGGCCGCTGCCGCGACCCCTTTCTCCCTTAGTTTTTGGCGTGGCTGTTTGAATGTCACGCCAAAAACCCGGTGCAAAAAAGGAGCTCAGTTTTGGAAAGGGCATGCTTGGCGTGAAGTTGTCATGGCGCGTGCAGCGTTTCTAAATGCTGCACGTGCCATGACGACATCATGGTGTGCCCGTAAATTGTGGCGCCCATAAGCTTTAGGGTTATGGAGGGAGCGGATGCTGCGCCCTCCCTAACCCTAAAGGCACCTTTTCAAGCCCTTAAGGCGCCTCTTCATGCCCGTCTAGATTGGGTCACAGTATATATATACTGTATATACACACACACACACACACTCACTTCCATGCCAGCATTCTCTGAAGATACCAGCCACAGATGCTGGCAAAATGTCAGGAATAAATTCTTCTAGAACATGGCCACATAGCCCAAAAAACACACAAAAAACTTTGGATGTCAGCCATGAAAGCCTTCAACTTCACATTTTTGCTGTTTATTGTCTGGTTATTCCTTGGTTATTCCCAGTATAATGGTTCTTGTGTTAATCTCATTTTAATCACGTTTTAATGTAAATTGTGCAGTTTTCTCACTTAAATCACTGTTTAAAGTCCCAATCCCCGCCCCCCCCCCCCCACTTGCCCAGTGTGATAAACTACAGTACTTGTACTGCACCTGAGGGAAGCAAGCTAGTTCATGGATTGCAAGGCAAGCTGTACGACATACTCAGATCTCCAACATCTTTCCATTGCCTTTATGTTCTTCCTTGGCAGCATTTGCCATGTGAGGTGGCTATCACTCTCAGAGCCAGCCCTACACACTTCCAGTAGCCCATTGCAGACCATGTATGCCTACCCTCCAACATTTCCATATGAAATCCCGCACACGTTGGGTGAAGAAGATGGGAAATATTATTAAGGAGGGGAAAACACACAAAGTAGAAGGAGCTGCAGAAGTTTGATTTTGCCTGAGACTACTGGGAAGGGCAAGCTTCCTTTCTCTCCTGCCTGGTTCTTCCTGTGGAGTTAATTTAGTGCAGACTACTTTTGCAGTTTCAACTCAATGTGTAGCAACAGAAGTAAGCTGAGGGGAAAAGAGAGAAAGTGGGAGGAGGAGAGAGAAACTGGAATATTTCAAAAGCAGCTGAAAAACTGGCATAACAGAGAATTAATCAAGAGTAGACTATCCCTGCCAATATGGAACAGTCAGAGAATACTCACATGGCTCCCTGTGCAACTGGAAATATACCTCATGCTCTAAGAATGGAGCCATGGCACTTAAAGTGGTGTCAAACTGCATTATTTTGGCATTGCAGATGCAGCCTTTGTCACCTGGAAATGCCTCTAGAGTGGGAAAAAATGCAGCCAATGGGCTATATGCAAAAAGTAGGGGCTTTTTGTGCCCCTCAGGACCTCCCCACCCCCTATTTTTAATTTTATTTTATTATTTTATTTTTCTACAAACGGCCCTCCAAACACCTGCCAGGGCACATGAAGGGCATAAATGGGATGGTCTCGGCCAAACTGGGACCACTGGAGAGTATGGAGCTGTAGTCTTCAAAATCAACTTTTCCTGAGCACAGCTCCAGGGGCAAACTGCCTTCGGTCCTTGAGGTGGTATACAGTTGTCATAACTATCAGTTATTTTGACAGGCTTTTCATCCAGGACACATTTCCGCCTCTTCCCCATTTTCCCAGCCCACAGTGTCACTTCTTGGAATTATTCAATCCCTGAGCAACTTCCTCATGACCCTCATTATTTTACTGGATAGGCTAGTCTTCATTTTACAGATAAGATTAGAGCCAATATTTCTAAATCTGTAAATTTTATTACACATCAGGCTAATGAGGCAGCAGGTTGTACATCTATGAACAATCAATCAAAATAACGTCTTCATCCAGATTTTTCCTAAAGGTGCTGCCACATTTCTTCTTTATTTTTTTACTGCCCCTCGCTTCCTCTTTTTAGCAATGCCCCTCCTTCTCCTCCTCCTTCCTAGACTTAATATATATATATATATATATACATACACACACACACACACACACGTATTTGTACTACCGGTATATAGATGTGTGTGTCTGTATAGACACACACATACATACAATATATAAATTACAGACAGACAGACAGATAGATAGATGATAGGTATTTCTAGCACTGCAATGACTTAAAACTTCATTTAGGCATCCCAAGGAAAAAGGCCAGCAAAGTGACCAAAGCGAATTCAAATCTGCAGCAAATATGAGAGTTTTAGGGGTGAGAAATTTTCAGCATCTCACTCTCTGCAATGTTATAAGTTTTGGGACTGAAGGAGACTTTTGGAGGGAGGCAGAATTTTTATTTTGGTGGGGGCAATGTCCTCATTTTGGCCCCCTTCCAGCTATGTCAGTGGCACCATCCATGTATGTGGCAGTTCACATGGCACTTGTGAACGTGCATTTTAGCGAACTCTGCACAGAAGGCCCTATGATGAGACCATCAAAAAATGGACAAACATTGGCGATTTCTTCTTAACATTCAGCACAAATTCTTTCCTTGTTTGAACATTTTTCCTAATTTGAACATCTTGGTATGGAGCCAACCATCCTGCATTGGAGCCTGAGGCAACATGGCTCTGTGTGTCATCTGATGGGGAGTGTAAGTGGGAAGGGCTGTTGTATTCCTAGCCTGCTTATGATCTGCCCAAGAGACATATGATTGTCCACCATGCAAACAAGATGCTGAAGTATTTATTTATTTACTGATTTACTTATGCCTTTGTTACATTTGCAATTATATCCCAGCTCTCTGCCCCCAGGAGCTCAGCATGGCATACATGGCTCTTCTCCTGTCTGCTTTATTGGGGACCTAGCACTGGAGGTGAGGCTTCATAGAATCATAGAGATGGAAGTGACCCCAAGGTCCACCCAGCCCAATCCCCTGCCATGCAAGAAAACACCATCAAAGCAACCCTGGGGCTCGACAGACCGCCCCGAAAGGGTGGGCTGGAGGTGCCCATTTTTCCCACTCAGGGACGCCGGCAGCAGCCAAACTGCATGGTGTCCCTCCACCCCAAAAAGAACCCAGAAAAACTGGGTTCTTCTTGGAACGCCGCATAGATGTCACGAGTGTGCCATTGGCAACATGCAGCAATGTCTGTACACTGTGCATTGCTTATGTCACAGTAGGGCCCCCTGTGTGGACAGGAGGCCGACATTATGCTGCTGCCATGATGTGCTAGGGTTAGGGAGCGTGCGGTTGGTTGCTTGCTAACCCTAGAATCACCGCCAGGACGCTGCTTCCTGGCAGTATGTACTGGGCCCCTGACACATAGCCATCCAGCCTCAGTTTAAAGATCTCCAAAGAGGGAGGCCACCAATCTCCAAGGGAGTGTGTTCCACTGTTGAATAGCCCTTAATGCCAGGAATTCTTCCTAATGTTTAGGTAGAATCTCTCTTCCTGTAGCTTGAATCCATTGCTTTGTGTCCTGTTTTCTGGGAGAAAACAAGCTTGCTCCATCCTCAATATGATACCCTTTCAAATGTTTAAATAAGGCTGTCATGTCATCACTTAACCTTCTCTTCTCCAGGCTAAACATACCCAGCTCCCTAAGCCGCACTTCATAGGATATGGATTCTACACTTTCACCTGGCTGTAATGAGCACCAACAACATTTTGTTGGCATGGAAAAGACCACAACTTTACAACTGAAGAGATCTGGACCAGCATGGGTCCAATCACTGGTTGGCTAGCATGCCTGCTGGCCAGTGGAAACCAGTTCACCCAGCCTGCCTGCTTGGTAGATCCAAAATGATAGGTGTGAGATTCCATGTAGATAGAATTTACCTGAGTGGTTCCCCTGAGATCTCAGAATGAGGCAGAATATTTGCTTCCAAGCAGGGCTCTGGTTGACTACATGTTCCAGGTCTCTTAAGAGGACCTCCAAAACAGAGATGACAGTTGTGCACACCATGGTTCTGCCCAAACTGGATTAATTCATCATGCTAAACTACCCCAAAGTTGCATAGCTTTCATCTACTGTCCAGATTTGACAGGAATGGTTCCAGTTAAACCTCTATTATCCCATTTTCTGCTGCTTTTAAAATGTTCCCAATCCTCTTCCCATTGCCTTCAGCTTATTACAATTGCTGCAAACTGAGTTGAAAGTGCAAAATTAATTTGCTCTCAGTTAACTTAGCACTGGGAGAGAGGAGGAGAGGTGGAATCAAATCCTTCCCAACAGGCTCAGGCAAAAGCAACCTCTCCTAGCTTATCTGTTCTTCCTCATTCATAACTTTCTGCTACAATGATCACACTCTGATGTTGCTTGGCCGTACATGGTCCAGTTTTCATCTATGAAATATTGAAGGGTATGCAAAGCTGTATAAAAGAAACTACACTTGAAATCAGGGTTTTCATTAAAGCATTCCAGAAAGCATTCGGTACACACGGGTGGGAAGCGGTGTGCTCGTGCCGATTCTAGGATTCCGGAGCGCAGGCCTAGAAATATCATTTTGGACTTGAAATCTACTGTGTGATGCTTGGCAAGTCATACTCACTCAGCTTCAGACAGAGGCAAAGGCAAACCCCCTTCTGAACAAATGATGCCAAGAAAACCAGTGATAGTGTTGTCATAAGTGAGAAATTATTTCAAGGCACACAACAACAACAACAACAACATGTGACCCTTGAACAGTTCCAAAATCCTGAATGCCACCCCCTCATCCCATTGCAGTTGCCCACCCCTGTTTTAGGGACTAAGGTCCAAAACACACTGCAGAAATAATCCAGTTTGAGACTGCTTTAACTGCTCTGGCTCAAGTGTTAGGGAATCCTGGGAATTGTAGTTTTGTTGTGGCACCAGAGCTCTCTCACTAAGAAAAGGCTCAGTGTCTCACAAAACTACAGTTCCCAGAACAAACTAGCATTGCGCACCAGGGTAGTTAAAGAGGGCTTTAGGAGAGTCTGGGGGCCATAAAAGTGCTTTTGGGGAGGCACATAAAAAAAAAAGAAGCCGCACTTTGCCCACCCCTGACTTAAGGGGACATTTTGACCTTCTACTAAGCTGGAAGCCAAGCCATTGTCTTCACAATATACGTCATTCCCACCTCACCTGGGAAATGATGATGAAACAGAACATATGATGAAGTGGGCTGCAGGCCATGAAAGCTTAAGCCAAATAAAACATCTTAATCTTTTTTCTTTTTTCTTTTTTTTTTGTCATTGTTGTTGTGTGGCTTCAAGTCATTTGCAACCTTAAGGCGAATCTATCATGGGGTTTTCTTGGCAAGATTTGTTCAGAGGAGGTTAGCCATTCCCTTCCCTTGAGGCTGAGAGAGTGTGACTTGCCCAGGGTCATCCAGTGGGTTTCATGGCCAAGCAGGGAATAGAAAGCTGCTCTCCAGTTTTAAGAGATTATCTCACAGTTTAAAAAACTGATTTACCACTGCTGAATTCAATTTGAAAAATGAAATGCACAGATATAGGATGGGGGACATCTGGCTGAATGAAACTACGTGCGAAAGAGATCTGGGAGTCAAAGTACACCATAAGTTGAACATGAGTCAACAGTGCGATGCAGCAGCTAAAAAGGCCAATGCGATTTTAGGCTGCATCAATAGAAGTATAGTGTCCACATCAAGGGAAGTAATAGTGCCACTCTATTCTGCTTTGGTCAGGCCCCACCTGGAATACTGTGTCCAGTTCTGGGCACCACAATTCAAAAAAGATGTGGAGAAACTGGAGCATGTCCAAAGGAGGGCAACTAAGATGGTGAAGGGTCTGGAAACCATGCCCTATGAGGAACGCCTTAGGGAATTGGGGATGTTTAGCCAGGAGAAGAGAAGGTTAAGAGGTGATTGATGATGATGATGATGATGATGATGATGATGTTTATTTATAACTCCCTCCTCTAGCAAAATAATCAGAGCGGAGAACAACAAGGTTAAAAAATACAGACTAAAACAACTATCATGCCCCATCCCGACCACCCCCACCCCACCCCCCATATGATAGCCCTGTTTAAATATTTGAATGGATGTCATATTGAGGATGGAGCAAGCTTGTTTTCTGCTGCTCCAGAACAATGGATGCAAACTGCAAGAAAAGAGATTCCACCTCAACATTAGGAGGAACTTCCTGACAGTAAGGGCTGTTCAACAGTGGAACACACTCCCTCGGAGGGTGGTGGAGTTTCCTTCCTTGGAGGTCTTTAAGCAGAGGCTGGATGGCCATCTGTTGGGGATGCTTTGATCAAGAGTTCCTGCATGGCAGGGGGGTTGGACTGGATGGCCCTTGTGGTCTCTTCCAACTCTATGATTCTATGATTTTATGATTCTATGTTCCCATTGATTTAATCCAGGGATGGGCAAAGTACTACAATCATGGAGGTCATATATATATATATATATATATATATTGCACACACACAAAAAAAGTGATTCAAATTTTTTTTTGCTCCAGAATGTCCCCAAATGCATTCCAGATGATGTGGAGGGCATTTACACTATGATTGGAGACCCCAGAGTCAAAGGTTCAAAACACACTGAAGAAATAAGACTGCTTTAACTGTCGTGGCTCAATGCTAAGGAATTCTGGACACTGTAGTTTTGTGCAATATTTAGCCTTCTCTGCCCGAGGGCTCTGATACCACAATAAACTACAGTTCCCAGTATTCCTTAAACACTGAGCTAGGGCAGTTAAAGTGGTCTCAGACTGGATTATTTCTGCAGTGTTTTTGAACAAAACAGTTTTTGACCCAAGAGTCAAAAACAAATTTTTCAATTTTTTAAAATGCTTCAAAACATCCACTAGGAGGTGTGGGATGTATTTCCACCAAATTTGCAAGCCTCCTGTACCAATTTAGGCTCAAAGGAGCCCTTTCTTGAAACCCAAAATATGTTGGAAATGTTCCCAAGATCTCCTGGGGGTTAATGTGGCCCCAGAATACAGAGAAACAGAGTGGTTCACAGCTGGAAAGGGAGTTAGACAACGATGCCCTTATCACCTTATTTATTCAGTTTGTACACAGAAAATATAATATGAAAAGCAGGCTTGGATTCGGAAGAAGGAGTGGAGGAAGGACTATCAACAACCTAAGATATGCAGAGGACACCATACAACTGGCAGAAAATAACAAAGACTTGGAACAACTACTAAGGAAAGTCAAAGAAGACGATGAACATTAAGAAAACTAAAATCATAACCACGGAGGATATCCATCAACTCAATATAGTTGATGAGGAAATCGAAATAAAAATCTTGGATCAATCATTGACCAGAATGGAAATTGCAGTTGAGAATTTAGGAGAAGATTAGGACTACGAAGGGCAGCTATGAAAGAACTAGACAAGACCCTAAAGAGTAAAGATATACAACAGAGCACTAAAGTCGGAATTATCCAAGCCATTGCATTCCCCATCACCATGTACAGATGGAAAGCTAAGAAAGCCGATAGGAAGAAAATCAACTTATTTGAGATGTGGTGCCGGAGAAGAGTGCTGAGGATACTGTGGATGTCCAAGAAGACAAACAAATGGGCCTTTTAACAGATCAAGCCTGACCTTTCGCTGGAAGCCAAGATGATAGAATTCAGGTTGTCATACTTTGGCTGCATCATGAGAAGGCATGTCTCATTGGAAAAGACAACAATGCTTAGAAAGATAGAAGGTGGTAGAAAGAGAGGAAGACCGCATGCCAGATTGATAGACTTCAGTCAGGGAGACCATGGACCTAAGCCTATAGGAGCTGAGCAGATCCATTGAGGACAGGGAGTCTTGGAGATGTCTCCTTCACAGAATCATCAGAGGTTGAAGTCAACTTGAGGACAGCTGACAACAACTTTCCACAGTTGCCAACCCCTGATTTAATGGATCTGTTATTGTAGAGACTAACAATTGGATAATGGCCTTTCTTATTTTTGTTACAGCGGAGTTTAATTCCATGGAAAAAAGTTAAAATAGCAGAGATGCTTTTTAAATTGGTTCTTGATTTGTTGCTGCTTGGTGTTGGCACGCCAGCATCTGCGGACCTCATGTGACATCATGGAATATCCTTGGAAATATTTTCTGATTGTTGAGTTCAAGGAAGACGTGACATCGAGCAGAAACCTCTTGGTGTTTGATTTAGTTTTAAATACTCCAAACAACCTTCAGAAGTTGTGGATTTAAGCAAAGGACTGGGGGGGGGGGGTCCTCTTTTCCCTTTTTGCTATCTTTTTGCTATCTTGAAATCCTCCTGCTGCCTTACCATTCTTTTCTTCCAGAGCTTGGGAAAGTTACTTCTTTTGGATGAACACTCTAACCGCCCTCTCCCAGCTTTCCCAGCTTTGATAGAAACACCTCATATCACATTGTAGAATGATGTTATGGAATTGGAGGATAACTTTTGTGCCATTTCATCCAATCTTTGGCTCTATGCAGGTTGAATTTCCCTTATCTAGAATTCCAACATCCATTATACTCCAAAATCCAAAATTTTCTACACGGATAACTGATGGTTCTGATGCTTCAGTGTACAGAAATGTTGTTTCATGTATAAAATTATTAAAAATATTATAAAATTACCTTCGGGCTATGTGTATAAGGTATATTCAAAACAAAAATGAATTTCATGTTTAGACTTGTGTCCCATCTCCAAAATAATCCCATAAATGCAGATATTCCAAAATTTGAAAAAAATCTGAAATCCAAAACACGTCTGGTCCCAAACATTTCAGATAAGGGTGACACTCAATCTGTATAGGAAACTCCAAGTACAGTCTGAGTCTCCCTTATCCAAAATGCTTGGGAGCAGAAGTGTTTTTTCTTTGGAATATCTGTGTTTCCATATACATCTGTAAAGACATATCTTGGAGATGGGACCCAAGTCGAAGCACAAAATTCATTTACGATTCATATATACTTTATACACCTAGCCTGAAGGTAATTTTATACAATATTTTAAAATAATTTTCTGGATTAAAAAAAGTTTGTGTACATTGAACTATCGGAAAGCAAAGGTGTCACTATCTCAGCTACCCATGAAAAATGTTTGGTTTTTGGAATATTTCAGATTTTCAAATTCAATTTTTGGAATAAGGGCGACTCAACCCTGTTAACAAGATCTCTGTAAAATACCTGGGCAATCTATACTTGAGGCTCTCCAGTGAGGGAGAGCTCCCCATGACAGCCCCCTCTCCTCTCCCATTATGGTTGGTCCCATTCATGAACTGCTCTTATCATCAATATGCTTCTCTTCAATACCGTCCAACATTTCACAGATGAAAACTGAGTTGTGTGTGGCCAACCAACATCACAATGTGGTCAAGGTGACAAAAGTTATTAACGAAGAAGAACGCTGGAGAGGCTGCAGCGGTTTGCTTTGGCCTGAGCCACTTCCTCTCTTCTCCCCCATGATTAATGAACTGACTGTAAACTGCTTCTGCAAAAACTGATGTATGCCAAAAACAAAGGGGGAAAGTGGGAGAAGAGAGAAAGTGGGACATTTTAAAAGCAGCTGACAAAGTGGGAAGACAGAGGATTATTGCAGTGTTCTTAGCATCAGTATGTTACTCCTCTCCTGTTACTTAAGTCAGGTGCCAGTTGGTGCAGTGCCTTCAGAGTCCAGAGCTAAAGGAATATGTCTCCTTCTCATTTTCTGAATCTCCCAATGTTATTGATATCATCAATGGTGTGTGTGCATGTACGTGTGTGAGTGTATTACTTGAATAATGGAATAAAAATGTGATGCTAAGAGCACTACAACAATGGGACCAGCCACCATAAGTGGAGGCTAGCATACTCTCCACGCTCCCAATTAATCCTCTGTCATCCCACTTTCTCAGCTGCTTTTAAAATGTCCCACTTTCTCTCTTCTCCCACTCCCCCCCCCCTTTGTTTTTAGCATGCATCAGTTTTTGCAGAAGTAGTTGACAGTCAATTCATTAACCATGGGGGAGAAGAGAGGAAGGGTGGACTCTTGCCATTCCCAACAGGCTCAGGCCAAACCATCTCTAGCAACATATGAACAAAATCCCATACCTAGCAGAAGTTGACATTTCTGACAGGGTTTCCTTAGCAAGATTTGTTCATAGAAGGTGGTTGCCTTTGCCTCCCTCTGAGGCTGAGAGTGTGTGACTTCCCCAAGGTCACCCAGTGGGTTTCCATGGCTGAGTGGGAATCCAAACCTCTGGTTTTTGAAATCATAGTCTGGCCCTTCATCCAGTGGAAGTCAATACCTTTAAGAAGCTCAACTACTACATAAAGAGAAAGTGCATTCACCACTAGGATTGTTGTTGTTGTGTGCCTTTAAGTCCTTTCCGACTTATGGAGACCCTAAGGCAAACTTATCATGGGCTTTTTTTAGCAATATTTATTAACAGAGAGTTTTCTGTTGCCTTCTTCTGAGAGAGCGTGACTTGCCCAAGGTCACTCAGAGGGTTTCTGCATTTACCACTAGGTAATGCTTTCTATAGTTGAATCATGAGGGTTGGTGTCACCCAATGGGGTAACTCATAGTGTCACCCCTATCCATTGTCCTTCTCCTAAACCATACCGTACAGAATCCTTAGTACAGTTTTTTGTACTACTGTTAGTCATAAGTCATAATTCCCATATATCGCTGGATGTAATGGTAATACCGTAATTGTGACACAAATAATTAGCAACATTAAAATTATACCTTTAAATTACAAAAATCATACACACACCCTAAATGTAGTTACATCTACACAGTTTCATGTGAAAATTTGGTAGGATGTGATTTTTTTAAAAGAAAAATCGCAAAAGATTTTAAATTATTTAAAATCTGTAAAAATTTAAAATACCCCAAGGCCTTTCCTTTCCTCTCCACCTGAGCCTGGCACCACTCACAACATCTCTTTTGCTGAGCGTTTTAAAGGGAGGCAAATGCCACAGGCCATTTCTGCCATAAGGCCGATGTTTGGGGAGCAGTGTTGTTAACTCCTCTTACAGTATCACCTTTTCTGAACCCCTCGCATGCCCCTAGTGATGCCCTTGGTTTTCTGTTTGGCTTCCAGTGATGCTTTTACTTGGTGCATCACCAAAAATAGAACCTGCAGCTTTGTGTTGTGTTAGTGTTATTTTGTTGTTTTTCTGAAGTATGTCACATCAGAAACTGGTGCTGATGGTATGTTTCTGGAGATGGGCATCCACCATTTTGTCACCATTACAGCAAGCATTGCATATGATACCTGGATCCTTACAAATGACTCTTCAAACTTGCTCTCTCCATCTTGGGACTCTTTTAATGACAGACCTCACATTTTAATTGTTGTTGTTGTGTGCCTTTAGTCATTTTGGACTTATGACACCCCTAAGTTGAACCTATCATAGGGTTTTCTTGGCAAGATTTGTTCAGAGGAGGTTTGCATTACATCTAGCAAAATATTTGGACTTTAAGACCCACTCTTTATTTAATCACCCACCTAGAGAACTCTGGAGAACTCAATCTGGAGAACTCAAAAGTGTGTATGGCTATTGTGATATGGTAGTTGATCCTGGTAAAAGCATTGCCTGTCTGTGGATTGTGGGTTTTGATTTTTGGTTTTGTTTTGCTTTGTTTTTATGGATGACTATGACCAACTTAATTGTTGTTTTGTTTTATTTGGGATTGTATTAACAATAATTCTCCATGTCAGTTTCTTGCTCTGACGCTAGAGGCCGGTTCATTACGTTAAGCATTGCCTTGCAATTTAATCAGAGAAATAAAATTATGCCAGGAAATAACATGAACTGTACTTGGCATTAAGGAGTGGCACGATTGCTCCACCTGGAGCTTTTGTTTTCAGCGGCAGCTGGGCCTTAAATTATACAAGACAGATCACGTGGCTAAGGATCTTTTCTCTCTCTCTCATGCATCTTGGATGTAGACGAGGGTTAGTTCAGGTGAGTACGTGAAGGGTAAATCAATCCTGCATATATTTTTAATTTTTAAAATTGGCCCTCCCCCAGACACTCCATTGGCATCAACTGAGGGCAGTGTTAGACCCCCATTTATGGGGCAAGATTTTAAAATCAAAATGGAAAGGTTTAAAGTTTTAAACTTCCCCCACTATCCAGATCAGAAGTTTACTTACATGTGTACCATATTCTGACCACAATTGTGATTTTTCACCCTTAAGAATGGCGCATCACAGTACATGGCATGGTTTGTGTTTTTGCAGGGACAGAGGATGATCTGGTTTGGGGATGGCAGTCAACAGCTCCTGGTTGGAGCATTGGACTCTTTCAGACGTGGGAAATTGGAAGTATAATCCAAGGGCAATCCAAATGCAATCATGGGGTTTCATGTTATTGCGAATTAAATCTTCTCACTCAGTTTCGGGCAAAAGGGAAGTCATTCCGAATGCAATCATAGGTTTCGCGTTATTGCGAATTAAAGCTTCCCACGCGATTTTGGGCAAGGAGGGGTCATTTTCGGGTAATGGGAAGTCATTCCGAACACCTTCTGAACGCAATGGGGATTCACGTGAATTCACTAAACAAGTGAATTCACGTGAATTTGCATTGGCTGCATTCGAAGTTGGGAGAAATTCCTCCAGTGTGAAAGAGCCCATTGTCCCAGTTGGGGCCATTGGCAGCAGCTAGTGGGCCCTCCCTGCAGAGCTGGGGATGGGCCCTCCCTGTGTAGACTTACAAAAATTCAAGGATTCTTGAATCGTCTGCACAATATTCCAGTTGCTAAGGCTGGTGATCTGATCAAGGCCTCGGTGTAACTTGTTGTTGTTAGCTGTTAAGTGAATGAAAATTTATCCCAGTCAATAACCAGAAACTGAAACTGAAATAAATTTAAATATAGTATTAAACACTGGTAGATGGTTGGTTTGCTAGGGCTGCCAGACTGAAAACTGGAGAAAACTTCTGCACCTTTAATGGTTTTATAAAAGAGGGAAGTTCAGCAGGTGCTGCATATTACTTGGTGCTAAAAATCAAGACCAGCTGAAATTTCCACTTTTGCACAACCGTGAAAGGGATCAGAGCTCCCTCCAGTTTTCTTTCTGGTCCCCTAAGGTTTCATTAATATGTTCAAGTTTTATCTCAGAGAGAATAAGATCTCTTTGGCTGGCACTATAAGATGGGTTCCATCTAACCTAAGAATACAGGACACAGGCAGGAAGCTAATCATTAAACACAGAATGATGATGATGATGATGATGATGATAGACTTCCTTAGATTACATCTCCCACAATCCCACTGGCCATGTTAAAAAAAAAAAACCCACTATGCAACTCACAATTTTTAAACAACAGCATAACCCGAAAATAATGATAGGGATAGCAACGGAAAGAGCCAGTATGGAGTCAGGCCCATAGCTAGGTTGGGGCAACTGGGGCACCGCCTTTGGGCCCCCAGCCAAAGTGGGCCCCAAAGGAGCCACACAACATGGCTCCTTTGTCCACCGCAACAGAGGTGCCATTAGCGCATGAGCCATGTCATCAACGCACGCCCCATGTAAACAACGGTGTGTCAAGATGGTGCCCATGGCACATAGTAAGGCTCGGGACATTAGGTCCCCGAATATTCTTTCTGTCCCAGGGCCCAAAAAGGCCTATATGGAGTTGTGGTTTAGAATCTGAAGGCAGAGTTCAAATCCCTGTTCAGACATAGAAACCCATTGGGCAACCCTGGGAAATCATACACTCTCAGCCTCAGAGGAATGCCAAGGTAAACCTCCTCTGAACAAATTTGGCCAAGAAAACCCCATGATAGGGTCGCCATAAGTCAGAAACAACATGAAGTCACACAACAACAACAACACTATAAGGCAGCAACTGCAAGCACACTTCCTGCTTTTTCAAGCAACTGAATGCCTGGGGCTGTTTTCTCCAGGGTCACTTTCCATGCCTGTAAAGAGACATTTAGAATTCTGGGTCATTTATTTATATACGGAGCAGCCAAGACTTTGGCCATACGCCGCAGTTTCTCATTCTTAACCCAAACCAAGTCCGTTGTGTATAAATTCATTGGCTCACATTCCTAACATAGTATTTTTGGCTCTTCAGTTCTCCTCCATGCTCTTTTTTCCTGCCCCTGCCTTGTATGTCAACACTGAGATTAGGTTCCTCGGAGGAAGGAAGCTGGAGGGGTTTGTGGTGGAGGAGAGAGGGTTTTGTTACTTCTTATGCCAGGTTGGGGATTTGGGGAATTCTCCAGAAACAAGGCCCGCCAAAGACATTTTTCAGTTTGAAGCAAAGTGACAAAGTATCCCACCCCTGCGCATAGTATCCAAGGCAGCAATTCAAAATAACAGACAGCTGTTTAGCCCTCGGAGGCATAAAATGAAATGTGTGTCTCCCCCTGTACTAAAATTAAAATAATACTTAATGTTTTTGCCTTCACGGGGTACTTAAAGTCATAAATACCCTTTAAAAGGTGCCAGAACAGCATTGTGGTTTGTGTGTTGGACTATGATGCTGGAGACCAGGGTTTAAAACCTAGCTCAGCCATGGAAACCCACTGAGTGATCTTGGGCATGTCCCACTCTCTCAGTCTGAGAGGATGGCAATGGCAAACCCCCTATGAAGAAATATGTTAAGAAAACCCCATGATAGATTTGCCTTAAGGTTGCCATAAGTTGGAAATTACTTGAAGGTACGTGACAACAACCAGATGCTGTCTGATCTTGGAAGTTAAGCAGGGTTATGATAGAGGACTGCCAAGGAATACCAGGAGCTGTAGGCCATATTTCAGAGGAAGGAACTGGCAAAACCACCTTTGAGTATCACTTGCCTATGAAAACCCTATACAATTCACGGGCTAGGTCTAGCCTGAAAAAGAGAAGGTTAAGAGGTGATATGATAGCCCTGTTTAAATATTTGAAGGGATGTCACATTGAGGATGGAGCAAGCTTGTTTTCTGCTGCTCCAAAGAATAGGACCCAGAGTGTTGGATGCAAACTAGAGGAAAAGAGATTCCATCCAAATGTCAGGAAGAACTTCCTGACAGTAAGAGCTGTAAGACAGTGGAACACACTCCCTCGGAGGATGGTGAAGTCTCCTTCCATGGAGGTCTTTAAACAGAGGCTGGATAGCCATCTGTCAGGGATCTTTTGATTGTAAGTTCCTGCATGGCAGGGGATTGGACTGGATGGCCTTTGGGGTCTTGTTCAACTCTATGATTCTAAGTAGACAGACAAGTTGAAGACACATACAAAATCAGCTGCCGGAAATGATTGTCTCATTGGCTAATGAGTGTTCCTGGGGTCTATTTCATCTGAGGGGGAATTGTTCTTGAAATACCATTTTGTTTTCTTGAATTTTTTCCAAGGGTACACACACACACACCACTTGATGCTCTGGGAGGGAGGGAGAACAAACAAGAGAGTATGATTGCCTCGGTTACAACTGGTCAGAGGGGTCCCTAAAAATCAGTAGTTGTTATCTACTAGCATGCTGCCCAGGAGATTTTTGGAGTTGTAGTCTTCAAAAGTAACTTTTCCAGGTTCTGTGTAGGATATGTAAATGTCCTTATACATAGGCCATGTCAAATTTTACTCTCTGCTTCTGCCACCAGAGGACACAACAGTACCAGGATTGAATACTCAGTGTCTGCTGCTCTGGCATCTAAAGTCAGCTGCCAAAGCTTTGGTTTCCAGGTGACAATTTGAAAAAAAGAGGGAGGAGTATTGCCATGCTCTCCTTACTTCTAAACTAACAGTATGATTAACTTGTTTTTTAATTGCTTTTTAATCCACTGATAGTTACATTGGGGCTTTCTAGATTGGCAGGAAAGTGTGACATGAAGTTGCCTTTACCTTAATTGCTTAGCAGCTACATTGCAAGCCCCAGGTGTGCATTTAAAAGGTACAGGGCAGCTAGACTGAGGGGTTTGGGAACGACTTATCTGAAGTCTTTTCTGTGGCTCAGCAGCTACATGGGAAGCTGTCAGAACTCTACAAACACAGGCGGAGCAGCTGCACCAGCGGCAATGAACGCGGCTTTTAGCCGCACTGAAACTTTAATTTTTTGTCCCTTGCCAGCTGGGAACTGCGCAGCTGTGCAGCTGTGCAGGTTTGCTGGCTGGGAACTGCGCAGCTGCGCAGT
Organism: Urosaurus nigricauda; assembly: GCA_034509955.1. Taxonomy (NCBI): domain Eukaryota; kingdom Metazoa; phylum Chordata; class Lepidosauria; order Squamata; family Phrynosomatidae; genus Urosaurus; species Urosaurus nigricauda. The sequence continues at coordinate 315,296,064 of JAOEGL010000002.1, read as the reverse complement.
TTGCAGCTGGCAAGGAAAAAAAATTAAAGTTTCAGCATCATTCCGGTTTCTCTGCTTTTATAAAACTGTGCAGTTGCACTGGTGCATCATGAATGAACCCCTTTATTTTGTGAATGAATCGACATGTTATGCACAGTAGAATAACAGTTACAGCATCCCAGAGTCCCTACTGTGCATGTCTATAGTTCCGATTAGGGCTGGAGCTAGGGTCTGGAAGCTTTAAAAAACTGCACAGTTAAACCCCAGCTTTTACACCTGCAGGGCATTGAGCGTTTTAATTAGAAGTGAACTCCACACCGCACATGCTCCCAACTCACAGTCCATTATGATCCGCACCTGTATCGCTGCCTTTAAATGGGCGCTTTAAAGATACAGCGGCCCCTTTAACTGCGCAGCTGCACCACAGCCTTTAGATGGAGCTGCGATGTTCCGCTGTTTTTAAAAAAGAAGCTGGGAAAACCAGCACCTTTTTAAAGGCGCTTCTTCTCCCCTAAAACACAAAAACAGTGTTTTCATGGCACACTTTCCCTTCTACTCATCTAAAGGCTAGAGTTTCATGCAGCCATGAACACACTTCTTTTTGCCAATCTAGATCAGTCCATTGTCACTTTTTATATGTTTTTACCAATATGCTTCAGTCCCCTTGATAACAAATGTGAACAGTCTTTTGTATTTTGTATCTCCCTGTCCTCCACTGACCTGCTAAGGTCCTGTAAACTCATACCCATGATCTCCTTACTAGATTCCATCCATCTGGCATGTGGCCTTCTCCTCTTTCTATTTTCCTCCATCTTTCCTACCATTATTGTTTTTTTCCATTGATTCCTTCTTTCTCATGATGTGTCCGAAGTACGATAATTTTGTCATCTTGGCTTCCAGGGAGATCTCTGGCTTGATCTGCTCTAGGGCACTCTTCCCCAACACAACATCTCAAATGCAGTGACCTATATTTGCAAATATGTTTTTGTTGTTAACTCATGGTGACCTTGTGGATGAGACATCTCCAAGTCCCCCATCCTCCGCTGCTCTGATCAGGTCTTGCAGATTCAGGCTTATGACCTCCTTGGCTGAGTCTATCCATCTGGCATGTAATCGTCCTCTCTTTCTACTCTCCCTCCACCTTTCTAAGCATCATTGGTGTTTTTTTCAAGGGGTTGTGCCTTCTTGTGATGTGGCCAAAGTACGACACCCTGAGTCTTGCCATCTTGGCTTCCTGGGAGAGTTCAGGCTTGATCTGTTCTAGGACCCATCTATTTGTCTTTTTGGCTATCCACAGTATCCTCAGCACTCTTCTCAAGCACCACGAGGGTGGACTTGTAGTCTCTTCCAACTCTATTATTCTATGCTTCTACCACATCTCAAATTACAGTGTGGCTACGCCATATGTGGGCGCACCATACACAGCTTTCAGCATATGCAATATTTCCTTGTGCACGGGGAGCGCACTGTATTTTATTTTCTTCCTAATCCACATTCTTATCCAGTTAATCTATCATGGTGATGGGAAACATGATGGCTTTGGACAATCCTTACTTGTGTTTTCAGAGTTTTATCTCTGCACTTTAGGATCTTGTCCAGTTCTTTCCTAACTGTCCTTCCCAGTCCTGGCCTTAATTTCTTGACTGTAGTCTCTGTTCATAATGAGATATTTTGGAGATGGGACACAAAATTAATTTATGTTTTGTATATATACCTTATAGAGATAGACTGATGGTAATTTTATACACAATATTTTAAATACTATTTGTGCATGAAACAAAGTTTATGTACATTGAATCATCAGAAAGCAAAAGTGTCACTATCTCAACCACCCATGAAAAAGGTTTGGATTTTGGAGTACCTGTACAGTATTTCGGATTTAAAGGGGAATCAGTACTAGAAGTATGTAGTATAATGGGGCTTCAGTTCTCTGGAAAAGAGAATGAATTGTCTGAATGCCATTGTGGCCTTTGTCTCAGGCCCTGCCGTTGGGTGGAAAAAACTGGAGGAGCAGTCTAAAAGGCAATTTAATCCTCATTCCACTCTGTGAGAGTTTACCAAAAGTCAGTTTCACTTCCCTGGACTCGCTGTAGAAATGGATGTTGGGGAGGCTGGGAGCCCACAGTAATGATTTCATGTTTTAAAGTATGAGTAAAATTTAAGAAGGCTTCCCCCACCTCTGCAGCTGGGGAGGTTTTTTTTTAATGGTATTATATTACCATGCCATACAGTTAACCATTGAAAACTGGACACATGTGGTCAAGCAACATCAGTGTGTGGGCAAAATCACAAACATTATTACAAAGGAACATCGCACAAGCTAAGAGAGGCTGTCGCAGCTTGCTTTTGTCTAAACCTACTGTGAAGTGCAAAATTCTGCCACCTTCTCTCCTCTCCCCTAAAGTTTGCATCAACTGAAAGTAAACTTAAGATTGAGAGCCTATGCATAGGTTTTGCCCACCAATGAAAAGTTGCATTACAGTAATAAATGGAATGCAAGGCTGCAGTAGGATAGATACGACATCGTGTGATAAGTACCGGACAAAGATACTTTTATCCTGTTAACATTCCACTTTTCTCACCTGTACAATAAAATCTCCTAGTTGGGACTCAGCAACGGTGCCTGTCAGAATGAAACTGAACTGTCGGCCTTTAGGTGAGGATGATAGGTGTGATGCAACATGTCTGAAGGCATCTGATTTGGGGAAGGCAGGTTTAGACGGTAACGTCACGACTGCTTAGCAGCACTGGGCTAGACAAGTGTATCATTAATGGTAGCATATGGCCACTTTCCCTGGCTTATTCACTGAATGATCCTGGAAATGTTACATTTTGGACTATAGCTGTCAGAATCTCCCAGCCAACATGGCCATCAGTTTTGTGCCTTTCTCATGGGAACCGTCTAATTAAAAATAATAATTGTAAGCCGCTCTGATAGCCTTTAGGGCTAAAGAGCGGGGTATAAATAAATAAATATTATTATATATTATTAATATTAATAATTATATTTTTTTATATATATATATATATATATATTAATACACAGCACAAGTTCCTTTTTCAGCACTGCAGTGGGTGGTGTAATGGTTTGAGCATTGGTCTAGGATACTGGGAAACCAGGATTCAAATTCCAGCCCGGCCACGGAAACCCACTGGGTGAACTTGGTCAAGTCACACTCTCTCAGAGGATGACAAGAAAATCCTATGATAGGTTCACCTTAGGGTCAGAAACAACCTGAAGGCATACATCATCAACAACAGTGAGCTGCAACAACAAATTACTATTTCAACACTATAGTGAGATATAGGAATAGATTACTTTTAAAAACTTTCTTAACTTTGGGCTACACACCCATAATTATAACAGTAACTATATATTGGGTTTTTTTAAAGAGTTATCTCTTCTTAAGCAAACAACTTATGGTTAATGCACAATCATAATGAGATGTATTTACACCATAGCTATTGGGAGAAAAGAAGATGAACTCTGAGGTAGTATTTCTTTCTTTCTTCCTTTGATTTATATTTTTGGCTTTCTCTCCAGTTGGGGGATATAAAGGTAGTTTCCAATGCAATTTAAAGATTCAAATAAAAATGCAGTGAAATAAAGAGGCAGATAGATATATACAGAGATATAGACACATGAATTAAATTAAATATAATAATAAAACATCAATTAAACAATCTAAAAAAACCAGCCTAATATTAAATAAGCAGTAAGACATGAAAAAGTCTAAAGTATCTATTTTAAAACCTCTAGTTCTACCAAGTAGTCATTAGCTTAAGGCTGCTGCCACACTGCAGAATTACTGCAATTTGACACCATGTTAACTACCATGGCTCAATGCTATCATATCCTTGGATTTGTAGTTTGCTGTGGCGCCAGAGTGCTCTGACAGAGTTTGACACAGCAGAGTAAATCTCTCACAAAACTACAAATCCCATTCCTACCAAAAGAAGTTTTGTAAACGAGGAAGGTGAAGGATCCAACACAGAAGTAAAATGGTGGAAGAGAAGATGCTAACGTTTAGAAAGCGTTCTGGGTTGTGTGGTCCTGCCACACAAATGGTGTTTTTTAAAGGGGAACCAAAACCTAAGACTGAAGAGTATCTAGGTTTTTGTTTCCTCTCATCTTGTGGCTGAAACTGACTAGTCCCCAGTCAAAGGAATCTTTTGCTAGTTTCCCTTTGAGGGTCTACAGTCCTGAAGGACACTGTGGAACCCCCAAATGAATTTGTTTAAAGGTGGTTTGAGGGTGGTTTTCTTCCTATATTATATTCATAGTAACAGTTTATCCTTTCAGGATAAAATCATATTCTGCTAATGAAAACACAAGCAAATGGAATGGGGGGAGTCATCAGCTGAAAGAAATCAATCTAAACCTCTATATGGTTCAGGTCCGGGCTATTTGGTAGACTGAGGGCTCATTCCTGCTTATATTCAAACTAGCCTGGGATTTGCCTTTGCTCCGTGTTGGTAAATTGATTCCAAAAGGTCCATTGTTCCCACTATGAAGGCGGATCTTTTGATTATCCCCTTGTAATCGCTTCTTTTTTGGCACAATTGTTGGCCCCACTAGTTTGCGTTGCTTCACAATGCATGTGAATAATGTGTGCATCATCAGTGACTTAAGCGGCAGCCTGGGCAGCCTGGCTTGGGATATATATAATAAATTGATAGATGATTCAATTCAAAGGAAATATACTGGAGCTTGGAAGAAATTCGTTTTTGGTGATTGGGGGCTTCTGCAACTTGAGTTCTTAAAAATAACATTCCCAAGCTCTGGAATATTCTGTGTTTCAGCTTCCTAAACTAAAACCACCTATCCTCCAGCTGTCCCTATTTGCTAGAAATAGTTGCTATTATTTCTTTGTCATCCCACATTTTCAGCTGCTCTTAAAATGTCCCGTTTTCTCTCTCCTTCTCCCACTCTCCTCTTTTTTCCTCAGCTTACTTGCAGCATACTGTGGCAAACTGAGGCCCGGTACAGAGAGGTGATTAGGGGCATCCTCCCAGCGAACTACGGCTAGATGAAGCTGGGCATTTACATGCCCAGCAGCCCTAGTCTGTGAGGACACTGCCATCATGGCTTGTCGCCATCCACAGGGGTGGCACCATGATGACACACGCACCACACAGCATGCACACATCGCTCATAGGCAGCATCATGGCAGCACCATTTGGCACTTATGACTTCCTTTCAGCAGTGCATCATTGCCACGCCATTTGGTGGCTATGGCAACGATACAGGGCAAAGACAGGCATCACGGAGCTGCCCGTCTGTCGAGCCCCTGAGTTCAAAGTAGAAAAGTAATTTACACTCAACTGCTCAGAGAAGGAAAGGAGAGGAGAGTAGGGGCAGAATATTGCCCTTTCCAGGAGGCTCAGGGGAAAGCAAACTGTGCAGCCTTTCCTAGCTTGTGTATTCTTCTGGAATAACTTTGGCTATTTTGACCATACTCTGATGTTGCTTGGCCACATTGCATCCCAATTTTCATCTGTGAAATGTTGTAGGGTATGCAATGTTGTCTAAAAGATATTGGTTTTGTGTATGTGCCTTCAGCTCATACTGACCCCCATGAATTTTTCATAGGGTTTTCTTAGGCAAGGACTCCTCAGAGGTGGCTTTGCCAGTTCCTTCCTCTGAAATATGGCCTACAGCATCTTGTAATCCCATCCAAGGGCTGACCTTGCTTAGCTGCAAAGATCAGATAGGATCTGCTGCCATTCAGATATTTAGGCTCCTAAAAGAAACTATGCAAAAAGAAATTAGGCCCTTCTATTCAGAGTCTTTGTTAACCCAGAAAGCGAGAATTGAAGTTCAGAGATGAATCTCAGCCTCAGCGTAGTGAAATTAGACTCCATCAAACATCAGAAATCAGTCAGACACCAAGTCAGACTGTTGGTCCATTATTATCAACAGTGATTCAGATCTCCCGGCTCTCCAGGGTTTCCCCAGATTTAAATTTATTATATACAGATTGTATGGACTGACAGCAGCAAAGCTGAATGAATGAATAAGTTCTCTTTATTTATAAGGTGTTATCTTTATTTATTTGGTTGGTTGGTTACTGCTTAAAGAGGGAAAAAAATCATGTTGCTAATTTTGTCCGACTTTAGAAATCTCACCGTACTTCTCCCCACCTAGCACTATGACACATGCTCATACAACACCCTCGTATTTCACATGAATCAATCTAAAATAGCTTAGCTACATTTGTTTTGTTTACACAGTGATCCCGCATTCCCCCTTGCAAGGCAGATGCTTGTGGGAATCTACCTTTAAAAAACAACAACCCTAAAATCCCAAGCTCTGCCAAACCAAGGCGACCAGATGTCCTAACCGCAAAGGAGGACAAGGCACGGCAAAATGTAGAGCATTCGACAAAAAAGTAGGGCGTGACCAAATAAAAGCTAAAAACACTAATAAAAAATATAAATGCATGCTTCTTAGTCATGCGCCAAATGGAGGGCATTTTGAAATTCCTCCTGGGCAGAAGGTTGAAATGTTGGACATGTCCAGGGATAGGAGAATGTCTGGTCACCTTGCACCAAACAGAAGATGGTGGAAAAGGCTAGTGGCAGACCAAAAGAGGGGTAGTAGGTGCACTCCATCCCAAAGAAAAACATATGAGGCTACAATGGCCACTTCTCACTCCACCTTCCCTCACTGAGGCATCAGAAAAGGGAAGAAGGGCAAGGTTTAAGGAACAGTGAATTAAGCAGCAGACACTGGCAACCTGCCTCAAGACAAGCTGATCTCCTTTCCTTCCCCTTGGAATTTCCTCAAGTAAGGCAGAAAAAAAGGGAGGGGATGGGGACACAATGGTACTGTATATACTCGTGTATAAATCTAGAAATTTAGGTCAAAAAATTGACCCAAAAAATCTGAGTTGACTTATCCATGGGACAATGTAAGTACTGTATCTTAACTCTTATTTAAAAGAAGGAACCATCCCCTGGTGAAAAGCAAGAGTATAATCTGTCCTGGAAGCACTGACCCCCTCTACTCTCTCATCCATCCAGTCTTAAGAATAAGCACAAAAAGTTATGTCTGATGGACTTTTGGAAGTTATTTGACATTGTTTTGCTTTGCTTCATTCTTTGGTCCTTTCCTATATGCCCCTAAAATTTACTCTCGACTTATCCACGGGTCACAGCAAAATCCATAATTTTGGCCCCAAAACCTTTCCTCGAGTTATACATGAGGTCGACTTATAGTCGAGTATATACGGTAGCTGATGTTTCCTTTTGAAAATAAAACAATCAGTCCTCAAAGGCTGCATCGGCACTACAAAAATAATGCAGCTTGAAGGCTTTCATGGCTGGCATCCGTAGTTTTTTGTGGGTTTTTCAGCCTATGTGGCCATGTTCTAGAACAGTTAATTCCTGATGTTTCACCAACATCTGTGGCTGGCATCTACAGAGAAAGCTGGCATGGAAAAGAGTGTAGGGCCACATAGCCTGAAAAACCCACAAAAGATAATCCAGTTTGATACTGCTTTAACTGCCCTGGCTCAAATCTATGGGATTATGGGATTTACAGTTTGGTGAAATATTTCGCTTTCTTTCTCAGAGCACTCTGGCGCTCCCAACAAACTAGAAATCCCAGGGTCCCATAGGATGGAGCTGTGACAGTTAAAGCGGTGTCAAACTGCATTATTTCTGCAGGGGAGATGCAGCCAAAGAAGTAACCCTACTAGTCTATGTTGCAACAGAAATAAAAACAGAGGGGGAAGAAAAAAGAAATCTAGCAATCCCCTTTAAGACTGATTTATATTTTAATTGCAGCATTTATAGATCTCAATCCACTTCCTCAGATGCAATGATTGAGGAAGCGGGTCGATATCCATGAAAGCTAAAGTATAAATCAGTTAGTTTTAAAGTGGCTGTAGAACCAACCATTATGCTTGAATACAACCTGAAGAACATCCTCATAAAAATAATGTGATTTGTACTATTAAGTGTGTGCCAGAAGAATTCTGGACTGAAGCCAGGGACATTGCAACATTCAAATCCTTGAGCTTTTATCATTTCAGGAATGTAGTTTAGGGATAGGGAGGGAGGTCTTAAATACTGTACCTTAAAGGCACCAGTTCCTGTCTGATCTTGGAATCTAAGCACAGTCAGCCCTGGTTGGTACTTGAATGTGAGACCATCAAAAAATACCTGGAGGGGAAAGCTATATTTCGGAGGGAGAGATTGGCAAAAGCCCTACAAAATTAATGGGGTTGCCATAGATTGACAGTTGACTTGACAAGGCATATGTATACACAAAATCAGGTGGCAAGATTTATTCAGAGGAGGTTCACCATTGCCTTCCTCAAAGGCTGAGAAAGTGTGGCTTGTCCAAGGTTATCCAGTGGGTTTTTATGGATAAGTGGAAATTTGAATCCTAGTCTTCCAGAGTCCTAGTCCAACATTTAAATCACTAACCCACACTGGCTTAGGAAGGTTGGTTTATTTTTGGGGGAAAGAGCATCATTCTGCCCCCCCCCCATTGTTCTTTTCTTATGGGGAGAAAATAGTGTAATTTTGGAGGTGATGAAATGCCGCCTAAACCACTTCAAAACTGCAAGGTAGTGGATCCACCCATTTTTTTAAAAAAAGGTGACAGAGTTTTTAGGTCAGAAAATGTGACTTACATAAAGGTTTCATTGTTGATGCCTCTCCAGCAGCACCCCAACCGGAAGCCACAGCTCTTTCTTGGTACTACTGAAATAGGCCAAGTCTTCTAGAAGTATGTGGGGGGAGTTTCAGCCCCAAAACCATAACGAAAGATGATACCACACACATCAGAGAAATGGGATAATAAGAAAAGTTGACAGCTCAAACTGTGCCATGGAATTTTAAAGAAAAGCCACAACCCCAACTTCCTAAACTGATTATCTTAGTCCTATTCATAGTAGGCAACAGAAAGGTGCTGATGTAACAGTCTTGTTCTTCTAGGATAGGGCTATTCAAAGTGGTAGTCCCTGGACTGGTGCTGATACTTGAGCCATTGGAAGCTGGTCCCTGGAAAAACAGGGTTGCCGGAGTGAAAATTGGAGCGGGTTCTTGTACAGGTTGAATCTCCTTTATACAAAATGCTTGGGACCGCAAGTGTTTTAGATTTTGTATTTTAAAAAAAAAATTGGAACATTTGCATGCATAATGAGATATCATGGAGATGGGATCCAAGTCTAAGAAGATTCACACATGAAAAAGGATGGGAGCAATGCGGCTTGCTCTCATCCTTATCCTATCTTTATTGCACAATCGCACAAAGATTATCAGATGACACCACACTTATCTCATCATTATCCTGTCAGTGAAGTGGAATTGTCTTGTCATTTTTTTGTTTCCATTAATGAAAAGTAACGGGATAATTCCATTTCACTGGCGGGATAATGACGGGGTAAGCGCAATATTGTGATAATCTTTATGTAATCACGCGATAGGGACAGGATAAGGATTGAGCAATCCGCTTTGCTCCCATCCTTTTTTCACGTGTGATAATCTCCTAAGTGCCTTTTTGCATGAGAAAAGAATGCCAAAAAATAGCGGAAGAGTAGTGGCTTTAATTCTGTCTCTCCACATGATACCATGTTACTTCTGTTCTCTTCCTGAGGGAAACAGTCATAAAAGCAGCTCTTTCATTGCTCTGGAAAAATCAGTTTGACAGAAGGTACACTTTTACAACTGTCTCCTTGGAAGTGCTGCATTAGCATCCAAAGAGGCACAGAGAAAGCTACTACTCCGCTGATGTGTTTCAGCTTGCTTTTCTCATATGATAAGGGTCTAGACATGAAATTCGTTTGTGTTTCATATACACATAGCCTGAGGGTAATTTTATACTAAATATTTTAAACAGTTTTGTGAGTGAAACAAAGTTTGTATACACTGAACCATCAGAAAGCAAAAATGTCACTATCTTAGCTACCCATAAAAAAGTTTTAAATTTTGGAGGATTTCAGATTGTATGGAAGTGGGGATTTCAGCAAGTGCTGCTTGTTGTCTGGTTGCATGACAAGCAACACCTGCTGAAATCCCCTTTGTACCCAGCCTTTAAAAGGCACCAGAGCCCTCTTTTCACTCTGCCTATTCTATGGATTGTTCCTGGCCATTTTTCCCTGCCTTCGTTCCCATGGCAATCCTTCCTGCACCGTGGAAAGGGCACCCTAGGCGCCCTCAAGCGTCGAGATGATGTCAGACATGTGCCGGTCCGCCTGGACGTGGCATGCACCGTGATGTCATCAATGCGTGCGATCGATTACATACTTACATCCTGTCCTTTATCTGAAGATCTCGGGGCACCTTACAATAACATCAACTGAAAGTAATAAATAATTACAAAAGGTTAAAAAGATTAAAAATATATTAAATTGCTTTTCAGTTTAATAACTTACCATTTAAAACCAATTAAAACAACCTTGAATCATAAAATCGTAAAACATGTGCAACCTAGATAAAATCAATTTGGCCTGAAGGCTTTAACAACAACAACCAACAACAGGTTTTAACAGGGTGCCACAGTGATTCCAATGTTGGTGCCAACTGGGCCTTTAGGGGGAGGGAATTCCACAACCAGGATGCTCTCTCTTGCACCTTGCTATATTTGTGGCTAACACATTGAGCTGCAACCTCAAAAACCATTATTGGGGGTTTGGAAATAAAAGATGACTAGGTTCCAAACTGGGGCATGATTGTGTTTTTGTACGGAAAAAATCTGAGAAGGTGATCTTTGGGTTTTTCATATACTAGAAACAAAAACCAAGTGTGAACTGCCTACCGTGCCTGTTTCCTTTGGAAGACTGAGTGATGCATGGCACCATATGTGGCAGCAAACCCTCCATTCTCCATTCATCATTCGAGAACCAGTGCGGTGTAATAGCCTTATCTGCACAGGCAAAAAACCCCATGCTCAACCAGTGCTATCTGTTCCAAAGACACATGATGACTTCTGGTGAATTACCGCAGGTTTCCCTGTTTAACTCAATTTTGCCTCAGAGGTAGCAAAGTCATGGGAAGCCCCAATATTTCCTCGAAACCCTAGGGTTAATGCGTGTGTGTGGTGTGCAAACAGCTGGATCAGGCCCAGTTCTGCCTGGCCATCAACTTTGCTTTCTGATGGTTCAATATACACAAACTTTCTTTGCTGTACAAAACCATTGTGTATAAAATTACTTTCAGGCTATGTCTATCAGGTATATACAAAACAGAAATGAATTTCATGTTTAGTCTTGGGTCCCATCTCCAAGGTATTTTATTGTGTAAATGTAAATATCCCAAAATCTGGAAAAATCCAAAATCTGAAACACTTCTGGTCCCAAGCATTTGGGTACAGGAGACTCAACCTATATGTGTCAGTGGAGGTAGAATTTATTAGAATTCTAATTAACACATTTTACAGTAATGGGCATCATGGATTAATTGTTTGAATCTTAATTAAGTTATATCAGAATTGTAATGTAGCACAACAAAGGATGCCTTCACTGCTTTTGCAGTATAACTGTAACTGTTTTAGTTATTTTTTTTTAATTTTTATTGTAGGTGTGTAGCCTCATTGCTTGTTATTATTATTAACCTTTATTTGTATAGCGCTGTAAATTTATACAGCACTGAACATACAATCTGTAATTAGACAGTTCCCTGCCCTCAGGCTTACAATCTAAGAAGACACGACACAAAAGGAGAAGGGAAGGTGGTGGGAAGGGGATCAGGTCCAGTGGTTCTTCTCTCCCTCTGGGGCCTGGACCAAGGGAGATGGACTGGAAGGAGGGCACGGGTTCTTAATACACAATTAAAAGGAGGCATCCTGGGGCAGATGGCACAATCCTGGGAATGCTTCCCTAAACAATATAGTCTTTAAATTAATTTTGAAACTGGTTAGAGAAGTGATGAGGCACACATGTGGGGGAAGAAGGTTCCAGGAGTGAGGGGCAGCAAGTGAGAAGGGACAAATCCAGGACGGGGCAGTGGAAATCATAGGCTGGAACAGGAGACTTTGACAACCAGAACGGAGGGTATGCTTGTGTATTTTGGAGCATTCCATTGTTTTTTTAAAAAATTACTGACAGTAGCTATTAGTAGAAATGAGTTACTTTTATACAATTGTAACTATAGAGCCAGCATGGTGCAGTGTTTTGCATGCTGGACTAGGACATTAGGAGACCAGGGTTAGACTCCCTACTGGATGCCCTTAGGCAAGTCACATTCTCTCAGCCTCAGAGGAACCCCCCTCTGAACAAATTTTGCCACGGAAACACTGGGATAAGGTCACCTTAGGGTTGCCATAAGTCAGAAGTAACTTGAGGGCACAATGATAAATACTTTTAAGCCTTGCACTAGAACTAATTACTAGAAATAACTGGAGCCTAGTTACTTTTTAAAATCAACACTGCCAGCTCATCTGCGACACTTGTGCACCTCAGTGTTTTCATGTGCAGATGCACTGTCCGACTCCTACAGCTAGCCCATGGGGAACAGGACTAGGCCTTAAAGTCTGGGAATCCCCAAAGTAACAGCACAACAATGACGTCAAGCTATAACAATTGAATTCCTTTACTATCTGCAGCCTGCCATCTTTGGCACCGCAGAGAGAGCCTGGGCCTGTAAACTTGGAAGTTGTGGTTTCATTCTACATAGGGTCCAACCTTTCTTATAAAACGTTTTCTTTTCCCCTAAAAAGGGGGGAAATAAAGTATAGCCATGGTGCTTGCCATTTAAAAGCAGGAAAGTGGCACGTGTAATGGAGGAGAGCAGCCAGTCAGTGCCAGAGGAATAGCAATAGCATTTACTTTTCTTTTTAAAAAAATAATGTTATTGTTTACAAATGGTAAAATGCAATTACATCACCATTGTACTTTAAAAACACAAGCTAAAATACAGATTTACAAAACTGAGGTCTCATTCAAAACTCCTGTGGCGCTGTGGTGGAACATGAGCATGAGAATTGGAGTTAATATATTCTATAAGAGTAACCACTGTTTCACTGTTTCAAATCTTATTCTTAGTTTTATCTATTTTTAAGGGGTGGGAGGGGAGACCGAAGTGTTTTTTAAACTGTATGTATTTTTAAATGCTGTACTCCGCCCCGATTGCTTACCCAGAGGGGCGGAATATAAATAAATATTTATTATTATTATTATTATTATTATTATTAATTTATTATAACCACTTTTCCTTGAACTGGTTGCAATTCCTTGCTTCGGAGTTTCTCCTGACAATGTCTGTAAGCTTCTCCATTAAATGTCCTTCCCAGAACTTCATCCACCATTGATCCATGGACAGATGACCTGTTTTCCAGTTTCTGGCAATGATTAATCTAGCTATAGCAAAGCATTTACATTTCTTTACTGCTTAACAGTGCACTTAAGCACTTCCTAAGAGGTTTACAATGTGTAAGCTAATTGCCCCCAACAAGCTGGGGACTCATTTTAGTGACCTACAGAAGGATGCAAGGCTGAGTTAACTCTGAGCCCCTGACTGGTACTGAACTCACAACCTTGTAGTTTGTGAGTGAGTGGCTGTAGTACAAGCATTTAACCACTGCACTACCAGGGCACCAGGAATGGGTTGGTCTCCTTTGGTTTTCCAAACAGCAGCAAGTCTGGAGTTTTTTGTACTGCTAGTATATACCCTCCAACTGACTGATTTAGCAGGGAAAGTCCCAATTAATCCTCTGTTGTCCCAATTTTTCAACTGCTTTTAAAATGTCCCAGTTTCCCTCTCCTTTTCCAGTTTTTTCTAGTTTACTGGCCAGTTTGGCAGAGACAGTCCTGATTAATCCATTGTTGTCCCAGCTTTTCAGCTGCTTTTAAAATATCCCAGATTCTTTGTCCTCCCCTCTCTTTGCTCTTTTGTCCTCAGCTTACTTCAGTTGCTTCAAACTGAGTCCAAAGTCAGAAAGTATTCACGCTCAATAAACTCAGCAGAGAGATGAGGAGAGGAAAATGCTGACTCTTGTCCTTCCCAGTAGGTACAGACAAAGGCAAACTGTTGCAGTCTCTCCTAGCATATGTGTTCTTCCTCATTACTAACTTTTCCATCTTGTCCACACACTGATATTGCTTGGTCACATGTGTCCTAGTTTTCCTCTATGAAATGTTGGAGGATATGCAGCATTCAAACCAACGTACCACGCTAGCTGTCACAGGAAAACACTTCCTATGTTTTATTTTTATGATATTTATTTGAGTATATCTCTGTGTTTTTTTAGTGTGTTTTAACTAATGCCATGCATTTGTGAATTGTTGTTGTTCCCAATCTTGATCCACAGGGAGAAGCAGGTAAGAAATCATCAGTAAAAGGAATCACAGGAAGCACAAACATAGACCCCAAAATGGGACACGTTTTTGTGACGTGTTTGGAAACCTTTCCACTGGCAACTGGCAGCTGGCAAAGAGGGCTGATGGAACCAGTGAACCACCACGGAGTCAATCAGAAAGTCATATCCTGTATGGTTCCACAATGTGTGAACCCTGATCTGTTTCTGGAGCGGAAACATACTAAACTGAAACCTGCTTCGGTGAGGCTGACCCATTTGCATTTGGATTATGACACATTTGCATTTTATTTAGTGTATGCTAATAGAATACTTCTCAGCATTTAGTGTGGGTCATATTGGAGAACAAGGGACTAGACAATTTAGCTGAATGGCTGTAAAAAACCCCACAATTTTGAATAAATTTGTTTAGTCACCTTCCTATTTATTTACTAGTTTTTTATATTGTTGGGCACAGTGTTATTTAATTCTGATTGTGTTTCCTTCTGGTTGGTGGATGTCATGGTAGAAAAAAAGAAAGACAGAAAAGGAAGGAAAGAAAGAAAGAAAGAAAGAAAGAAGATCTCACAAACCTGAATACTGCCCACTTTCCATCTTGATTATACAGTACAAGAATTAGGAAGGTGAAGGACATTGGATCCTTGGAAAAGAAATGGGGGACCAAGTGTAAAGTTGAAACTGACAAGCTGAAACAAGTGTAGTCTAGAAAGTCTCCCATTCAAATTTCATTTTGGTAATGAACTCATTATTAGGGAGTTTTCTCACCCTCATCCACACCACATCCAATGTACAGATTTCTAAATATACCGAGAGCAGTGGTCCTCAAACTGTGGGGCAAGACCCCCAAGGGGCACAAGAGTTACTCAAGGGACGGGGGAATGAGACTTGGAGGCCATGATCCCTCCTCTTTCTCCTCCCAATCTTTTTTTTAATGTGTAAAATTTACACATACTTCTAATACTGAGTATACTTACTGTATATACTCATGAATAAGCCTAGAAATTTTTGTCAGAAAATTGACCCCAAAATCCTGAGTCGACCTATCCATGGGTCAATGTGAGTACTGTACTTTAACTCTTTTTTAAAAAAGAAACCATGCCCTGGTGAAAAGCAAGAGCACAATCTGTCCTGGAAGCATTGACCACCCTCCCCCTCTATTCTCTCATCCATCCAGCCTTTAGGAAGAGCACAAACAATTATGCCTGCTGGAATTTTTCTAAGGGCATTGTTTTCCTTGCTTCATCTTTTAGATCCTTTGTCACATGCCCCTAAGTTTCACCCTCGATTTATACATGGGTCATATCAAAATCCATAATTTTGGCCCTAAAATCTACCCTTGATTTATACATGAGGTTGACTTATAGTCGAGTATATACAGGTAAATAAAACTGTCCTAATTTGAACAATGTTATTTCTTTATAAAATGTTAAAGTATTAATATACATGAATGTGCAAAAAATATGCACACTAAATAAACACAATATTTTTTTCATATATTACATGGGGCGGGGAAGTGCAACATCTGCATGTAGATGTAAAGGGGGTCCCAAGAGTAAAAAGCCTGAGTGCTGAATATTTACCGTATATACTCATGTATAAGTCTAGAAATTTGGTTCAAAAATTGACCCAAAAAACCTGAGTTGACTTATCCACGGGTCAATGTAACTACTGCATCTTAACTCCTATTTAAAAGAAGGAACCATCTCCTGATGAAAAGCAAGAGTATAATCTGTCCTGGAAGCACTGACCCCCTTTACTCTCTCATCCATCCAGTCTTAAGAATAAGCACAAAGAGTTATGTCTGATGGACTTTTGGAAGTTAATTGACATTGTTTTGCTTTGCTTCATCCTTTAGATCCTTTCCTATATGCCCCTAAATTTTACCCTCGACTTATCCACAAGTCATAGCAAAATCCATAATTGTGGCCCCAAAACTTGCCCTCGACTTATACATGAGGTTGACTTATAGCTGAGTATATACGGTATACACCATCTTTCCTTAAGACATTATCAAAACAGTCTACAAAGCTATACATCAGGTATATTTCTATTCTACCTTTCTTCCAAGGAGCTCAAGTGGTCATATTTTTCTCTTCTCCCTGCTCACAACAGTGGGGTCAAGGGGAGGCAGAGAAAATGAGTGACTCAAAGGCACCCAGTGCGTTTCATTGGTCATTGAAAACTAAAACCTGGATCTCCCAAATCCAGCACCCTAACAAATGCACCACACATTTCCAAGTTCTCAGTTGTGGTGGGTGTCCCTATGTTCTCTTCCATATGAGGCAAATGTGTTGGAAGGTGGTGATATTTATAGGTTTTTGTTTTTGTGGGGCTTTCGGGCTATGTGGCCATGTTCCAGAAGAGTTCCTTTCTGATGTTTCACCAGCATCTGTGGCTGGCATCTTGATGCTAGCCACAGATGCTGGCGAAACATCAGAAAGGAGCTCTTCTGGAACATGGCCACATAGCCCGAAAGCCCCACAAAAAAACTATGGATGCTGGCCATGAAAGCCTTCGACTTCACAGTGGTGATATTTGTTGCCGTATATTCTAAAGTGCAGCCTTGATATTCACTGGCGTTTGGTTGCAGGACCCCCCATGGATACCAAAATCTGCAGATGCCACACTGCTAAACACACAATGCCTCTGTTGAAACAGCTCCACTGGCTGCCAGTCTTCTTTCTGGGCACAATTCAAAGTGCTGGTTATGACCTATAAAGACCTATACGGTTCAGGTTCAGGCTATTTGGCAGTCCGTATCTCTCCATATGAGCCAGCCTGGGCTCTGAGATGATCACCACCCTCACCAGCACAGTTGGTGGCGACATGAGAGAGGGCCTTCTTGGTTGCTGCCCCTAGACTCTGGAACTCCCTTCCCAGTGAGGCCAATGATATCCTTCCATCAGCAAGCTAAAACTTTTTTATTCAGACTGGCTTTTAAAAACAGAAAGAACAGGCTGTCTGAATTTAAAACACCATAAAGGTCAGTTTCTTCTAACAGACCTATCCAGACTATTTTTAAATTATGAATTTTAACGTTTTTATTGATGGGTTTTAATATGCATTGGTTTTATAAGCTCTTTCAACTACAGTGGTCCCCCGGGTTACGAAATTAATTCGTTCCGGCCCCTTTTTCGTAAGCCGAAAATTTCGTAACCCGGGGCCTATTTCCAATAGGAAATAGGTAATCCGTTCCGGCCGGCCGGCTGGCCTGGCGGGGGCCTCCTGGCTGAGGAAAGGAAGGTCCGATCCGGTGGATCGGGTCTTCCATTCGTCACCCGCGGAGGCCCAGGCTGGCTGGGGAACGTTCGCTTCCCCAGCCAGCCAGGCTTGAGTCCCTTCTCCTCCGAGGCCAGGCTTCGGAGGACAAGGGGCGGCCTTGGATCCCTTCTCCTCCGAGGCCAGGCTTCGGAGGACAAGGGGCGGCCTTGGATCCCTTCTCCTCCGAGGCCAGGCTTCGGAGGACAAGGGGCGGCCTTGGATCCCTTCTCCTCCGAAGCTAGGCTTCGGAGGACAAGGGGCGGCCCAGGCTGGCTGCGGAACGTTCACTTCCCCAGCCAGCCAGGCCTGGGCCTCCGCGCCTATCGAAAGGAAGGCACGATCCCATGGATCGTGGCTTCCTTTCGTTAGGCTTGCCCCCCAAGCCCGGCTAGAGAAGGGAATCCTCCCTTCTCTAGCCGTGCTTGGGGGGCAAGCCCGGCTAGAGAAGGGAAGCTTCCCTTCTCTAGCCGGGCTTGCCCCCCAAGCCTAACGAAAGCAAGGCACGATCCGATCGGATCGTGCCTTGCTTTCTCTTCGGGGCGGAGGCCTAGGCTTGACAGGCTGGGGAAGGTCCCCAGCCAGCCAAGCCTCTGGGCCTCCGCCCCGAATGGAAAGCAAGGCAGTTCCTTGCTTTCTCTTCGGGGCGGAGGCCCAGAGGCTTGGCTGGCTGGGGACGTTCCCCAGCCAGTCAGGCCTGGGCCTCCGCCCCGAAGCGAAAGCAAGGCACGATCCGATCGGATCGTGCCTTGCTTTCGTTAGGCTCCCAGGGCCAGGCTTGGCTGACTGGGGAACCTTCGTTCCCCAGTCGGCCAAGGCTGGCCCTGGGCGCCTAACGAAAGCAAGGCACGATCCGATCGGATCGTGCCTTGCTTGGCCTTGGAGAAGAAGGGATGGCCCCGCGATGGCCGTCCCTTCTTCTCCGAGGCCGCCGGAAGCCTGGCCTCGGAGGAGAAGGGATCCAAGGCCGCCCCTTCTCCTCCGAAGCCTGGCCTCGGAGGAGAAGGGATCCAAGGCCGCCCCTTCTCCTCCGAAGCCTGGCCTCGGAGGAGAAGGGATCCAAGGCCGCCCCTTGTCCTCCGAAGCCTGGCCTCGGAGGAGAAGGGATCCAAGGCCGCCCCTTCTCCTCCGAAGCCTGGCCTCGGAGGAGAAGGGATCCAAGGCCGCCCCTTGTCCTCCGAAGCCTGGCCTCGGAGGAGAAGGGATCCAAGGCCGCCCCTTGTCCTCCGAAGCCTGGCCTCGGAGGAGAAGGGACTCAAGCCTGGCTGGCTGGGGAAGCGAACGTTCCCCAGCCAGCCTGGGCCTCCGCGGGTGACGAGGCCGCCGGCGGAGGAGAAGGGACGGCCATCGCGGGGCCGTCCCTTCCTCTCCGAGGCCGCCGGCCTTTTTTCGTATCCCGGGGATACGATCGTAAGCCGGGGCCATTTTTCCGGCCCCGGCTCTTTCGTATCCCGGGATTTTCGTAGCCCGGGGGATTCGTATCCCGGGGGACCACTGTACTATTATGTGTTATTATTTGTTGTGTCCTGACTTGATAGATAGAGGTAGGCAAGAAAAAGTTATTGTTGTTGTTGTTGTTGCTGTTGTTACCAGTTGAGTCTCCCTTATCCAAAATCCTTGGAATGAAAGCATTTTGGATTTTTTAAAATTTGGAAATATTTGCATATACATAATGAGATATCTTGGAAATAGGGGCCAAATCCAAAAATTAATTTGTCTATGTTTGGTATAAACCTTATGCACATAGCATAATTATGAATATGAAGATTATTTTTGTATATTATATTTTTATTAATTTTGTGAAAAAAACAAAAGTTTGTGTATAATGAACCATCAGAAAGCAAAGGTATCATTATCTCAACCACCCATAAAAGTTTAGATTCTGGAGTATTTGGGAGTTTAGAATTCCTGATAAGAGATACTCAACTTGTATTATTATTTCCCAGCCACCACTTAGTTTTAGTCCTCAAAACTCCCAGGTTGTGCTCTATATTCTCCTCTATAAGCCCCATTTTAGCTTTAGAGGTACAGGGACAAAGAGATCACAGGGTACAGGAAGTGAGAACTACACCCATAGAGATTCTAGAAAGAGAAGTTTTATTCTGCTCACCACGGTTATTCAAAGCAATCCAATATACGTTGAGTCTCTCTTATCTGGAATTCTAAAATTAGAAATATTCCAAAAAACCAAACCTGTTTTCATGGGTGGCTGAGATGATGGCATCTTTGCTTTCTGATGGTTCAATGTACACAAACTTTGTTTCATGCAAAAAATTATTTAAAATATAGTATAAACTTACCGTCAGGCTATGTGTATAAGGCATAAATGAAACATAAATTAATACATAAATGCAAATACAGGTATTCCAAAATCCAAAGGAAAAAAAATTGAAATCCAAAACACCTCTGATCCCAAGCATTTTGGATAAGAGAGACTCAGCCTGTATTAAGTCTAACCCTTGATTCCTCTGGCCTCTTCTGATTGGCAGTAGCTCTCTGGGCTTTTCCCATAGCTGTTAACCTGAGACCTTATTGCTGCTGGGAAATGAACCAGGGATTTTCTGCATGCAAAAAGACACGTGCCTCTCCTCTGAGCTCCAAAAGGGGTAGTGGTGCTTTTGTGGGATTTTAAAAAGGGATTTCTCTGACATTTGAGAATACTTCTGTTTGCAGGATTCCTTGGCCAAGTGTCTGGTGTGGGTGTGTGTCAAGCAGAATTTAGGAAGTTCTTGTTTCAACTTTGTGTGTCTGTGTATGCACCTTCAAGTCATTTTTCAAGTTGGTCTTCTTAGGCCAGGAATAATTAGAGGAGGTTTGCTATTGCTGTTCCCTGAATATTTTGCCCATAGTGCTTGGTATTCCTTGCCAGTCTTCCTTCTAAGTACTCATCCCCTCTAACCGCCCTGATTTGGTAAGGACAGTCCTGATTAATCCTCTGTCATCCTATTTTTTTTCAGCTCCTTTTAAAATATTTATTCTCCCACTGTCCTCCTTTGTCCTCAGCTTACTTCAGTTGCTGCAAACAGAATAAAAAAGCAAAAATGGTTTGCATGCAACTCATCAGGGGAGAGAAGGGGAGAAGGCATTAACTTCAAGCAAAAGCAAACTGCTGTACACCTCTTTTAGGTTGTACGTTTTTCATCATTAATGACGTTTGCCACAGTGGTGTTGCCTGAGCACGTGTGTTCTGATTTTCATCTGAATAATGTTGGAGGGCATGCAATAAAAAAACAACAACAACGCTACCTTACATTGGTAGTTGTACCTTTAAAAATAGTGTCTGAACAGAGACCTTTGCGGACACAAAGTCAGAGGTACAATAAATTGACTGCTCTAGGAAGTATTACAGTTGTAGTGCTGGGCATTAGGAAACCTAATCTCACATTTCACTACACAGATATTTCCCCCCCTAAATGTGTCCTAGATTTTATCTGTGAAACTTTGGAGGGTAACAGCAGTGGCATAATTGGAGAGATGCAGGGGTGATGGTGTCTGGATCTCTCTCAATCAGCCTGTGCTTGACAGGGTTACAATCCCCCTGAACATGCAAGTCTGCACAGTGGGTGTGTTCCTGGACACAATCCTGAGGTTTCAGCAGTGGCCAGGAGTGCATTTGTACAGTTAAGCCTTCTGCACTCACCAGGGTGTCCCTGCTTTCTGTCTCACCACCTTCCAGGTACATTTGGGGGGAACCCAGCAGAGGGCCCTCCCAGCCCCCAAACACTGAAACTCTTTTCTAAAAAAAAGTTGGACTGGCACCCTCCTTATTATCTTTCCACAAACAGCTAAAATTATTTAACACTGTTAAGCCGCTTTTATTGTTTTAACAAAAAGCAGGGTACAAATAAAAGTTGTATTTTATTTTAGTTTTTAAACCCTTTTTATTCCAGGAGTCCATTAATAGCGAATTTGTATGGGAAAATAGGCTTTGTATAATGTACTGGGCCTGTTGTTGTTGTTTTGATGCTTTTTAACATTTGCACGCTGTGTATTTTTAAGTTTGTTTTAACTCTCGCAAGCCACCTTGAGACCCAAACTGGGAAAAATGCAGGATGATGATGAAGATGATGATGGCAATGATGATGATGATGATGATGATGATGCAACAACAACAAGAAATCCCATATTTTAGTATTTGTGCAAAAGGCAGATATTCATTCCCGCCCTCTGCTCCCTTGATGATATAATGACAGAAAAGGTTTTCCAGCTGAATTTGTGCCTTTTGAAGAAACATTATGAAAGACATGAAAACCCCACTTCTAGATCATACTGGGAAGCAGTACTGCACAAGGGTCTGACCTAAATTTTGGTGGTTGAAGCCACCCACAAGCCTGTTGAGGTTGGGAGGAGAACTTCTGTGAAGATATGTTTCCGTAACCAGCTCACCCACAACTTCACATTCAGGCTGGAAAGAACTGAGCATCAATCTTCAACAGGGCTGCTGTCATAGAGTTACACTTGGGATCTGTGAGGAACCACAACGCAACAGGAGGTGGAAGTTACAAGCTGATGAAATCACTGTGGGATGTTTGTTCCATTTCCTCAAGGCATCTTCCTTCTGCAAGCATAGGCCCTGTAATGGATCGTGAATGTATCTCAGCTACTCAAACCACCAATGTGTGAAGTTTCCACAGTGGCAAACCAGAGACAATTTTGGTCCTTTAAACCTCCTGACACAGCCTGGGAGCTATGGATTGCACAGTAGTTCTAATTGATTGATTAGAATTAGCTATTTTGATTGGTTGATTGATTGACTGATTGATGCGTGTATATATATAAATCTCATGTTTTTTCCAATGAGTCAAAAACAGCTCTCCTCCTCACTTTATCTTCGCAATAACCCTGTAAAGTGGGTCAGAATGAGAGAGATTTAGGATACAAACACAACCATGAAGTCTTATGGCTCAGTGGGTGTTTAAGTGTGGATCCTCAATATTCTAATTCAGAGTTTTTCTGAATTAGAATATTTCAGAGCTTTTTCTAATTCAGAGACTAAAAATCCCATAAGTACTTTCCTCCTGTCCAGCTTTGCTCTAACCACCGTTCCATACTAACTCTCATGATCCACTAACATGAAAAGGCAGTTCATAGCTATACTATTTGCGGGATAATATATTTACTGAAGTAATAAATTACAGTTAAATAAAGAGCAAAATTTACCTCCGTCGACCCATCTAAGACATCAAATCAACAAACAAAACTAAAATGTGACTTTCCACCCTATAAGCCCAATATCATCAAACTTCGCTATCCTACTACATGACATTATATTTCTTGACTAAAAATAGCAAAAAGAAGGATATTTAGGGGCTGTTCAGACTGTGTTAAAAACTATTTTGCAAACTGGTTTAAAAGGGGGTTGTTCACACTTACACTGGTTTTTCTTGACCCAAATTCCTCCTTAACCTGTTTTTGTTGTTGTTGTTGTTGTTTTGGTTGGGGGTCTCTTGGGAACATCATTAGATGGTGTACTTAAAAACCTTATCACTGGGGCTGGGAGTTACGGTTTTTTCCTCTTTCCCAAGAAATAAATCCACAACAGACTCTGCTCTGCTCTCAAGTTGGTGCAAACTAAACCTCTCACACACATATTATATTGCACTTATACCTCACATTTAAACCCACGGGGGTTTCTTGGCCAAGAGAGTGTGACTCCCCACAAGGCTAACCTATCCCATGGTTTCTTGCTAAGGGCTGTTCTGAGGGGCTTTCCATTGCCATCCTCTGAGGCTGATGTGGGGGGGGGGGGAGGAATTGGCCCAAACAGTGTGACATAGCTGCGCATCATTTGATTAGCAATTTGTTTGTTTTTTAATGAGAACAATAAAAATTCGGATCCATTTTAAATCAATACAAATGTTAATGTGAACTTCAACAGGGTTAAATTGCCACAGAGAGATTCAATTGAAATAAATGTAGGGGGAATTTTGATTTGGTATTGCATCATCGACTCTAACACTAGTGTGAATGCAGCCTTAGTCTTCAAAACTCAAAGTCATGATCTTTCCTTCTTTTTTCTTCAAAAAGTGAATAAAAAAATTCCCAGTCTTCTAGAAAGTTGTCCAAGGACATTTTCTCTTTTCAAAGTCAAATTGCTTCTTATCTGATTTAAAACTTTCTAGCAGTTGACTATATTGATACTAGTATAAAACATATCAATCCTTTAATCATTCTGATTGAGTTTCCAATCTACATACATTGGTCATTTTCCCATTCCACATGAACCTTTCTCCCCGTTTATAAAATGCTTTCTGAAGTGAGATGGAAAGTAGTGTTTTGGGATATATTTTAATTTAAAACTTTTACTGCCAATAGTTAACTGTTATTAGAGGCGTGCCAGTCTTTTAGAATGGAGGGGAAAGAACTTGTACAAAAAGCTGGACAACCATAAAACAGGAACATAATAGAGAAATGGAGTGGGCCTTTGGGATACCAGAAAAGTACCAGGTCCACAAGGCTTTCTAAAAATTTATTCTTTGAAGGACATGTTTTTTGTTATTATTTGCCATTAAGTTCAAGTTGCGGTGACCCTCCAAGAGCCCTGGTCATCAACAGCCTTGCTCGGATCATGTAAATTCAGGGCCTTGTGGCTTCCTTGACTGGGTCAATCCATCCTTAATGTGGCCTTCCTCATTTCATACCGCCTTCAAATGTATTGA
Organism: Urosaurus nigricauda; assembly: GCA_034509955.1. Lineage (NCBI taxonomy): Eukaryota > Metazoa > Chordata > Lepidosauria > Squamata > Phrynosomatidae > Urosaurus > Urosaurus nigricauda. The sequence goes on along the minus strand of JAOEGL010000002.1, from coordinate 315,271,902 downwards.
GCATTATGGTCGCTTCCAATGAGTCATGTTATCTCAGCAAAACAAGTGTGGTTTCTGTTGTAACCTCTGTACGTTTTAACAGTAAGATGCCTTGAGACTTTCTTAGAAGTTTAATGATGGAAACAAATAATTAGGGTAATATATCCCATCATCCTCAGCCAGCTGGCAAAGCCCTGTCTGCAACTATCCATGCTGTGGCTCCATTTAGCCATGTCATAATTGGGCTTTTGAAGGAAACTCGTTGCCTGACATGATGGCACCTTGGCACTCTTTTCTTTTAATCTTGATTCAAAGGGAAATCTTTGAATCAGGGGACCTGTCAATCCTGCTTGTGGCGCTGAGGTCACTGCCAGTGACAGCTCAGCTGATTTAATTGCCAATCCCGGAGGCTTCCCTAGACATCCCCGCATCCGAGTAGGGAAGTGAATTTCATAACTTCAGATTCTTGGTGTTGGCAGCTGCTTCCTAATTTGCCAACAGCGGGTGATGTAATATGCCGATCTCAGTGTGTATTATGTGCTCCTCTTGTGTTCTCTGAGAAATGCAAGCTAAGAAGACGGTGAGTGTACCTCTGATCACACACCTGAATCCTCTGTCTCCCGCATGCCTGATACAGGACTGCCAGCTAACTCCCAACCAGGGTGAAACTACTGTCTGGCCCTGTAAAAACTCAGACACAGGATTGTAGTAGTGAGTGATGCCAAAGGCGGAGTGTTGGCTGAATGCCATGTGAGTTGAATCACCCTCCTGGGGAAAAATCTGGGCTCTAAAAATAACTTCACTTTTGCCCGAGGCCAAAAGAAAGAGGAAGGATGAAAAGAGGCTGGAGGAGAGAGCAACAAAGGGAGAGTACCAAATTTAAATGGGGAAATTCTGGATGGAGCAGAAACTGAGAGTCCCCGGCATCTTACCTTCGCCACCACACCCCCACTGGGAAGCTTGACAGACTGGCACTTGAATGCCATCTTGAAAAGGGCCAGTAGAGACTCTGGGGAGCAGACAAACCAGGTATAAATCAATGGGTGACATCTTGATCCCATTTGATTTCAGAAGCTAAGCAAGGCCAGGCCTGGTTGATACTTGTGCATAAGTCTGCTGGGGAATCCCAGGTGCTGTAGACTCTATTTCAGAAGAAGGAACTGGCAAAACTACTTCTGAGTATGCCTTGCCAAAGAAAACCCTATGATAATGCATGGGTTTACCGTATGTCAACAAGGGACCTGAAGGCATAGACTACTGTTGCTGCTGCTACTAGTACTAACTTTTTGAATCTGAAACCCATACATGCATAAAAACCTGTGGGCAGATGAAAGCCACCTCTAGATGATGATGATGATGATGATGATGATGATGATGATATTTTTATCCCAGTCTGGGGAAAAGGTGAGATTACTACTACTACTACTACTACTAATAATAATAATAATAATAAAGTAATACACCATCATCATCATCATCATTATCCTGCCTTTTCCCCAGATTGGGACTCAAAAAATAACAATTAAAAAACATTGTTAAAAATCCTCAAAGTCAAAATTAAAAAAAACATTTAAACAATTAGAAAAAATTAAAACTTGGTTAAAGTATATATTAAAACACACATACAAACATACCAGCACAGCAATTGGCAGTATCCAGCACCTTGTGCAAGGTGGGCCTTATCAACACTCATCAAACGCCTGACGGAATAGAAAAGTCTTGGCTTGTTAGTGAAAAGAAAGTAGGGAGAGTGCCAATTTAATTTCTCTGGGAAGGAAATTCCAGAGCCTAGGGGCAGCCACTGGGAAGGCTTTGTCTCCCGTACTTCCCAGTTTCCAGGTTAGTTTAAATTAACTCAATATTTTCCAAAACAAAAGATACCTGTACTTGGCAGTGTGTACTACCTCAGAAGCAGGAGAGAAAGCTGCTGCCAGTAAACAAAGCGATTGTTTCGAGGACCGAAATTTACCAAAGATCAAGCAAGGCAAAGAGGAATGATAGCGTACTAAGTTCTGGTCCTGTCCTGGGATAATTTGGGTAATTTGACCCCTGGCTTGCCGCTTCCTGGAAATTGCACAGCAAACCCCAGCTGTTTAGATGGCCCTTCACGCTCCTTAACATGCCACACCGTTGTTCGTATTCCGAAGCCCTCTGGTCACTACCTCTGATGCAGGGCACTTGGCCATGTGGGTGCTGCCACATGCCCTGTTTCCACATCAGACCTGTGCTCAGGAGGTTCTGAGTACAAGAAACAGTGCAGCAAGGTAAGAAACGTGTTTGGTAGCAGGTCCCAGGTCAGCGTAGGGATGGGGGCATAAACACCCACCTGTCCCTGCACCGACCCAGGGACCAACCAGATGAGCACCTGGGCCCAAATAGTACGGGCTCAGCCCCTGCTATTCTGGCCCATCTTCTCAGCCTCTCAGTCACAGAGGGAAGCAATGTCGTTCCCCCTCTAAACAAATCTTGGCAAGAAAACCCCATGATCAGGTCATTTTAGAGCCACTATATGTCAGAAATGACTTGAACGTGCACAACAACAAGATTTCAAGAAAGAGACTGAGTGCAACTTGTGCTACAATTAAAACAAGCAAACCCCCCAAAATTGGATACGTATCATTATTCTTATTATATTTATGTCCTGCATTTTCCCCAGAACTGGGACTCAAAGCGGCTTCACTCGTCTTGAGACTTTCAGAGTCTTTTTTTTTCTTCCGATGTGAAAACATTTGTGCCATTTATTTGTTTATATTTGTTCTTTAATTAAAGCATTCATACCCTGCCTCAGGTTTACAATCTAAGAAAGTCCTGATAGAAAAGGAAGAGTAGATGGGGAGGGAAAAGGAAAATGCAGGTTCCCATTCTCAACCCAGCCCAAAGGCGTATGCAAGGGTTCCTCTTTTGATGCTTGTTCTGGGTGTGAAAGGCACTGTTGTTCAAAGGATATGAAGAATGTGTGAATCATAGTCAAGGGATGTCATTTGCTATTGTGGTTTCTGCTGTTGGCTGGATGCAAAAGCAGTTTGACATTGTCATGCGTATAGTTTTCACTTGTTGCTGTGATCTGAGTCTTTTTAAAGGACAGTGGTTCTTAATTGCCCAGTCTGCACCAAGCCATTTCAAAGCATTGTTATGCAAAATACTTTGCATAAGAACAAAGTCTTGTTGCTGGGAGAATCCATTCTCAACCCCTCCCAGGAGATATGAAGAAGGACAGGATGACAGATGGCATCATCTTGAGATTGGTGGCAAATGACATCATTGTCCCAAACTAATCAAAAGTCTCAATACTTGAGAGCAAATACGATTAGCATATTCAGAGCTGAGCCCAGACAATAAAAACATAAGGCACTGTGAAAGAACCACAATAAGCTTCTAACTACCAGTACTGTACAACCCAACACAGGTGAATTGCGAACAATAATTTGTAGTTAGTTGTAGCACCAGAGTGATCTGATGGAGAAAGCTAAATATCTCATAAAACTATAGATCCCAGGATTCTATAGGACAGAGCCATGGCAGTTAAAGCATGCAACCCTAGTAAGTAGTCTTGCTGAATACAGGATGGTTACAGATCTGTAACTCTAGCTTGTGGTTCCATAACAGGAATACTGAATACCAGCCATTTGTGTTGTTGTTGTTGCTGTTGTGTCATAATACAATTCGTATACCACTGGACAGAAGCAGTGGCATCACTAGGGTTGGTGTCACCCAGTGCCTCCCTTGACTTCCTTCCATACCACACTATACAGAATTCTTAATAATGTTTTTTGTACTAATGTTTGTCATTAATCGTGATTCCCATATATCATGAAGGTAACAGTAATAATTGTGAAACAAACAACCAAGAAAATTAAAATTACACCTTTATATTACAATAGCATATGCACAACCTAAATGTATTTATGTATGCATAGTGAAGATTTGGTTTATTATTATTATTAAGACTATTATTATTATTATTTATATAGCACTGTAGATTTACACAGTGCTGTATATACAGTATTATAATTGATATAAATGTGATATTTTAAAAGAAAAATTTAAAAGAATTTTTAAACATTTAAAATTAAAAAAATAGAATTTAAAAAGTAAAATTTTTTAAAAAATTAAATTTTGAAATTTTAATTTTTTAAAAAATGTGGGGCTTCTCTTTTCTCCTCCCACTGAGCTTCACTTCACTCCCACCATCTCACAAAGCATTTTAAAGGGAAGCAGATGAATGCCACAGCCCATTTCTGCCAAAAGGTAGGTGTTTGAGGAGCAGTGGTGTCACGCCCCCCCTCTTTAAGGTGTCACCTGGTGCAGCCCGCACCTCCTGCACCGTCCAAGTGATACCACTGGTTGAGGACAGGGGGTCTCAGAGATATGCCATCCACAGGGTCACCAAGAGACAAGGTTGACCTGAGGGCAGTTAACAACAACAGCAATCCAGTTATTACCCAATACCTTTCAACCAGTGGCATAACTGGGGAGGTGCGGCAGGGAGGGGGTGCAGACCACATCAGGTGACACCTCAGAAGAAGCGTGAAACCTGGTGGAGCCCTCCTCCTGCTGCAGGGAGCGAGGGTGAGGTGCTGCTGCCGGCATCTGCCCCTTCTCTGCTGCCGTGGCTCTCCCAGTGAGGAGGAGCATGCCCCTTCTGGCTTCACCTCTGTCCAGCTCCCTCGTTATGAGGAATCTGGGCATAGGGAAAGGAGGGCAGAGCCAGCCAAGAGGAGGTCTTCACCACCGTGGCAAAGGAGAAGTTGCAAGGTGCCTTCCCAGCAGCACGCTCTGCACCGGGTGACACCAGGTGTGAGGATGCCACAGATTCCAAATGTTCCCATCGGCATCACTGGGGGGGAGGATGCGGGGCATATGGATTTCACCAGGTGGCACCCTAAAGGTGGGTGACACCACTGCTTCTCAGACACCTACCTTTTGGTAGAAATGGCCTGTGGCATTCACCTGCTTCCTTTTAAAATGCTTTAAGCGATGGTGGGAGTGAGGTGAGGCTCAGTGGGAGGAGAAAGGAGAGGCCTCAGAATTTTTTTTAGTTGAAATTTCAAAGTTTTAACTTTTGATCTTTTTTTTTTAAATATTCTTTTCAAATTTCCTATAAAAACATTGCATTTTAACCAAATCTTCACTATGTATCTGTAAATACATTTAGGTTGTGCATATGACATTGTAATTTGAAGGTATGATTTTCATTTTGCTAGTTGTTTATGTCACAACTATTAGCATTACAGGAATGAGGGTGTACGAGTGGCGCAGTGGTTAAATGCCTTTACTGCAGCCACTCACTCAAAACCATAAGGTTGCGAGTTCAAGACCAGCAAAAGGGCTCAAGCTCGACTCAGGCTTGCATCCTTCCGAGGTCGCTAAAATGAGTACCTAGATTGTTGGGAGCAAGTAGTTTACAGTTGTAAACCGCTTAGACACTGCTTTTAGACGGTATGAAACAGTATACAGTGGTCCCCCGGGTTACGAAGGTAATCCGTTCCGGATTACCTTTCGTAACCCGGAAATATTCGTTTCCCGGGGGACCGCTTTAAGGGACGGACCACACGGCCGATTTAAAGGGGCAGCACAGTTTTTCCCTTTCATACCCCGGGGTTTTGTTCGGATCCCGGGGTTTTTTTTTGCGGTCCCGCTGGTTTCGGCTCCCGGGGATTTCGTTCCCCGGGGGCTTCGTATCCCGAGGGACCACTGTATAAATGAAGCTGTTTGGTTGTTTTGTTTTGGTTTATTTTGTTTTGTTTTTACGAGTAACATTAGTGTAAAAATGCATTACTAAGAATTCTGCATGGTGTGGAATGGGAGGAGGTGAATCTGGAGGTGGGGTGATACCATGAGTTACTGCACCAATTGACACCAACCCTAGTGATGCCACTGAATTTCCCAATTTAGCAGAGCTAGTTCCAATTAATCCTCTTTTTCAACTGCTTTTAAATTGTCCTAGTTTCTCTCTCCTCCTCCCACCTTCTCTATTTGTCCTCAGCTTACATCAATTGTTACAAACTGAGGTCAAAATGAAAAAAAATATTTTGCACTCAGTTGACGCAGCCAGAAGGGAAAGGAGAAAAGGAGGTTATGTCTTGCCCTTCCCAGTAGGCTCAGGCAAAAGTAAACTGCTGCAGCCTCTCTTACCTTTTGTTCTTCCTGATTTCTTTTATTTTTTTATTTTTTGCCATCTTGGTCATACTTGGATATTCTTTGGCCAGATGTGTCCTGGTTTTTATCTTCGAAATGTTGAAGGGTATGTTTTTTTGCATGCAGGTTTTTTCTTTTTATGGCTCCGTGGCTCTCTTTTTAACACAGTGATCTGAGTTACATGCATGAAGCTGACTGTAATAAGCAATTTCATCTGTCATTGATAAAATGTGGGCAAGGGCTCTTAAACAGCAGACAAGATGGTAAGAGATTATTGTACATGAATAGGCAGCTTTACTGGTTATCTCTCCTCTCTCATCTCTCTTTCTCCTTTTCTCAATTTGCGGGCAGACAAATGGTTTTTAGGAAACTAAAGGAGGTGTGAAAGATGCCTCGGTTCCATTGCTATACACCTCCTTTTAGTTCCTAATCTGTATGTTGAATGTTTTGTGTTTTTTTTAAACTACAACTCTAAGAATTCCTCAGATGGCATGACCACTATGGGAACATCTCTTTCCCACCGTGACCATTTTCACCCCAGATTTCTATTTACTAGGATTTTATTTTATTTATTTTTTTTGCAGTTTAAAGTAGTATACATAGTCCATTCTATGAGCCAGTTTGGAAAAGTAGTTTGGTTGTTGGAGTAGGTAGGATTGCCAGATGGAAAACTGTAACATTAATGGTTGTTCAGAAGAGTATGCTTGCTTGTCATTCAACAATTCTTATGCAATCTTGTGATCTGAAATTTAGGGAGGGGCATTTAGAGTGATCAGCCAAAGTGCTCCAGTGCCTCACCAAACTACAAGTCCCAAGATTTCATAAGCTGCAGCTATGGCAGTTATAATGGAATAATAACACTATAATTGTGCAGTGTGAAAAGGCCCATGGGACAACCAAGACATGTTGGTTTTCAGATTATAAACCTGCTGTGAAATTAACAATCTGCAAACCCTTCTGAGAGCCTTTGCGGCTGAAGAGGAGGCTATAAATACTCAAAATGCATAAATAACTAAATAAAAAATTCCTTCTTCTTCACAACCATTAAAGGCACAAGAGGCTCCTCCGTTTTTCACTCTGACAATCCTAGGAGCAGGACACTCCAGCACCAGAGGACCCTTTTCTCCTCTTCTGAAAAGCAATTCCCTCTTTGCATTTTACTATACACATTTAATACTATTAATTCGTCTCTGCTCAGCCATGGAAACCCACTGGATGACCTTAAGCAAGTCACTCTGGCTGCATCTGCACGGCGGAAATGATGCAGGTTGACACCACTTTCACTGCTGTGACTCAATGCTATGGAATTCTGGGATTTGTAATTTTGTGAGAGATTTAGCCTTCCCTGTCAGAGATTTCAGGTGCCACCACAAACTAGGATAGAGTCGTGTCAGTTAAAGTGGTGTCAAACTGCTTCGACCCTGCAGTGTGGACACATCCTCCTTCACAAATGGCCTTCACTTCAGTTACTTAACCAACCAAATGAGCTCTTCAATCCCCTTCTGAGTCCTTTCCATCAGCTGACTACTACCATCTGATTGCTTCGGGCAATCCCAGTCACAATCTGCTTTGAACGTCAGCCCGCAAGGCCTTAACTTCCCACCTTAATGGAAAAGAAAAGAGAAGCAAGGGTGGAGAGAGTGGATCAGGTCTTGCGGTCTGTTACTATATTAACACGAGGAAGGAAATACTGTCGTTTTGTCATCAGTCCCATAAGAAGGGCTCTGGTTGAAGCTCATACTTGATGTGACAAACTGTGTGCACTACACACAGATTTTTTTTAAAAAAATCCTTTACCCATGGATCCTGCAGAGTTGTAATCCCTTCTGTAACTCAGTGTTCTTTCCTTGTCTCTCTTTCTCTTTTGATGGACTAGAAAATTTCTTATTTTAAAAAATGTTTAATAAATCAAAATAAAGCGATTTTTAGACAAAACTGCAATCAAAACCACCAAAGCACTTTCCATCTGCCCTGCCACTCCCTTCTTCCCATTCCCTAACAGCTTGGAAAAGTTCCATGCCCTCCGTTACCCAAAGAAAGTTAGGGGACTGGGGGTGACAGTATTATTGTTGGGGCATATGACAGTATTACTGTTGGGGAAATTAGCTTTGCAAGAGGCTTGGGTAACCTTTAGGACCATTTGCACTTGTTTATACCAGTACTAGCTGAAGAGACTCCAGGTTTGGGGTAAATTAAGAGAGTTGGATTTAGAAAAATACCACACACACAGGATAGCGATTTGCACAGACATGGTGTAACCGAAATGGAACTATGGAAAGAGATAGCCAGGTTTTAGGATTTGCAGGAGGTTTATAATTACCTCTCCGGTGAGTAAACCAAGGAAAGCTGGAGTAGAATGACTCAGACTGAGAGGCCTGAGGGTGACACAGAACATACACAGAGGTTTTCCAAGCTCTAGTTTTATAGCTAAATTTTAAACTCTTGTTTTGATTTACTGTTATGTCTTTTGATTGTGATTTTTTCTTTAAAAAAAGTGTTTTCATTTTTAATCAAGGTCTTGTTTTTAACTTTTTTTTTTTTTTTTGGTAATGAGACACCTTTTGAGGCAGAATAAACAACAGTAATCACAAATTGCCTTTCGTGCATCGGACATGAGTCAAACTATGATGCTTTGAGTCAACTGATTGGACTCCAGGACTGCATAGAACAGCAGCAAATAACCATAGCCCAAAAGAGGAAAGCCAGGTTTTCATGAATCATGCTGACTCCTTCAGAGATCAGATAAGGCAGCCACACCAAGTTCTTTCTTCGATGGATTTATGGATCTGTACGACCTTTCCAGACAATTTGGCAGGTGTCCCAGGCAGCTTCAGTAGCACACAAAAGACATCCAAAGTTATCAGCATTTAACATGTACTGATCCCTGTCAGGATAATTGCACCTAAATGTGGGAGGAAGTTACAGCGACCATTGCTCCAAAACAGTAGCTCCTCCAAAAGGCCTGCCCTAATTACTTTCAAGTTTCACCCTAAAGGTACTTTCCTTCTAGCTGGTAATACCGATGTTTAAAGCTTTCTGTTGGATTTTGGGTGTTTGCTTATCCTCCAATATTTCAGATATGAAAACCAAGACATATAGTCAAGCAACATCTGAGCATGGCCAAGATGCCAAAAGTAATCAATGAGGGAGAACACTCAAGCTGGGAGAGGCTAAAGTATTTCAGATACCATCAGCCCTCCGTATCCATGGAGTTAAGTCCAAAACATCAGAAGGACCAAAGTTTGGGGACCATTGGGGACCCTTTCCTTGTTCTATGACCTAGAATGGAGACAGAAAAATAAAGTAGAAGGTAGCAGAGGATTTGGATAGTAGTAAGCATTTTGGGGTGTTTGTGAGGTTGGGGGGGATATATTTGCATGTTTCCACATGTTTCGGGGTCTTTCTAGATTTGGGGGCAAAATTATCTGGATATAATATATGAGTTTCTTTTAAGTGGAGAGAGGTGGCAGGGACTGAGAAAGATCTTCAGGTGTCACAAAAGAGGGTGTCCAGAGGCTGCATGTAGGCCACAGACCACATTGTGCCCACTCAAACAATGCAGGAACACCAAAACGATAGCCTGAAACAGAAAAATTACTGTAAAACATTCTTCTTGTTGTTGCTTTAGTGAATGTGGGTGATGTGGGCAGCCTTAGGAGTGGCAAAAACAAGATTGTGCTTTGTTACATGGTCTCCTCCATCTAGATTGAGACCTTGAGTACACACCGCCAACTGTGTCTGTATGTGTCTTCAAGTCAAAATTATCCACATCACCATCATTATTGAAGACAAAACAATAAAAGAGTATGAAATATCAAGAGCAACAAATTGAGATTCAACACCTCTATGAAAAGAAAATAACTGTGATTCCAGAATTTCTCCAACTGTATTCTGGATTACTTCCAAACAGACTGACAAAATGTCTGAGTAATATTGCTGTCCTTGTCATTACTGTGTGCCTTCAAGTCATTTCTGACAAATGGAGACCCTATGGCGAAACTATTATAGGTTTTTCTTGGCAAGGTGTATTCAGAGGAGGTTTGCTAGTGCCTTCTCCTGAGGCTGAGAGCATGTGACTTGCGCAAGGACACCCAATGGGCTTCACGGCCAAGGCGAGAATCAAACTGTCTCCAGAATCGTAGCCCAACACTCAAATCACTACACCATGCTAATCTCATTTTTCAAAATGTGACGTTATTTGGAACATGAGCGCCAGCGTAGTATAGTGGTCTGAACATTGGACTATGACTTTGGAAACTAGGGTTCAAATCGTCACTTGACCATGGAAACCCACTGGGTGATCATGGTTTAGTCACACTCTCTCAGCTTCAGAGGAAGGCAAAGGCAAAAACCCCTCTGAACAAATCTTGCCAAGAAAACTCCATGGTAGGGCTGCCTAAGGGTCGACATAAGTCAGAAATAACTTGGAGGCACACAACAAAACACTTGAAAGATACCACATAGATACCTCACTGGTTTCTAGATTCTTGGGAGAGAATCTGAATTACTCATGGTCCAAAACTTCAGTAACATCTGGTAGACTGTTAAACTGAGAAATCATCATGACAGCAACAGGAAGAGCGGTTATTCATGTTCAAGCTCCAGGAGAAGTGATAGCAGGGAGAGTCCTCTTTCTTGCCTGTCAGCCAAGTACTTTCTGTGTGTTTTCCTTTATATGAAGTCCTCACAAAGCAAATAGAAACAAGACCCATTCAGTTAATAGTTGAATGGTGAGACAACAGATACATCAATCCAGTGTGACATAAGGAGGAGGATAAGCCTAGCTGCTGGATTACTTTTGGCTACCAAAATGAAGTTTGGATAATAGTAGTAGTAGTAGTAAGGCAGACAGAAGAATGATCTCACCACCACCACCACCACCAAAAATCTCAGCTCATGTAACAGTTCTTGCCACATTTTCATTTCTGGTGTCCACCTCCTGAAAGTGATTGTGATGGCCATCCTGTACATGTTGAATTTGCTTTGGGGTGTGGGTGTGTAATGATGTGGTGATTGAATTAAAGGGTTCGCCTTAAGGTTGCCTTAATGAAGGCACACATCAACAACAATAACAACAAATAACCGATTGCTTCAGTTGTTGCAAAGTGACTTCAAAATGAAAAGTGGTTTGCACTCATTTCAGCAACAGGGGAAGAAGAAAGACTCTTGCTCTTTCAATAGGTTGAGTTTTTTCTTCTTCTTAATGTCTTTCCGAAACCCAGTACATAAATTACAGCATTTCTCTATGTTCTCCTTTATTAATAACTTTTGGCCTCTTGCCTGGCCACACCTTTTCTGCCCAATTCTGATGTTCAACCACAAATGACTCGGTTTTTCACCTGTGAAGGGTTGGAGGGTATGGATTGGGGCTCTAAAGTTGCGTTCTTGTGTACTCTCATGCACACACTCACATGGAAGAAGATGTGCGATCCACTTCTGCTTCTGTTGCTAATACTTCCTTGAAATGTAGATTACGAGAAAGAGATAGAAATGTGCTTCTCTGCAAGACCTATTTTTATCAGAAAGTGGAAAAGGTACCATCAGCATTTATGCAGAAAAAAAATTGAACTCAAAATGGTTGCGCCATTTGGTTTTTTAATGCCTTATCTAGTTATTGTAAGTGTGAATCTTGTTAAAGCCATTTTTCAAAAAAAAAATTAAATGACTGAGCTTTGGGAAATACCCATAGTGGGTAAACTGTAGATACCAAAAATTCCCCATTTCATATTATGACTGATTCAAGAGGAGTGTCTAGGATCCACCCAATAAATTAACAGACAAAATCCAAATTATAGTATGAAACTTATTATTTTGAGAGATAAGTTGTTCAGCTGGCTGGCTGATTTCCATAATTTCTAGTCCACGTATAACATAACATTAAAACCAGAGGTGGGGAGGGGATGTCCTTTTGCTTTCAGTGGGGCACGTTTTTGTCACTCTTTGGATCCAATAACCCAACTTGTCCTGAGAGCCTGGAAAAAATAATTTGGCCCTCAAGATGGCATATTGCACTTTCCCGATGTCTCTGGGAGGTATGACTGGGGAATTTAATTTAAATTTAGTCCCTCTTGGGTCTGTTTAAACTACACAGTCTTGCCTGTTTTGTTTTGTTTTTTTAAAAAATTCTGGCCTAAAACAGATACAAGGAAGGCTAGGAGCTGGGCTGCATGCCACCTGCAAAGCCATACTTGGCTTGACTTAATCTAAGCAGTACAAAGCAATATATTTTAAATTTAAACTATTCACTGGACTCCTGATAGAAAAGGACCAAAACAGGGGGAAATATGGTTTCTCTGACACACACACACACAAAAGGACCATACCCTGTGATGAGCAATGTAGGGAGCTGGGTATATTTCGCCTCGAGAAGAAGGGATTAAGAGGCAACATGATAGCCATGTTTAAGTATTTGAAGGGGTGTCATGTTGAGGATGGAACAAATTTGTTTTCTGCTGCTCCAGAGAATAGGACCTGGAACAATGGATGTAAACGACAGAAAAAGAGGTTCTACCTCAACATTAGGAAGTACTTCCTGGCAGTAAAAGCTGTTCAACAGTGGAACCCATTCCTTCAGAGAGTGGAGTTTCCTTCTTTGGAGGTTTTCAAACAGGGGCTGGATGGCCCTTTCTCGGGGGTGCTTTGATTGTGAGTTCCTGCATGGCAGAAGGAGGTTGGACAGGCTGGCCCTTGGGGGTCTCTTCCAACTCAGTCATTTTATGATTCTATGATGGCAATCTGAGTCAGAACACACATCTCTTTGTCACAGTCCACTCCCTGAACCATTCACTTCCTACCTCCACCTAGGAGTTTATCAGACGATGGAAATTGGAAGTATAATCCAATGGCAATCTGAATGCAATCATAGGGTTTCACGTTATTGCATATTAAAGCATCTCACACAATTTCGGGCAAAAGGGAAGTAATTCTCAATGCAATCATGGGTTTTACGTTATTGCGAATTAAAGCATCTCACGCAATTTTCTGGCAATGGGGGGGGGTCATTTTCGGATAATGGGAAGTCATTCTGAATGCATTCCAAACGCAATAGGAATTCACATGAATTTGAATTGGCTCCAATTGGCTCCATTCGAAATAAAGAGAAATTCCTCCCACCTGATAAACTCCCTACTCACTTAATGCAAAGGGATCTTGCAGCTCCTTTGAGAGTTGAGACTGTGTGAAAGACGTAGCATGAGCATTCATAGATTTGGTCTACTTCCTTATATCATGGGCACACAAGAAACCTCATGCCCACATTCTGAATTGACACAGTCTCAGGCAAATTGCACCATGTGTTTTTTCTGAACATTTCTATTAATTCTGAAAAAAATATACAGAACTGAAGATGAACTATGCAAACTATACCCAGTTTTCATCAGCCCATCTGCCCTTTTTTCTACTCATGAGATAATTCTAGTGTATTCACTGTAATTGAATTCATAGAATTGGTAGGAGTAAATACCTATTTAAGCCATGCATCTGAGGAAGAAGAACAAGAGCCTTATCACATTAGAAAAGAAAGCTGAAATGGATCGGCAGAGTTGTGGCTACCTCCATGCCTCTCCACATGTCGCTGAAGTACTCCCATTCTTTTCCCAATGGAGATGATCATAATAAATGTGTCTTTTGTTGCACTGGAAAAATCTGTTTGGCAAAAAGGCATCCTTTTACAACCATCTCCATCAGGAAGGAGAATGGAAATGCTATGACAGCATGCATAGAGACAAGGAGAAAGCTGCAACACTGCAGGTCCATTTTGGCTTTCTTTTGTCATGCGATAAGGCTCCCAATGTACAAAAGCTCTTGCTAGAACTTCTTTCACACAGTTAAGATGTAAAGGTGCTGCAAGATCCCTTTGCATGCTGATATTCCAGACTAACACAGCAATGTCTGAATTGTACCAACTTCATGTTTTTCATCCCCTCTTTCCTTTGCCTGACTACAACTGATGGGTTAACAGAAGAGACAGGATGTAGTTCCTTCCTTTTCTGTGTTACTCCTTTACCAGCAAGTTGCAACCCATGGAGCCAGGTTCCTGGGAAACATCCATTTCACAAGATCCCTAGCTTCTAACTCATTGCTTCCTGTCGCCTTGCTGCCATCAGCACAACTGTAGCCAGAAAAGAACTGTCCTTACCATCCTCACTTCCAAAGAGGTTTGTACAGAGAAAGAAAGGTCACACAGACAGGAAAGCAAACAGATTCAAGTTCCCCTTACTCTCCCAATGATGCCGATAGAATTTGTTGTGGTTGTGTGCCTTCAAAATAACTACAATTTTTGCAGGCCCATCATGGGGTTTTCTTGACAAGCTTTGTTGCCATTGCCATCCTCTTAGGCTGAGAAAGTATGGCTTGCCCAAAGTTACCTACTGGGTTTCCATAATCGAGTGAGGATTTGAACCCTGGTCTCCTGGAGTCCTAGTCCAACAACGGTCAAACCGTTTCTCTGAAGATGCCAGGCACAGATGCAGGTGAAACGTCAGGAATAAACTCTTCTAGACCATGGCCACAAAGCCTGAAAAACCCACAAAAAACAACAGTCAAACCACTACACTATGCTGACTGTCATGCTTGTAAATAATTGAGATATTTTCCAAAGTGAAGGAAAGGAATCTCTTAGTTATATGTATTCAAGTCACTTTTTGACTTATGGCGACCCCATGAATTTCATAATTTTCATAGGCAAGAAATACTCAAGAGGTGGTTCATCATTGCCATGCTCCAAAATACATATACTACATTACCTAGTATCCCTTGGCGTTCCCCCTCCAAGTACTAACCAGATCTCAACCTGCTTAGCTTCCAAGATCAGACAGCACTTTGGGCCTTTATGGTATTTAGGCACAGTGTCTTTGTTTTGTTGTTTTTCTTGTTGTGTGCCTCCAGGTCATTTTTGACTTATGGCAACCCTAAGATGAACCTTTCAGGGGGTTTCCTTGACAAGATTTGTCCAAAGTGGGTTTGTCATTATTGTCAAGTGAGGCTGAGAGAGTCTGACTGGTCAAAGTCACCTGGTAGAATTCCATGAGTGGAGATCTGAACCCTGTACTCCCAAAGTCCTAGTCAAACTCTCAAACCAGTATCTTGTTCAGCCATGTCCAATTCCAAATCACATCCAAGTGGATTTAACCAGTAGCATAACTTTTCAAGGACCTGTGTTTTACAGTTCTTCTGAAATGCTGAAATAAAGCAGTTTGACACCACTTTAACACCTGGCTCCATCCTGTGGATTCCTGGAATTTGTGGTTTGGAGAGATATTCAGCATGGTGTGTCAGAGAACTCTGGTGCCTCACCAAACTAGAAATCCCAGTATTCTATAGAGTAGGGTCATGGCAGTTTAGTGTCAAAACTGCTTTATTTCAGCAGTGAGTATATACCCTTAGTGTGTCCTTATCAGTAGAAGAAACATCTAAATTACTTCTTGTTATATGCAGAAGTGCAGAATTAAATTATCCTAAGCCTCTGTAGATTTTTGCCTTTAGATTCTGAACTGTTGTTTGTTAGCATTTTAAAAACATGTTTAGCTACAGTTAGTTTTCCTTCCTTGCCTTTTTCTTCTCTGAGCCAATCCTGTCTTCCGCTCTTTTCTTTCATTGAGGTGAAGAAGATGTGTTTGTGAATCAAGTGTCAAAGATCACTCGCATACTGAAGGGTTTTCCAGAATTAGGTAAGTGCACCTTTCCTTGAGTAAGAATGACTGCTCTTACCTGTCATTCTAGGAATGTAAGAAGTATTAGCAACCCTCTATAAAAATTCCAAGATTCTTAACAAATTGAAGGAATGGCGCATAGTTATATTAGCAGAAAAGAGTTACGGTTTGAATAATTAAAATTACAATTGTTCTCTATAGAAGAGGTAGTGGGCTTGGAAGATGTACAATGAATTGTGCATTTATTAATTATGACTTTTAAATGTCCATTTCTAACAAACTCTTTTCCTTCAATTAAGATAGTTAAAATCCTTTGTTCCTGTGGGGATGTAGCATATATCATAAACCTGACTAATTTAAAATCCAGGAAGGCAGATTAAAAGACGACAATTTTAGAGAAAGACATGCATTTATAATTTATTGGAAATCAATCTGTATACACTTTTTAAAAAAAAGTATAATATGAATGATTTTAAAATAATGGTTAAAGTTCGATTTACCTATTTGGATCCATATTCATTAAAATAAAATAAAAAGTAAGGGATGTAAAATATAGTCAGTATAACACAGTGAGTAACAAATCTGTAACAATAAATTACAATGAATACACTAGAATTATCTCATGAGGTCCAGAAGCATTAGTTTTGTGAAATGCCATATATAAATTGTACAGAATGCAAAGAAATCCAAGAATACAGAAATCACAAATAAAACTGAACTATTTTGGCCACCTGGGTCAACTTTAGTGGGAAAACATAGACTCCTAAATGATGGATTATTCCATAAAGAACTATAAAGGCACATGGTATGTGGTCATAATAGTTCAATCAGAGTCCCAACACAACCTTAATGTAATTGTATAAAGGAACTTGTTTTATGCTAGATTATATTTACAGTTTCCATATTATTCAGCAAACGTGGTCCAGAGAAGGATGAATGGGACGTTAGAATATGTTTTCCCATATAGAGGATCAATAAAGTGTCCTTAAACAAAATGGAGGGAAGGATTTTCTTAGCCAAATCCTTCCATCCTAAATGAGGACTGCATTCTGTAAAGAATCAGGAGATGTTACATTTTTGGATAACAATTCCCAGTGACAGGATGTTGTTCTACAAAAAGTAAATTCTGCAAGGTTTGTTCTGTATAGTATGGTTTTCAAAGAGATAGCTGTGTAACAGCAGCACTCAACCAGCTACTGGGGAAGAGCAAATGAGAAATACAAATGACTGTACAGTGGTCCCCCGGGTTACGAATCCCCCGGGGTACGAAAACCCAGGGGTACGAAAGAGCCGGGGCCGCAAAAACGGCCCCGGCTTACAAAAAAAACCCCAGGTTACGACAAAAATAAACCGCGCGGCCCCTTTCAATTTGCCGCGCGGTACGGCAAAAAAAGCGGTCCCCTGGGTTACGAATATTTCCGGGTTACAAAAGGTAATCCAGAACGGATTACTTTCGTAACCCGGGGGACCACTGTATTAAAATATAATTAAAAAGAACAAATGCAAAATCTGGGACTTTCTAGTTCCAGATTGTCAGTCTGATCAATCTGTTTCAATGTAAGACAGGATTTTTATAGTGAAATAAAGTGGTTAGTCTTCAAGCTGCCTCTAAATCTTCCCTCCATTTTTAATATAATTTTTATATACATAGTTTTTAAGTTTGCTACTCTGCATTAAAACAAAACTTTTTAAAATTAAATATGTTTATATAGTTTGAGTCTCCCTTATCTGAAATGTTTGGGAACAGAAGTGTTTGGGGATATGATTAATAATAATAATAATAATAATAATAATAATAGTATTATTGGATTCTGGAATGTTTACATATACTTAATAAGATATCTTGGAGACGAGACCAGGGCCTAAACAAGACATTCATTTATGTTTCACATACATCTACATAGCCTGAAAATAATTTTGTACATAATATTTTTAGTAATTTTGTGCAAGATGTACAGTTTGTGTACGCTGAACTATCAGAAAGCAAAGATGTCACTATCACAGCCACCCATTAAAAAAAATGGATTTTGGAGTACTTCGGATTTCCGGATAAGGTCTCTCTCTCTCTCTCAGTTTTACACACACACACACACACACACACACACACACCAGGTTTAAGGACAGTGTTGATTTATTTGAAGTGGGATTTTCCTATTGCTTTTGTAAGGATTGGGTTGTTTTGAAGAGATAGTGTCATTAGCTATTAAGTAGTACACTGGTCAAACTGAAGGACATAGTGAGGACGAGGGGTCAGCAAACAGAGCCCTATAAGGAGGTCTTGGTGAGCCCTGGGTGTATATATGTTTTTCCTACGGAAGAGAAGATAAATGGGAAGTGTGACATTTATCTTCAAATATGTAAAGGGCCGTGACACACAGAGGATGGAGCTGACTTGTTCTCTGTTTGCTCCAGAAGGCAGGGCTAGAATTCAAGGATGGAAAAACCAATGTGACGGAGTGATGATGGCGCTGGAAAACCAAGGTTCTAGTCCTCACTGAGCCAAGAACATGGGGCAGTTTCTCTTCCTCTTCCTCTCTCTCTGCCTGACCTGTTGTTGTGAGGAAAAACGAGGAAGTGGTGAGAGTTTCTCCTATTGCAGGTGCTCTTCCCAAGCTTGAAGGGAAAGAAGGATATAACTCACTGATAAATCAATGGCAAGAATACAGCTTTTGGCTAAATGAAGTGCTTATTGATTATTGATTGCGGTGGTTTTATTGTTTAATTGGATTTTGGTGGTTGGCTACCCTGCATGCTATTCTCTCTCTCTCTCTCTCTCTCTCTCTCTCTCAATGTATTTATTTTTTATTTATTTGTTTTTATTATTATCCCACTTTCCTCCCAAAAGTGGGACCCAAGGGGGCTAACAACACATTAAAACAATTAAAATCATACAATTAAAATCGTAAAGAAATATATAAAAATTACAAATATAAAATTTAAAACATACAAAGTTAAAAATTGCTCTCAATCACTCTCCAACTCAATCTCAATCTGTCTCTCTTGGTGGAATGGCAGGATAAAAATATAATCAATCACTCACTCAATCAATCAATCAATAAGCATTGCAAGAAAACAACAAACGGTCCAACAGTGGGACAAGTCGCCATTAGAAGGGGTAAGAAATTCCACCTACAGGCCATTTTATTCTCCATCACCATACTTTGGCCAAATAAATGACTCATTAGAAAAGACAGTAATGCTAGGAACAGTGGAGGGAAGCAGAAAGAGAGGAAGGCCACATGCTAGATTGGTGGACACTATTAAAGAGGTCATGGGTATGAATTTACAGGATCTAAGCAGAGCAGTAGAGGACAAGGACTCTTGGAGATGTCTCATCTGCACAGTTGCCATGAGTCAGGGTCAACTCGAAGACAGTTGACAACAACAACAAACCCTTATGGTGGGTAGATGCACAGGAGGTTCCACCCACGCATGGTCTCAAGTGGAATATGAGCATGTCTCATCTTTGTTGCTCTCCTCCTCTTCACAGGAGTGGCTCGACATTTGGTTGCCCAGAGCCAAGCCGCAAATATCACCTGCCCCCTCAGGCTTCCCAGTCCCCCCCTGGTTCCTCCGCAGGAGTCACAGCGACTGAGGAGGGACTGGATTTTCCCAGCAATGTGGTTATGAACTCGGCCCATTAGAGTGCAAGGTATTTGGAAGTGGGGTGGCCGAAAAAAGGCCATTGAAATCCATGAGCCCATCTGAACAGAGATTAAAACTGCTAGAATTGGTTGAAGTAAGGCCACACATACCCTGGCCTGTCAATATATAGAAGTAACTAACGTATATACTTGACTATAAGTTGACCTCATGTACAAGTCGAGGGCAGGTTTTGGGGCCAAAATTATGGATTTTGATAAAACCTGTGGATAAATCAAGGGTAAAACTTAGCAGCATGTAACAAAGAATATAATGAAGTAAAGGGAAATGATGCCAAAAAATTTCAGCAAACATAACTGTGCCCACCCTGGTAGATGAGATGGTAGAGTGAATTAATGCTTCTTTTAGGTGCTCGAAGAAGGGGTTAAGCTCTCACTTTTCACCAGCGGATAGTTCCTTTTTTCAAAAATAAGAGTTAAAGTACAGCACTTACATTGACCCATGGATAAGTCAACCCAGGTTTTTTGTGTCAATTTTTTGACTAACGTTTCTAGCCTTATACATGAGTATATACAGTAAAACAGTTACCAGTATATCATGGGAATGTAGTCATTGCTTCTTGTGTTATAGTCACAATGTAACTTGGTTACACTTTAAACATTGCAAAAGGGAATTACAAGTAAATCAGTATCTGTAATGGGTTTTTCCAAGCACTGATCTGAGCTTCTCGGGGCCTTCTTGGTGGTTGCTCCCAGCTTCTGGAATTCCTTTCCTAGGGAGGCTAGCTCTTTGCTTTCTTTCCATTGGTTGCCCACATTGTTGTTGTGTTTTATTCTAACAGGCTTTTAAGAACTGAATGTTTCTAAAGAAATGACTTTGGAAGTGGAGTTAGATCTGAACATCTACCTTATTTTTTAAAAAGTTAATTTGGGGATGTTTGAAAGACAGTACCAGATATAACTAGGGACGCAGAAATCAGGCGTAGTCATTCAAAGTATTCAAGTAAGAATATGGTAAAATAAATATTTGAAAAGCCTTCTCAGAAATTTTTGACATAATATGGAGAACTCATTCCAAACTAAAAGTTTGTGCATCATAGCATTTTCCCACAAAAGAAAAAAATATATAAATGTAACCTGAAATATTATAGAGACTGCCTCAGAAAACCATTTTTTCTTGGTTACATTAAAGAACTTGCCTTTCATTCACTTCTTCTCTTCCAAACATGGAAAGCTATCACACTAGGCCCACTGTCAAAACTGCAAATTTACTCCAATATAATGTATTACAATAAGAGTACATAGGAATGGCCTTGAAGATTAAATAGTCATCTCGGCTGTTGACAATGTTGTTGTTGTGTTGGCTGTTATTTAGAATGGAATGTTTCTAAATAAAGGATTCTTAATAGAGTGCTGTACTGTTTTGCGTTTTTCATTATACAGTTTTTAACCAGTTTATTATTCGTACTTGTATGTTTTAACTTGTTTTGAATACTATTGATAGTGTAATCATATTTTACTTTTAACATTTTGTATGTTTTAAGTATCTCAGTTAACAATGTAGAGATATGTGTTCCTGGGCATTATTTCTTTACCACCAAATTTAGCACTAGAGGCAAGATAACATACCCTGTTTCCCCAAAAATAAGACATCCCCAAAAAATAAGACCAAGTAGAGGTTTTGCTGAATTGCTAAATATAAGGCCTCCCCCGAAAGTAAGATCTAGCAAAGTTTTTGTATATAAATATATA
This sequence comes from Urosaurus nigricauda, assembly GCA_034509955.1. Taxonomy (NCBI): domain Eukaryota; kingdom Metazoa; phylum Chordata; class Lepidosauria; order Squamata; family Phrynosomatidae; genus Urosaurus; species Urosaurus nigricauda. Next base: position 315,250,781 of record JAOEGL010000002.1, on the reverse strand, counting down.
TACAGTATATAATAAATGTTCATTTTTTTGGTTCAACAATAAATGTGAATTCTTCTTCATGGAAAAAAATAAGACATTCCCTGAAAATAAGACCTACTGCATCTTTGGGAGCAAAAATTAATATAAGACACTGTCTTATTTTCAGGGAAACACAGTAGAAGTAAAAGAAAAAGAAGAATGACATGTTAGTCTTTTTCAACATAACGGGCTATAAAGGCATCGTCTTACAACTTAAAAACTCAGAAAAAGAAATTTCTAGCTTGATATTTCATCGATTCTGGTCCAATTCATCAGATGCAAATGGACCTCACAAAAAAGCAGTTCATCCATTTTAAAGAAAATTTCTATTTCAAAACTAACACCATGCATATGTGTAATGAAGCAACCAGGTAAGGTAAGCCCTGCATCAGTACAAAATATTTAGGACGGTCTAGAGACCATCTGAAAGCCTCTTTCAAACTCAATCCAGGGATGACTATTTCTTTCACCAGCATTGACTTTTCTTATAATTTTCATTTTTGTAGCCAAACTTCTAGGCTTTTTTTTTTTTTAACCTGTAAGGATAACTGTTAAGGCAAGTCTGCCTTCAGGAGTAGCTGAGGCAGAGGGACCATCCTCTGTTTTCTTATTCATGAATGCTCAATAGGGGATTATTTTGGAGGCAGCTGCTATTTAGCTTGTAGGCAGGAGCACAGAGCGATAGCAGGATTGGCAAGAGCAAGATCCCAGGCTTTCCCAGCAACTACTGTATTGCATTGCTTGTTATAGGCAGGATGATGCAACTTGACACCAAAGGTTTGTGTTCCTCCAAACCTCCTTCACCATTCTCTCAATGTTGATGCTTTTTAAAACAAAAAACTTTAAGCTAGACAGAGAATAAAAGGAAAGGGGGGTAGGCATATTAGAAAAATCTTTGTACAAAAAAACCTTTTGTCCAAGGTTTTTTGAGGTATGTCCATATTGTTTTTGTTTTAACATGTAAGTTGCCTTATGCCATTTTTGGGGGTGGAGGGGGAGGGAAATATAAATAAATTACAAGAACAGCAGCTATAGATTACCTTCAGTGTCAGGGAAGGAATCTGGAACAACCAGAGGGAGGATGCTTTTGCACACATGGCCTGCTCCTCGGTTTCTATGAGGCATTTGTTTGGGCATCAGAGCAAACATAAGTCAAGTTTTAGTAGGCTTTTGGTCTCATTATTCTTCCATTTCAATATGTCAGTGATCACAATACCTCCTACTGCATTTGGTCATTATTATGGCTCGTGCCTTCAAACAAATACAAACTTGAACAAAACAACTCACTTAAAGGACCCAATCTAGTTTTTAAAGGACAGAAAGGATTAAAGCAGGCATCCATTTGGGTTTTTATTTTGTGGCAAAATTTATTGCTTGGTCTCCTTCAAAGTTACTTCAAGTACAGATGCAAACAACACACACAATTTTTTAAAATTCCGCTGTGTCAAACAGAGCATACATACATCACAATAAATATCCAAATAAATAAATAAATAAATAAATAAGCAATGTCCTTAAAAATATATTTTAAAAAGTCATTCTCTTTAGAAATCAAATGTTTGTAGGGAATGATACAGCACTTCGACAACATACATGACAAGAAAGTATCTCAGGCATTTTGTTATCAAAGTGCATATTCGATATTGCATTATCCAACAGAGAGAAAAATCTCTCCTGGTAAATTGGAAGAAAACTGCATGATTCCTCTTCCCAGTGTCCCCTTCCCAAACATTTACAGTTCATATAAAATATTCTGGTGGGAATCCCGTGTAGTTCAGTGCAGAAGAGTAGCTATCCATTCACCACCCGTAGGACTTCGTGCAGAGCCTCTTCAGCCCCTGGCCATTCTGCGTCCTTGTAGCCAGATGCAAAGTGATTACATCAACTGCAGTTTTGGTCATCATGGAGGGACGGAGAGAATACCAGACTCCACAATGATGGCAAGGACCTTATTGCACTAGACAAATCCCGCTCAGAAATTGGATTTAAAAGTAGAAAAAAAACCCACAAATATGGAAGGTTTTTCAGATGACGTCCCTCCACAATGAACCTCTCGAAAGTAAAAGTGTTGTTTTTGTCCACTTTCTGTTCGTTTTATTTTTCAGGTTATTTCTGCTTGGGACAAATGCATCTGAAAATCATCCTGCATTTGCAGAGCCCCCCCCCCCCATCCCATATCTTAGCCGGATTCATCTAGTATGATAAAGCTCTAAGAAAACGTGCAGCCATAACTATGCCACTAACAGGATGCCAGGCATAATCATATTGACATAGTCAAGTCATCTCAGCAGATATACATAGTATATATACATATATAATTAACCTGGAGAAGTGTCCCAAAAGTTGGACCAAAATGAACACAATTCCCCATTGACGGCAGCTTTATAGATTCCCGTATGACTCCAAGGATATACCTCCATTTCTAAACACATAGTTTATCGTGTGCATAGCACATTACTTTTGTTTTTTGGCAGAGCTTGGAGAAGTTACCTTTGGGAATAGGATAGCTCAAAAGTAACTTCTCCAAGCCCTGCAGTTTTGCAGCTGTGTGGTCTCAAGCTGATAAATCAAGTGTACATTCAAAATATTCAGCATTCCAACAGTATTCTCACTGAATGAAAGAATAAATAAATACAAATAAATATGTTTGATCAAACAAGCATAACTCAGCATAAAATAATACTAGGGTGCCACCCACTCCGAACTCCCACACCTCCGATGTCAGTTCATAGTTCTGTCCCTTGCTTTTGACCTGATGGGGCAGCATTTTCAGTTTTGAGAGTGGTCAAAAACTGTTTCTTTTTTAGTTCTTACATAACCAAGGGAACAAGGTTAAGAGGAATAAGATGAAGTGTAACTATGACTTCCTACATGGCAATCACCCCAAAATAGATTTGTCCTTGTCGCTTTAGATCCAGATACTGAAGGGATTCTGTTTTCGACCAGAGGCGATCTCCTTTGTACAGCTGGAAGACAGCCCCTTGATAAATGGATTCAAACCAAATGCTTGACTGGCCTGGAGTACCGTGCTCAGCCTCACAGGCCGTCTTAACAGATTTCAACAGCTCCACCTCAGATTTGAACTGTTCAGACCATGATGAGATACTGTGGGTGAGCAGCACAGGGACCGTGGATGGGCAGCTGTCACTGTGGAAAAGGAGCTGAGAGTAGACGAAATAGAGTCCCGTAGAAGGTACCACAAGGGCATTGTCTTCCTTGTCCAGTCGCATGCCGTTCTCCAGCATGGAAGGTGCCACGCTGGTAGTCCACACCAATTTATTAGGATGAGCCAACGAAGCTGTAAAAGTAAGAAATCCCAGTCAGACTCAAAAAGAGAGGCTTTGTCGACACAGAAAAAGAGCAATTCTCTCTGAAAAAGGTTTCAGCCAACAAGGTCCAGGTATGATTTGAAAAACTAGCATTTTGTCAGGATGGAAGACCTCCATTGCATTGGCCTTTGAGCTTTAACCACCATATGTGGTAGGCTAAGACCACCAAACACAACCATGAGGGGAAAGGCCCATGCTGAGGACATTAATGCAGCAGAAAACATAATAAGCTGGGCTGAGGAAAGAGCCATATTCAAAATTATGGAGTGTGTTTGGCCCAATCACATTTTTCATTGTCTCTTAGTTGGATTATATCTCAAGAAGAAGAACTTTTGTATGCTAAAAGCAACAGAATGTGGACAAGGTTAAGGATAATATTAGCCCTGGCCAAGCCATTGTGTTGACAGAATGTGCATTATCATGACAAACTTCATCATGTCTCCATCTCAGTCCTTTCCTTATCTCAGGGTTTTGCCTTCATCTGGAAATGTCTTTAACCACACTGCTTAACTGCAAGGTCACTGGAGGACTGATTATTTTATGAAATGGTTCCTCAATTCAGAATAATCCCCAGCCTATACAATGCCAGTAAGAGTTTTTTATTTTTATTTTCATTTTCTAGAGCAGCGCTCCTCACACCCCCCCCCCCCACTTCTTGAACTACACCCCCATCAACCCCAAAGAGTATGACCTAAGGCCTGCTGTATGTGATGATGGGAAGTGTGGCCTAAAACACATGAAGGACTCCTGATTGCAAAAGGCTGTGCTACTTTGGCCTTTAATTATTATTATTATTATTATTATTATTATTATTATTATTAAGTCAAAAGAAGCTACAAAGTCTGGAAGACATCTATACAAACACTTTTCAAATTACTCAGAAAGTTCTACTCACCCACAGCATGGGCAGCTGGCTTTCTGGACATCAGGGCTTGCACTTTCATTGTCTTGGGCAGCAGGTCTTCTGCAAAAAATTTAAAAAGACAATTGGTCAGGTAACATCTCCACAGCCTTTTTGCTTTAAAGAATTCCCACAAAAGACTGTGAATTAACAGCAGTGGGGAAAACTCTTCAAGTGGCTGGACAGTCAGTATCTGAATCCTGCTACAGATAAATCATTTACAGATGTGTAACTGATACAGTTACAGAAAGCGCCGAGAAAGAAACTTACCAGAAAACGACTTTCCATTCTCCTTAGAGTCCTGAAAATGTAAGCGGAAAAATGAGGTTAATATTGCTGTACCATTATTGTGAGTTGTTGCTGTTGCTGTTATTAATTGCCACCACCCATAGAGAAGCTATAGTGCTTTCAATGAGCAGGAGCAATAAGTATCTAAGAAGGCACCTTTGGGATGCAAGATTAACAAAAAGGACCAGATAAAGTGGGTTTCATGACTGAGAAGGGAATTGAACCCTGTCTCCAGAGTTGTATTCCAGTCCTCAAACCACTACACCACACTGGCTGTCTTGCCAATAATAATATTCATATATATTTATATTCATTTAATACGGAGTTTTTATCCAAGAGGTGATGGTCTTTGAGCTCCAAGAATCCATACAATGAGCACCAAATGTTTAACCTGCACTTTTAGGAAGGCAAAATTTTATGACTACAGTAAAAGATTAGACATTTAAAAAGTTAATAATCTGGTTTCTCTGGCCAATGCATGCCCTCAAGCAGAAACGGAAACACTTTCTAGCTGTCTCCCTCTTGGTTTTGGCTGCTGTCAGCTCAGCTGAAACCTAAGAGAAGAAAAGCACTGGCAGCCCCAAGATGCAAAGGTATGTTTCGATTACACTGAGCATCACTGCCAAAGCCATTTTTCTGAATTTCGGTTTTTTGAAGCTCTCCAGGTGCTCCAATGGACATCTTGAACTGAAACGGTCATATAGACTAGACCCCACCTGGGACTGGAGAAGACTTTGAGTTTTCCTGTTTGCTCAAAATGGCAAAAACAAGAGTTGAGGGCTGATGCCAAAGCACCTGGCAAGGACCATAGGTCATGGCTGGCGAATTACATTCAGCTTGGCAGATCATCTGTTAACTAGATCTAACAGTTGTCAGTCTTTCTTTTAAAGTTGTGATTTTTAAAAATTCATTCTTTGTGGGATGGATTTTGTGTGTGTGTGTGTGTGTGTGTATTTCCCCAAATGGATAGATCTGAAGCCAATAATATCAACCATTGGTTTGCCAAAAGTGTGATTTAAAAAACAAAAACCTTATTTCTTCTACGTAACTCAGTATTCCCCACTGGGGAAAAATTCCTATTAAACTTTGTGGGAGATAAATCCATATTAAACAAATATAAATGCATTTATATTGTTATCAGCAAGCCAGCCAACGCGAGGATTGGAATACAACTCTAGAGACCACGATTCAATTCCCCTCTTGGCCCTGAAACCCACTGGCTGACCTTGGTCAAGTCACACTCTCTCAGCCTCAGAGGAAGACCAATGAATGGCAAACCTCCTCAGATTAATCTTGGAAACAACTTGAAGGCACACAACAACAACCATTCTTAGACAACCCAATTAATTTGTTCTTATTATATAGTGATTTTAACCATTTTCTCCTATCTTTCCATCATGTTATGCCCAAACCCTATTTCTTGCCTCAAAATCCCTTTCCCCAGTCCCTCTCTCATAGGAAGATCCCAGGTTTAGAGAAGTTACTTTTTGGGCTATAACTTTCAAAACTCCCAACAGCCAATTTTCTCTCTTAAAAACAACAACAAAAACATGTTGGATGGGGGATTCTGGGAGTTGCAGTGCTATTCTTGCCTCAAAGCCCCTGTCACCAAAAGCCCTCCCAGAAAAGGAGTCCAAGGGTTGAGAGAAGTTCCTTTTGGGGGCCATAACTCCCAGAACCCCACAGCCAATTTCTTCTTCTCCCCCCTCCCTCTTTTGCTGGATGGGGGATTCTGGGACTTGCAGTGCTTCTCTTGCCTCAGAGCCCCCTTTCTCCTAGAGAAAAGATGCCAAGGGTAGAGAAGGGCCTTTGGACCCTGACTCCTGACCCCCACAGCCAGTCTCTCTCTCTCTCTCTCTTTTGCTAGATGGGGGATTCTGGGAGTTGCAGTCCAACCAGCCTCCCCAGTGGTGTGTCTCTCTCACCTGGGCTCCAAAGGCCCCCATCTGGAGGAGGGCAAAGAGAACCATGGCTGCCATCAGGAGGGAGAAGGAGGCCAGGCTGAGCCACTTCCAGGGCCCTGCTTTGGGGGGAGGAGAGGCCACTCCATCCCCCATCATCCCCAGACTGGTGGCCCCTTTCTCTGGATCCTCCTGAACCAAGTGCTGGGAGCTCATGTTGCTGCTGGGCCTTTCTTTCCAAGGAGGAGGATCCCAGGAGAAGAAGATTAAGGAGGACTTGGAAATAGAGGCCCTTGAAGGAGGGTACTGGTCCAGCCAAGGCAATGGGCCCAAGGCAGAGAAGAAGGCTCAGGAGAGGGCCTCCAGTCCTCAGGCTTCTCCTTCTCTGGAGCCTTGGGAGGCCAAACTTCCCTCTGGTTCTGGGAAGAGGAAGCTTTGAGGCTCTGTGCTCTCAGTCTTCTGCCTGGCCTGGCCTTATAAAGCCTCCTTAGACCTGCCTCCAAACCAGCCCTCCCACAGTCTAGCCCTGATTCAGGAAGGAAGGAAGGATGCATGCCACAGAAAAAGGAAACCCAGAGAGAGAGGAAGGTCAAGCCTGCCTGGCTGGTGGGGCATCTCCAGCAGCAGCAGCCCTCTGGCCTTTCAGAGAGCCTTTGGAAAGGGAAACTTCTCTGGCTGCTTTCCCCACTGCAGAAATAACCCACTTTCATCTTAGCTCCCATGGGACAAGGCGGTTGTTTAGTGGCGCTTTGAGCATCAGACTCTGGAGTTTCTCACACCCAGGGCCCATTTCGGCATTAAAGAGAGGTTAAAGTGCATTTGAAGCATCCCACAGATAAAGCAACAACAGCGAGCAATTGCGCGAATGATTATCACACTCAATTATCCAAATAAAGCGATGTAAGAAATGCATTGCCACTGAAATCCCCAAAGTACCAAAATTTTGTCCAGGATATTCACGGGATAAACTCCCAGTCTGCTTTGTGCGATAAACTCCTAGGACTCTTGGAAAGCAGAGGGCCGTTCCCTCCTCAGTCACCGCTGGGTGACCTTCTGCAGCAAGGCACACTCTCTCAGCCCCAGAAAACCCTGGGATAAGGTCGCCTCAGGGCTGCCATAAGTCAGCAAAGACTTAAAGACATTCAGCAGCAAGACGATGTTGGGCCTCCTCTTGTCTGAAGGCTATGGTGACCCAACAAACTACAAATCCCATAGGAGGGAGCCATGGCACTTAAAGCAGGGTCAAATTGCATTAATTCTACAGTCCTGCTCCAGTGCTCAAACCATTACACCATGCTGCCTCTCCTTACCATTGCTGTGTGCCTTCCAGTTGTTTCCGACTTATGGCCACCCAAAGACAAACCTATCATGGGGCTTTCTTGGCCAGTTTTGAACAGAGGGGATTTGTCATTGCCTTCCCCGGAGGCTGAGAGAGTGTGACTTTGCCCAAGGTCACCCAATAGGTTTCCATGGCTGAGCTGGGAACTGAACCCTGGTCCCCAGAGTTGTAGTCCAACTTTCAAACTACTGGGGCACACTGTTTTTCAAAAGGAGGAGGTCAACATTGTTGACTTTGTTGTGGTGGTACTTTGTTGTATGCACAACTACCCCTGGTACATCTTACTATTGTGATTGTGCTGTCCTTGTTTCCGACTTATAGCAGCCCTAAGGTGAACTTGTTGTGGGGTTTTCGTGGCAAGATATTTTTAGAGGCCACTTGCCATTGCCTTCTCCCCAGGCTGAGGGATTGTGACTTGCCCAAGTGGATTTCCATGGCCAAGCAGGCATTCCAACCCTGCTTTCCAGAATGGTAACCCAGCACTTGAACCACTATACCATGCTGGCCCAGACACCTCCAAGTGTACCCATCCAGGCAGAGGCCCAGAGGGCAGGGTGACCAGGGGTCCTCACTGCCAAGGAGGACAAGGCTCCACAAAATGTACAACATTCCAGGAAAATGGAGGACCTGACCAAATCAAAACTCAAAATACTGCTATAAATGCAAATCCATGCTTCTTAGCCCTGCACCAAATGGAGGACATTTTTGAACTCCTCCTGGACAGAAGGTCCAAATGGAGGACATGTCCTGGAAAAGGAGGATGTCCAGTTATCCTGGGAGAGGGTCCTCCACCTGTGCATGTTCTCCAGTGGAACAGGGGCCTCTCCTCTTTTCTTTTATCCTCTCTGCAGGAGTGGCTCCAGACATATATTTATTCTTTATTTATTTCCAGGATTTATATCCCGCAATGGGAGCCCAAAGCCCTGCAGCCACTTGCCCCCTCCCCAAGATCTGACCTGACCCCCACTAAGGCTTCCCAGGCCCCTCTGGGTGTCCCTGCAGGCCCACACCGGACCCAATGCAGAGATGGGTTTTCTCACCCACAGGGTTATCCCCTGGGCCCATTGCACAGCAAGGTACGTGCAGAAGCCATTGGAAACCAGGATGAGCTCATCCTAGTTGAAATGGAAACTGCTAGAATGGGTTGAGGGGAGGCCTGTCTGTATATAGAAGGAACTGAAACAGGGACCAAAAACATCACAGCAGGCTATTTATCCCTTCTTTGGTGACAGTCACACTCGAACTTAGTTACACCAGAGACACAGCAAAAAGGAAGCTATTACAATTCAAACAAAAAATCTATCAGTGATAGCTTTATTGGCCAATCAAAATGCACAAGATAGTTACGAACCAAACGGGGGGGGGGGGGGGGAGACAATTGGAAATGTTAGATGCCTGCATGTTGTTTCAGTCCTTAGTAAAGATGTTATGTTGGGGAGGGTATCTTTTGCAGACAGGCTTCTCCTCCTTCTAGCCATGTGGAAATAGGGAGATTTTCAAAGTCCAGGAAATTTAAAGTCCATTTGCATCTCAACAGGGACCCCTCTTTTGCAATTCAAATTAAATTTAAATTTAATTAAAATTAAAATTAATTAAATTTTACTTAAAAATTAAATTTAAATTATTATTTTTTTCAATTTTCTGGACTTTGAAAATCTCCCTATTGCCGCATGGCCAGAAGGAACAGAAGCCTACCTGCAAAAGATATCCTCCCCAGCATACTGTCTTTATTAAGGACTGAATCAGCACACAGGCATCTAACACCTCAATAAAGGTATCACTGATGGATTTGTATTTGTTATTTGTTAAATAGCCAACACAACCACCCCTGTATGTTTTATTACAAGACAGTTAGTCTCTGTGATGGTTTATTTCCAAGCGCTGATTAGAACTTCTCAGGGCCTGCTTGGTAGTGGTAGCTCCCAGGCTCTGGAAGGCCCTTCCTTGGGAGGCTAGAAGGGTCACCTCCTTAGAAACATAGATTCATAGAGTTGGGAGAGACCCCAAGGGCTATCCAGTCCAACCCCATTCTGCCATGCAGGAACTCTTAATCAAAGCACCTCCAACATGAATGGCCATCCATTCTCTGTTTAAAGACCTCCAAGGAAGGAGAATCCACCACTCTCCGAAGGAGTGTGTTTCACTGTTGAACAGCTCTTACTGTCAAAATGTTCCTTCTAATGTTGAGCTGGAATTTCTTTTCCTGTAGCTTGCATCCACTGTTCCATATAGTCTATGGAGCAGCAGAAAACAAACTTGCTCCATCCTCAATGTGACACCCCTTCAAATACTTAAACAGGGCTACCATTTCACCTCTTAACTGTCTCTTCTCCATGCTAGACATACCCAGCTCGCTAAGTCTCTCCTCATAAGGCATGGTTTCCACACTCTTCACCATTTTGGTGGCCCTCCTCTGGACACACTTCAGCTTCTCAACAAACTTTTTGAATTGTGGGGCCCAGGACTGGACACAATATTCTAGGTGAGGCCTGACCAAAGTGGAATAGAATGGCACTATTACTTCCCTTGATCTGGACATTATATTTCTGTTGACGCAGCCTAAAATCGCATTGGCCTTTTTAGCTGAGGCATGATACTGTTGACTTATGTTCAACTTGTGGTCAGTTACTATCTCTCTTGCTTTCTTTCTTATGGTCTACTTGCTCTTTCCATGGGCAGGTGTTATTGTTCTTGTTTGGAATTGAATGTTTCTAAATAAAGGATGGGTAATAGGTTGCTGTACTGTTTTTTTATTCTACTGTTCTAGTCTTTATAACTGTAATTGTATATTTTAACTTGTTTTGAATACTATTGCTAGCTTAATTACTTTTTACTGTTAGCCTTTTGTATGTTTTAAGAATACAGGTATGCCTTAGTTCACAGTTCAGAGAATGGTGGATACTGTAGACCAAAACTAGAGCCAGCGTGGTGTAGTGGTTTGGGCATTGGATTGATTCTGGAGACCAGGGTTCAAGTCTTGGCTTGGCTATGTAAACCCATTGAGTGACCTTGGCCAAGTCACACTCTCTCAGAGAGGGTGACAATGACAAACCCTTTCTGAAGAAACATGCCAGGAAAACGCCATGATAAGATCCCCTTAGGCTCTCCATAGGTCCGAAATAACTTGAAGGCACACAAGCACAACAAAGACTGGCGTCTACAAAAGCTGATCCTACAACTCTTTTGCTCAGTCTCAAAGATGCTACAAGATCCCTTTGCGTACCCAGTTAAAAATGTGGATCTGTTCCTTGGCATTCTTTGTTTAACAGAAAATTTAGCACTATAGGCAAAAATGATGTGGCAAGAGTAAAAAAAAAAAAACAGGAGCATTCTAAGACATGCAGATGCAAGTCTGTTTCAGCATAATGGATTAAGAGAGAATTCTTTTGAGTCAGAGAAAAAACCTGTGGGTGGGAAAACATAAATTTCTAACATAAATCTTTGTGCAAAGAAACTGGTAACTGAGGGCTGTCCATATTGTTTTTGTTTTAATATGCAAGCTGCCTTAAGTCCTTGTTTTGGGGAAAGGTAAATACCAATAAATAACAACAGACAGCTATAGATTACCTTCAGTGTCAGAGAAGGAGAACACCAAGGGAGGCAGGCACTTTTTGCACACATCACCTGCTCTTGGGTTTCTGAGTAGTGCATTTGTTTGACTGCCATGGCAAGAACCTTGGATAAAATAGGCCTTTGGTCTCATTTCTTACAGCTCTTCTTACCTTCTTATATTCTTCCATTTCAGTGCGTCCATGATCACAATACCGACTCCATTTGGCCCAGGCCTTCAAACAAATTAAAAACCTCAACAAAGCAATTCACTCAAAGGATCCAATCCAGTTTGAAAATGACAGAAAGTAATCATTCAGGCATCTATTTTTATTTTTTATTTTTTGCAAAATGTATTGCTTGGTCTCCTTCAAAGTTACTTCAAGTACAAATGCAAACAATAAAACTCACATTAAAAAAATCCACTCTGTGTCAAACAGAGCCTATCTCACAATAAATATCCATATAAATAAATAAATAAGCAATATATATTTTAAAAGTTCATTCTTTTCGCAATTCATTTGTTTGAAAGGAATGCATATAGCACTTCAACAACATATTCTAAACGTGGCATCAAAATAAATGACAAGAAAGTATCTCAGGCATTCTGGCATCAGATTCCATAGTTGATATTGCATTATCCAATGGAGAGAAAAATCTCTCCTGGTAAATTAAAAGAGAACTGTAGGATTCCTGTTCCCAGTGGCCCCCTTCCCAACCGTTCAGAAGTAGTTTATATAAAATAATCTGGTGGGAATCCCATGTGGTTCAGTGTAGAAGGGCAGCTGCCCATTGACTACCCCGCATCTGGCTGTGTCCCCATAGCTGGATGCAAAGAGATCGTATCAACTACAGAGACCTCATTTTGCATCTGGGTACAAGGACAGAGCACCAGAAGGAATTTTTATCATTTTGGAGGGAGGGAAGGATGGAGGGAATATCAGCCTCCACAATGATGGAAAATAAACATATGCAAGCATTACTATGCCACCAAAGGATGCCAGCCATAATCACATTGACATAGTCAAGTCATCTCAACAGATATACATAGTATATATACAATTAATATGAAGCATTGTACCGAAAGCTGAATCCAATGGATCACAATTTCCATTAAAGACAGCTTTAGGAAATTCCACCGTGACCCCAAATGGTTTACCTCCATTTGGCCACCATAGTGGAGCCTCACTCAAATCCTTGCACACTTCTAAATACATAGTGCACTGTGTGCATAGCACACTACTTTTGTTTTTCTTCAGAACTTGGAGAAGGTACGTTTTGGACTAAGCCAGGTGGGGAATTCTGGGACGTGCACCTCAAACATAACTTCCCCAAGCCCTGCTTTTTTGCAACCATGTGGTCCCAAAGTGACAAACCAAGTGTACATTCATAATCTTCTCCACATATCAACAGTATTCTCATTGAATGAATGAATAAATAAATAAATAAATAAATAGAAATAAATAGACTGATTAAGCATAACAGCATAAAATAACACCTCCAATGTCAGTTCACAGTTCTGTCCCTTGCTTTTGTCCTGATGGGGCAGTATTTTCAATTTTGAGGATGGACAAGAATGTTTTCTTTTTTTCTAATTTTTACTTAGCTAAGGGCCAAAAAAAATGGAAAGAGAAAGGTTGGATAAGAGGAATAATCTGAACTGTAACTATGACTCCAGAGAAGGGCTTTGATGGAAGGCTTTTCTTACATGGCAATCACCCCAAAGTAGATTTGTCCTTGCCGTTGTAGGTCCAGAAACTCAAGGGATTCTGTTTTCGACCAGAGGCGGTCTCCTTTGTACAGCTGGAAGACGGCCCCTTGATAAATGGATTCAAACCACAGCCTTTTCTGGCCTGGAGCGCCATGCCCAGCCTCACAGGCCGTCTTAATGGATTTCAATAACTCCACCTCGGATTTGTACTGTTCAGACCACGATGAGATACTGTGGGTGAGCAGCACAGGGTCGGTGGATGGGCAGCTGTCACTGTGGAAAAGGAGCTGAGAGTAGACGAAATAGAGTCCCGTGGAAGGTACCACAAGGGCATTGTCTTCCTTGTCCAGTCGCATGCCGTTCTCCAGCATAGAAGGTGCCACGCTGGTAGTCCACACCAATTTATTAGGATGAGCCAAGGAAGCTGTAAAGGTAGGAAAACTCAATCAGTCTCAAGAAGAGAGGCTTTGTCAGCACAGAAAAGGTGATATTCTCTCTGAAAAGATTTCATCCTACAAAGACAGGTATGATTAGATAAGTTTTGAATCAGTTAGTATTTTGCAGGGCGGGGGCAGTAGAGAACAAGAGGCTCCTTTGCAGTAGCCTTTGGGCCCCTATTGCTTTAACCAGCATCTGTGGATGCCCAAGACACCAAACACAGCCATGTGGGAAATTCATGCAGCAGATGGGCTGTAGAAACAGCCAAATTCAAACCCATCACCAATTTTCATCCTCTCCTAATTGCATTATATTCGGGGGGGGGGGGCACTTTTATATGATAACAGCAATCTAGTGTAGGCAAGGGTCAGTTCAAATATTAACCATGGCCAAACCTTTTTGTTGACACAATATGTATTTTCACAACAAACCACATCATGTCCCCATCTCAATCCTTTTCTTAAGTTCAAGGTTTTGCCTTCATCTAGAAACCTCTTTAAGAACAAGGCTAATTTATAAGGTCACTGGAGGGCCTATTATTTCAAAGGATGGTCCCTCCTCTCAAAATATTCCCCAGCCTGTAGAACATCATCAATAGACTTTTATCTCAAACCCTAGGGTAGCCCTCCTCTCTCTCTCTCTCTCTCTCTCTCTCTCAGGTTTATCACACTAGGGGGCAAACAGGATTTAAACAGGAATTAAACAGGAAATGTCCTCTGTTAAACATAAGGCATTTCCTGTTTAATTCCTGTTTAACTCTTGTTTAAATCCTGTTTAAATCTCTCTCTCTCTCTCTCTCTCTCACACACACACACACCATTTCTTGGACTACAACCCCCAACAACCCCAGGAACTACAACCAAAAGCCTGCTGTATGCAATGATATGGAGTGTGGCCTAAAACAAGCGGAAGACACCAGATTGGGGGAGGCTGTGCTACTCTGACCTTTAATTTTTTATTGTTATTTTGGTTAGCTCAAAAGAACCTATGCATTCTGGAAGCTGTATTTACACACTACTTTCAAATTACTGAGACATTCCTACTCACCAATGGCATGGGCAGCTGGTTTCCTTGACATCAGGGCTTGCACTTTCAGCGTCTTGGGCAGCAAGTCTTCTGCAAAGATTTAAAAAGACAACTGGTCAGGTAACTTCTTCACAACTTTTTCCCTTTAAAGGATTCCCACAAAAGGCTCTATATTGACTGTAGTATGAAAAACTCTTCAAATGGCTGAACAGACAGTGTCTCAATACTACTACAGCTTAAATCAGCCAAAGAAATGTAACTGATATAGTTACAGAAATCAGTTCCAGAAAGCACTGAATGAATGAATGAATGAATTTGTCTACAGACCGTGTGAAGTCAGAAGCTTTCATGGCTGGCATCCATAATTTTTTGCAGTTTTTCAGGCTATGTGGACATGTTCTAGAAGAGTTTATTCTAGATATTTTGCCAGCATCTGATTCTCTGAAGATGCCAGCTACAGATGCTGGCAAAACGTCAGGAATAAACACTTCTAGAACATGGCCACATAGCCCCAAAACCCACAAAAAACTATGTCTGCAGACCATTTCAAATTGTTACAAATTTACCTTAAAAAACCAATAAAAATGACAGCTAATACTAAAATAACAGAGGACCAGAATAAAATTATACAAATTGGGTGCACTCCCCTTTTTGAACCACTGAAAAAGAAACTTACCAGAAAATGACTTTCCATTCTCCTTAGAATCCTGAAAATGTAAGAGAGGAAATAAAGTTAATATTGATGTAGCAGTAATATTGTTAACCATCATGACTTCCATACAATGATCATAGAATGTTTAACTTGCATTTTTTACGTAGGCAAAATTTTATACACCCATATTTACAACAACAGATAAGACTTGTTGAAAATGTGGTCTCTCTGACAATGCGTGTCCTCAAGCAGAAACGGAAACACTTTCTAGCAGTCTCTGTCTCGCTCTTAGTTTCTGTCGCTGCCAACTCAGCCGGAGCCTGAAATTAGAAAAGCAGCGGCAGCCCCAAAATACAAATTTATCTTTTGGCTACGTTGAGCATCCCTGCTAAAGTGACTTTTCGAAATATTGGCTCCCTTGAAAATCTCCAAGCACCCGACTGGCCATCTTGAATTGAAAAAGTCTTGTGGAATGAACCCCATCTGGGACTTCAGAATATTTTTGATTTTCCTGTTTGCCCAGAATGACAAAAACAGATGCCATTTTGACTGATGCCAAAGCACCTGGCAGGGACCACAGGTCATGGCTGGTGAATTACATTCATCTTGGCAGATCATCGGTACCTAGATCTGACTTTGTCAACCTTTCTTTTCAAGTTCTGATCAGGAGTATTTTTTTAAATCATTTTTTGTTGGAAAGTTGGGGTTTTTAAATCAAAAATAAATACATTTTCCCAAGCGTATTTCCTCAAAGTAACTCAGCAGTCACCATTGGTGACTACATTGTAAAAGTAACTAAGTAGTCACCATATTTTTCTATGTTTTCAATTGTACTGTTTTTAATCTTGTAAGCCGCTCTGAGTCCCAGTTTTCGGGAAAGGGCAGGAAATAAATAAATAAATAATTAAAAATAATAATAACAACCAGCCTCCTTGTGGTGTGTCTCACCTGGGCTCCAAAGGCCCCCATCTGGAGGAGGGCAAAGAGGACCATGGCTGCCATCAGGAGGGAGAAGGAGGCCAGGCTAAGCCACTTCCAGGGCCCTGCTTTGTGGGGAGGAGAGGCCACTCCATCTCCCATCATCCCCAGACTGGTGGCCCCTTTCTCTGGATCCTCCTGAACCAAGTGCTGGGAGCTCATGCTGCTGGTCCTTTCTTTCCAAGGAGCTTGAAATGTGCAGGCTTTTCCTTGTTTCAGACAGAGGCCCTTGAAGGAGGTCAGTCCAGTCCAGTCAAGGCAATGGGCTCAAGGCAGGAGGCCAGGCAGTGCTGTTCTTTCTGTGGCAAGGAACCTGGCTTTTCTCTCCTGCTGCTGCAGCCCTTCCCTCCTTCTCTGGGGCTTTATTGGGAAGCCAAGGCACTAGCAGCTTCCTCTGCTTCTCTGGGAGGAGAAAGCTTTGGGCCTGGCCTTATAAACCCTCCTTAGACCTGCCTCCAAAACTCCTCAGCCCTCCCACAGAGCCCTGTGGCAGCTGGCACCCAAAAAAGGAAGGAAGGAAAATGTTACAAGAGAAAAGGAAACCCAGAGAGAGGAAGAAGGAGGCCTGCCTTTTTCTGTGGGGCATCCCCAGCAGGAGCCCTCTCTGGCCTCTCTCAGAGCCTTGGCAAAGGGAAACCCCTTTGGCTGCATTTCTACTGCAGAAGTAACCCACTTTCATGCCACCTTAGCTACCATGGGGCAAGGCTATGGAATAAACACACACGCACACTAAACCCCTGTTGGCTGCGGGAAGTATACAAAAGCTGAACCCCACGGAAATATGAACGTAGATACACTTTGCGTCCCCATGTTGGGAGAAAGGTAAGCTATAAAGAAAATAAAAATACAACAATCACCTGAAATACACATCTTTTAACAATGGCCCCCAAATATGAGCGTGCTACGGCAACTTTCTTGCAAAGGCCGCCTTCCAACGTCACATTGTAATCGTACGCCTTCCAGGATGGAAAAGCCGTGTCCCTTAAAGTTAGCAAAGTTTGTGAAGTCGAAGGCTTTCATGGCCGGCATCCATAGATTTTTGTGGGTTTTTCATGCTGTGTAGCCATGTTCTAGAAGAGTTTATTCCTGACATCTCGACAACATCTCTGAGGATGCGAGCCACAGATGCTGACGAAACATCAGGAATAAACTCTTCTAGAATGTGGCCACATAGCCCAAAAACCCTGAAAAACACTAAAAATATGACCCATGCAATGAAAACCACCCAAGGTCAGAGGTTTTCCCAGCAGGAATGGATATCTGTTTAAACAGACACAGATCTGCCTTGTATATCCTCCCACCCAGAGGCCTTGCCATTCAACAACAGAACAATACAAGGATTAACATGGAAATCACTCCTCCCTACCCAGGATCCCACAGTAGATGATAGATAGATGATAGATAGATAGATAGATAGATAGATAATGCCTCACTCTCTTCCATGTCAGCCTTCTCTGAAGATGCCAGCCACAGATGCTGGCAAAATGTCAGGAACAAACTCTTGTAGAATATGGCCATATAACCCAAAAAACCCCACAAAAACCATGTCTTTTGTCTTGTGTGCCTTCAACTCTTTCCCGACTCATGCTGACACTATTACAAGGAGATTTGCCTTTGCCTTCCCCTGAGGCTGAGAGTGTGTGACTTGCCCAAGGTCACCCCCAGTGGATTTCAGGGTGAACAAGTAGTGGATTGAACCCTGCTCTCCAGAGTCATAAGGAAATATCACACTGTGTACAGTATCATGTTTGTGAAGTTGAAGGCTTTCATGGCCAGCATCTGTATTTTTTGTAGTTTTTTGGGGGGGGGGGCTATGAGGTCATGTTCTCGAAGAGTTTATTCCTGACGTTTCACCAGCATCTGTGGTTGGCATCTTCATAGAATACTGACATGGAAGAGAATGGGATATATATATATATATATATATATATATGGCTTTTCTTCGCTAACAAAGATTCAGGAAGGACTCATCCCACACTTTCTACAAGCGCATTGATGACTAAAAAGGCTGGTGCGAAATAAACAAGTCCAGTTACAGAAAGCACAGCAGAAAGTCTCCTTGGGTGATGTTTCCAAGTTGTGGTTCTTTCTGCGTTGTCGTTTCTCTTCGGGACTCATTCGGCATGAGTTTTCGAAAGAGGCTGCAGCATTGTGGATAGTGCGTCTCCATGCCTCCCGATGTGAGGCCATGGCAGACCATTGTTGGTGATCAATTTGGCTGAGCTTGAGATGTTGTTTCAGGAAGTCCTTGTATCTTTTCTTTGAGGTGCCCCTCTTACGCTGACCCGTGGCGAGTTCACCGTAGAGTACTATTTTGGGGAGGCGATGGTCTTCCATCCTAGAAACATGCCCTGCCCAGCGCAGCTGCGTTTTCAATAGCATGGCCTCACATAGTCACATAGTCAGTCCAGTGTATTTTAGGATTGTCTGTATACAGCGCTGATGAAAGCGTTCGAGGAGTCGTAGATGTTGGCGATAAATGAACCATGTTTCAGACCCATAGAGGATAATGGACAGTACAGTGGCTCTGTACACGCTGATTTTGGTGCTTCGCCTCAGGTGTTTGTTACTCTAGACTCTTTTGTGAAGCCTTCCGAATGCACTATATGCCTTTACTAATCTGTGATCGATCTCTTTATCAATCTTGGCATCTGAGGAGATTATGCTTCCCAGGTAGGTGAACTGCTGAACAGACTTAAGCACATATATTACATATATGTGTGTGTGTGTGTGTGATATATATATATATATAGAGAGAGAGTAAGCCACTCTGATAGCCTTTCGGGCTGAAGGGCAGGGTATAAATAAATAAATAATTATTATGTTGTTGTTGTTTTTGTGTGATCCTTGGTTGAGAGGAAGTGATTTACATCAAGTGATTTACCAAGGGTCACACAGTATATATACCCCACTCTCTTTCATGCCACCATTCTCTGAAGATGCCAAGCACAGATGCTGGCAGAATGTCAGGAAGAAACTCTTCCCGAACTCATAGCCCGAAAAACCCACAAAAAAACTGTATCACATTTGTTCAAGCTCTGAAACATCATAGTGTCACAATGCTTAGACTCTAATGAATCCACAGTCAGTCCTTGCAATTGAGTTAATCCACAGTCAAATCCTCAGCCAATGTTTGTAGCTGCAATGTGTCTAAGGCCCCTTCAAATCCTGGGGTTTGTAGTTTTGTGTGATATCATGATGTAGTGGTTTGAATGTTGGACTACCAATCTTAGAGATCAGGGTGCAATTCTCCTGCTCAGCCATGGAAGCCCACTGGGTGACTTTGGGCCAAGTCACACTCTCTCAGCCTCAGAGGAAGCCAAAGGCAAACTCCCTCTGAACAAATCTTGCCAAGAAAACCCCATCCTTTGCTGCTGTTGTTGTGTGCCTTCAAGTCATTTCCAACTTATGGCAACCCTAAGGCAAATCTCAGGGGTTTTCTTGGCCAGATTTGTTCAAAGAGAATTTGTCATTGCCTTCCTCTAAGGCTGAGAGAGTGTGACTTGCCCAAGGCCAGCCAGTGGGTTTCCATTGCTGAGCAGGGATTGATCCCTGGTCACCAGAGTCGTAGTCCAACACTCAAACCACTGTGCCACACTTGCTCACCAAAGAGTTGCCTTTAGACAGTCAGAAATTACTTGAAAGCACACAACAACACTAGGAACTGTAGCTTCAGAATCCATCCCCTCCAGATGAACCTTGTTCATATTCAGAGGCAACAAGAAGCCAGACCAGCCACATGAAATGTGGAATTCGCTTTATTTCCATGATGTCCAAAAGCAAGATGAAGTAGAATAAATAACCAGAATTACAGGGAGGTGTCCGAAAAACTATGCTTCATTTTACTGAAGCACTGTAAATATAGTGGTCCCTTGATATCCACTGAGATTTGGTCCCAAGACCCCCCAAAATCCATGGATGCTCAAGACCTATTGTATACAATCGGGTAGTAAAATGGTGCCACTTACATAAAATGGCAAAATCATGGTTTGCCTTTGGGGAATGGTTGTTTGTTTTATACGTACGCTGTGGGTGCGATCTGTTCAGAGGGGATCTGGGTGTAAAAATTATGGATACGGAGGGGCGACTACTGTAATAAAAATCAAATAAATGGCCTGGAAGTGGAGAAGATCAGGTGTAGTTGCAAATAAGTTCATGCATCTGAATATATATATATATATATATATATATCTCTTGTGGAGTGGCAGGGTAATTACATGACTGTGGTGGTAGTATGATCCAGTGGCCAGAGCATAGACTTTGCACACAGATACAGACCTAGGGAAGTTACTTTTAAGAAGAATGAATATGATGCCATGCTAAAACCATCCATAGTGGAAAATGTTTTAGAGACATTGCCTACCTCAGTTCAGACAATCCTGAGCTAGATGTGTTAAATAGGTATAAACCCGGAAGTGTCCTATGTTTGTAAAAAGAGTGACTTAAGTACAGCCTGCAAATAACTCTGACGCAGGAATAACAGCAGAATCTCATTGTATCCAAGGATATTCAAAAGTTCCTTGCGGCAACTGAGCCAGTGAAACGCACAGGCCTGGAACTGGGAGAGGCAACCAGTCAGACGTGAATTAAAAATGGCTTCTGAACTTGACACTTTCTTGCTTTTACACCTCACAAGTGAACAACAACCAAAGAAGCTGGCCTAATATAGAGCAACACCCACTACACATCTCTCTCGGCCAGAGAGAGAAAAATCAGATTATTTCTTGCCTTTCTAATCCGTTTAGATATTGAAATGAGAAAAACATTAGAAGGACATAAACATTGTAGGCACACTGCAGAATTAATGCAGTTTGACACCACTTTAACTGTCATGGCT
Source organism: Urosaurus nigricauda (assembly GCA_034509955.1). Classification (NCBI taxonomy): domain Eukaryota; kingdom Metazoa; phylum Chordata; class Lepidosauria; order Squamata; family Phrynosomatidae; genus Urosaurus; species Urosaurus nigricauda. The sequence goes on along the minus strand of JAOEGL010000002.1, from coordinate 315,229,814 downwards.
CTATGCTATGGCACCCTGGGATTTGTCATTGGTTGTGGCACCAGAGCTCTCTGACAGCTCAATAGTTCAGAAAACTACAGATCCCCAAATTCTGTAGCATTGAGCCATGGCAGTTAAGGTGGTGTCCAATGGCAATAATTCTGCAGTTTAGATCCAGGGCTTACTGATACATTTGTACATTTCAGATGCAGATTCTGTATCCACGGATTCAACCATCCACGGCTTGAAAATATATATTTTTAAATAAATCCAAAAAGCAAACCTTAATTTTGCCATTTGATATAAAGGACATATACAATAGGATTTGAGGACCCAAAGATTTTGCTATCTTCAGAGGGGTGTCCTGGAACCAAATCCCAGTGAATACCAAGGGCCCACAGTATATGCATAGTTTTCAAAGAAGTAGCTGTGTTAGTCTATTGCAGCATAAAAAGGAGGGCTGGAGGAGAAAAGAAAACACATGTTTAAGATGAACACGTTTTTATTTCTACATGAGCTTTCATGGGCATAATTTCTTCGGATCCAGTAAAGAGTGATAATAAATGCTCAGGTATAAAGCATATTCACAGAGTTGTGGGAGTGGGATTGAATGTAATAGGATCCAGAAAGATGCAAATTAAAAAAAAGTTAAGTCTTAAAGGTGCTGCCACATTTCTTTTTGTTCACCTCCCTCCCTTCGTTGCATATACATCTTTTTCTATGTTTTCAATTGTAGTCTTTTTAAAAGTGTAAGCCGGGGGGGGGGGAGGAGTCAAATATAAAGAAAAATGATGATGATGATGATGATGATGATGATGATGATGATGATGATGATGATGATGATAAAACGTATACACATAAGTGCACATATGCTGCATGTAGTTGCATTCTTTGGGAGAAGGATGGGCAGGTATAAATCCCATCAACTAATAAAGAAGTATAACTGCTGTGAATGTCATGAGAGTGGTAAAAGCCGTTGCATAGAAATGATACCTTTTACTTAGCTTGAGTTTACCAGGCTGGAAAATCCCTGATACTCCCTCAGCTATAATTAACGAACGGGTTCTCTCCGTTCTTGTTTCCCATTTTTTTTTACAGCAAGTGGAACTAAAATGGGTTCAGTTTCCATTTCATCTTTGTGTTTTCCAAACCAACTCTTCCCTTTTACAAAGGAGTTTGAGATTCCTTTGCAACACTATTTACTAATTTCCTGAGCTGGCCTTAGAAACACTGCCCTTTCAAGTGAAGGACGAGGTCATGTGCATTTTCCCATTCCTCATTCAGAAACTGGCCAGACTGGTCAATTCTTGATGATGCCAGTGGAGCAGCCTTCTCCTTGTATCCCTGTATTGAGGGCAATGGATTGGTTAGTGGGCATACAAGAAGACACATGTGGCAAGCAACTCTGTCCTCCACTATCTTTCCGCTGCTATGCCCCATCATGCAGCTTCCACTGCCTAAAATGGTTGCTTTATTCTCCTTACTGGCAGGGCTGCCTCGACTGGTATATTTCCAATATTTGTATCCAGCACCTTCCATATAATGCATTCCTTGAATGGAAGAGAATTAAAAATCCCAGACATAATATCATATAAGGGAAACTAAAGGAGCTGGGTATGTTTACCTTGGAGAATAAGAGACTCCCCTTCAGATACAATCAGCCTTCTATATCGACAGATTCCTTATCCATGGATTCAACCATCCACGGCTGAAAAATATTAATATATCTAAACCAAATTATATAATATATATGATCAAAAGCAAGGTTTAGTTTTAGATAAATAGATCGACCAAAAACTAAACCTTGATTTTGTCATTTTATGTAAGGGACACCTTTTTACTATTTCATTGTATTTAATGGAACTTGAGCATCCAGGGATTTTGGTATACACAAAGGGTCTTGGAACCAAACCCCAGTGGATACCAAGGGCCCACTATATTTATAGATGGCTATCATGTCAGCTCTCAGCCGTCTCTTCTCTAACCGGAACTTCACAGTAAGTTATAAGATTCTCTTTGCTACTTCTAAGGATGACACAGAAGATTTATTCTGGATGATATCAATCAGATATGGCATTTTTAAAAGAACTCTTCACTGTTTGTACACCAGGCATGCTTTCTGAGCACCAAAAACAATAATGGCTGCATCTACACTGCAGAATTGATGCAGTTCCACACCACTTTAACTGGCATGTGTCAGTGCTATGGAATTCGGGGATTTATCATTCTGTGAGATATTTGGCCTTCTCTGTCAGAGAGCTCTGGTGCCACAACAAACTACAAACCACAGGAATCCATAGGATGGAGCAATGACAGTTCAAGCAGTGTCAAACTGCATTAATTCTAAAGTGTGGAAGCAACCTACCAAAGCTCTGCACAACTGCAGTCCAGGCGAGCTCTAGCACAGCCCTGATTGATTGATTAATGTGCGCAATGTCAACAATACAGATCCAGCTGCCAACTGATGCTCCTGATGCTCTTCCAAGACATAATTCTTTCTATGTTTTAACAGCCTTTTTTTTTAAAAAAAGAAGACAACATAATGGATATGTGGTGTTTAAAAACGACTTTTTAACGGTGAGCTGCAACCTCGAAGCATTGCAGCGCAAATGCCCCCTGTGTTGTTGTTTTCTTTTGAAATGATTTCTGTATTCCCCCTTAGTTTAGCAGCTGGGTTGAGTAAATAAATGTCTCTGTGTTCACCTTCTTGGCCTTTCTAAAAAGGGGAATGCCCCGGTTTTTCCATGGCTAGTTTCAGTTTGGGCTTAAACCTGTTCTGTATGCTGGAACTTGGTATTGGATCAGGACCAGCAGGCAAACAGAGAAGCCTGCCCTTTTCCACTGGGGAAAACCAAACAGATGCCACCTATTTGAGAATGCTAAGGAAAAAGGGAGAGCCAGTGTGGCGTAGCGGTTTGAGGGTTGGACTATGACTCTGGAGACCAGGGTTCAATTCCTGCTCAGCCATGAAATCCACTGGGTGGTAAGGGCAAAGCCATGGCAAACCTCCTCCTCCTCTTGACCTTGCCAAGAACATCCCATGATAAGGTTGCCTCCGGGTCACCATAAGTCAGAAATGACTTGAAGGCACACAGTGTTAGGATGTTGATAAGTTCCTCAGCTTATATGGATTGTTCTACGGACTAGTGGTGTCACTACCCTGTTTCCCCGAAAATAAGACATCCTCTGAAAATAAGACCTAGTAGACGTTTTGCTGAATTGCTAAATATAAGGCCTGGAAGTAAGACCTAGCAAAGTTTTTGTATATAAATATATAGAGAGTATATAATAAATGTTCGGGGGGGGGTTTGGTTCAACAATAAATGTGAATTCTTCTTCATGGAAAAATAAGACATCCCCTGAAAATAAAACCTAGCACATCTTGGGAGCAAAAATTAATATAAGACACTGTCTTATTTTCGGGGAAACACGGTAGCATTGGCGTCACCCAGTGTGGTAACGCCAGTGTGGTAACGCCACCTCTCCCCATTGACCTCCTCCCATACTACACCATACAGAATCCTTAGTAATGCTTTTTTGTACTAATATTATGCATAAACCAAAATTCTCGTATACCATGTAATAGTAAGAGTTGTGACATAAAACAACTAGCAAAAGTATACCTTTAAGTTACAATATCATATGCACTGCCTAAATGTGTTTATATGTACATAGTTTCATGTGGTTCAAGTGAAAATTTGGTAAGATCTGATTTTTTAAAATATTTTTTAAAAATAATTTTAAATTTTATTTAAATATTTTTGTGGGGTTGTTGGGGCTATGAGGCCGGGTTTAATCTGTGTATTGTTCTGTTGTTGAATGGCTAAGCCTCAGGGTGTCTATATATACCCCACTCTCTTCCATGTCAGCATTCTCTGAAGATGCCAACCACAGTTGCTGGTGAAACGTCAGGAATAAACTCTTCTAGAACATGGTCACATCGCCTGAAAAATCCACAAAAAAACTATGGATGCCGGCCGTGAAAGCCTTTGACTTCAGAATTATTTAAATGTTTTCATTTAAAAAAAAATTAAACCTGAGCCTCCCCCAACTCACTCCATCCCTTCTGAATTTTAAAGTAATACAGGCAAACTCCATAGTCCATTACTGACCAAAGGCAGATGTTATTGGAACTGGTCGATAGTCACCTAGTGTGACTTGCACCCCCTCATCCCCTAGTGATGTCCCTTCTACTGACCATGCGTTTGCCTCATCCTTTCTAATTTTAAAGCTGTTCATGCAAATCTGGAAAAGGCAGACTTTCAATTTACATGAAAGCCACCTTAAATCTGAAGGGGAAATTTGAAATCTGGCTACCGTGAAAGTTCATGGAAGACTGAAACCGACAAGGGAGCTTCCCTTATTAGGCCTCTGGACATGTGAGTTTCAATTCTATTCTGAGTTCCCTCTTTGCAAACCGAGGGTAAATTCAAAACATGACATGAGCCAGGTGGGGATGGTATCACTCCCCACCATCATAATGTCATCCTTTCTTTGTTAAATATATATATACTGCATCTTCAGTACAAAGCAATAGGCTCTCTGGACTGATTGAAAGGAAAGAACAGAGCAATCTAGTAAGGCATGTGTAAGAATCAATTAGAATTAAAGAACAGACAAAGCTTCATAAAACATCACAGCGCTTTGAGAGGTTACTATTTTGGAATTATAGATCCCTCCAGCATTGCCCATGCTGGCTGCGGGTGTGGGGAATTGTCATCCAAAAAAGTAGCTTTTCTCAGTTCTGGAACACTTTGCAGGGGAACATTAGGGACACTACTCAGTACTTCCCTGTTGTGTTAAACAATCTCAATGCCAAAAGAATTCCCTAGCCCAATTTTCTTGTTTTATAATACATTTATTAAAAATTATAAATTTACATTCCTCTTTTGAGTAAGAGCAATTCACATAAGCAAGGCAAAAAACAAAACAAAAAAACCCAACCTTGTACAGTTGGCCTTTCAAATTCATGGCCTTTGGATCTGCACATTTAATCATCACAATCCATATTATCAAATGGCCACGATGTGCATGTGGACATGCTGAACCATGTCTATTCACATTGTTGCTGTTTAATAATATGTGGCACAATTATCTGCGTTTTTTCACATTCACTGCAGGTTCCAGAGAAGAATCCATACAGATCCAAAGGATCAACTGTATATTTTAAAAGAGTTTGACAAACACAGCAACGGTAAAAAGGAGAATACAAGCAGAAGTTTAATAAGGTTAAAATTAAACAGCTGACAAAGTAGTACATAGTAGAGACAGCATGGTATAGTGGTTTGAACATTAGACTTTGATTCTGGAGATCAAGGTTCAATTCACTGCTTAGCTACAGAAACCCATTTGGTGACCTTGGGCAAGTCACACACGCTCAGCCCCAGAAAACCCCATAACAGGGTCACCTTAGGGTCGCCATAAGCCAAAATTAACTTGAAGGGACACAATAACAACAAAGCAATAAATAGCATTACTTGGCATCAGAAAGGTTGCAAAATAGCTGCCAGGTAAGCCTGCCAGGTTAAAGTATTCCAAAAAAATAGTGTGTCCCAGAGAAAGCCCACCTTAATTTCCAGTTGCTGCCCACCTCAGTGGAGCTGGTAAAGGCCCTTAGAGGACAGTCTGTGCAAATAACTTACATATGTATGTTGCTGGTCTCAGTTTGCAAATCTGTTCCGAATCCCCGTGTAAGGGGAAATCTGCATATGCTCGCGCTCCTTTGCAAACAATGGGGCACATGTTCATGGCGCGGGGCAGCATGTGTGCCATGGGCACATGTGCCATTTCTTTAATTGTTGCACGGCTTCAGTGTCAGCTCGAAACCACGTATAGTTTGCCCGCATATGGCACAGGCGCACTGTACTTGCAAGTACTTGGGTGGCAAGCCAGGTGATCTGGCCAACAGCAGCTCAGTGAGGCATATAGCTGCAAAACCAATGAATCAAATCTTCTATCAATTTTTTAAAATATATAGTTTCCAAGCCAGACTGCCGCTTACATCACCGATGATGCACAGGTGATTGACATGCATTTTGAAGTGCCGCAAACTCGTGGGGATGACAATTGTGCCAGAAAAAAAGTGATTACAAGAGGATAATGAAAAGATCCACTTTCATAGTGGGAACAATGGGCCTCTTGGAATCGATTCACCGACACAGAGCGAAGGCAAATGGCAAACCACTTTAAATGTAAGTGGAAATGGAGTCTTTGATTCATATTAAGGAGAGCCCTCTTAGTTTCTGCACTGGATCTGCAAACTCCCTGGAAAACCCAGCAATTAATTGGTGAAAAAAAGCATATGCTCTTCTTCCTTACAGCAGTAAAAGATGCATTAAAAATGTGCTTGTCCCCTTAACTAACTGACACAATGGTGGAGGGAGAACAACCAAATCTGCACAACCAGGGTGCTACCACCTAGAAAGTTCTATCTATGGGACATGCTACGCTGAGACTCACAAGTGAAGCGTTCAGGGCTACTTTTCAATCTTGGGTTAATCAGTACTGGGTGGTCTTTCATGGCCTGCCCATTGAGCTCAACCAGGACTGGAGTAACATGTGGAAGAGTGCTAGCCATGGTCCTGAATCCAGTGCAAGACTCTGGGTCAGTACAGTACTTGAAGTGCTATCCAGGGTCCTGAATTTGCTCCATTCTATGATCTGCACCATTGGGCTTCCTTAGCTTCTGCTCTTGTCGCTTGAAGTCTTGCCCTGCTGGAGTGACAACATCTGCAATGGAACAACTTGGTCGATTGGTTGATTGATTGATTGAATTTATAATACACTTTTCTCCCAGGATGGGAGTTACAAGAGTCCTAGCTGTAACTGTATGCATATGATGCAATATTTATAGAATCATAGAATCATAGAGTTGGAAGAGACCACAAGGGCCATCCAGTCCAACCCTCTGCCATGCAGGAACTCTCCATCAAAGCATCCCCATTGACAGATGGCCATCCAGCCTCTGCTTAAAGACCTCCAAGGAAGGAGACTCCACCACCCTCCGAGGGAGTGTGTTCCACTGTCAAACAGCCCTTACTGTCAGGAAGTTCCTCCTCATATTGAGGTGGAATCTCTTTTCTTTATAACATGATTATATGACACGACTCCTTTCTCAGCTGTGTTTGTTTCTGAGCCATTAGTAGTGTGAATTCAAAGATATGGTTTTGGCCTGTTGAGTCATACACATCTTGAATCCTGAAATGTTGATGGAACTCCTTCCACATTTACTTATCCATGATGTAAGATCCTGTATAGAAGTCATTCTTCGACTGCCTCTTCCTTCTGAGGAAGGTAGCTATGAGAGAGGGCAATGTTGCTACTTTTTCAAAGCCAAGCTAAAACGTCTCTGTTCTCCTGGGCTTTTGAAATGTATTTGACATGCACTGATGTATTTATTTTAGTATTTAAAATTGACTATAATATGCTATAGGCACCAGATCCCCTGTGATCTTCAAAGCAAAGCAAAATAGACCACTGGAAAGATCTTGCCTGCCCTGGGCATTCCCCATCTCAGCTTTGATGGTGACAGGATCCAGAGAAAGGCTTCTGAGGAATACGTCAGGCACACACACAGGTGGGTATCGGGGTAATCGCATTTTGAGATAACTTCAAGATATCAATCCAATAAATAAACAACTAATTCCTTGAAGTATCCAGCTCCTTTTTTAAAAATTAATTTTATCAGTTCTTAACACAATCTAATTTACAACCAAAATAATACACAACCAAAGATAAAGAAATGGGCAGGAGAGGAGAAGAAGAACAGAAAAAAGGAAAGAAAAGAAAGAGAGAGAAAGGCTGCACCTGCACTGCAGAAATAATCCAGTTAAACACACCTTTAACTGCCATGGGTCAGTGTTATGGCGGTCTAGGAACTGTAGTTTGTTGTGGCATCTGAGCTCTCTGACAGAGAAGGCTAAATATCTCACCAAACTACAGTTCCCAGAATTCCATAGCATTGAGCCATGGTGTTTAAAGTGGTGTCAAACCACATTAATTCTGCTGTGTGGATGCAGACAAAGGGGTGGGAGGAAGACATACAACTAATCCCAAGGACTCATTCCCACTACAGAAAAAGCAGTTTTTGATCAGATTCAATGGATCGATTCGACAGCAAAGCGTGGTTCTCACTACATTTGCCCCAATCACATTTTCCCCTGTAAAATAACCCACGTGTGGTTCACATTCATAAATGAATCAGATGCAATCTAACCAGCTGGCCAGAGGGCAAATTTAAATCAATTCCGATCCGCACGTGTTTCACACCTGCCCAAAACTGATTTATCCAAAAAGTTGTGGAAAACACCAGCGTCAAAAATACATGGGTTAAATGAGTCTAGTGCGTAGCTCCCTTCTCTGAGTTGTTTCAGCGAATTGATTCAAGTGGGAACCAGGGTCATTTGATCCAGTTTAAAAGGTAGCGGGAATCAGGCCATAGTAGTCTTTGGCTCCCCAGTCTTGACTGTAATGAAAATAAAAATTAAAAAGAGAAAATAATATTATTCTCCCATCACATACCCAACTAAATAATCCAGCTAAAATGGCTAATAACTGTAGCCGCAGATGATTTCATCGTTAGATTTCTTATTGTTCAAAAAGTCCATAAATGGTTTCCAGTCTTTCAAAAGGTCTTCCATTGGCTTATCCATTAGAAGCATCCAGCTCTTGTTATTGTCATCATTGCAAACATCTCTAGCTTTCTTCATCCCTTTCCTCTTAATCATCCTGTCCCATAGTTACTCACAGTGCTTCGGGTGGGGAATTCCACAGGCCTTCCAGTGGTGAGGCCAGGCTTTGATCTGATCTCACTTGTCATACTCTGTGGTTCCTTTTCCTCCATCTTGCTGGTGCTCCGTTGATGCAAGGCATTCTGTCATGCCATCTTGTTGATCTTCAGAGTCACCTTTGCTTCCACTTCTCAGGAATAAACTTCTACAGAGGTGTCTTCTGCTTCACTCAGGGCAGAATGGAGACAAAACCTCAGACAGAACTCAGAATGTGTGTGTGTGAGTGAGATGTGTTAGGTGATTATTATTATTATTAAACATTATCTGTTACTTGTGGCACATTTTATGTGACAGCACACTGATCTGAATTCTGTTGTTTCTGACTCTATAAGATCCTGCCAATTATTAGCCTCTTACCTTTTAAAATAAGAAAAAGTAACCATGTTCCTTCAGAGGGACTCCCCAAAGCAGACATTTTATAAGCAATACGTAAATGTTACCCATCATATTAAAAAAGAGAATGGTTTTACTACTACTTGTCCCCAAATTATTTGTTACTTAGGGTTGCCAGATTGAAATCTGGAAAGGGCTCTTTTACCTTTAACAGTTGTTTAGCCAAGGAAATTCCAGCAACTGTTGAAACCAATCTCTGCTGAAATTCCATTTTCTACATAGCGGAGCCCTCTCTGATTTTCCCTCTGGCAACCCTAGAAGCTGTTTCACAAGGGGATAGTTGTATATGTCATTACTCCAAAATCAAGAGCAGAACAATATTTATCCTCCATATCCAGTTAATCTCAACAGTGCTGCAAGATACCTTTGCATACTCATATTTATCCTTGAATCTATTAATGCCAAGCTCCGACCCCCAAATCAGAGGAATAGATAAACCTCTTCCAGAACTATCTTCTTGCCGTTATCCACAGATCCTGTTCCTAGCTTTCTTGCATCACTTGATTTTTGATTTTTAATCAAGTGAAACCCCCAGTTCGAATCTTGTCTGCCATAAACTCACCAATTGACTTTAGTTATTCACGATAGTATTAATACCTCACCTTTCTGTTCTTAGAGTGAGCCACTACTTCATATTGAGCATGGAGCAAGCTTGTTTTCTGCTGCTCCAGAGAATAAGACTTGGAACAATGGATGGAAGCTACAGCAAAAGAGATTCCACCTAAACATTAGGAGGAATTTCTGATAGTAAGAGCTATTTGACAGTGGAACGCACTCCCTCAAAGAGTGGTGGAGTCTCCTTCTTTGGAGGTCTTTAAACAAAGGCTGGACGGCCATCTGCCAGAGATGCTTTGGTTGTGAGTTCCTGCATGGCAGGGGTTGGACTGGATGGCCCTTGTGGTCTCTTTCAACTCTATGATTCTACGATTACAACATCTATAAGAAGACTAGAAAGAGAATCAGCAGAACTGGAATATATCCAGAAACTCCAGTCCATCAACTGGGGGTTGAATGGAGAAAATGGTTTCCTGGCACACTACATATAACACTAGCTCCCCCCCCCCCCCGCCGCCGCCTCATGGGGGATCTCTTGGCCAGTTCATCACATCTCCTTTCTGGTTCCCAGCCAGTATCACACTACATTCCAGACACTCCCTCCACAATCCACGTAGTTATCTACTCTCCTTGGCTTTAGGCAACATCTTTCTTTCTGCCTTTGTCCTGCAGTGACTATCACCATACCCACAACTTTTGCATTTCTGTTGCTACTCACACATGCAACTACTCACACATTCATATCTATAAAAGGTCTGTTCCTAAGCACTTCACTCCATGTGCTTAAGGAAGTAGACTGAAGCCTATGAAAGCTCATGCTACCAACGTCTTACTCCCTGTTTGACTCAAAGGTGCTACAAGACCCCTTTCTTAGTTTCAAAGGCGCTACAAGATCACTGTGTATACTGCTGTACCACTATGTCTTTGAATTGTGAACAGATATACCTGTGTTCCTGAGACCCACCCTGGTGTAGTGATTTGAGTGTTGGACTATAACTCTGGAGGGAGACCAGGATTTGATTCCCAGCTTGGCCATGAAACCCACTGGGCGACCTTGGGCAAGTCACATTCTCTCAGCCCTAGAGCAAGGCAAAAGCAAGCCCACTCTGAACAAATGATGCCAAGAAAATCTCAGTTCCCAGTCTTCTTTTATCCAAGCTCTCATATAACTCTTTGGATTTATTTGAAATAGTATACGTTTGTATGTGTGTGTTTGTATTTGTGTTTGTGTGTATATATAATTAATATGAGGTCTGATAGCTATAATAAAATTTAAAGCATATTATTTTCATTGCAATCTAAAAATAATAGAGAAATTCATTTGTTCTGGAATTTCCTCATTGGTTACAGTCCCAAGGCCTACTTTTGGCCTATCTATCTATCTATCTATCTATCCGTCCACCTACTTACCATGTTTCCCCGAAAATAAGACAGTGTCTTACATTAATTTTTGCTCCCAAAGATGTGTTAGGTCTTATTTTCAGAGGATGTCTTATTTTTCCATGTCTTATTTTTCCATTTATTATATACTATATATATATTTATATACAAAAACTTTGCTAGGCCTTACTTTTGCGGGAGGCCTTATATTTACCAGTTCAGTAAAACCTTTACTAGGTCTTATTTTGAGGGGATGTCTTATTTTCAGGGAAACAGGGTACCTATCTGAGGAAGTAGACTGAAATCTACAAAAGTTCATGCTGCCAATTTTCTTTCTTTCAAAGTCTCAAAGCTGCTATAAGATCTCTCTCTCTGTCTATCTGTCTATTTGCATCTGCCTACTGAAATTTACTTAGTGTTGATGGAATTAATGTCAACTTAGGAAAGAAAAGTTTGACTGATAGTACCTACAAGTTGCTCCATGCAAAAGAGACTCAAGCATGCAAAAGAGACTCAAGCATGCAAAAGAGACTCAAGACAGCCATTTTTTTTCTAGGAAAAGCCCCAAATATGCAAAAATAAAATAAAAAAATTTTTTAAATGTTTCAGATGTCAGCCTCATAGAAATATCAAATTTGATCGAAATAGGTTCCTAAATGTACATTGTAGATTTGAGGCAGGGGAGAAGGACTCAGACATTTAAAGTCTTCCTTTGGGGTGGCCTGGAACCAAAACTTTACTATGGCCTCTGTTTTGGTCCCATCGGACTGCTTGTCAAGTTTGGTGACTCTTTGATGAAGCATGTGACACACACAGTCAAACACAAACATGCGTGTGCACCTCGGGGTATACATTTTATTGGGAAAATACTTCTTGGAAAGGCTGTTACCTCAGCCAAGAGTCTGGGCAGTGTAGTAACTGGGCCTTGTCCTCAATTGTTCAACCTGGGCCTGCTCCTCTTCTTCCCCAAGGGATTATTTTTAGTTTCTAAGGAAGTGACACAGTCCTCACTTCTGCTTCCTGATTCCTAAGGAGAAACCGCCATCGCTTGATAACACCCACGCTGCTTCCGTGGAGCCGGTGGCACGGAGAGAAAGCTCAGCAGCTGCAAGAGCAACGCTCATGGAAACTCATTATCCAAGTTTCCCCACGGCCTGTCTCAACCCTGGCCTCTCCCTAACTTTAAAAGAGAGAAGTACCCAAATTAGAACAGGCAGCAAATGTCTTATAAATATACACAGACTTCATGCACAGGATCGGTAAGCATTAATTGCAGCATTACAACATCACAAAATGCAACAATGCAATCTGTTCAGCTGGATTCCTGCCCAAAGAGTGTGAAAGCTCAAGAAGAAAATAGTACGTTTCCCTGCCTTTGGGGAATGATAGCATTGTTTTGGTTTTTTGTTTTCATTTCCAACCTTTCGCAATGTTGAAGAAGAAAAAAGTCCACTGACAGACAAACTTTTGGTTTCAGAGAGGGCTGAGACAGGCTCAACCTGTTTTCCCACAAAATCCACTTCCAGCGAAATGTTATTTAGGGACCTCATAATGAATGTAGGAACTTGCTCTGATATTAATTTATGTCGTCATTCCTTTCATCACATTCCAACTGTATTCACTTAATACATGTGTGTTGGACACAATATTCCAGGTGGGGCCAACCAAAGTAGAATAGAGTGTCACTATTGCTTCCCTTCATCTAGACACTATACTTTTGTTGATTAAGCCAAAAATAGCATTGGCCTTTTTAGCTGCCGCATCACACTGTTAACTCATGTTCAACTTGTGGTCTACTTGGACTCCTAGATCCCTTTCAAATGTAGTCTCGTTCAGCCAGGTTTCCCCCCTTCTATATCTGTGCATTTCATTTTTCCACCCTAAGTACCTCACATTTCTCCGTGTTGAATTTCATTTTGTTAGCTTTGGCCCAGCTTTCTAGTCTATTCAGATCATTTTGAATTTTGATCCTGTCCTCTGCGGTATTAGCTACTACTCCTAGTTTGGTGTCATCTGCAAATTTGATAAGTATGCCCCCAATTCTGTCATCCAAATCATTAATACAGATGTTGAATAGTACTGGGCCCAGGACAGAGCCCTGTGGCACCCCACTGGCCACTTCTTTCCAGGATGAAAAGAATCTATTGTTGAGCACCCTTTGGGTTCAGCTGGTGTCAAACTGCATCAAAGCAGTGTCAAACTGCATTAATTCTGCAGTTCAGATGCAGCCTTAAGTCTTCTGATGAAAAATCTTGATTTTTCCACTAGCTGGAGTGGATGTGGCTTGAAGACATGGTTTCCAAACTCTTCACCATTTTGGTGGTACTCCTCTGAACATGCTACAACTTGTCCACATCTTTTTTGAATTGTGGTGCCCAGAATGGGACACAGTATTCCAGGTGAGGTCTGAGCAAAGCAGAATAGAGTGGCACTATTCCTTCCCTTGATCTAGACACTATCCTATCATTGATGCAGCATAGAATCACATCGGCCTTTTTAGCTGCCGCATCACACTGTTGACTCCTCTTCAACTTGTGGTCTACTAGGAGTCCTAGTAGACCACAAGTTGAACATAAGTCAACATTGTGATGCAGCAGCTAAAAAGCCAGTGCAATTTTACTCTCGTTAAGCCAGGTATTCCCCATCCTATATCTAGGCATTCATTTTTCTGCCCTAAGTGCATTACTTTACATTTCTCCATGTTCAAATTCATTTTGTTAGCTTTGGCCTATTGTTTCCTGTTTTAGATTATATGATTTTGAGAGTTTTCTACAGATTATGTGTTCTATAATAATAATGGCTTCACCATGTAGTACTAGGGTTCCCAGATTCAAAACTGGAGAGGTCTCTTCTACATTTAATGGCAGTGTAAAAGAGAGAATTTCTGCTGGTGTTGCTTGTCGCACAACCAGGTAACAAGCTATATCTTGTTCTACACAACAATTAAAGGGACAGTTTTCACTCTCACAAACCTCATCTCAACTACAATAACATACGATAGGCAATGTGCATCTCTTAGGATGCCAGCATGCAGCCTATGAAGCCCACAAAGCCGCCAGATTTCTTTCAAATTAAAAAATAATCTCACCAAATTTGGGGTGATTTTGACCCCAAAAACAACCCCAAACCAACTGCCAAAGCAACCGTTTGCCTCCCACGCTTTCCCATAACATCCTTCTGGTCCATCCAAAAGCAAAACAAAATCAGATTAGTATCAGCCAAAATGGTACCCAGAATTAATATTACCTCACTTCTGGTGTGCCAGAACACACTGAAACACAACAGTGGGGCCTACTGTTTGGGGGAATGGCCTATGCCTCCTCTGCAGTTGCTCACCTGTTCCTGAAAAGTATATTTTATTATTGTCTTTATTATTGTCTCTTGGTTTCACAATCACCCTAGTGTTACTGCCTAGGGCTTTGGACCATCCATGATTCAGATTTCATCCAAGAATCTAGGAACCAGTGAGAGGTTGCCAGATAATGTGGCATGTTCTAAGTAGTGACACTTTTACCAACTGTGTCATTGTGATCCTGTCTATAGCAATTTCATTCAGTTACTTTGTTAGTCCATCTGGAATTGCTCCAGGAGCACCTATCACCAGTGGAACCACAGTCTTTTTGCAGAAGTGCCAAATCTCTCACCGTTATTTGCCAGAATCCTGCGTCTCCTTTTACATAACATAACTTTATGGATAGCCAGGCTGCATCTCCACTGCAGAACTGATGCAATCTGACACCACTCTAACTGCCATGGCTTGGTGCTAAGTAATGTATGTACTCATGTATAAGTATAGAAATGTTAGTCAAAAAATTGACCTCCAAAACCTGAGTCAACATCCATGAGTCAATGTAAATACAGTACTTTAATTCTGATTTTAAAAAGGAATCACCGCCTGGGGATAAGCAAGAGTGTAGTCTGTCCTGGAAGCACTGACCACACTCTACTCACTCATCCGTACAGCCTTTAGTATGAGCACAAACATGCCTGCTGGAATTTTGTAATTTTTTGGCATTGTTTTCCATTGCTTCATCCTTTAGATCCTCTGTTACATGCCTCCAAGTTTTACCCTCGACGCATCCACGGGTCATGTCAAAATCCATAATTTTGGCCCCAAAACCTGCCCTCGACTTATACATAAAGTTGAGTTATAGTCGAGTATATACAGTGATTCTGGCATTTGTAGGCTTTTTAGCTATTTAGCCTTCTCTGTCAGAGAGCTCTGAGGCCACGACAAACTACAAATCCCAGGATTCCATAAGATAGAACCATAAGTATTAAAGCGGTGTCAAACTGCATAAATTCTGCAGTATAACAGCAGCCTCAGCCTCAGTATAAGAATAACAGCAACATTACTATAACTGCTAGTACTAATATTACCACTGCCATTATGCAAGAGAGCAACCAAAAATAATTTTAAGCATTACCTAATTTTGGGCATCACTCCTAAGAGAGTCCTGGTTCTTGCCAGTGCTTCAGTGACACCACACCCAAAATTCCTTACATTTTTTCCAAGAGGTTTCCAGCTGAAGTTACATACATACATAATGTGGTATTTCCCCATATTTGAAAATCCTGTAAAATCTGACTGCCTCAAATGAACCTCATTTTATTCTTCCTCCCTCTTGTCCTGCCATCCTCAGTTATCAGGAGGGGCTTGGAGTTGAAAACAACTTCACATTGTTTTAACTGGGTTTTCATTGTCTGATTTTCTTGCTTGTTTGTTCATTTAATTTATATCCCATTTTTCTCCCATAAAGGACCCTGAGTGGTTCATACCCTACATTAAAAAAAACGGATAAATCAGAAAATCCAACTTACTGGTAAACAATATATTTTAAATCTTTTCAATTATTATTCTTTATTGCTTTAAACTGAATGTATAGTAAGCCGCCCTGAGAGCTTCCTAAACAAAGTGGGAAATAATATTTGTAGATATTCTACATCAGCTACATAGTAATGTACAGTGAGGCCCTGGTATGCACTGGGATTGGTTCCTGGACTCCCATGGATACCAAAATCCATGGATACTCAAGTCCCATTAAATACAATAGCACAGTACAATCATATCCTTAGGGAGAGGCGGGAAATATATATATATATATATATATATAGTCAATTTGTATACAATGGCAAAATCAAGGCTTGATTTCTGAAATTTATATATTTTTAAACTATTTTCAAAGTATGGATGCTTGAATCCACAGATAAAAAATCAGTGGATATGGATGACTGATTAAACGCACTGGCATGGGGCAGCCAAGAGTATCCTATTTGCTGGAAGTCAAACTCAGCCAAATCCTCAAGGTCTAGCAAATTCCTCACTTGCCTTGAAGGCAATTTCATTGTCCAAAAAGTGGAAGAGGCAACAAGGGAGTCAGCTATTTTGGATCTGATCTTAACCAACAAGGATTATCAAGTTAATGGGGTGAAAGTGATGGGATCTTTAGGTGGGAGTGACCATGTTCTCCTGGAGTTTGTTATACAGTGGAAAGGAGAAGCCAGGCACAGTCAGACACACATTCTAGATTTTAGGAGAACTAATGTTAGTAAACTTAGAGAAATACTGGGGGTGATCCTGTGGTCAGGAATATTTTTTAAAAAAGGGAGTTCAAGATGGATGGGAGCTTCTCAAAGGAGAAATACTGAAGGCACAATTTCAAACAGTTCCAATCAGGAAGAAAAATGGGAGATGTCTCAAGAAACCAGGATGGATGACTAAGGCCCGAAACAGACAGGCACCATTGTGGCGCCATTAGGGTTCAGGAGCATGCAGCATTCACACACTCCTGAACCTACTACGTCATGGTGTCACCACAACTGCGTGGCTGCTAGATGCAGCCGTGCAGTTGTGGCAGCGGAAAGGCACCCAATAGTGCCTTTTCCCTAAATCGCGTTGCAACTGCAGTGCAAAAAAGGGGCTGCTGCAGTGAAGTTGCGCTGCAAAAATGTTGGCATCAGACCGCCCCTTTTGGGCGGTCTGTCCGCCCCTAAGGAACTTTCATCTGCGCTAAGTTTTAAACGGAACATGTATAAGAAATGGAAAAATGGGGAAATCACCAAAGAGGAATTCAAACAAATAGCCAGCATGTGTAGGGATAAAGTCAGAAAAGCTAAACTCAGGCATGCAAGAAAGGTTAAGAACAATAAAAAGGGCTTTTTTGGGTATGTCAGCAGCAAAAGGAAGAATAAGGAAACGGTAGGGCCACTGTGTGCAGAAGATGGCAAAATGCTAACAGGGGACAAAGAGAAGGCGGAATTACTCAACACCTTCTTTGCTTCAGTCTTCTCAGAAAAGGCAAAAGGTGCTCAACCTAAGGATAATGGAGCAGAAGACAGAATAGGGGAATTTCAGCACAGAATAAGTAAAGAGATAGTACAGGAATACCTGGTTAACCTAAATGAATATAAGTCTCCAGGACAAGATGAACTGCATCCAAGGGTATTAAAAGAACTGGCAAATGTAATATCGGAACCAATGGCAATCATCTTTGAGAACTCCTGGAGAACAGGAGAAGTCCCAGCAGACTGGAGGAGGGCAAAAGTTGTCCCCATCTTCAAAAAGGGGAAAAAGAGGATCCCAACAATTATCCTCCGGTTAATCTGACATCAATTCCAGGAAAGATTCTAGAGCAGATCTTCTGGATCTAGAAGATAATTCCATAATCACAAAAAGCTAACATGGGTTTCAGAGAAACAAGTCATGTCAGACAAACCTGATCTCTTTTTTGGATAAAATTACCAGCTTGGTAGATGAAGGGAATGCTGTGGATATAGTATATCTTGATTTCAGTAAGGCCTTTGACAAGGTTTCCCATAACATTCTTGCAACAAGCTTGTAAAATGTGGGCTAGACAAGGTAACTGTCATATGGATTTGTAACTGGTTGACTGGCCGAACCCATAAGTAAAAAATGACTTGAAGGTACACAGCAACAACGAACAGTAAGACTATGACTGAATGAAACTAGACCATAAGTTGAACATGAGTCAACAGTGTGATGCAGCAGCTAAAAAGGCCAATGCAATTTTAGGCTGCATCAACTAAAGCATAATGTCTAGATCAAGGGAAGTAACAGCGCCACTCTATTTTGCTTTGGTCAGGCCCCACCTGGAATATTGTGTCCAGTTCTGGGCACCACAGTTCAAAAAAGATGTGGAGAAACTGGAATGTGTCCAGCGGAGGGCAACTAAATAGTGGGTCTGGAAACCATGGCTTATGAGGAATGCCTTAGGGAGCTGGGGATGTTTAGCCTGGAGAAGAGAAGGTTAAGAGGTGATATGATATCCCTGTTTAAATATTTGAAGGGATGCCATATTGAGGAGGGAGCAAACTTGTTTTCTGCTGCTCCAGAGACTAGGACCCGGAACAATGGATGCAAGCTCCAGGAAAAGAGATTCCACCTCAACATTAGGAGGAACTTCCTGACAGTAAGGGCTGTTCGACAGTGGAACACACTCCCTCGGAGTGTAGTGGAGTCTCATTCCATAAAAGTCTTTAAGCAGAGGCTGGATGGCCATCTGTCAGGGATGCTTTGATTTGGAGTTCCTGCATGGCAGGGAGTTGGACTGGATGGCCCTTGTGGTCTCTTCCAACTCTGTGATTCTATGATTTTATGTAATCTTAATACTATACAGAGCATTTATGGGTCTGTAATTCTAGGTGACAAATCTCTAACTGCAATACCAACTGTCTTCACCCTTAATGCTAATTTGATTATAAGGTATACATTGCACACACTGGTGTAGCTACCACACTGGGATATTGTGAAGATGAGCAGGCTAACACTGTTTCCTTTGGAGCTCCTTGGAGGAAGCTAGAATAAACAATGATAAATATTTCCATCTCTATAAGCAGTAAAGTTTCTTAACAAATGTACAGTATACAGTATCATCTTTAATCTGAATAATCCGAAAGAAAAATACAGATAGGAAAAACATGCTCTTGGGAAACTTTCATAGGCATTCTCGCCAGTTTTGCCCCCTGGTGTCTGTAGAAATGCAAGTGTGGTTTTAAAAATTAGCATTACTTGTTTAAATCTTTGTCTCTCTTGCCATCTAGTGTCCATATTTTATATAGACCCACTGAATCAATTGTGGAATTGTGAGTCACGATTCATTTATGAAAATATCATTTCTGCTACAAGTTTCCTCTAGGAGCTTATCATATGGCTTAAGAATCTGTTTTACCTTTATCAATCTGAAGTCTTAATTCAGGCTGCATCCAGATCTTATCAGAAGATTTTTTTTTTTCTGCCAGATCTACTGCCTGAATACATCCCATTTCCAGGAGCGCTCCAACGGCCATTTTCTTAAGCTGAAAAACTCCCGGATACAAAAAGAGCCACGAGGCACACTCCTGGAAGTGGGAATGTTTTTGGGTGGCAGATTCAGTGACAAAAAACTTTCCAATAAGATCAGGATGCAGCCCGAATTAAGACTTAAGATAGACAGAGGTAAAACGGATTATTAAGCCATGTGATAAGCTCCCCAATTGGTGTTCCTATATGGTTCAGGCCCAACTGTTAGCGCCAACTAAAGTAGACTAATTGACTCAAAGAGTTTTTTTTCATACATGCTACCATACAAAGTTCTCTTTTGTTCAATGGGTCTTCTCTAGCTTAAGACTAACACTTGAATTTAGGCTGAGATGGGACTCATGATGGGCATAGAATCACAGGGTTGGCAGTTACCTCAAGGGCCACCCAGTCCAACCTCCTGCAATGCAGGAATGCAAAATTAAGGCACTCCTGACAGATGGCCATCCAGCCTCTGTTTGAAAACCTCCAAAGAAGGAGACTCTACCACACTCCGAGGCAACATATTCCACTGCCTAAGAGCTGTTACTGTTAGGAAGGCCTCATTTTTAGGTGGAATCTCTTTTTCTGTAGCTTGAAGCCATTGCTCTACATGCTCGTCTCTAGCACGGCCAAAAGCAGCCTTGCTCCATCCTCAATGTGGTGCCCTTGTCAAAAGCCTTACTGAAATCAAGATATGCTAAATCCAAAGCATTCCCTTCATCTACCAAGCTGGTGAAAAGTAAAATTTTATCCAAAAGGGGGGAAAGATAAGATTAGTCTGACATTATTTGCTCTTGAGAAATCCATGTTGACTTTTACAGATCACAGCATTCTTTTCTAAATGCTTACGGAGTCTCTCTGGTTTATCACACTAGGAGGCAAACAGGAATTAAACAGAAAGTAAACAGGAAATAAACAGGAAATGCCTTATTTAATGCCTGTTTAACATAGGACATTTCCTGTTTAATTCCTGTTTAAATCCTGTTTGCCCCCTAGTGTGATAAACCATCTGCTCAAGTATCTTTCCTGGTATTGATGTTAGGCTAACTGGGCGGTAATTGTTGGGATCCTCTTCCCCCCCCCCCCCCTTTGTGAAGATGAGGATAACATTTGCCTCCCTCCAGTCTGCTGGACTTTTGTTCTCCAGAAATTCACCCAAAATTATTGCCAGACTATATTTGCCAGTTATTCTAATAGTTTGGAATGTAGTGTAGTTCACTCGGCCCTGGAGACTTGAATTTGTATTATGTTCATGTTGTTGGATTGAAACTCCAAGCATCCCTCACTATTGGCCATTCTGGCTAGGACTACTAGCAGTCACAATTCAACTCACATGATTGTCACCTATGGTTTAGGCTTCTAGTGTCAAAATTACCCTTTAGTGGATATTTACAATCATGCACCTTATTACCTCAATCTAATTTCTAGTTCCAAACAGAGCAGATAATGGGTGCTTCTACATTGTAGAAATAATGCAGTTTGACACCACAATTAAGTGTCATTGCTCCATTCTATAGAATGCTGGGTTCTTTAGCATAAAAGGCTAAAGACCTTATAAAACTATATATCCCAGGATTCCATAGGATGGAACTACAGCACTCATAGTGGTGTCACGCTGCATCATGTCTGCAGGGTAGCTGCACCCATATTGAATCACTTATTGAATTGTTGGTCAACAACTAATGCAAATCGCACTGACTGAATGTCCTGTTAGCAATTGGGTTTAGGTCTATCTCTTTAAAGTTTGAAAATTGTTCCTTCCAAAAAGGAGCTCATTCAAGTGCAGCAACTGGGGTCAAGGTATACAATCTGCTTGGTTGTTTGTTATTACATGATACCAAGTTAACTTGGAATCTGCTGTCATGGAGTGTAGTGGGGTCTTCTTTTTTTGGAGGCACGATGGCTGTCTGTTGGGAGTTCCTTGATTGTATCCCTTGGTGTCTCTTCCAACTCTATGATTCTGTGATTCAACCTAATGGTGATCCTATAATAAGGGAACTCCAAGAGCCACATGGATCATATCTTCAAAGTATGATAGCCTCAGTTGAGTTGTTTTGGCTAACTGTACAAGTGCTAGTATAGCCAAATGCGATCTATCTGTCTCTTCATGTCCTATGTCAACCTGTTCCCCAACACCAACTAACCTCATGAAAGTTGTAGTCCAGGATATTTGGTAGAAGGTTGCCAGCATGAAGTAGTCAATCTGGGTAGAAGCTGCATTGCTGACAATTGACATCGGCAGAAACGTTTTTGCCAATAGTCTCAAAAATATGATCAGGAGAGCTTTAAACTGAGTTATGTGGGGGAGGGAGACAATACTTTGGAAGGCAGGAATTCATCAACGGCTAGAGATAATAGTCAAACTGTTATAGAGGGAACAAGGCAAATAGTGCAGGGGCCCAACAGTGGGAAGGGAAAAACTTCCCACAGGCAACTAGAGGGGAGGATCCATGGCCTTAGATGTCTCTACACTAATGCACAGAACATGGAAAATGAGCAAGATGAACTTGAACTCCTAGCACAACAAGGGAAATACGATATAACAGGCATTACTGAAACCTGGTGGGATGAGTCTCATGATTGGAATGTAGAAATAGAAGTGTATAACATTTTTAAGAGAAACAGACCAAACAAAAAAGGATGAGGAATAGTATTATATCCAAAAGTTTTAATGATCACCTTTTTAAAAAATTGACAGAAAGTTTGTTTTGATTTGTAGTTGTTGACTTATCTCTATGTAGACATTATCTAGATTTACACATTTTCCCCAGCATTTCTTGACCCTCCGAATACCTGATATTGTAGAAGTTTGCAGATTGCGCCTGACAAGGATTTTACACTTCAGTCACTTCTGGCAGAGCCAGTCACAAAAATAAAGGACGCAATGAGTTGATTTTCTCAGCAACATGCCCTTAGGGACCAATGATGACACTGACAACAACAACAACAACAACAACAACAACAACAGGATTTATTTCTATTCCACCTTTTTCCAGTGGAGAATCAAAGCGGATTACAGCAGTCAAGCAAACAGCTTCATTTATATACCGCTTCATACCGCCTAAGCAGTGTCTAAGAGGTCTACAGCTGTAAGCTAACAAAATTTCATCAATATGCCATAATAACTTCCGGCTAATGATTATTACTTTACGATACCCCCTCTTGTAAGGCACAATCTGCAGAATTCTACAATATCAGGTATTCGGCAGGTCAAGATATGCTGGGAAAAATGTATAAATCTAGATAGCAACTGCATAGAGATAAGTTAACAACTACAAATCAAAACAAACTCCCTATCAATTTCTTTTAAAAGGTGATCATTAAAACTTTTGGATATCCCCTCGTATATCAGAGAAGTTTACACCTGTAAAGAAATCCAGGACTTAAATTCTGGAAGCCAGGTGGAGAGCATCTGGATAAAAATTAAAGGGAGGAAAACAACAGGGATGTTATTGTGGGAGTCTACAACAGACCCCCCCCCCCCAAGTCAGGAATTGGATGATGCCTTTCTAGAACAGATGACCACACATTCAAAAAGGAGAGATGTAGTAATGACGGGTGATTTCGACTATCCTGATCCCAGGACTTTGTGGGAAGAGACTTTGCATCCCACTGAACAGAATAAATGAATAGGAAACCCGCACAACACAGCAAGAGGAGTTTATCACCACATTCTGAAATCATAAGTGAAGTTATCACTTTTGTCCATATATAGAACACACTCCCTCTGCTGCCACACTGCAGAATT
Organism: Urosaurus nigricauda; assembly: GCA_034509955.1. Classification (NCBI taxonomy): domain Eukaryota; kingdom Metazoa; phylum Chordata; class Lepidosauria; order Squamata; family Phrynosomatidae; genus Urosaurus; species Urosaurus nigricauda. The sequence goes on along the minus strand of JAOEGL010000002.1, from coordinate 315,206,671 downwards.
ACGGTAATGCATTTAAACACCATTTGAACTGTCATGGCTCCATCCTATAGAATCCTGTGAATTGTAATTTGTTGTGTGCCAGAGCTCTGTTGGCAGATAAGGCTAAATAGGTCATAAAACTACAAATCACAGAGTTCTACAGCATTGAGCCATGGCAGTTAAAGTCGCATCAAATTGCGTTAATTATGCAATGTGGATGCAGCCGAAGACTATTACTAGAATCCCCCAATGACACCACTGCGTAGAAATACATTTTGAATGGAACTGTGATGCTTTACAGATGGCCCCTAAGGGGCAGCAGGATGCCACACCTTTCCCTGCCAGATCAGGGATGCGGCAACCGCAATCATGCCCCCAACCCAGCAGGTCTGTGGCGCAAAAAGAGGCCGCAAAAAGAGGCTTCTTTTTGCACCATAGAAAGGGCACCATGTCTGCCAGCACTGCAGCTTTTTAGCGCTTCTTTGGCACAGAGCATGTACATGATGTGCCAAGGGAGTGCCATGATGCCTCCTGCCATGTGGTGGGGCACACAGCATCACGCCAGCATGGGGGTGAAGTTGGGATGTGCAGCGTGCAGTCACCATTGTCCCAATGCAGGCATTTATTGCCAATCTGTTTAGGGCTTGTGTACCAGCATATTTTTCGTTCTGTCTAGATACCTACAGTATTAAAAGAGAAGCTTCGTACAAACCTAGGTGTTCACCATCATTCCATACTCTCTACATTGTTAGGAGAAAAAAGAGTCAAGACACATTTCTTAAAACTGACCTGTTAAACTACTTTTAAAATTTAATTGTGGTTTTCATATTGTAAAATGTTTTTAATTGGTTTTTCTCATCATTTTAATTTCCTGTAAACTTGTCTTTAAATAGAAAGTTAATACAAGTTGAGAATCCCTTATCCAAAATTCCAAAATCTGAAATATTCCAAAATCCAAAAGTTTTGGGGCTACATACCTATACTATATTTGCAAAAGGGGAGAGAGACGTGGCTGGAAAGAGACTTGAAGATCTGTGAAATTAATGGAGGCGTCGATTCGTGCCAAGCAGTAACGCTTGGAGTCCCGGCATTTCACAGATACTCAGGCTCTCTCCAGTCTTATGTCTCATTATATTTATACAAATACCCTACCCCCAGGCTGGCCAAAGATGCCAGTCTGTACACCCTCTGTCTTCATGATGCCCACACCCAGATGTTGATAACATGGCTGAGTGCCTCACTGTAACCTCAGGAGCAGTGCCAAGCAATGAATGGGGATTGCCTGGGAAGGTGGCTGCCTGTCATTGCTGCAGAGCGAGCACAGGTAACAGGGGAATTTGGGGGCAAGCCCTGGATTTCCATGGCCAAGTAGTGTACAAACCCTGTTCTCCAGAGTCATAGTCCAACAATCAAACCATCACACCATGCTGGCCTACAGCCGTGCAGTCAGGCTTACACCCTCACAATTTTCCTTTCGGAAAATAAATACTGCGGAACTTGGAAACGTTAGCTCTTCTGACTACAGACAGCATAGCTGGAGGACTGGGGGAGTTCTGGTCCAAAAATAACTTTTTCAAGTTCAGAGAATTTATGGAGTCCAGTAAGCAATGTAGCATTAATTCCCTTTAAAGTCTGCCTGGGTGGATTCAAAGATATAGTCATGTGGAATCAGTATGTAGAGAGATCTTGTAGCACTTTTGAGACTAACTGGAAGAAGTTGTCAGCATGAGCTTTCGTAGACTTCAATCTACTTCCTCAGATGCATTTGGTGGAGTGGTAGCCAGGGAATAGACATGCCCTTGGTATGTGAGAATGCCAATTCAAATTCAAAATCCTTTGTGCATGGAAATGAAATGGTAAATCCAGTTTTAACTATGGTCCATTTGTGAAGAAAGGCATTGGGAACTAGCCTTTGTGTATGGAAATGAAATGGCAAGACCAGTTTGGCTTTGGAAACTAGCCTGTAGTAGGGAGAATAGGTGAGTGTAGGATGCCCATGAGGATGGGGGTCAGCTAGTATTGAAATGTGTGAGCCAGGAAGCCATTATCTTTGTTCAGTCCATTGCTGAAGGACTGTCATTTGTGGATGAACTCCAATTCTGCTGTTTCTCTTTCCAATGTACCTTTGTAGTCCTTTTGTTCAAGGATCTCTGTTCTGAGGTCTGAGATGTGTTCCTGGGTGTGTATGCAGTTCTTATTATTTTCCTCTAATAACCACAAAAATAATAATCAATCATAAAAATATTCTTTAATATCACAATTTGTATAACAGTATGGAGTTGTTATTATAAAATAAATATTCAATAAATATATTAATAAATGGAACGTGAGGTAGAAAGAACAGTCATGTCTAAGGATGCATGTTGTGAAATCCTTAGTGATTATTGCAAAACCCCTTTGGTCCTTTAAGAAGCACTATAAAAATAATGAATCACAAATAAAATCTGTATTTCAAAATGTCATACTCAGTCATACCCTACTGGCAAGCAACAGGAGAGCACACATTAAAAGGCACACATACTGAGCCCCACAACAGCCGCATTTTTGCACTTAAGGCTCCCAACACTTGGATGGGATTGCAAGAAAACATCAAAAGAAAATCTTCCCACTCTCACTATCATTTAAAATGAAATATACTAAAAGTAAATCTGGAACAGCATAACAAGAAAACTCAAATTTTGTGATCTGAAGTTGACCAATAATTCAAGATATTACCCTATACCTGTAGACATGAAGAGCCCCTCCAGATGCTCCATTGGTTTTTACATGTTTAACCAATGCACATTGTCCAAACTTTGCCCATTAAAAGAAGTGCAAGGGCTAGAAACACTCTATGAGTTCCAGAAGATCCTCAAAGTTCCAGTTGAAAGTGAATCAGGGACTGATATCCCACGATCTGCAACTCAAATGATGTGCACATTTTAGACTCCCAAGAGGTAGTTGTATTAGAATACGAATTGCAGTTGTATTAGAATAAGAATTGTAGTGGACAAACTTGTTATTGTTGGGGGTTTGACAACAGAGGTGATAAACTTCAGAAAAAGTTGATGGGTACTTTGGAAGGAGAAGGCCAGATGACGGTAGAAGACCAGAGAAGAATTCAATTCCCTTTGTACACCTCCATTGCCTTCCCATCTCAAATTTCCATCCCTGCCAAATCCACCACCACTTTTAGGTAGAGCGTGTCATCTTTAATGTAGCTGGGAATCTCAACATGGCTAGCAAAAAGGGGACTTCCGCTAGCCACATTCAGTCTCTCCCGAGGCTGGTGGAAGGAGGCGCTGTGAGGATCTGGGAGGAAAGTCTCTATGATAGGTGATTTCCTCCGTTTTGGGTCCAAGAGAAAGAAAGTGACCTTCTGCCGGAAGGGCCAAGGCAGGATGTCATCATATGGCCCCTTGGCCAAGGTGAGGAAGAGGGAAAGGTGGCCGCCCTGGCCAATGCCATCTCCATCAGGGTACAGCCGCACACAGAGGTGGTATCCAAAGGTGTGAGTGGCAAAGGCAGGGGAGTAGATGGAACGCCTTCTGCCAGCTTTGGCGTCCTTCATGAGTTTGGAGAAGTTCTCCACTTTCCACACTAAGGTTCCGTCATTGCTGACCAGCTCTGGCATTGTCGGCCCAGACCTTCTGGTTCCACAAGGGGGGTTGTTTTTGTCCTGAGACATTCTCAGTAGCTTTTCATATTGGGAGCAGCTGTGTTGGAGAGACTTAACCACAGCCCCTTGACTGGCCAGCTGTCGGCGCAGGGACAACACCATCAGCTCCAGGGCTTCCATACGCATTTGGACACTGTCCACATTCAAGGCAGTCTCCCCCTAGAGCAGCAAACAGTAGAGACAGAAGTCACATTTGGGAACAAAAAAATGAGGGACATAGGTGAGCTACTGGCTGTATCCCAGTATTTTGTTTGGACTACAACACCCAGAATTCTCCTGCCAGCATGTCCAATAGCCAACAAGTAGAGGATTCTCAGTGGTTGCATTCAAGAAAGTAATTTCTCTAAGCTCTAGGCTAACATTGCTACACAAAGGCAACAAAATAAAGCTCCTGTTTTACAGATAAGAAACAGTGAGACTGAGAGAATCAATAAGTATAAAGCCATGTATATATTAAATATTATATAAATCTTTTTTACAATTAAAAAGTATAATGATATACAGCATAAAATGGTTAATATAACTTATTACAGATTATGGCTGGAAATCATGATCACAGTTACAAATAAATTACCTAGAGTTAAGCATTCATAACTGATTTGTATTCACAATTGCTATGTATTCAGTAATCAGAGATTTATGAAGAGATTGCAAAAGACCTCCAGCTACTGAGTTTTTTCTATTCTTGGTCATGATGTAGCAAATTGGCATTTCTACCTCCTCCAGTGAATGAAGAAAGAATAGTGAGAGGGATCCTGCTTCACACTGGAGTTTATCAGACGGGAAGAATTTCTCTTTATTTTGAATGGAGCCAATTGGAGCCAATTCGAATTCACGTGAATTCACTAGTTTAGCGAATTTACATGAATTCCAATTGCATTCGGAATGCATTCAGAATGACTTCCCATTACCCGAAAATGACTGCCCATTGCCTGAAATTGCATGAGATTTTTAATACGAAATAACGTAAAACCCATGATGTGTTTGGAATTACTTCCCTTTTGCCTGAAATTGCATGAGATACTTTAATATGCAATAACATGAAATACCATGATTGCATTCGGATTGCCATTAGATTATACTTCCAATTTCTGTCATCTGATAAACTCCACTGTCACATTGGAGATCATTCCAAAAGGAGGGTAGAAACACTAGTCTGCTGTGCCCCAACTGGCAGGAGCATATTGCTTCCCATCCTTCACTGAAATTGGTACATGGGAAGTCAGGATTTGCCAGGGAAGAGGCTGCCCAGGAGATGCTGCTTACTTAAATACACTTAAGTAGCTGTTAAATATTATATTTAAGATATAATTTAAATATATTTACTTTTGGGAGGGATGATTGATATATTTACAATTTTATTTGCTATTGTTAAATAATGGAGAGAATGCTTGCTGATCTCCTTCCAGCAGATCCTGTTCTGCCCATTTCCATTCTATGAAGATTACCTTTTCTCTGAACTTCAGGCTACAAACATCTCCTCATATTGTGCTGTGCATCTCTGTCCCAAATCCCATCATTTTCTTAAAATCTATCTTCCTTCTCAAATTCCTCAGTACCTCCTCTACTTTGCCCACCACCTAAGTTCTTTCTTGTGCCCTGAACCCTGATGCATCTTCCTTTGTCGCCAGGGGAAAGTTGCCCTTCTTGGCAACTTACCATGATAGGGCTCCTGATTCTCCAACAAGGTTTCGCTTCTTCTTCAATATCTTGATCTCCAAGGTCAAAGGTGGCTTTCTTTGCAGTTTCATGGGACACCACAGGAGGGCAAGAATGCTCCTACATGAGTGAGAAGATGGCACGGTCAAGGTGGACAGAAGAGCAAAGGCCCATTTGCCAACGCGGAATCTGATTGCATATCCAGATATAAAGGGGTCAAAGTTTTCAAAGGACATATCTACCCATATATATACAGATTTCTAACAATTTTCATTGTTATTCTCACCCTTAAACAATAATGGGAATTTTAGTTGGGTGAGAACTATGAGTTATGCCTCTTACAAATTTCTAGCCCTCCGATCAAAAGATTAAAATTCCAAGGAAGTGAGTGGGATTGACAAGACGGTGTTAGATGAAATGCAAGAAGATATAAGGAGGTGGGTTAAGGAAGGAGAGATAGGAGGAAGAAGGAAGATGTAAGGATTTGAATAGTTTGAATGGGGAAGAAGATGGGAGGTAATGTTTTTATGTGAGCTATATTTTTATGTGAACATATATGTATCAAATAATATGTATTGTATTTAACACATGTCTATTAGTATGTTTGGTACATGTGGTTGTATTTGGTTTTTTTTTAAATATCCGATTTGCAGTTTTGAAATTAATAAAGGTTTATACACAAAAAAATTAAATAAATCCAAGGAAGTAGCAATGGCCCAATTTAAATCTGTAGTGTGTTTATCTGAATTTTTTTTCAAATCTTTAAACTTTTATTAAACACCAAAAGAAAAATTTTATAGAAATATAGAGAAAACAGATGGGACCCAGAGAAGTGATGTTGCATTGTTGTATTGGACAAAGATTCTAGAGTTTGAATATCCACAGCCACAGAAAGCTACTGGGTGACCCTGGAAAAGTTAAACTCTCCCAGACTATCAGGAAGCTGAAGGCAACCACAAATCTCCCCAATAAACTCTAGAAGAGGGTTGCCATAAGTCACAGTCAACATGAGCTAACTGAAAAGGTCACCCAAACAGTTTGTTCCTCCAATTTCATCTGTGATTGTGATAGTCTTTACTTAATCATACCTGGTATGATTTCAGGGTTCCAGTCCAAGGGCAGTCAAAATTTGGGCAGGCAACATGTGTGACCAAGGCATCATTTTCTGCAGCTTTATCATGATGAAACTGAAGAGAGAGCAGGATTATGAACATTAGACTAATAGCTCGAAAACCAGATCCACACCTCCCCACAAGTACCCCTGACGTTACACACATCCACACGCACACCACTTTCTCCACATAAATCTATACACTTGGTTGCCACTGAAAGCAGCAAATCCTAACTTCCCTCTGGAATATCTAGGGCAGCGGTAGGACTCCAGTCTTTCCTATCCAAGACTTGCCCTTAAGGTCAAACTATTTATTTATTTTATATGCCATCTTTCTCCTGGAGTAGGTACCAAGGCGGCTCAGGGAAAGAAATCACTTCAAATCTACCACTACAAATTTAAGAATATTTAAAATTGTCACAATTAAAACAACATAAAATTATTTTAAAATATAACATTGTTTTTTAATTTTTAAAAAAGCTGTATAAATGGATCTTTTGCTGTGTTTGGAGGTGAGAGGAGGACAAAATCTTCTTTACCGAAAGAGCTGTATCAAAGACAGAATTTTGTCAGACAAGCCAGCTTGTCAGACATTGTTGAGAAAAGCTGTAGTTGATAATATTCCTCTTTATCACTTAACAGTATAGGAGCTCCAAGAAAAATTTCATCTCATATGTGCACAACCCATTTCTTCTCTCTCTCTCTCTCTCCCTGATGTTACAGTAGTTTATTTTAAAACTGTTGGGTTATAAAAACAAAACAGGCTTGGCACCTCTGAGATGATACAACCATCCTATTGATCAGACTCTCCCAGTTAAAGTTAGCAGGACAATTTTCTCCAACCCATCACCCAAAACTACATTGCCCATCACTCAGACTGCATGGGGGTGATGGGCGCTGTAGTCCAACACAGTTGTTGTGACATCCTGGTTGTGTCTGCACAGAAAATTGAACACGCAGTCCCTCGCTCTGTTCAACAGCAACTAGTAATCACCTATTTAAAATTTTTGTGTCATTTCAGAATGAATGTCATTGCACAACATCACCCGCCAACTCACTTGTTTGGGACTGAGTCTTTTCTTACAAGTATAGCACGCCACCTTGTCTGTATTCCTGAGAAGGCAAAAGAAGACAGCAGGTTGAAAAACATGAAAACTGAAGGACAGAAATTATGAATTCCTTCACAATCATGCCTGCTTCCATGCACTCATCTTTATATGTCTTCCATCACATACAAACTCACTAACGTTGCCTCTTGACATTACTCATGAAATGTGGCCATTCCATTAGTAGTTTACAATTTTTTTAAAATGGCATCACATTTGTTTATAACACGTATCTACACTTACTCTTAGCACAGGGATGGACAACCTTTTTCTGTTAAGGGCCACATATTTCCAAGGCATTATCTCTGAGGGGGTCTGTATTCTGACAGCGTGCAGAGAGCCAGAGCAAACACCAAAAAACAGGTGAGCATAGCACTTCTCTATCTCTCCTATCTCTCTGTCTAGCGCGCTGGGAGAATTCAGAAACATAGCCATGTTAGTCTGGAATATCAGTCTGCAAAGGGATCGTGTAGCACTAGTGAGACTAACTGTGCAAAGGAAGTTGTAGCAAGAGCTTTCATAGACTAGATCTATTTCCTTAGATGCATGGAGTGAACTGTTGCCCAGGAAGGACCTTTATAACCAGACTGTATGAATAGCCATAGAAACGCAAAACTTGTGGGCATGGTTATGAGGTGACAAGCTAAGTTTTAACTAAGGTCCTTGGGGGCAAAGAGAGGAGGAAAGATGTTCCCTAAAACCAAGGGTGGGTGGATGACCTTACAAATGGTGTGTGCAGGCTGGGAGATAAGATAAATTGGTCAAGAGCATCTTCATGAAACTGGAGGGTTAGCTAGTGTTATGATATGTGCAATGTGCCAAGAAACCATTGTCTCTGTTCAATCCTTGTACACTGACTGGAGCTGGTGGAATATATATTCCAATTCTGCTGTTTCTCGTTCCCATCTTCCTTTGTTACATAGTTTAAGCTGGGAAGGAAACATTGACCAACCTCAGGGTTACCAGTCAGCATCATGGGGCCTGAGGATTTTGAACCCAATAAATGTTGATTTTTGAATGTGATAAACCTGCCTAAATAGCCTGAAGGCACAAGATCCAATTTAATCTTGGAAGCCAAGCAGGGGCAGCCCTGGGGAATACTTGGTTGGGAGGCTGCCAAAGGTGCTGTAGGCTCGGCTTCAGAGAAAGGCAATGACAAACCGCCCCTGAGTATTACTTGCGTAAGAAGAAGAAAAACATTGTGAAATTCATGGGAAGGCTTTACGTCAACAGTCAAACTGAAGGCTTACGTGCGCACATTCAAAATAGCCACTGTGCAACACTGTCCCTCTCCATGAAGGCGCCATTAAATGAAGGCACCATTGTAATGTAATGTTCATATGGGTCCCCAGACATCCACATGCAGCCACAGAAATCCATATTTGCAGAAGCAGATTTACACGCTGAGCTTGTTGGGGAAGGGAATACATGCTGGTTGAGGGATTCTGAGAGTTGTGGTCATGCAAAGTAAGCTTCCTAAGCCATGGTGGTTGGGGAATTTATGGGGAAAGTGTAGTCCAAAACAGTAATATTCGTAAACCATGGTGGCTGAGATTTTCTGGTAGCTGTGGTGCAAAATATTCCCCCTAAAAGATTAAAGAAAGAAAGAAGGGCTTGGGAGAAAGACAGCCACCAAACAAGGCAAGTACCTTGAAACCAGAGCTGAGGAGTAAGGAGTAACCCCAAAACCACCAATACTCCCCAGCCGGGCTTGAAACCCCAACCTTATTCCATCTGATTTCAAAAGCTAAGCTGGGCCTGGCTTGGTGAACATTTAGGAGACCATCCAGGGTTCTCCAAGAAAGGCAAAGTAAAAATTTGCCTTGGGAAAACTTTGGAAAGCTATGGCCAGAGTAGACAATTTGTTGTTGTGCTTGTGTGCCTTCCAGTCATTTCTGACTTATGGTGACCCTAAGGCAACCCTATCATGGCAGGTTTCTTCAGAGGCACGGGGACCAAAGGTCCTACCCGCTAAAAGCGGACAAGGCACTACAAAATGTCGGACATTCCAGAAAAATTGTTGGGCCTTGCCAAATAAAAGCTAGCCGCACTTGTAGAAATATAAATTCATGCTTCTAAGCCACACTCAAAACGGAGGACATTTTGGAATTCCTCCTGGACAGAAGGCTGAAATGTGGGACATGTCCTGGGAAAGGAGGACACTCTGGTCACCCTGTATAAATGTCAATTCATGCTTGTTAGGTCATGCTCAAAAATGGAGGACATCTTGGAATCCCTTCAGGACAGAAGGATGAAGATGGAAGTCGTGTCTTGGAAAAGGAGGACCTTTTCCGTGGGGTTTGCCATGGCCCTCCTCTGAGGCTGAGAGAGTGTGGCTTGTCCAAATACCATCCCAATATACATAATAATAATAATAATAATACAGAGACACACACACACACACACAAACACACACACACACACACACACAGAGCCAGCTAGCCAGTCTCTCCTCTTTGACCACTGACTTGAAGAGGAGCTCTGGCTCAGAGGGCCCTCCTCTGAGGCTGAGAGAGTGTGACTTACCCAACAACCACCCCCAACAGACATATAATACAGACACACACACCCCAAACACACACACACACACACACACACAGTTTTTACTAGCCCTTTGGCCACTGATCTGAAGAGGACCTCTGGTTCAAAGGGCCCTCCTCTGAGGCTGAGAGAGTGTGGCTTGCCCAAGTACCACCCCAACAGACACATAATAATAATAATAATAATAATAATAGTAATAATAATATTATAGACAGAAGACACCCCAAAACAAACATATATACACACACCCACTCACTTTGCTAGCCAGTCTATCCCCTTTGGCCACTGACCTGAAGAGGACCCTCTGGTTCAGAGAGGTTTTGCCAGGGCTCTCCCCTGAGGCTGAGAGAGTGTGACTTGCCCAACTACCAACCCAATAGATAAATAATAATAATAATAATAATACAAACACACACCACAAAAAGTAAGCATATACACACACACAGAGAGAGAGAGAGAGAGAGAGAGAGACAGCTAGCCAGTCTTTCCCCTCTGGTTCAGAGTGCCTCAGCCTCTGAGGCTGAGAGAGTGTGACTTGCCCAACCCCCCCCCCCCAATCCCATCCCCCCCAGCCAGCCACTGACCTGAAGAGGCTCTGGACACACTCCCTGCAGTACCGGTGGCCACACTCCCCTTGCTGGGGGCTGATGAGGAGGAAGCCACAAGCTTGGCAGAGCAAGCCAGCCTGGCTCAAAGGGTCCAGGGGCAGGAGCTGGTGCTGGTGGCCCTCCTTGCCTTTTCCCATGGCCTCCTCTCTTGCTCCTTCTGAGAATTTGATAACTGAGGCTAAGCTAGAGCTCTCTCTCTATATGTATGGCTGGGGCTCCTAAGGAAGGAAGAGGAGGAGTGAGCACCAGGGAATCCCAGGCCAATGAGTCACCTGCTGCTGCTGGCTAGCCTTGCCTTGACCTGCCAGCTCTTTTGTGGGGTAGCCCCAGGCAGCCACTGAGGACTAGGAAGGCCAGCTGGGGAAATGCCTCAGCTGCTGAGGTGGCTGGGCAGGGAGGGAGGGAGTGTGGGAAAAAGCAAAGGAAGGGAAAAGGGGGTGACTGAGGAGGAGAAGGAGGGTAAAGGGGTTTGAAGAAGAAAAGGTGGGGGGGGGGGAGAGAAAGGAAGGGTAACACAAGAATAATGGAAATTCATTTTTATTTATTTTTATTTATTTCATTTTTTTATCCCACCTTTTCTCCCAAGTTGGGACCCAAGGCGGCTTACAACATGAATAATATTTATTTATTTATTTATTTATACCCCACCTTTCCAATGAGGCCAAGATGGGTTACAACATGTATAATAATAATAATAATAATAATAATAGCCCGCCTCTCCAATGAGAGTGAGGTGGCTTACAACATGAATAATAATAATAATAATAATAAATATATTTATTTATACCTCACCTCTCCAATGAGGTCAAGATGGTTTACAACATGTATAATAATAATAATAATAATAATAATAATAGCCCGCCTCTCCAATGAGGGTGAGGCAGCTTACAACATGTATAATAATGATAATGATAATGATGAATCTATTTATACCCCACCTCTCCAATGAGATCCAGGCAACTTAGAACATGTATAATAATAATAATAATAATAATAATAATAAATTTATTTGTGCCCCAACCCTCCAATGAGATCAAGGCAGTTTACATCATGAATTATTATTATTATCATCATCATCATCATCATCATCATCATCATTATTACTTTATTTATACCTCACCTGTCCAATGAGACAGCTTACAACATGAAGAAGGAGGAGGAGGAGGAGGAGGAGGAGGAGGAGGAGGAGGAATTTATTTATATCCCATCTCTCCAATAAGATCAAGGGAGCTTACAACATGTATTATAATTATAATTTATACCCCAACTCTCCAATGAGATCAAGGCGGCTTACAACGATATTAAAAAACATTAAAATACAATAAAATGCAATACCCCAGAAACCCATCCACCCACCCAACCTAACCAATAAGTCGTTGTTTATTGCTGTGATTTATTGGTTATGGTGGATGGGTGGGTTTTTGGAGGCATTATATTTTAGAGAACATTCGAAAAAAGTATAAATTCCAAATAGCACACCTTGATTTTGCTGTTTTATATAAGAGACACCATTTTACCATGCCATTGTATTTAATGGGACTTGAGCATCCATGGATTTTGTTATCCGCAGGGGAGTAGGGGGTCCTGGAACCAAACCCTAGTGGATAACAAGGGCCCACTGTATTTACATATTGAATATGCTGTACTATGATTGTACTTGTACATTACAAAAAAGGAACATTTCCCAGCTCTTATTTGGTGGGCAAAGGCATTTGACTTTGCAAATGACCTGCTGCTGCTGCTGGAGCACGGAGATGCAAACTACTGGAAATAGTTTCTCGTGATGGATCAATATAGATACCTGAATTTTTAGACCCTGCTGGCTATTGGAAACTCCCACTGTGTGTCCACACTTTTATAATGCAGTGTGACCCCATGCCCCTAAGGTATTTCCACCACAACTGTAACTCCAAGTGGAAAAGGGGCAATTAATTACCAGTTGCCCTAAACCGTACCCAAAAATGTAACATAAAGAAAGCCCCATGTTACTTGTGTAACCACTATTTCATCTCTGGGGGGGGGGATGCATTTCCCCTTGTCCCTTCTGAGAAAATGCAACATTCCTACAGTAAAGAAGCAGTCATCACCTTTAGGAAAACATGAACGGGCATGCCTGTGCAACTAATGACTAACACACATGTTTCTTGTAGTTTTGGTTTCTTTGTGATCAACATTGGGAAAGATCCTTTTGGGACACTCATACACCATTTGTGAATGATGCGGTAATCCTGCTCCCCTTTGACACCCACCACCACCACCCTGGCAAGGAGACTTATCAAGCACCCTTTTTGCTGAATGGAGGAGTCAAAGAAATAATAAAGGACAGGGGCATCACTAGGGTAGTGCAGGGATTCAAAACACACCGAGTGACACCCCAGAGGTGGGGGAGTACACCCGGTGAGGTGGTACACCCAGTAAGACTGGCACGGTGCTAGGCAAGCAAGAAGAGGCAATGTTAAGATTGTATGTACAGCACTGTGTAAATTTACAGCGCTATATAAATAATAATAATAATAATAATAATAATATTATAATAATGTCTCTTTTCCTCACTCACTCAGCAACTGTGCCAGAAACTGAACAGGCCACCCAGAGGCCGCAACACTGCCCTCCCACTGCTGGGGGTGAAATGCCTACCATTCCGGGTCTGGCACCGCTGCTGGGAAACAGCTGTGCCAGGCCCTGAATGGGCTTCCTGGTGGCTACAGCAGTGATCTGGTCAGCTGGCGGCCATCTAGCCAGGCACCTGGAAAGAAGCAGAGGAGCAAGGCAGCAGAACAGAGGGAAAGTAAGGCAATCTATCCCACAACCCTTTTTGGGCACTCTCACCAGGTGATACCAACCACAGGGATACCACTGGACAAAGGAGAGTCTGTAAGTATATACACACCAACTCCATTCTTCTGTATCCACAGATTCCTTATCCATAGATCCAAGCATCCACGGCATGAAAATATTCCAAGCAAATACGAATCCCAAAAACCAAAGCTTGATTTTGCAATTTTATATAAGGGACGTCATTTTATTATGCCCATTGTATTTACTAGGACTTGAGCATCCATGGATTTTGGAGAGTCCTGGAACCAAACCCCAGCCAATATCAAGGGCCCACTATACAAAGCAACGTATAATGAAGGGGGAGGGAACCCATCCCAGCCTCTTATATAACATTGCCAGACTCTGACAAGGCCATGATGGCCAAAATAAAATATAATAAAAGATCTAGAGTTTTTTTCTGGACAATACAGGTCTCTTTCACACTACAATATCTATAGCTATTTGATATCATTCTTAAGGTGCCCTATGGGATCCTAAGGTCTATAGTCTGGCGAGGCACTGGAGGAATTCTCTGGCTGAGAATGTCACGACTATCCATAAAATTGTTCATAGCTGCATGAAAAAAAATCATTCATAAAAGTTCGCTTCCAGAATTTACAATCCTCTAAAATTTTCATAAAATTAAGAAAGGAGGTCATTACGTGCACAATTTATCTAACTAAAACTGTTAGGGAAATCAACCTCTAGGGAAAATATTACAAATTCTCCTAGGAACCTTCCACTGGGGAAAGAGACTGAATAAATCCACCTTGGAAATCAGATCTTCAGGGGGAAAGTGAAATAATCCACCAGAGAATCAGACGCTGTTGGGGAAAAGTAAAACAGCAATGAGGGGAAATCAACCACATGGGAAAGAGTGAAGCAGTTTGCTGGAGAAATCAGCCACTGTGGAGTTTGGGGGTTTTTTCCTTTATTTTTTTTGTTAAAGAGAAAAGAATCATGAAACTAGTCAAAGGTCTAGCTTTGTCCTTTAAAGTAAAGGGGAAAATGAAATTTCCAAGTCAACCCAGAATCTAGAATATTTAAAGTAGATAAGTTTAAACAAGTGCAAAGTATCAACCAAGTGCTGTGAAAAAGATAAATTGATTGTTGGTGAGTTAACAGGAGAGGGATTGATAATATTGTATAAACATAAGGCAACCTCATTTATAAGTAAAGGGCAGGCTTTGAGGTCAAAAATATGGATTTTGATATGACCCATGGATAAGTCTAGGGTAAATCCTAGGGGCATGTAACAAATGTAAAGAATGAAGCAAAGGAACATGAACTTACAAATTTCCAGCAAGCCTAACTGTCTGTGCTCACCCTAAAAATGACAACATTCTGTGGAATTCTGGTTTTGTAGATTTAGGGAAACACTAGAGCTCTCTGACTGAGAATGCCAAGTACGGTACACCTGTCTAAACTGCACATCCCAGGATTCCATAAGATGAAACCATGGCAGTAAAGTGAAATTATCACACTATAATTGTGTATGTGAATGGACCTATCTTTATGTTTAGGATGTAAGTGTGTGTACAAGTCAGTGAGGAGAGCCAGTGTAATGTAGTGCTTTGAGAGCTGGACTACAACTCTGGAGACCAGGGTTCGATTCCCCATTCAGTCATGGAAACCCACTGGTTGGCCTTGGGCCAGCCACACACTCAGAGCCCCAGAAAACCCTATGACAGTGTTACTTTAGAGTCACCATAAATCAGCAATGATTTGAAAGCACACGGCAACAGCAACAATCAGTGAACCAGAATGGTGTAGTAGTCTGCATGTTACACTAGGAGTCCTGGAAACCCGGGTTCGATTCCACACTCAGACCTGCTGAGTAACTTTGGGCATGTCACACTCTCTCAGCCTCAGAGGAAGGCAATGGTAAACCTCTGCTGAATAGGTATCACCCAGAAATACCCTAGGATGGCATCACCATAAACTGAAACTGATTTGAAGGTATATACTGTACAGTAGCAACAAAGCAGCCGTTCCAGTCACCTCATTCAAGAAGGTCATTGTAGAGCTGGGAAAGAGACAGAAGACGGTAACTAAAAATGTTCCCGATGAAGAAAGACTGAAGAGTTTAGAGGTTTTAATTTAGAAAAGAAAAGAGAAAGACTGAATGATGTTCAGAACATGGTGGCTTCTTCCTTCAAAATAGTCTCGGGAACTGCCAGTGAAGTCAAGTTTCAGTAAAATGAGGACAGAAGGCACAACTGTTGCACAATTAACACATGTACAAATGACATATTTATCAATATAAATAGGTAAGTAGGTGAAGTGTGTGATTACATGTTTCTCCTAAGTTTATTTATTTATTTTTCAGTCATCCTTCTGCATCCACAGATTCAACCATCCATGGCATGTGCATATATATGTTGTGTGTGTGTGTGTGTGTATATTTCCAGAAAGCAAACATTGATTTTACCATTTATTATGGTTTTTTCAACCAAGTTCTGTAAATCTAATTCTCAAAATCATACTTTGAAGAGACCTCAAGGGCCATCCAATCCAACCCACTGCCATGCAGGAATACACAGATAAAGCACCCCCAACAGCCATTCAGCCTCTCTTTAAAAATCTCCAAAGAAGGAGAGTCCACTACACTCTGTATTCCACTGTCAAACAGCTCTTACTGTCAGGAAGTTCTTCCTAATGTTGAGGTGGAACCTCTTTTCCTGTAGTTTTCGTCCACTGCTCTGGGTCCTATTCTATGGAGCTGCAGAAAACAAGCTTGATTCATCTTTAGTATGACATCCCAAATATTGAAACAGGGCTATTTTATCACCTTTTAAACTTCTCCAGGCTAAACATACTCCATTCCCTATGTCATTCCTCATAGGGATGCTTTCTAGATCTTTGCCATTTTGGTCACCCACCTCTGCAAATGTTCCAGCTTGTCAACATCCTTTTTGAATTGTGGCCCAGAACTGGACACAGTATTCCAGGTGAGGTCTGACCATAGCAGAATAGAGTGAGACTGTTACTTCCCTCAATCTAGACACTATACCTCTATGGATGCAGTCTAGAATCATATTTTTTTTTAGCTTCCACCTGATATTGTTAACTCATGTGCAACATATGGTCTACTAGGACGCCTAGATCCCTTTCACCAGTACTGAGCATGCACAGATTTTGGTATCCACAAGAGGCCCTGGAACCAAACTTTTTATTTATGTAATTTTATATCCTGCCTTTCTCCCAAAGTTATTATTCATAAACTACTTTTATCTGAAGCTGCCTACAACAGCCTGTGATCTGTTCACCTTAGGCTTGCCATAAATCAGAAACTACTTCAAGCCACACAATAACAACAAGTAAAAGCCTCAGGCAGGTTTCTGATACAGGGCCAGTTCCACCATTAGACACAGTGAGGCAGTGGCCTCAGGCGGCAGATGTAGAGAGGCAGCATCAGCAGTGCCACCCTCTTTTGTCCTTTCCTATCTCTTGGAAAAGAGAGTTGTGTATTTCATAGACCTAGTCCTAAACCCTCTAAACCAGCCTGAAGACCTTTCCTTTTGCCCAGTGTTAAGGTAAAATTCAACTACCAGTCCAGTCAACTTCTGCATATGAAATATGTGTGTGGAGGGCAGGATCACTTGGCCTTGGGCAGCAAAATATCTCTGGAAAGTAAACAATCCTGGTCCCAGATACCTGAAACATATCTTGGGTTTGCTGAGTTGCTGGCGGAGAGCATCCAGCTTAGTGAATCACAACTAGGGTGGGCCTACTACAAGCTGACATACTTCATAAAACCTCCATGTCTAATGGCAATGTACCCCTGAATCACAGAAGCTGGAGACAAACCAGAGGCAGAAGGGAACAGAGATAGCGATAGGTTTGTGAGATTTGTAGCAGCGACGGACACCCTTGTCCATGGCAGAATCCTGTTTTTATCTTGTAGGAACAGAGTTCTCACTCTTGTTTAGTTCAGTGCAACGTAGCATGGGTAAAGCATAAGACTGGAATTTGGGAAATGTAAATTCAAGTACCAATCAGCCATGAAACACACTGGGTCACATACATGAGCCAGTCACATACACATTTTCTTTCTCTTAGCCTGATCTGTTCCACAGCTTTGCTGCAAGCATATAAAATAAAAATGGGGAGAAGAGAACTAGAAACATCACCCTTGAGGTCACGAGAGGAAAGCAAAGATCTATACAGAAGCAACAGGTAATAAGATATAGCTTGAGGTGGTTCATGCAAGTGAGTCAAGCCAGCTAGTGCAGAAAAAGAAACACGCACACACATGCACAAATCAGAGCATAACAATTACTGGAAGGAAAGGTTAGAAAAGGATAATGAGTCAAATTGCACTAAATTGCATGATGAATGCCTATTGAGAAACACAACGTTAAACTGGAAACAGAAATTCAAAGATCCATCGAGAAATAGAATTAGAAAGCTATGCGGTTTCTCTCTCAGCAGCTACCCCACCAAACACACACACACACAGCATGCCACCATTGGGATAAAGGTAGACAACCCTCCAACGTGTATCTAGTAAGACCAGCTGAGCAGCGCAGTGAAGCTATTGAGCAATCATGGGACTAAGACATGATGAGTCATTTTTACGAGTGCGTTTGTGTGTGTTTACATTAAAAAAATCCCAGGAGACGTGGCCTCCATGGGTTCTCTCCGATGACTCTTGTGGGAAACAATTCTATATGAGCTTTTCTTTACTTTTTGCTTACACCAGGTGCCAAAAAAAAAAAAAAAAATGAGTAGAAGAAACTGAAAACATCCAGTTCAGAGGATGTATTTATTTCAAAATCTGAATGGCTTTCGTCCTGTTTAAAGTGATTAATGTATGTGATTCCCTCTCCTTTAAACAGTTTTATAGGTTTCTATTTGCATTGGCAAGGCAATTCTTTGGCCTTCTAAAGCCCATTTCTTTCTAGCTGCAGTGGTTGTTTAACAAAAGTTGTTCCTTCCCTAAGGCTTTGCCCAGCAGTGAAGAGGAGCAAATTGTAATCCTCTGGAGGTCATTAGGTTGTAGTTCCCATCATCCCTGGCCACTGACACTAGAAGTTAGAATCCTATGGTATCTGGAGGGATCATGGATTCCCCATCCCCCATTTGTCCTATGCAGCCAGCAAGGCCTGAGATGTGTCTTGGGTTTCAACGTCATGTTGCCGCAGAGGGAAATTTTGCCTTCTCGGATGCTGCCTGAGCCATCACATCAGAGATTTCCCCCTCTTGTTGCTGGTCAGACTTTACCAGCACCCTTGGGTGCCCATTAGATGTAATTTTGTTATCGTCACCACTGTGCTGTCTGCATAAAAACATCCCATCCTGACCGTAAAAGAACAGCTGGGGATGTTAGGAGCCCTTCTTTCACTTCCCCATTGTGAGCTTGAGGCTCAATGAGGTCAACACGCCAGAAATCCACACACCAATATGGTTTCTGTTCTGCAGCAGCTCCCAAGCTTTTTCTTTGCAGCCGGATCCTACCTAGATTTGAGGGGGAAATCAAATCTCTCCTATCCCAACAGCTCCAAGGCTGGAATTCCTTTTGCAAGAGTATTTATAGAAATCTTACCAAGAAAACTGAAGGACAAGTTCACTTTATGATCACCATAAGTCATAAACGACTTGAAGGTACACAACAACAACAACAACAACAGGGACTGCAAGAACAGAGGTGGACACATTAGTTCCCCTTCCTATGTACCCTTGTATCCCCTGATTGCCTTCCAGCTTTGCTTGAGGCTGCAAGAGAATAAGGCAGGGAGAGACTTGAGAGAGACTCTTCTTCTGTCCAAATGGTAACTGTGGTGGAAGAGCTGGTGGTTCCCTGGGGTTTATAGTTTCGTGAGCTACTAGAACTCACTGGCAGAGTATTGTTGTTGTTGTTGTTGTTGTTGTTGTTGTTATTTTCCACCTTTCTCCCAATATAGGGTCTCAAGGCGGCGAACAAGTATAAAACAATACCATATTTAAAAACAGTATAACAGTATTAAAATATATAAATATAAAATTTAAAAAAACACAGTTAAGCCATTCTGAGTTAAAACTGTTATAAATTATCGCTGATGGATTTTTGTTTGTATTTGTTAAATGGCCAACACAACTACCCCTGAATGTTTCCATTCCTTATCGGTTTGCAAAGACCTGCTGGTACAAGAATGTCCTTATCCGCTGCCACAATTACAGCAGGGATGGTAGCCATCCTGGCCTCTCTAGGGAGGGAGTTCCAAAACTTGGAAGCAGCCACTGAGAAGGCCCTGTCTCTTGTTCCCACCAAACCTGCCTGAGAGGGTGGTGGGACAGAGAGAAGGGCCTCTCCCAATAATCTCAATACTCTGGCGGGGGGGGGGGGGCTCATACAGGGAGATACAGTCCTTCAAATAGCTTGGACCCATGCCGTATAGGGCTTCATAGGTCAAAACCAGCACTTTGAATTGTGCCTGGAAACGGACCAGCAGCCAATGGAGCTGTTGCAACAACAAGGGAGTTGTATGCTCCCTGTAGCCAGCTCCGGTTAACAGCCTGGCTGCAGCCCTTTGCACCAGCTGAAGTTTCTGAGCACTTTTCAAAGGCAGCCCCACGTAGAGCGCATTACAGTAATCCAGACGGGATATAACCAAGGCATGTACCACCATGGCCAGATCTGACTTCTCCAGGAATGGGCACAGCTGGCCCGAGAATGCTAAATTCTGGGAATTTTAAATCCCCCTCTAAGACCCACTCCCTAAACTGCAAACCCAAAGATTCCATGTGATGTTGCAATTAAACTGAAATTTGGTTTTGTGTGTTTTCAAGCCATTTCCAACTTTTGGTGATCCGACTTATCTGAGGGGGTCAGAGGGTGACTTGCCCATGGCTGAGCGGGGGAATCAAATCCTGGCCTTGCAGAATCCTAGTCCAACACTCAAACCATGATACACAGGGTCTCTTAACCGGAATATGTTGCTATAATTGTGTTGTGTGGATGGGTCCAGAAAAACAAAAATTGAATCCATAATCAGCTATGGAAACTGAGGTATGCAGCTTTCTCTTAAAGTATGTGTGATGGTGTAACTGGGTCCCTCTTCTAAGTCAGAGATCCCAGGGGCCACCAGCTGGGAGTTAGCAGTATTGTTCCCCATTCTTGTCCCCTCTACAGTTTGCTATCTGGTGACAAATCTTGCTGTCAGAAGAGGGCTTGAATCCTGTTGGTACAGTGCATTAGAGCTTGCTTTTTATTTTTCTGGGCCTGACAGAAAGCAGATTTTCTCCCGTGTCCTCACCAAGCAAGGTTGTGATGGTGGCGAGACCAAGAGAAAACCTTCTCCTATAGATCTTAGGACCCTTGTAAGTTTGTATGGGGAAATATGGTCTTTCAGATAGCTTGGGTTAAATCTGTTACAGTCACTTGTGATAATTTTGTGCAACTGTACAACCTCCTCCTTTTTATTTTCTCAACATGTCCCTTCTTTCTTGGTGCTGCATCTTCCTTCTGAAAGGGGAAAGTAAAATTGGGAATAACCCAGAATTTTTCTTTGTAAAGCCCTTATCTAGTTACCTGAATCTTTAACCAGGAGGACAACAGAACCATGTACAAACATGCTGGCCAATAAACACAGCCAGAGGCAAAACAAAAGTCATGCTACAGCAGTGTATTCATGATGATTCAAAGGCATTGTGTAAGTGTAGAAATGGACTCTCCAGCAAGTCATTCAGCTCCCATAAAATGTTAGATTTTATTTTAATTTAGGACCAGCTGCCTAAGCAAGTTCTGTGGTCAGTTTCACCCTTTTGTGGCCCAACTCCAGTTGCTGCAAACTGAGTTCAAAGTGCAAAGGTAATTTGCACTCAGTTGACTGACAAGTGGGGAGAGGAAGAGTGTGGTGGTGGTGGTGGTGGTGTCTTGTCCTTCCCAGCAGGTTCAAGCAAAACTGCTGTAGCCTTTCCTAATTTGTGTGTTCTTCCTTGCCCATCGCTTTTGCCATCTTGACCACACTCTGATGTTGCTTGACAACACATGTCATGGTTTTCATCCATGGAATGTTGGAAGGTATGCAATGCTGTCGTCACTTATATTTTTAACATGTCTTTTAGTTTGTTTAAATTATTCTCTATTTTTTTTTAAAAAAACAAAACAAATTATTTTAGTTTGATTGTATTTGTTCACTGCCCTGAGATTCCTGTGCTACAGCTGACCTTCTACATTTCTGGATTTGACTTTTGCGGCTTTGATTATTCACTGATTTGATTGATATGTTCTCTCTAGGGATGTCTAAGTCCTCCAGTGCAACTCTACTAGAAGTTAACTACAGAGTCACACTGGAGGATCTAGAGATTCCTAGAGAAAACACTTATCTGGGCATTTGTAGGTCCTCCAGTGCAATTCTGTGGTCAACATTTGGTGGATGTTGACCACAGAGTTACATTGGAGGACCTAGATATTCCTAGGGAGGTATTCTTGCAGGTAAAAAGCTGCCCCGAATCCTGTTTTGGGAGAAAGGTGGGATACACATCCCATAAATAAATAAATGGGTTTTTATTTGCGGTTTTCCCACTTTCATGGGGTCCTGCACCCTAAACACCAAACAATGTGGTGGGCCCACAATATAAGTCAGGCGTTAAATGATAGAAGATAGATAGATAGATCTTTTCTCTGTTATAAAGCAGAGGCTGAAGACTACTGTATGCATTTTGTCCCCGAATCACCATTACGTTGTGAATATTGTACTCCACAATGAGATGTGGGCAGAAATTCCCTGGGATTCCTTTTATGTGTCAAAACTGGGTGTTGAGTTCAGGCCAGCCCTGAGGTAACCTTTTAACAATCTCACGTAATTGGGTCTGTCATGCATTTTTGTGATGCATTTTGGGGCGTGTTTCTAAGATAACGCCTGTGGGTTCAATGGTTTCCTGCACTGCAAATCCAGCAGCAACTTCAGTGCTCATTGTCACTCTCTGGGGCAGGTTGCGTGTGTCACAAATGTTCTTCTGTGATTCTGCAATGTTTTGGCAAACACACATGCTGTTCCCTAGGAAGTATGTCAAAAGTTCATACCGTTCCTCACCCCATCCCATTTCCTCATTTGTTGTGATGAAGAGGGAGAGGCAAAGAGAAACTCCTGAAGCAACTTTATCTGGATCAGTGTCTAGAACAAAAAAATTATAGTCCTAAAATCAAACAATTACACTCTAATACAACAATTTGCATACAATAATTTGTATACATTGGTTAGAACACAACAATTTGCATTACTGGCCAATCATAAATTACACTTTACAATAGATGATACTTTTTTTATTTAGACAGCTTTTATAATAATAATAATAATAATAATAATAATAATAATAATAAGTTTATTTATAGCCCGCTCCTCTAATAAAATACTCTTTAAACAGCAACTTTAAAGAAATAAACACACAGACACCAAAGTATACCTTAAGTTACATTATTGCACAGTTTGGGCCATTAGCTACTGAGAGAGCTCTTCCTCATAACATCTGTCTAATTTTTCAAAGCCCCCTTTTAAAAATCCTTTAGAAATGTGCTGCTCAAAGTGGTGATCCACAAGCTATCAGCTACTGATCTCTTTTTTCCAGGTGGGAAAAAAAATCAGATGTAATAGACAATGGGGTCAACTGTAGTACCAATCCTATTATTATTATTATTATTATTATTATTATTATTGCAGGTCTCCATATCAGAAAGCTTGGGAAGCACTGCTTTAGAAGGTAGTTGTCCCTCCCTTTTACATGCTACAGCTGGGATTATGAAAGCAAATTTAGCAAGTGGTTAACCACAATGTACCCATGAACCAAGATAGAAATGTGGTCTTAACCGTGCTCATTTTTGTACCCAAATGCTTCCCTTCCTCTTGGCCAACCCAGCGTCTATCTGAACGTGACATCACAGTGGGGAAGTCAGAGTTCTTTTGCGCAAACTAGCCAGTCTAAAATCTAAACAAATGAGCAATGGTAGATTTTCCCATTGGTTAAAGTAGAATAGGAAACCAATGCCTTCCTGTAATCGCTGAAGATGATCTACTCGAGAGGAGCCTGCCAGCAAAAAGACAAGCTGTACTCAAGCCCCTCTGATAATAACCATTTCCCATGATGAATCACAAGGGGAAAATGAAAATGAACCCTCCGTTTACTTTTGCACACGGCATTACCCTTGCATAATGAATATTAACCTTACACAACTTGCTCCCCACTTCTCCAAACTGTGAGAATTCCAGGAATGCAAGCATTACCAAATTTATATTTCTTTGGAAGAAGGTCACTGGCGGTTTATGGTCTTTATGTAGTGCGTATGTGTAGGAAGGATGTGCCTTCAAGTCACCTGTCAACCTATCACCTTTCAATCACAGCTGTGAAGATTTTAAAACATTGGAGTTTATCATACGACGGAATCTGGGGGTATAATGCAATGGCAATCCAAATGCAATCATGGGGTTTCATGTAATTGTGTATGAGTGTATCTTACGCAATTTCAGGCAAAAGGGAAGTCATTCCGAATGCAATCATAGGTTTTACGTTAATGCGTATAAGAGTATCTCACGCAATTTCGGGCAATAGGGGGTCATTTTCGGGAAATGGGAAGTCATTCTGAATGCATTCCAAACACAACTAGATTTCACGTATAGAATCATAGAATCATAGAATCATAGAGTTGGAAGAGACCACTAGGGCCATCCAGTCCAACCCCCTGCTATGCAGGAAATCCAAATCAAAGCACCCCTGACAGATGGCCATCCAGCCTCTGTTTAAAGACCTCCAAGGAAGGAGACTCTATCACCTTCCGAGGAAGTGCGTTCCACTGTCGAACAGCCCTTACTGTCAGGAAGTTCTTCCTAATGTTCAGGTGGAATCTCTTTTCCTGTATCTTGCATCCATTGTTCCGGGTCCTGTTCTCTGGAGCAGCAGAAAACAAGCTTGCTCCCTCCTCAATATGACATCCTTTCAAATATTTAAACAGGGCTATCATATCACCTCTTAACCTTCTTTTCTCCAGGCTAAACATCCCCAGCTCCCTAAGTCGTTCCTCATAGGGCATGGTTTCCAGACCCTTCACCATTTTTGTCGCCCTCCTTTGGACACACTCCAGTTTCTCAATGTCCTTTCTGAATTGTGGCGCCCAGAACTGGACACAATATTCTAGGTGGGGCCTGACCAAAGCAGAATACAGTGGCACTATTACTTCTCTTGATCTAGACACTATACTTCTATTAATGCAGCCCAAAATAGCATTGGCCTTTTTAGCTGCCGCATCACACTGTTGACTCATGTTCAACTTGTGGTCTACTTGGACTCCTAGATCCCTTTCACACGTAGTTTCATTCAGCCAGGTGTCACCCATCCTATATCTGTGCATTTTATTTTTCCGCCCTAAGTGCAATACCTTACATTTCTCTGTATTGAATTTCATTTTGTTAGCTTTGGCCCAGCTTTCTAGTCTATTCAGGTCATTTTGAATCTTGATCCTGTCCTCTGGGGTATTAGCTATTCCCCCTAATTTGGTGTCATCTGCAAATTTGATAAGTATGCTCCCAATTCTGTCATCCAGGTCATTGATAAAGATGTTGAATAGCACTGGGCCGAGGACAGAGCCCTGTGGGACCCCACTGGTCACTTCTCTCCAGGATGAAAAGGAGCCATTGTTGAGCACCCTTTGGGTTCGGCCATTCAACCAATTACAGATCCATTTAACAGTTCCTTTGTCTAGCCCACATTTTACAAGCTTGTTTGCAAGAATGTCATGGGGAACATTGTCAAAGGCCTTACTGAAATCAAGATATACTATATCCACAGCATTCCCTTCATCTACCAAGCTGGTAATTTTATCAAAGAAAGAGATTAGATTTGTCTGGCATGACTTGTTTCTCTGAAACCCGTGTTGAGTTTTTGTGATTATGGCATTACCATCTAGATGTTCACAGACTCTCTGTTTAATGATCTGCTCCAGAATCTTTCCTAGAACTGATGTCAGACTAACTGGACGATAATTGTTGGGATCCTCTTTTTCCCCCTTTTTGAAGATGGGGACAACGTTTGCCCTTCGCCAGTCTGCTGGGATCTCTCCTGTTCTCCAGGAGTTTTCAAATATGATTGCCAATGGCTCTGATATTACTTTTGCCAGTTCTTTTAATACCCTTGGATGGAGTTCATTCGCTAAACTAGCAAATTTACGTGAATTCGAATTGGCTCAATTCGCA
Organism: Urosaurus nigricauda; assembly: GCA_034509955.1. NCBI lineage: Eukaryota > Metazoa > Chordata > Lepidosauria > Squamata > Phrynosomatidae > Urosaurus > Urosaurus nigricauda. The sequence goes on along the minus strand of JAOEGL010000002.1, from coordinate 315,181,025 downwards.
ATTGGGAGAAATTCCTCCCTTGTGATAAACTCCATTATCAGAGACGGCAACAGGGCTCACACACTGTCATGGCAAATCTGTGTGGAGTGGCAGTTAAAGCAGCCTTCCCCAATCCATCACCCTTCTGCTATGTTGGAGTACAACCTCCATCACTCCCTTCCACTGTCTCTCAGGCTGGAGATAAGAGGAGCTTTAGCCAACACCTACAGAGGGATTCTGAGCTAGAAGACCAAGTGTTGGCTTATGACTGGACAGATCTAGGTTCAAATCTCTTTTTACCCAATGTGTTTATAGGGTGAACTTGGACCAGCCACGCAGATTTTAGCCAAACCTACTTGATAGGTGAAGTCAAAGGCTTTCGTGGCCAGCATCCATAGTTTTTGGTGGTTATTCGGGCTATGTGGCCATGTTCTAGAAGAGTTTATTCCTGACATTTCACCAGCATCTTCAGAGAATACCATCTTTCTCTGAAGATGTCAGCCACAGATGCTGGCAAAACATCAGGAATAAACTCTTCTAGAGCATGGCCACATAGCCCAAAAAACCCACAAAAAACTGCTTCATATGATTGTAAAGCAGACAACTACAGAGGGAAGGCAATGTATGGTAAGGATTTGCACAAGTTGCCAGCAGGCTCCCAATCTGAATTCAAGGTGCTTGTGATGATGTTTAAAGTCCTAAATAGTTTGGGATCTCAGTACCTGAAGGAGCGCACCTTTCCTGTGTCCCATCTATGTGTTATAGTTCCTTCCTCTAAAATTTGGCCTATAACACCTTGGCTGGGCCCTGCTTAGATCCCAAGAACAAATGGGATCTGGTGCCTTTTGAATATTTAGGTACTTGAGGAGCCAGACTAAATGTGCCAAAAAACTACTGGACATCAGCACTAGTGAGATGGGGATGACATTGGCGGAGGATCTCTCAGAGACAATGACAGCAGTGCCATAGCTAACACTTGTTATTACTGTGTAGGAGGAGGCACAGTAAACCCCTTTTGAATGTGTTTTGCCACACACACACACACACACCCCCCCCATGATGAGAGATTCCAAAATGAAACAAAAGATGGTGCCAGGATATTAGACTCTCTCGCACACACACCAGATCGGAAGGCACTCAGCGAGCCATTGGGGAAGAGCAGAGGACAACTATGAATAGCACTGTCACTTATATGACATTCAGCTGTTGATGTCCTTAGAGGTAAAAGTCCAAAACTGCACAATAGATACTATGGGAACATGGAATGTGAGAAGTATGAATTAGGGGACATTAGACATAGAACATATCGGCATTTTAACATCTGGAGCAAATTAAAACATACAGGAATGGGACATTTTGAGTCAGGTAATTTCACAGTGTGGAAAATCTAGGAAGAAATGGGGGGGTGGCATGAATAGTGAAAAGAGATGTAGCAAAAGGAGTCAGTGGTTATAATGCAAAATCTGACTGAATAATATGACTAAGACTTCAGGGAGAAACCATCAATATAACCATAATGCAGGTTTATGCTGCAACAACAGAGGCAGAAGAAGAAATCAAAAGATTCTGTGCTGGAGCCCATAAGGATCACATGCCAAAGCATGCCCACTCAAAGGCCAGAAGCATAACTGAATAAAATCAAAAACCAGAGTGGTGCCATTTTTAGACTATGTTAACAGAGGACTAAGGAGACCCAGCTCTAACCCTAATTCTAATCTGATTCAGCCATGAAAATCGCTCTGTTCACCTTTCACCAATGAGTCTTCCTCTCAGCCTGGCCTATCTCTAGAGAGAGGAACTATCTAATTAAAGTCAATTGCTGTATAAACTCGACTATAATGTATAAGTTGAGGGCAGGTTTTTGGGCCAACATAATGATTTTTGTTCTGACCTGTGGATAAATCGAGGCTAAAATTTAGGGGCATGTAACAAAGAATGTAAAGGATGAAGCAAAGGAAAACAATGTCAAAGAACTAACAGAATTCTAGCAGGCATAACTGTTGGTGCTCACCCTAAAGGCTGGGATGGACAAAGAGCTGTAGCTGTGTTATGTTTTGGGGTTACTAATTGTTAACTAAATACATTAACTCTTTTCTGCTAATTTTTCTATTCCTACATACTTCACAGGATTATTATGAGAACAAAATGAAGGAAGGAGGAGAATTGTGTATCCTGCCTTGAGTTCTTTGTGACAAATGTGGAAAATGTGGGATGTAATAAGAGACCAGAATATTATTTTGAAAAGTTAAGACATCTGCATTACTTTTATTTAAAAGCATTGTATGGTATGCTACTCGTGGCTTTAGAAGTGACATGTTAATAATGCACTACAAAAATCATTTTGAAAATCATTTTTGAAATCACAAAACTTGAATGGTCAAACATTCCTCAAAATGACTCCCCCAAAACCAATATTTTGAGACCAATAAGTAGGTCGCACATTACACTCAAAAAGTAGAAATAGTTTAATGTTACACAGATTAAATCTCCATCACCCAGAATTCTGGAATACTCCCAAATCCAAATTGTACACATAAGTAACACATTTGCTTTCTGATTGTTCAGTGTTTTGTGCACAAAATTATTTTTTAAATTATGTATAAAATGGGCTTCAAACTAAGTGTATAAAATGTATGCCAAACATTTCATGTTTAGGCTTGGGTCCCATTTCAAAGATATCTCATTATGTATATGCAAATATTCCAAAATCCAAAACACTTCTGGTCACATGCATAAGCTTGTACCATGAAAAAGGAATGTTGTTAACATCAATATTAGTCAGCAAATGAATGACAGAGATAGTTCTATTACAGTGGTCCCCCGATTTACGAATCCCCCGGATTGCGAAAACCCCGGGATCCGAAAGCCGCAGGACCGCTAACATATCCCCCGGGATCCAAAGGATCCCCCGGGATATGAATAAAAAAAACCGCGCGGCCCCTTTAAATCGGCCGCGCGGTCCGTTCGCGAAAGCGGTCCCCCAGGAAACGAAAGCTTCCGGCTTACGAAACCCGGGGGACCACTGTACTTGTAAGATACTACTTTCAAATTTCAAATGAATAAGAGTGAGGTTTCACTTATAATAATGTATCATCCTTTCCAAGAAGTAAGCAAAAAATAAAACTGGTAAAAATGTTATGAAATAATGCTAACATGGTTTCTGAATGGTGTTTTGTCAGCAGTCCAGCGGTGTCATTTTGTACTGGCTGCAGTTTCTGGGTTGTCTTCAAGGGCAGGCCCAGGTAGAGTGCATTGCAGCAGTCTAATTGGAGAGTTTATCACATGACCAATTTTTTACTGAAAAACCGAATGCAATCATGGGGTTTCGCACAATTGTGTGATTTCTCATTACATGTAATTGCTGGTTTTGTGAATGCAATCATGAGGTTCTGCGCTATTGCGTGATTTCTCATCACATGCAATTCCTGTTTTTTGCGAATGAAATGGGAGTTTTCACGTAATTGTGTGAAAGATTATTTCATGCTTTTCCTTGATGTGCGAACGCGGTCCGAATGCAATCAGAACGTAGGCAAATTCGGTGAACTAGCGGACTTACAATTCCTATTCCCTGACAATTTCGTATTCATTTCACTTTTTGGGGGTGTGATAGGCATTTCTGTTGATCCCCAATTTCGCCATCTTTACTACAATTGCCATGATCCCTCATGGCACTGGCTTTTCCTTTTTACTTCCTTAGTCCCGAAAATGTTTTGCCATGCATGAATAGGTGGCCAGAGAGAGGAGGGAGCACTTTTACGCTCATCTAGTGCTTTGCCCCCATATGTTTTGCATGATTGCTGCCTTCCAACAGTTGCCACAACAATTCCTCCTTCACTTGCCCAGTTGTGATGAGGTCCCCAAGGGCTATCCAAACAGACCCCCCATCTGCCCAGGTTCCCATTCATTCCATAGAATTCGTGCATGGCACCACTTGTCCAGGTAGATAAGAATTGGCACTGTTACAGTGATTTCAAGATGACACTCACGTCATGGGGCATTGGGTCCTGAGAGTCTTCTATTCTGACCCATAACATGCAGCATGCTTTGATGGGGAATTCCTGCATGGCACACCAACTCTTCGGGGCACATGGGGCTTGGGGCACCGGTCCAACATGCAGCATGCTTTGATGGGGAATTCCTGCATGGCACACCAACTCCTCAGGGCACATGGGGCTTGTGGCATTGGTCCAACATGCAGCATGCTTTGATGGGGAATTCCTGCATGGCACACCAACTTCTCAGCGCACATGGGGCTTGGGGCACCTGTCCAAAATGGAGGATGTTTTGATGGGGAATTCCTGCATGGCACACCAACATCTCAGCGCACATGCGACTTGGGGCACCAGTCCAACATGCAGCATGCTTTGATGGGGAATTCCTGCATGGCACACCAACTCCTCAGGGCACATGGGGCTTGTGGCATTGGTCCAACATGCAGCATGCTTTGATGTGGAATTCCTGCATGGCACACCAACTTCTCAGCACACATGGGGCTTGGGGCACCTGTCCAAAATGGAGGATGTTTTGATGGGGAATTCCTGCATGGCACACCAACATCTCAGTGCACATGCGACTTGGGGCACCGGTTCAACATGGAGTATGCTTTGATGGGGAATTCCTGCATGGCACACCAACTTCTCAGCGCACATGGGGCTTTGGACACCGGTCCAAAATGGAGGATGCTTAGGTTGGGAATTCTTGCATGGCACACCAACTTCTCAGCACACATGGGGCTTTGGGCACTGGTCCAACATGGAGGATGCTTAGGTTGGGAATTCCTGCATGGCACACCAACTTCTAAGCGCACATGGGGCTTGGGGCACCGGTCCAAAATGGAGGATGTTTTGATGGGGAATTCCTGTATGGCACACCAACATCTCAGGGCACATGCGACTTGGGGCACCGGTCCAACATGGAGTATGCTTTGATGGGGAATTCCTGCATGGCACACCAACTTCTCAGCGAACATGGGGCTTGGGGCACCGGTCCAAAATGGAGGATGCGTAGATTGGGAATTCCTGCATGGCACATCAACATCTCAGCGCACATGGGGCTTTGCGCACCGGTCCAACATGGAGGATGCTTTGATGGGGAAATCGCGGAGGAAATACCCAAACTCATTGACCTGGAAGTACATGAGGTCACCATGGCATTGGTTCAGAAGTGGGCATGCGCAGGAGAGCAATTTCGCATTAAAAAATCCACTGGTGTAATAACATATTCCTGAATGCGTTCAAAATAAGCAGAGATAACCGTGAAAATGTATAATAAGCTTTCGCGTAATCGCGTGATAGCGCAATTTATCTTGTGTAGTCAATTCGGAATTTCGCGTGATTGTGTGAAAGATTACCCGAGCATGTAATCGTGGGGTAATCTTTCACGCAATCATGTGAAATTCCGAATTGACTACGCAAATTACTATTGCGAAATTAAGAGAAATTCCTCACATGTGATAAACTCCCACAGTCAGCAATATGTGGACTATTGAGGGTAGGTTTTCCCTGTTCAGAAAAGGCCATAGCTAACAGACTGGCCTCAAGCATTCTGAGTCATGGAGTCTATCTGGGCTTCCAGGATCAAAGATGGCTCATTTCAGAGAAGTCACAGGTGACCCAACTGCTCCTTCAGGGGGAGTGCAACTCCATCCAGGGCAGGTAGCCTACCTAGTCCCAGACCCAAGAACTGCCACAGAACCTCCGTCATACCATGATTCAGCTTCAGTTTATTCAACCTCATATGGCCAATTACAGCACCCAGACACTTCTTTAGCACCTCCCCAGCCCCAGCCAACTCCTATGACAAGGAGACGTAGTGTTGCATGTCACCTGCATACCAATGACATGCAACCCCAAAGCTCCTGATGCTAGATTGAAATGGGTCCAGATAATCTGTTTGGTCCAAGAATATCTGAAGCTGCCCAGACACCTAGTGCCGTCACAAGAGTTGATGTCATTGCAGTGCTGCCATTCCCATGCTCAGGGCTGCCAGACGAATTGTCCCTCAGGTGTATGTTGGGCTGCTGTGGAAGAAAAAGGCTCTAGTCTTGCTGGATGGTAGATCAGGGCACCCAAAGGGACTGTCCATGTCTCCAGTTGTTCTTGTCTACCCACCTTGTGTGCAAGTCTCAAAGTAGTCCATGAGCCATTCAGCAACAGGAGAAGCCGCTTGGAATGCGCTGTGGTGTGCTGACAGCATCCAGCCGGTCTCCTTGCCTCCTCCAGGTGAGTGGACCATGCCCTTCCCAGGGCCTTCTGTCTCTGAGAGCCCTGGTCTACCTGCGGAATGGCATGTCGGCACACTCAAGATGACCAGATATCCTCTTTTTCCAGAACATATCTTACATTTCAACCTTCTGCCCTAGAGGCATTCCCAAATGTCCTCCATTTTGAGCGTGACTAAAAAACCCATTGAGTAGCACCATATTTGCTGTTCTTCTTTGAGAAATGTGTCTACTTGGCAGCTCATCCTTGTTTCAAATGGGGGAACAGAATGGAATGTAGATTCAGTCCAAGGTTTGTTTTAAGCATTTGTTTTGCTCAGGGTCCTAGAAATATATTCCAAACCAATAAGGCTTTTTAAAAAGATAAGTTCATCAGCTGAAGAGGGTTAGTACATAATAAAATACGGTATATGTAACATAGCTGCAAATAAACCATGTGAAATGCATTTATATTTATATTTATATTCGTGTTTTTAGCTTTTATTTTATAATAGCCTAGATTTTTCTTGAATGTCCTACATTTTGCAGTGCCTTGTCCTCCTGGTCATCCTGGGCGTACTCCACACCAAAAGGCCTCGAAGGTGTCACCAGGTGCGCCTTAGAAACACTCCTGCAGATCTACAAAACTTTGGGATTATTAATTTTTTCCCCTCTCTTTCTTTGTTTTGCACAGATGCAAATGTTGAGGATTGAAGATATTCCCAGTCGTTTTTCCCCCCATTCAAATGATAATGTCAGCTTGAACGAAGCCAGGTAAATTTCCTAGCACACCTGATGAGGCAGGGATGGGTTGGGGAGAAGTACTGTCCACTTCCAAAAGTACTATTCAGGGAAGGAAGGAATGTTAGTAAGGGTGGAATTACAGTAAGAAAGAAACTCTAGTAAAGCCTTACAAAAATTCCACAACTCTACCTCACTTTGAGCATGATTTGTATCAGACCTTTAGCAACTGGCAAGACTTCTCTCCTAACATAAATAGCAGCTGAGGGCGGTGTCAGGTGGATGGTCAGTGGAGATGGGAATCTGTTTTAAAGGCCCTATTTGTTGTTGCTGTTAACTGCTCTCAAGTCGATTTTGGCCCATGGCAACCCTGTGGATGATACATCTCCAAGACTGTATGGTATGCTAGTAATTGTTCCAAGTCATTGATGTTTTCTGCTATTAATACTGTGTCATGCACACATCTTACACTGTTGATGTTCCTTCCGCTTATCTCCACTCCTCCCTCTAAGTCTAACCCTTCTCTTCATATGATGTTTCCTGTGTACAAGTTAAACAAGTAAGGTGATAATATGCTGCCTTGTCTGACTCTTTACCTATCTATTTCTCCATATTCTGTTCTTACAGTAGTCTCTTGTCCTGAATACAGATTCCTCATCAGGATTATCAGATGTGTTAGCATTTTCATGTTTTTAAGGGTGTTCCATAGCCTTTTTTGATCTACACAATTGAAGGCTTTGCTATAGTCTATAAAGCACATGCTGGTTTGTTTTTTTAAGTCCCTGGTACACTCTATTAGCCCTTGTATGTTTGCAATGTGGTCCCTGGTGCCTCCTTCCTGAACCCTGCTTGGACCTCTGGAATTTCTCTCTCCATGTATGGTTGAAGTCTGGGTTACAGAATTTTGAACATAATTTTGCTTGTGGAGGAGATTAGTGCCATGGTCCTATAGTTGCTATCCAAGGTCCTTAACTAATTGCCCATATCCTGGACAGCAGCAAGCTAAAACCCAGAGCAGATTCAGCACCCCACTAACATAGAAGAGACCAGCCTCTCCAGACTGAGAAGAGGGCGAGGATTGTCGCAAAAGAGGGTACAAATGTGCAAAGTATCTCCACATGCTAATTTGTATGCACAAGTTAACATAAGTACAGTGGGCCTCAAAATCCATGGATGCTCAAGTCCCATTAAATACAATGACGTAGTAAAATGTTCTTCCCTATATGAAATGATGAATAAATCAATGGTTTGCTTTTTGTAATTAAAAAAATATATTTTTGAGCCATGGGCAGACTTGTGGGCACATTGACCCTGAAGGCTGGGGTAATTTGGGGAGTTGCATGGCGGCACTAGACAGATCTTTATCTGTTTCAGGTAGGAGCCTAGAATTTTGTTGGAACACAGCAGAGAAAGGATTAAACTCCTGTGATTCTGATGCTGTTCTGAATGGCTGCTATATGTTGAGTCTCCCTTACCTGGAATTCTGAAATCCAAAATACTCCCACATGCAAAAGTGTCCACATGGAGGGCTGAGACAGTGACATCTTTGCTTTCTGATAGTTCAATGTACACAAACTTCATTTCATGCACAACTATATTAAAATATTGTGAATAAAATTAAAGAAACTTTAGATTATGTGTATAAGGTATATAAGAAACATAAATGAATGTTATGTTTAGACTTGGTTCCCATATCCAAGATATCTCATTACAGTACATAGATGGTGTGGAGAAGGGGTTTGTCATTGCCATCCTCTGAGGATGAGAATCGGTGACTTGCCCAAGATCATCCAGTCACTTTCATGGCCAAGCAGGAATTAAACCCTGGTCTCCAGTGTTGTAGTCCAATACTCAAACTGCTGTGCCATGCTAGCTCTCTCGTATATTCAAATATTAAAAAATTCAAAAAACTCTGAAATCCGAAACACTTCTGGTCCCAAGTCCAGAGTAAGGGAGATTCACCCTATATTTACGGTGTTTAACAACATGGAAGCTTAGGCACTCACATAACTAGCATCGTGCTTAGTCTGTCAAGAGCTTGGGAATGTTTATCTTTAGGAGACTGCAGCTGCTAGAACAGCCAACATAGACATCTGTAGCCATGCCGGTTGGTGGATTCTGGGAGTCATAGTCCCCAAAAGCATCTTTTTCCCCTTCCAGGGTGACCAATGTCATAGCCACAATGAGGGACAGGGCACCACAAAATGTAGGACATTCAAGAAAAACATAGGGCATTACAAAAGAAAAGCTAAAAACACTCATATAAATATAAATTCATTTCATATGGTTTATTTACAGCTATGTTGCATATACTGTTTTTATTACATACACAACTATATTTTTCTGATGAACTTATCTTTGTTAAAATGTCTTGTTAGCTTGCAATATACTTCTAGAACTCAGAGCAAAACAAAGGCTTAAAATAGTACTTTGCTAGCAAGAAACCCTTGACTGAATCTACATTTAAATGATTCCTTTCATTGATCCGTTGTGCTGAAATTAAGGGGGAAAGCCTTTCGATATTTACATGGTGTCCTCAAGCAGCCCATTGCCAAGTAAACGCATTTCTCCGAAGGGAAACAGCAAGCATGGTGTTACTCAATAGGCTTCTTAGTCATGCTCAAAATGGAGGACATTTTGGAATTCCTCCTGGACAGAAGGTGGAAATGTAGGACAAGTTTGGGAAAGGAGGAAGTATGGTCACTCTGGTCCTTGGCAGCACTATTCACATACGTAATATAGCTTTGTCTCACAACATTCATCTTCCCATATCACTCCGTCCCCAGTGCCTACTCCTGCCCCGCAATTTCCCCATATGGGATCATTTGGTTCCCCTTCCCCCCAACTCTGAGGCTCCTCTGCCACAGGGCTCTCATCAATCCAAACCCAGTAGCCCCATAGCCCATGGCGGTGCAAACCCAACCAAACTTTCAAGCCCTGTTGGACTCTCTTGACTCTCTTTGCCAGGATCTGACCTCGAGCCTGGCAGGCAGCAAGAGCTTCGAACCAGGTGGAATTCTCCTGGATGACCGTGAAGATTTGGTCCTTTGTAAGTGGCGCTAAGAAAAGAGAGAAGAAGGAAGAGCTATTAGGGACATTCTTACCCTCATCGCTTTTATTCCTATATAGTCACTCTCCAGACCTACGAGATTATTACATGTGAAAAAAGGATGGGAGTGAAGTGGATCGCTCCCATCCTTATCCCATCCATATTACACGATCGCACAGAGCTTATCACACACATTGTGCTTATCCTGTCAATAAAGTAGAATTCTCCTATCACTTTTCATTAACAGAAACTTCCATTAATGAAAAGTGATGCGACAATTCCACTTCATTGATGGGATAATGACAGGATAACCACGGTGTCGTCTGATAATCTCCGCTCGATCATGTGATAAGGATGGAAGCAATCCATTTCGCTCCCGTCCTTTTTCACGTGCGATAATCTCCCTAGTTTTCTTTTCTCAGGCTTTGAAACCAAACTTAGAAAGCTGGTTGTTATTGTGTCCTGTACAACTATGAAAGGTAACGGATCTTTTACAGCTGACCATAACCTTTCCATAAGGCAGAGAGAAATGCTGGTATTGTTGTGTGTGTGTGTGTGTGTGCCTTCAAGTTGCTTGTCAACTTATGGTGACCCCATGAATTTCATAGGGTTTCCTCAAGAGGTGGTTTTGCAACTTCCTTCCTCTGAAATACAGCCTATAGCAGCTGGTATTCATTAACAGTCTCCCATCCAAGGACTAACCAGGCTGACCCTGCTTGGCCTCCAAGAGGTATACCTTAGGTTCCAAGATCAGACAGGAGACCCTGTGCCTTTTAGAGTATTTAGGGCAATGTTGCTGTTTCAGATTGCAGTTTGACACACCCAAGATGTACCTTTGGTTAAAGCTGTAGGTGGGAAAGTTGGTAGCTCTTTTTGGCTGGTCTCTTGTTCAGGGCTGCTAGAGGCGGAGGGGAGATCCTGAACTGTAAGAGGAGAGTGTAACCCATTTCCACCAGGAGCTGCCGTGACATATCCTATGGAAAGAAACCATGAGACAGAAACGTTTTTGATGGAAAAACTGTATTGCAAAATTCAGAGAAAGACAAAACCTAGAAAATTTGTCATGTTTCAGTCTGCATACTATTTAAGGATATGAGAACCAAGTGCATACTAAACTTATTTATTTTATTATTTATTTAAAGTATCTCCTCCCAGCCCACAAAGGCTCCCAAGGAGATGAACAAATAAAAACCAACTAAAACAATACAATGATTAAAAACATTTTAAAAATATATTAAAATACCAGAATAATAGAATCATAAAGTTGGAAGATATCTCAAAGACCATCCAGTTCAATCCCATTCTGCCATGCAGAAATCCACAATCAAAGTACGCCTGACAGATGACCATCCAGCCTCTGACTCCACCACATTTCATTGGAGAGTATTCCACTGTCAAAGAACTCTTACCGTCAGGAAGTTCTTCCTAAAGTTGAAGTGGAATCTCTATTCCTGTAATTGAAATCCAATGCTCTGAGTCCTAGTCTCTGGAGCAGCAGGAAACAAGTTGTCTCCTTGGAAAACCCCCAAAAGTAGTCTAAAAATAATCCTGGAATCCAGTTTTGAAACAGTGAAAATAGTACTTTCAAATATTGAATGCTACATGGAACAGCGCAGTTTTGACTGCCTGCCAGAAGCTTAAAAGTGATGGGGCCAGCTTAACCTCCTTGGGAATTCCACAATTGAGGTGCTGCTACAGATAAAGTCCTATTACGTGTGCTTCTTAGATGCAACTTAATTTAAGTATTGGGTTTCCTCTGAAGATCGCAAATTTCTGGCAAGCTTATGGAGAAGATGGTCTTTCAGATCTCTTTGTATTTGGAGTCCCTCTGAAGTCTCGGGGAGTCAAACAAAATGTTTGCAAATTTTTCTGTAACATTTTTGCCCAAAAATGTCCTCAAAGGGGGATAAGGGGCATTTCCAACATGTTTTGGCCCCATGGGCCGATTTAGACTAGGAAAGACCTATTTTGAAATAGGATCTGAACAGACAATGACTTATGCTGGGCCAACAGTGGCCCAGGAAGTCCCAAAAACATGATGCAAATGTCCTCATGGGGTATTTGGGAGAAAAAGAAAAGAAAAAGGGTTGGGTTTGGATTTTGGGGGGGAGGGAGTGGGTGTGGTGTGCAGCCTCCAAGATCCACCAAGGGATTAATGTGGCCCCCTAGCCTTCCACGGTTGTCCTTCCTTGCTTTAGAGGAACAGCAATGGTCCTGAAGTTTGGGCAGATAGATCATGACTCTCTTAATGCCCCAACAACCTTCCCAAGGGACAAGGGAATATCAGACTGCTCTTAGTAGAAGATGTTGGTAATACAGTGGGCCCTTGGTGTCCAGTTGGGTTTGGTTCCAGGAGCCCCCATGGATACCAAAATCTGTGGATGCTCAAGTCCCATTAAATACAATGGCATAATAAAATGGTATCCAATGTGAAGTTGAAAGCTTTCACAGCCTGCATCCATAGTTCTTTCAGGCTATGTGGCCATGTTCTGGAAGAGTTTATTTCTTATGTTTCACCAGCATCTGTGGCTGACATCTTCAGAAAATGGCCACATAGCCTGAAAAACCCACAAAAAATTTGTACCCCTTATAGAAAATGGCAAGATCAAAGTTTGAATTTATAAATTTATATATTTTAAAAAATATATTTTCAAGCCAAGAATGGCTGAATCTATGGATATCTATGGATAAAGAACTCATGGATACGGAGGGCTGACTGTAGTGGCTTTCATGTTAGGGAGACGGTGAATCTGCTCTGGATTTTAGTCTAAACTTTAAAGGGGACATCTAAAGTGCTCTTCCCCCAAATTCAGTCCAGCTCCTTTACATTTCAGACTAAGTCCCAAAAGTGGACCTAATGCCCCACTGACATAAAAGCTGCCAGTCTCTAGTGGATGTTGTGTAGCAAACTACAGCATACATTTGACTATAAGTTGACCTCATCTATAAATTGAGGGCAACTTTTGGGCTCAAAAATATGGATTTTTATGTGACTCGTAGATAAGTCGAGGGCAGAACGTGAAGACATGTAATAAAGGATCTAAAGGATGAAGCAATGGAAAGCAATGACAAAGAACCTATAAAATTCCATCAGACATAACTGTATGCTCACCCTGAAGGTTGGATGGATGAGAAATTAAAGGTGGGTCAATGCTCCCAGGACAGATTACACTTTTTTTTTTTTACTAAAGTTTCTACACTTATACATAAGTATATACAATAGATCTCTTTGGTTCTGCCTCTGGGAAAGCCTTGCCCTTTCCTTTGGTGGCCTCATCCTGTTTCCCACAGGTTCCCATAAGCATCAGCAACCACAACTGTAGATGGTGGGCAGTGTCTCTGCCCTGTTTAAAAGTGTGTCATGACAATTTCTTCCTACCTTACCAGGAAGCACAACATGATGCAGATATCACATCTGGTGTTGAAACCGAGGATTTGTTTCTGTCCTGTAATCAGAGATTTTCTAAGATTCCAACAATACCAAACAATATGTGGCAATCCTAGAAAACGCAGCCTGTCCTGTCTACAGCTGCTAACTATTTTCCCCTTTCACTCTCAGTGGGAACATTTTAATTTGATACCAGAGATGGAAAAAGAGGTCACACACTGGCATGGCAAATTTATGTGGAATAGCAGTTAGAGCAGCCTTCCTCAATCCATCACCCTCAAAATGTGTTGGAGTACAACATCCATCTTTCCTGCCACTGCCTCTCAGTCAGGAAATAATAGGAGCTGTAGCCCAACATGCATGGAGACTTGAGCTCAAATGTTGGATTAGGACTGGATAGATCTAGGTTAAACTCTCTATTGAACCAATATGTTTACGGGGTGAGCTAGGATCAGCCACACGGGTCTTAGATGAACCTACTTCGTACGCTTGTAAAGAGGACAACTAGATAAGGGGGGGGGGGCGGTTTGCAGGCTAAAGAATGACCCAAACTGCTAATAGGCTTCAAATCTGAATTCAAGGTATTTGTGATGACGTTTAAAGACCTAAATGTTTGGGGACCTTGATATCTGAAGCAGAATCTCTCTTTATATGTGCCCGCTGAGCAAGGCCACTTTTGTGTTCCATTTGGGTGTACATGCTTTAAACTTGCCTGTTGACTTAAGACAATCCCATGAATTTTTCATAGGAGTTTTTTAGGCAAAGAATACTCGGACGTAGATTTGCCAGTTCCTTCCTCTGAAATATAGCCTACAGCTCCTGGTATTCCTTGGCTTCTCGTATCCAATTCCTAACTGGAGCTGACGCTGCCGAGCTTCTGAGAGTAGGCAGAATCTGGTGCTTTTAGGACAGCGTGCATATATTTATTTAATTTATATCTTGCCTTTATTATTATTATTAACCTTTATTTATATAACGCTGTAAATTTACACAGTAAATTTCTCACAGGACGGGATCCAAGGCAGTTTTACAACATTTTAAAAGCACAATACAGTTTTTATCTGCTGTTAATGAAAAAGATAAAACATAATTAAATTGAATTTCTGTTTAAAGTAGGAAAAAGGGAAGTTAATACACTGTAAGAAGATGGTGAGGTCCTTCTCAGCTGTGACACACTAGCTGTGAAATGGCCTCCCCTTGAAGGCCTGATTGAAGCCAATGCGGATTTCATTTAGCCACCAAGTAAAAGTGTCTGAGTGACTTATCTAAAAATGTGAATGAGCATGATTTTAATCTTTTAAACCTGTGTTGCTGATTATATTTAATATGTTTTTACTCTATTTAAATTATTACAGGTTGAGCACCCCTAATCCAGAAATCCAAAATCCAAATACCACCAGAAATTGAATCTTTTTACTACCAGCTGCTTGCTTCTCCCTTTCAGGTGGTTACTGTTGTACTCATCACTCAGATCCTCAGCCTCTCTCCTCCTTACATTTCATGTGCAACACAAGTAGCGAATGAACAAGAGATGAGGATGGAGAGAGATGAACAAGCAGGAGCATCTCCACCATCACTCTGAAGGTGGCTGGCAGCAGAAGGATGTGAGGCTGGAAAAAATTGAGCATCTGTAAAATGATGGCAATCTAAGCATAGCACATAGCGTGAATCCACCCTCCTGCCACTCCACAGAACCTTGCATCTCTCTCCAGCCTCACAAACACAGTACAGGTATGCACTATGCTGAAAACATCATCAGAAAAGCAGAATTAGAATCAGAAAAAAAGGAGTGAAGATAGGAAGAAGCAACATTAACAACCTAAGATATTATTATTATTATTATTATTATTATCCTTTATTTATATAGCGCTGTAAATGTACACAACGCTGAGATGCTGGCAACACCATAATATTAGCAGAAAATGTTTACAAATTGGAACAGTTAATAAGGAAGGTCAAAGATGAAAGTGCAAAGGCAGGTCTGATGCTAAACAAAAACAAAAATAATGACCACAGAAGAAATACACAAATTCAATCTAGACAACAAGAAAATTGAAATAGTTAAAGAATTCTCATATCTAGGATGAAACATTGACCAGAATAGAGACTGCAGTCAAGAAATAAGAAGAAGACTAGGAATAGGAAGGACAGCTATGAAGGAACTGGAAATGATACTGAAAAGCAAAGACATACAATTGAGCACCAAAGTCAGAATCATCCAGGCCATTGTATTCCCAATTACCATGTATGGATGCAAGAGCTGGACAGTGAAGGAAGAACACAGAAAGAAAATGGACTCATTCGAAATGTAGTGCTGGAGAAAAGTATTTAGAATATCATGGACAAATAAATGGGTTTTTGAACAGGGTGGACCAGGGCTCTCCTTGAAAGCAAAGATGATCAAGTTGAGACTATTGCACTTCAGCCACATAATGAGAAGGCACAGATCACTAGAAAAAACAATAATGCTAGGAAAGGTAGAAGGTAGAAGAAAGAGAGGAAGACCACAAGCCAGATGGATAGACTCAATTGGGAGGGTTATATGGGCAAGGGCTTAGAGGAACTGGGCAAGGCAGTGGCGGATAGGGATTCTTGGACATGTCTCATTCACAGGGTCACCATGAGTCAGAACCAACTTGAGGGTAGCTAACAACAACAACAATTTTGCGTTCCAAAATTTGAAAAAATCTCAACTCCAAAACGCATCTGGACCCAAGTGTTTTGGAGAAGGGATACTGAAACTGTGTTGTTTTATATTGTTTCAGTATGTTTGCATTGATTTCTAACTGTATACCACCCTGAGATGGAAATAATTTAATAAATAATAATAAATAAATTAATGTTGAGCTCCTTGCAGGAATAAAAGTTTTGTTTTTTTTAAAAAAATAAAAACCAATAAAGTAAATTGGGAACAGAAAAAGGACACATAAAACCGACCCAAGCATATGAATCTATTCACATATGATATCATTCCAATATTTAGGGCTTTGGTACCAATCATGGTGAAGCATTCTTGGCTTGGAATAACATGGAGTTGATATGCAGCCTTCTTTTGCTCTGGAATGAGAAAGGTTAGAAGCACTGCCCAACTTCAGACTTGCCCCCTGCAGGTTTTATAAACTAATTACATGTTCATAATTCCCTCCAGTTGTATCTGCTATTTTCCCTTATTTTTTCCTGAAAAACCGAACGCAATCATGGGGTTTCGCGCGATTGCGTGATTTCTCACCACATGCAATTGCTGATTTTGCGAACGCAATCATTAGGTTTCGCGCGATTGCGTGATTTCTCATTACATGCAATTGCTTGTTTTTGCGAACAAAATGGGAGTTTTCACGTAATTGCGTGAAAGGTTATTATATGCTTTTGCCTAATATGCGAATGTGGTCCAAACGCAATCAGAAAATAGGCAAATTCGGTGAACTAGCGGACTTACAATTCCTATTCCCTGGCAATTTCGTATTCATTTCGCTTTTTGGGGGTGTGATAGGCATTTCTATTCATCCCCAATTTCGCCATCATTACTACAATTCCCATGATCCTTCATGGCACTGGCTTCTCCTTTTTACTTCCTGTAGTGCCCAAAATGTTTTGCCATGCATGAACAGGTGGCCAGAAGAGGGAGCACTTTTATGCTCATCTAGTGCCAGCTTTACCCTCATCTTTTTGCGTGATTCCTGCCTTCCAACAGTTGCCATAGCAATTCCTCCTTCACTTGCCCAGTTAAGATGAGGTCCCCAAGGGCTATCCAAACAGACCCCCCCATCTGCCCTGGTTCCCATTCATTCCATAGAATTCGTGCATGGCACCACTTGTCCGGGTAGATAAGAATTGGCACTGTTACAGTGATTTCAAGATGACACTCACGTCATGGGGCATGGGGTCCTGAGAGTCTTCTATTCTGACCAATAACATGCAGCATGATTTGATGGGGAATTCCTGCATGGCACACCAACATCTCAGCGCACATGGGGCTTTGGGCACTGGTCCAACATGGAGGATGCTTTGATGGGGAATTCCTGCATGGCATGGCACACCAACATCTCAGCACGCATGCGACTTAGGATGCGGGGCCAACATGGAGGATGCTTAGATGGGGAATTCCTCCATGGCACACCAACATCTCAGCGCGCATGCAGCTTTGGGCATGGTCCAAAATCATAGATTCATAGAATCACAGAGTTGGAAGAGACCACAAGGGCCATTCAGTCCAACCCCCCTGCCATGCAGGAACTCTCCATCAAAACATTCCCGAAAGATGGCCATCCAGCCTCTGATTTAAGACCTCCAAAGAAAGAGACTCCACTCCAAGGGAGAGTGTTCCACTGTCGAACAGCCCTTACTGTCAGGAAGTTCCTCCTAGAGAGAATCTCTTTTTATTAATATGGTAGAATCTCTTTTATTAATGTGGTAGAATCTCTTTTTATTGAGTTTCCATCCATTATTCTGGGTCCTGTTCTCTGGAGCAGCAGAAAACAAGCTTGCTCCTTCCTCAATGTGACATCCCTTCAAATATCACCTCTTAACCATCTCTTCTCAAGGCTAAACATCCCCAGTTCCCTGAGGCGTTCCTCATAGGGCATGGTTTCCAGACCCTTCACCATCTTAGTTGTCCTCCTTTGGACTCGCTCCAGTTTCTCCACATCCTTTTTGAATTGTGGTGCCCAGAACTGGACACAGTATTCCAGGTGGGGCCTGACCAAAGCAGAATAGAGTGGCACTATTACTTCCCTTGATCTAGACACTATACTCCTATTGATGCAACCTAACCTCTAAACAGAGGCTGGATAGCCATATGTTGGGTGTGCTTTGATTGAGAGTTCCTGCATGGCAGGGGGTTGGACTAGATGGCCCTTAGAGTCCCTTCCAACTCTAGGATTCTATGAATAGCATTGGCCTTTTTAGCTGCCACATCGCACTGTAGACTCATGTTCAGCTTATGGTCTACTTGGACTCCTGAATCCCTTTCACACATAGTTTCATTCATCCAGGTGTCCCCCATCCTATATCTGGGGAAAAAGCACAGCAAGTAAAACCCTTAGCTGCTTGCAGGCTTTCACGTGAAAATGGGGAAAAAGCACAGCAAGTAAAACCCTTAGCTGCTTGCAGGCTTTCACGTGAAAATGAGGAAGAAGTACTTTTACATTTCAGGGAGGAACTGGAAATTGCAGAGGGAGTACCCAAACTCAATGACCTGGAAGTACATGAGGTCACCATGGCATCGGTTGAGAACTGGGCATGTGCAGGAGAGCAATTTCGCATTTAGAAATCCACTGGTGTAATAAGATATTCCTGAATGTGTTTGTATAAATGTACAATAATGTATAATAAGCTTTCGCGCAATCGCGTGATTTGCGAATCCATAGCGCAATTTATTTTGCGAAATAACCTAGCTATATCATTGTGTGATGCACTTTCACGCAATCACGCGAAATTTCGAATTGAATACGAAAATTACTATTGCGAAATTGAGAGAAATTCCTCACATGTGATAAGGTCCAAGGACAGGAGAATGAACTAGAGATTTAAGAGATCAATCCCATTTAGGAGCTGGAGCAGAAAAAGTCAACATGTTCACAAATCCATGTGTGGTTCTGTACTCTGTGGGATTAATGTAGGATTTTGGACTCCAGAAGAGGAGGAACGACAACAACATCAGATTGTTGTCACATGCCTTCAAGTAGTTTCCAAGTTATGACGACTCTAAGGTGAACTTATCATGGGGTTTTGAAGCCAATACACGTCAGAAAATTCTCCTTTGCAACATGAAGTCTTTACCATAGTTTGGGTTAGATATTTTTGGACCAAAACTTCCACTGTTTGGGGAAATTATAAAAGGTTACAATCCCTAAAGAGATTCTGAGACACTTAAATCTGTGAAGAAATGTTTCCAAAGCCATTTCATTGCAAATAATATTGGGGTGATGTTGCTGTAGAAGAGGATAGAAAACAGCCTGTGGTCAGGCTGGTTGGAGGTTTATGCTCCAAAAAAAAGTGACTTTTTCCTAAGCTTTGGTAAAATACCAGCTTTTACAAAGCAGGGATAGCTAGCAGATTTGCCACTGACTATAATGGTTTGGGAATTTGTCAAGAAGTCATCCAAACGTAACCTGGTTTCAATCACCATCCATAAAGATACCTACCTGTCTGGGGAGACTTTGGAGAGGAAGTCAGTAAATTTGTCTGACCAGGTTTGGAGGAGCAGCCTAATGTGAGGATGAGAAGAAGGGGAAGTGCACCTGTCGGCCCTGAAAAACAGAATACGATAGGGTTCACCTCACATAGCATATACACCATTGTTACCATTCAGGAAGCCATGTCTCCAGAAAGCAGAGTGGTCCCTCCAACTAAGGAGAGTGAGGCAGCCACCAGAGAATGGCAGATTTGTCAAGCAAAGGGCAATGAATCTCCTGCTATTAGGGATGGTGAGGTGAGGCCTCAGGCCTCAAATTTTGAGTGTTGTGAAAGTGTGGATAAATGTTAGTTGTAGATGTTGTTACCGTTATTTTTTAATTTTTCTACTGCTCATGAGATTTTCCGTGAAGAAGAGATATTCCCGTCAGATTTTCTGCCTTATGTAGAAGACGGGAACCTTATGTAGAGAGCTCATGTAGCACCTTTGAGACTAACTGAAAGAAAGATGTTGGCAGCGTGGCTTTTCATAGACTTTGGTCTATTTCTTTGCATCTGAGGAAGTAGACTTATATCTAGGAAAGCTCATGCTGCCAACTTCTTTCTTTCAGTTAGTCTCAAAGGTGCTACAAGAGCTCTCTGCATATTGATCCTACAGACTAACATGGTTATTTCTTTGAGTTCAACCACACAGGATACCTTATTACTGAAGCCCTCTCTGCAAGGACCAAATAAAATGGCCTCCCTCTGTCCTCTCAATGGGAGACCAGCTGATGCATGGCCCGGCCAAGGTTCTGGTACAAACAGACCAGACAACATTCAGCATGCTCAGCACCAGAACTAGGTCTATTGTTGTTGCATGCCTTCAAGTCATTTCTGACTTATGGTGACCTTAAGGGGTTTCTTGGCAAGATGTGTTCAGAGAGGTTTGACACTGCCATGCTCTAAGCCTTCTTAATATCTACCAAAATCCATCACCCTTTGCTCTGGATCTTCCCAGAAAATCTGGAGCCCTCTTTTGTCGTTCTGGGTGCAGTCTGAAACGTGTCCCACTGAGCTGACTGGCATGTTCACTGCTGTCGTCAATAACTCACTCCGAGGTCAGAATGAAACTCCCCAGCTGTGTGAAACGTTTGGAAGGAAGTCATTGAAAATGAGAAGAAATTTACTATTTTGTCACACTGGCTCTCAAAGTTCATATGAATTCTCCAGAAAATGGACACTCACACACACAAAAAGGAACTGCCTAGACTCTGCGCAAGCCAGGTCAGCACTCAAGGCAATTCTTGGTTTTTTGATTTTACATCATCAGGCTGTAGAAATTGTAGAAAACAGTGAGGAGACAAGCTCTATGTTCTCTGGGATGGTCAACAGTTTACTCAGTATTTTTAAAATGCCCAACATATTTCATCCTCAATGGCTAGAAACAAACACCAATACACTTTTATAATAAGTATTAAAAAGACAGGAAAATGCTCAATTAGCCATAACCTATAAAAACTTTGGGTATTATCACACAGGGGTTATCCCATTGTTCCGTGTCCTAGTCTCTGGAGCAGCAGAAAACAAGCTTGCTCCCTCCTCAATATGACATGCCTTCAAATATTTAAACAGGGCTATCATATCACCTCTTAACCTTCTCTTCTCCAGGCTAAACATCCCCAGTTCCCTAAGTCATTCCTCATAGGGCATGGTTTCCAGAGCCTTCACCATCTTAGTTGCCCTCCTTTGGACATGCTCCAGTTTCTCCGCATCCTTTTTGAATTGTGCTGCCCAGAACTGGACACAGTATTCCAGGTGGGGCCTGACCAAAGTAGAATAGAGCGGCACTGTTACTTCCCTTGATCTAGACACTATACTTCTATTGATGCAGCCTAAAATTACATTGGCCTTTTTAGCTGCCGCATCGTTCTAATTTTCTCTTAGGTGTCCTACATTTTAGGGTGACTTGTTCTCCTTTGTGGTTATGACATCTGTTCACCCTGATTGTGGTCACACAGTCCTCACCTTTGTAACACACAAAAGGATTTTTCTGAAGGCAGTTCTCTTGATACCACAGGCCATTTTTCATAACCGCACAGTTGTATGAGCCTTTGGTTCCAGGGCTCCACTTCTGAAACTTGTACGGGTCACTATTAATCCAGACCCAGGAGAAGACTTGACGATAGAGTCCAATCCAGACAGAGCAATTGAAGCACAAGGAGGCAGCGAGCGCCAAATCTGTTTCATCTCGGAACGTAGCCAGTGTGGTGCCATGTTGGCGGCAGTGGCAATAGGCACTTGAGAAGGTCTGAGGCTCAGGGATGAGGATGTATTCACGCTCTGAGGAGGAGGACAGGACCAGTGCCACGGTGGCTGGAAGGAAAGAAAAAGAAATGAGACGGCCGAAAAGTTTTCTTCTACCTCCCTCACGCAAGAAGATCCTTCCTAGTGGCATCACTACAATTGGTGTTACTCAGTGTGGGGTGGCAGTGACAGCAGTGGACTGCTCACACAGTCAGACCCAGAAAATGGAAGACATTACAAAAACAAAAACAAAAGAAAAGCTAAAAAGTGTATTTCGTATGGTTTATTTACAGCATTGTTACATATACTGTGTTATATTATGTGCTCATTTTTCTGATGAACTTACCATTGTTAATATGCCTTGTTGGGTTGCAATATACTTCTAGAACTCTGATCAAGACAAATGCTTAAAATTGTACTTTACCAGCAACCAACCCTTAACTGACTCTATATTTAAATTATTCCTTTCATTTGTCCATGGTGCCGAAATTAAGGGGGTAACCCTTTCAGCATTTGCATTGTGTCCTCAAGCAGCCCATTGCCTAAATCATTTGCTGTCCTTTTTGCCCTGAATGTCGAGTGCGAGTCTTGTCTGCTGCTGCTCTTAGGAAAAAAGAACTCAAAAGATCCATCCTATCCCTGTATTTGCAGCGAGGACAGGCTGTCAAGGAGACAAATTTATTGAAGGGGAAAAGCAGAGGTGGTGTTACTCAATGGGCTTCTTAGCCATGTTCAAAATAGAGGACATTTTGGGATTCCAACTGGACAGAAGGTTGAAATGTAGGACATGTCTTGGTTATGGGCATCTGGTCACCCTGTCCAGAAAGGTGAAAGAGTGGGAGGAAAGGAAGAGTGGGGCAACACTGCGCGATGCTGGCATCCTCCCCTCTTTTGTAGAGATGCCCTGGCAGGCGGTGAAGGGGTGGCATGGGGTTGAGATGGGCACACAAACCCCCAAGCTCCACACTCCCAGCACCCCTTACTAATGCCCCTGATCCTACCTCACACAAGTTAGGAGTAGTATTGCAATTATAATACTATGGTTCTACTTTCATCACCATGGCAGCATCCTATGGAATCCTGGACTTGCATATCCTCCAAAGTTTTTCAGGTTTCAAACTTTCTCTGGACTCTTTCACACTGGAGGAATTTCTCCCAACTTCAAATGCAGCCAATGCGAATTTATGTGAATTCGCTTGTTTAGCGAATTTACATCAATCCCCATTGCATTCGGAATGACTTCCCTTTTGCCCGAAATTGCTTGAGAAGCTCTAATTCGCAATAACGTGAAACCCCAGGATTGCATTTGGATTGCCCTTGGATTATACTTCCAATTTCCCATGTCTGAAAGAGTCCTGTGACACATTTGGCCAACACAGAAGCTAGGGTAGACTGTAGCACACTGGAGATTATCAGAGAGGAAAAGGACATCCCTGCCTCATCCTTGTCCCATCCTTCCTGCACGATCAAAAGAAGGGCTTTCACACAACATCATGCTTATCCAGACATTGTCCCATCCAGGAAGCATACGTGACAGTGCTCACGTGAAAGACTTTCATATGATGTCGCACTGATCATGTCATTGTCCAATCATTGAAGTGTAATTGTCCTGGCGTTTTATATTAATGGGAGTTCATATTAATACAATTCCACTTCATTGACAGGATAATGGCAGGGTCAGCACTATGTGTATAAAAGGCTATGGTGCGATTGCAGTCACAGACGGAATAAGAACGGGAGGGCAATCCGGACCCTGTCCCGTCACCATATGATAATCTCCAATTTTGCCTGAGCCTCCTGGGAAGGCTAAGATTGCATCCCTTCCTCTGGTCTCTCTCCTGCTAAGTAAATGGAGTGCAAACTACTTTTGCACTTTGAGTTTGCAACAATGGAGCTGAGGACAAAGGGGGGAAATAAGAGGAGGAGAAAAGAGAAGAATGTTTTAAAAACAGCTGAAAACATGGGACCACAGAGGATTAACCGCAACTGTTGCTGTTGTGTGCCTTCAAGTTGTTTCCGATTTATGGTGACCCTAAGGTGGCAAACCTGCCCTAGGGTTTTCTTGGCAAGATCAACATTGCCATGCTCTGAGGCTGAGAGAGTGTGACATACCCAAGGTCACCTAGTGGGTGTACATGGCCAAGCCACAATTTGAGCCCTGGTCTCCAGAGTCCTAGTCTAATGCTCAAACCACTACACAACACTGGCTCTCCCTGCTAAATTAATCATGACTATCCATGCTGAATTGGGACATGAAGAGGGTATGACATGGTCTTCCTTTTCATTCACCTTCCTTCTCAGACAAGGCTTTTCTCTTCTCTGTCTCATATTCGCTCTTTTCCCCTTGCTGCCCCCTATTTATGGAATCAGCTCCCCAAACATCTGTGGACCATGACTTCCTTGGTTAATTTTAAATCTGAATTGAAAACGTTATTGTTTATGGAGGCCTTTCAGATCTCAGCCTGATATTTTGGACAAGTTAGATTAAGAATGCATTGCTGCTTCATAGTTCACAGTTTTAGAATTACTTGATGGCTAATTTGTTTATTTAAAAATTTTATGCTTTGTGATTTTAGATTGTAAGCTGCTGGCAGGTCTTATTTTATTTTTACCTTGTTTGTATGATTATGTAAAGTGCCATGTAAATCATGCGGCGCTATATAAATGTTAATTATTATAATTATAATAATTATTATTATTTCTGACAACTACTCTATGATGTAGGATAAGACTAAGACGGAGGCAGTGGCCCAATGAGCTTCATCATGTCCCAAGTGGAATTTGAACTAAGGACTCTCCAGCCCTCATCCACAATTCTAGCCACTATGGGCTGAGAGCTAACAGTGCAATAAAAGGATGAAGACTAGGGGTGAGAAATGTGGAGCTCTACAGCCACTTTGAATTTCCAGAGTTCAAATGCCCACTCAGCCATGGAAACCCACTGGATGGCCTTGGGCAAGTCACACTCTTTCACCGGTGGAGGAATGCAAAGCCAACCCCCTCTAAACAAATCTTGCAAAGAAAACCCAGTGATAGGTTCACTCTCTGTGTGTGTTTGCCTTCAGGAACCCTGTTGAGTTACAGCAACCCCATGAACTCCATAGGATTTTCTTAGGCCCAGAATACACCCAAGGGTTGCTGTAAGTCAGAAATTACTGGAAGGCAGGTAACAACATAACTCTCTTCATCCACAGCCAGCGTGATGATAGAAATTGTACTCCCAACACATCTGTAAAGCACAAGGTTGGGGAAAGCTAAGTTAGAGGTTATATATGAGCCATCATTTCTGAATTGTTTGTTGAGGAACTACATGTTTGCATGTTTCATTTGTGCATTTTCCACATCTGTGCAATTTCTATGCAAATATGAAGTTTTCACTTCCTGACAGTCTCCGCTTGTTTTGGTTATTAAAACTTTTTAAAAAGCTAATGCAAAACTGCAGAACAAACCTCAAATATGTATCTGTATCATAGGAAAGAAAAAAAATATTGCTTGGAACTGAGTAATAGCTCAACCTGTCTAGAGGCTGTCAAGGGCCCTTTCACAACTGTTGGGTTGCCAGAGTAAAGCTTAAAAACTGGAGAGGGCCCCTGTCATTTTTATGGTTGTGCAGAAAAGGAAATTTCAGGAACTATTGCTTCCTACCTGGTTGTGTGACAAGCAACACCTCCCAAAATACCCTCTTCTACACACCCATTAAAAGGAACCCTCTACAGTTTTCAGTGTAACAACCCAATACATAGGGAGTAGCGTTTAAAATTCTCAGTTAGAGCTCTAGTTTCTCTTAAAATCATGTGAGAATGATGTGAATAACCAGATGTTATTGGACTGCAATTCCCAGTATCTCTAGCCAGAATAACAAATGGTAAGGAATGCTGGGAGCAGTAGTTTGTCATCTGGAGGACCACATGATTCCCACACACTCCTGTTTCTGAGTAGCAAAAGAAATCATTTTATTTTTCCCAAGCCTTGAAAACATTTTTGGCATTTTCAAAACTTGTTGTAAAATGTATTGAAAAAAGAATGACTGGAGCCTGGAATGCAAACATTCCCCATTTCATCATTTTTGGTGCAAAAAATAACAAGGAGGAGATTAGAAGGAAAGATGGGTGTGTTGTAACATTAGCTGCTATTTGAAATTTCTCTCAACTGCTCTGAATAGAGCTGTAAATGACATTTTAGACTGTCCTTGGCCATACTGGCTAAAAGATTCTGCAAGATGTATTCCAAATAAAGGCATTATTTCAAGCTCTGGGTTTGAGATAAATCTTACTCACCTCCAAGAAGCACAGCTGTAGCTGGAAGCTTCATAGTGATGGAAAGGGAAGCCAGTTCTTTCAAACCCAACAAATTTCCAGAAACAATAATGTTGACAGGCTGAAAGATTTTGGGTATCTCAGAACAAAGGCCTAGTTCTGAGATGTAAATAATAATGGGGAAGGTGGCCCACAAGATTGTCTTAGTGAGGATCCCCAGTTGAGGCAAGGGCCTAGTCAGGTACTGCCAATTTCAAGGAAGTTTAGTACAGGTTAATTCCCAAGAAATTTGGACCTTTATAACCATTGAATGAAGATTTGAATTTCAAATCAGGAACTGATTTGCTTTCTGAAAACAAAGCTGCTGCTGCCTTAGACACATTCTGCGGCTTTACGGCTGAGGACTAACCCATACTTTGCAACCAGCAAGGCCAAACCACAAAAGTGCTCCCCTCTCTTTAATTTCCTCAGGACAAGAAGAAATTCCAGAGTGAGAGCGCTGCCTTGAAAAATGCATGCATCTATATTTTCCTCCATTGTTAGGTTTAGTGTTTATTCATTTGAACGGTATACACTATGCAGTTATGGTCAATGCTTAAGATATCATGCTCAGTGACACCACATGAAGACTAGGTGTCTTTCTTTGCTAGGTTACATTTTTGGGCCCAAAAGACTGTCATAGTTCTGATCTGGCAACTCTAGATACACATACAATCAAGTTTTAAAAGTTACGTTCTCATAACTCAGGGACCCAGTTCTCTTGCCAGCCTGCAACTCACAAAAAACTCTTTTTTAGTCTAAGACCCTGCACCTCTCTATTTTTTTTTACCTCTTTATACGTATTAAGAAGTTGTAAACTACAAAATAAAGATGGATAGATTTTATTGCAGTACTGTATCACTTTTGCGCTCCAGTAGTCAAACAAGCAATTAATAAATATTATATTAAATAGTAAGGAAAGCTTCCCCTCTCCTCATTTTTCTAAAAGTCAATACCCTGAATGTTATTTGGGGACTATAAAACAGAATTCCATACTCTTGAACAACAACATTTGATGCAGCTATTTGGCTGCTTCCGCAAGCCGGTTGAATGCTTGAGACAATGCTGTAACAGTGTCCAAGATTCGGCGCCGATCCTTTTCAGCTAAGCGAGTGCCACAGCGTTGAAGAAATTTGTCTGGATGCCAAAGAGCCTGCTGGCGCCGAAGGAAGCGCCGGTAAGCTGCTCTGTCAGCAGGGTCTACTCTGTGGAGCGCCACAGCAGCCATCTCCTCAGGTGTCCCAGATGGGCACGGCCAGGGAATGTCCGCATAACACAAAGACTGAGAACTGTGACTGGAGAAGACCCGGCTGCAGCCTTCCTCATAGCGTCGCCTCTTGGCCTCCTTCAGCTCCTCTTCTTTGGCTCGGGCACGCTTTTCGTACAGCCGATGCTCTTCCTCCAGAAGGCGCTGGGACTGCAAGGGAGGCTTTGGACGTTCCATTTTAGGCCTTTGGTGATGTTGTTCCTCTTCTTTCCTGCGTTTTTTCCTGTATTCCTGAAATATGCGATCAGCCCAATCTTCAAAAGTTTCCGGGTCTGGACCAGTGGTGTAGGAATCATCTGTAAAGGGTCAAAAGACAGAATTGTGAAAACAGATGCTTGAGTGCCACGCTCCAGTGGTGGGAAAGAGGAAGGGAAAGACTGAAGGCACTGGAAGCAAAACAAAGCTAAGCGAGAAACCAAGTTCTCAGAGATTTTATGAAAATGTCCAATGGATTTAGGAAAAGTCTACAACTCCTTCATTGGGGCAGACTGTAAATAAGGTTAGAACACATTGAAAACAGGTAACAGGAGAGAAAATACTATTACAAGGATTTGGTTATCTTTTAATATTTAACATCTGTTACTTTTTTTTTAAAGTACTTGCATTAGTGATTTCTTTTCCTATTTTAAATGCATTATAGCTTTATTTATAGTATGAATGAGTTGGAAGAATTAATCACTTAAATAAACATAAGCCCTTTGAGAACTTTCTTGCTTGATTGTAGTGGGATGAGTCAGAGGTAATGAGCAGTTAGCAAAGCTGTGCACCCACAAGTTACTGGTTCAGACTTCATCTTGGTCTTGCATGGGTCAAGCTATTCTGGTTGGACATAACTTTCCAGTAAAAATCTTACACATTATCTGGCACCCAGCCCTTTAATTGGGGATCATGGTTGGGATTTAGTACACGGTGGCCTAAGGGCTGCATGTATTCCCTGGACCCCACTGTGGACCTTCAAGTCCTTCTCTATCTCCCAAAGCTACCCAACCCCTTAATTGTTTTAAAAAATATTGTCAAGCAATTGTCACCCAAAAGCCACGCATAAAACCCAACAACTGCATGGAAACACATGATACCCCCCATCCCACCCTGCTACAAGGACCTAAAACCCCTGTACTGTCCCCAGAAGACCTCCATTTTCTTCCACATCCTCTCTCGAAATGGCAATATGAAGTGATCCAATGTCATCCTGGTATTCAGTGTTACATTTTACACTTCAGGATCTTGTCTAGTTCCTTCATAGCTGCCCTTCCAAGGCATAGTTTTCTTCATATTTCTTGACTGCAGTGTCCATTTTGACTAATGACTTAGCCACGATATAGGAAATCTTTCATTATTTCAATATCTTTATTGTCTGCTTTAAAATTATACAAATCATCTGTGTAAATATTTTTGTTTCTTAATGTTTAATTATAAACCTACCTTTGAACTTTCTACCTTGAATTTCTTCAATAGTTATTCCAAGTCTTTGATACTTTCTGCTAGTATTATAGTGTGATCTTAAACTGTTGATGTTCCTTCCTCCTAGTCTAATCCGGATATGATAGATTCAGCATTCAAGTTAAACAGCTAGGATGATAGCATTCTGCCTTGCCTGAC
This sequence comes from Urosaurus nigricauda, assembly GCA_034509955.1. Lineage (NCBI taxonomy): Eukaryota > Metazoa > Chordata > Lepidosauria > Squamata > Phrynosomatidae > Urosaurus > Urosaurus nigricauda. Next base: position 315,152,090 of record JAOEGL010000002.1, on the reverse strand, counting down.
CCTCTTGCTATTTGGAAACTATCCTGTTTCATATTCTGTTCTGAGTACAGATTAAACATTAGTGTTTAACCCAGCTGTTTAATTTGAATCAAATGTTGTGGCACACCCATTTCTTTCAGAGTGATCCATACTTTTTCATAATCTGCACAACCAAAGACACTGCTATAATCTATAAAGAACAGTCTGATTTTCTTCAGAGATATAGTGAATCATGAAGTTAAAGGGTTTAGTGTGCTTTTCATATCTCATAATGCAGGCAGATAGGTTAAAGGCAGAAAGAGCAAATTGCCAAAGGCTCTCTTAAGAATCTCATTTTTAAATCTCAATGAATCCTAGACTTCCTGGTTCACAGCTCACTTGCTCCCTCACTCTCTCTGTCATCACACTATCCTACCTTATAATAAATCACTGTCATCTTTTTTCTTCTTCCTTTTCCTGTTGTCGTCATCAACTACTCTGGAATAACAATAATAAAAATTTCCCTAGGATGACTCTGCAGGTGAATTCTGTTCTAGGTCCAAACTGATCACCTCATCTAAGCTTGGGAAATAATATTTCTCCAGACTGGTGAAGGGAAAGGTGCTGCTGAGTCAATAGTAGCAACCATAAAGTTGATTCTGAGGATCATCAGAAAAAGCTCCTGATATAGGATGCAATTTCACCAATTTCATATCAGCTCACATGCTTATGTCCAGAGCAGCTCATTAGACATCATACAATTATTAGCTTGAAGATGCAGAAAAGGGTAATCAAATGGCTGCAGCTACTCCCTTATGAGCAAGAGTTTACAACATTTGAATCTGTTCCACATAGAAGAAGAAAAAAGATTTGTTGTTATTTGCTGACAGGTTTGCTTCAACTTATTCTGATCCTATGTAAGAGAGACCGCCAAGATCATCCACAGCCCTACTCAAATCTTGTAAATTCAAGGTTATGGCTTCCTTGATTGAATCATTCTGCCTGTAATAGCATCTTCATCTTTTTCTGCTGCCTTCAAGCACAGTTGTCAAGCACAGTTGTCTGATGATATGTCCAAAGTACCACAGCCTCAGATTAGTCATTTTGGCTTCTAATGAGAATTCAGACCTAATTTGCTCTAGAAGCCATTCAACTGTCTTTCTGGAACTTCATGTTCCTCCCCCAGGACCATATTTCAAATAAGCTGATCATCTTTCTGTCAGTCCATCACTGCCCAGATTTCACAACCACACACAGAACTGGAAACACAGTGGTATGGATGATTCTGACATTAGCATTCATATTTATCTTTACACCTGAGTAAGACAGAGGGGTCTACAGAAGGGGGTGGAAAAGGAGAAGTTTTTCTCCCTCTCTCATAATATCAGAATCTAGTATCATTTACTGAAGGTGAATGCTGGGAAATTCAGGACAGAAAAAGGGAAGTCTTTCTTCACACAGTTCATAGCAAAACTGTGGAATTTACGACTGCCAATGTGGACAGCCTTACAAAGAGTTTGGAAGAAATTCACAGAGGTGGGGCTATATCATGTCTCCTCTTACTAAAGATTATAAACATTCATTCCCCCCAGCACTAGGGATAATACCAGTATCAGAAACAGAATGCCTCTGTACATCAAGTTGCTTGAGAGTACAAGTGGGAGGGTGCACTTGCACTGAGTTCTTTCTTTTGAGCTTCCATAAGCAACTTATTGATCACTTTATGAACAGAAAGTTCAATGAGATAGGCATCTGCTTTATCTAGAGCATGAAAGTTACTTCTTGGATCACAGCTCCAATAATTCCCTAGCTGGGAGTTATTCTCTACAAAAGTAACTTTACCAAGCCCTTGATCCACCAAAGCTCTTCTTATGTTCTCATATCAAATTGAACAACTCCACAACAATAAGGAAACAAATACTGAAGCAATTAGAAATGACTATAGCGTTAAAAGATAAATAAATCATAAAACATGAATATTTGTTTTCAAAAATCCAGACAACACTGAATTGTTTTTGCATGCCTTCAAGTCATTTCAGACTTATGGTGACCCTACGGAAAATAACGGGATTTCCTTAGCAAGATTTGTTTGCCCTTGCTTTTCTCTGACAGAATGTGAATTCCCCAAGGTCACCCAGTGGGCTTCGTGGCTGAGTAGGGATTCCAACCCTGGTCTCCAGAGTCCTGCTCCAAAACTCAAACCACTGCACTTTGCTGGCTCTCTCTCTCTCTTTTTTTTTTTTTTTAAATTATTAACCTATCTTCCCTGGAGATAAAATAAGGAGGAATGTTGCATCTGACATCCTTCTGTGTGTTGAGACTACACTCCGATTTAACTGTGGAGTGTGGAAATGAGGCCAGTAAAACAAAAGAAAGCACAAGCCAGCTTGAACCTTCCCAAGGAGTCCCACTCCAACCTGCACTGAAAATCTTGACTCCAGAAAAATGCCAAATTTTACCTTCATACTGCCAGAAGGTCTCTTGATATTCATCCTCCCATTCGCCAAGAAGTTTGCGTTGCCACTCCCTCTCTGCACTGCATTCTGCCTCTTCCTCTCCAAAGGCCTCTGGAGGACACTGCAAAGAATTAAAGGATTTAAAGAATTCCATTCTACATCTGAAACCCAACTACCTGGTCAAAATCCTTCCCTGCTGAGCCATGACTGTTACCCATTTCTCTTTTGTTTGTCCCAAGAGGTCTCCTGGAGTCTTTCCATCTCTGTTCCGGACGTTCATGGAGGAAGGGCAACGTTTTCGCAAGGGTACAAACAGGTCTTCATACACTGGGAAAACAACAATGAAATTAACAATGCTGTTAGTACTTAATCAGCTAAATGAAGGAGACAACTAAGGCTGCACCTACACTGCAGAATTAATGTAATTTGACACCACTTTAACTGCTCAGTGCTATGGAATGCCTCCAGATGCTGAACAAAAACTCCTAGCAGCCCTAGCCAGCATAGTCAATGGTTAGAAATGTTGGGAGCTGTAGTTCAACATATGGAGGGCTATATAATTCCCACCTCTGTTTGCAACAGTGGCATTTCTAGGAGTCCTCTGCATATTGCTTCAACAAGCCACTTAAAAATAAAGGTATGTCTCATCTCTATACAAGACATGTTTGAAAAGCTGTATCTCCCTATACGAACCTGCCTGTTAAAGAGTGCCTTTTCGGTGGCTGGTTCTGGATTACAGAATTCCTTCCCCTGGAAGGTCTGTTTGGCCCCCTCCCTGCTGTCTTGGTTTTAGTGCATGCAGCAAATAAAGCCTTTTTGGGAGTAGTGGTTTTTATTATGTTTTTAAGTGCCTTTGAATACTTTTAGATTGTTTTAAATGCTGTTTTTAACCTTTAAAAAACACAGAAACTTAGGCTGCTGCCACACTGCAGAAATAAAGCAGTTTGACACCACTTTAAGAGCCATGGCTCAAAGCTATGGAATTCTGGGATTTGTAGTTTTAGGAAATATTTAGCCTTCCTTGTCAAAGAGTTCTGGTTCCTCACCAAACTAAAAACCCCAGAATTCTACAGCACTGAGCTATGGCAGTTAAATCAGTGTTAAGCTGCTTATTTCTTCATTGTGACAGCAGCCCTAGTTTAATTGTGTTTTCACTTTTGTATCAAGAGCCTTTTAAATTGTATGGTGCTTTTAAGATGTTGTAACTCCTTTGGACCACGTGTTGGGAGAAAAGCAGGGTATAAACTAACTAACTAAATAAAATTCCAGCAGGGGAAATCAATGAGCAATGTATTTGTGTGTGCAGGGGTGGGGGCAGGGAAGTAGTTGGGAAGAGGTGCCTTCTGCTTTTATTCCATTCTCCTCCATCCACCACAAACTGATATATCCCCGGTTCTAGATAAAAGTGGACAGTTAGTGTGTCTCTGTGTTGACTGCGCAGCACCTTTCAAAGCACAACTGGCCAAAACGGTTTCGTTTTCTTTTTTAATTTTCTGGCATGCTAACCATATTCTGCCAGCACCCTGGTTAGAAAAAAAAATACCATCCAATGATTCTATGATTTCTTTTTTTTCTAACCCAACACAGCAAATAAAATTCTCCACGACCCACATGAAGATGCATACAACTCAAAGTCTTAAAATTATCTGGGCACCTCTGCAGAAAAACCCACAAGCACCTCGCCTCATTTCTAGCAGTTAAAATACCACAAGAAGGGATTCCACCTAAACATTAGGAAGAACTTCCTGACAGTAAGAGCTATTCAACACTGGAACACACTTCCTCAGAGAATGGTGGAGCCTCCTTCTTTTGAGGGTTTTAAACAGGGGCTGGATGACCATCTGTTGGGAGTGCTTTGATGGTATCTTCCTGCATGGTGGGGCGTTGGATGGGATGGCCCTTGTAGCCTCTCCCAACTCTAAGATAAGATAAATAGCTAATAATTTCCTCCCCTTTCATCATATTCAAAATCAGCGTGCCACTCTTCTTAATGGCCTGATTCATAATCTGTTTCTTACCAGTTCCTCCCTTGCGTGCAACTTGTCGGGCCGCCACATGTAGAGCTGTATCTCCATTTTGGTCAAGAAGGTTGGGGTCTGCTCCATGCTTCAGCAAAAGGATGGCAGATTTGAGATCCTTTCGGGCGCAGGATTTGTGCAGCGGAGTTCGTTTTTTGCGGCCCGAGGTCTCGCCCAGGTCCAGGGTTTCCCTGTGATGCTGCAGGAGCCTGCGCAGCTTGTGGCGGCGGCCAGATTCTACATAGCGCCACAGACGACGTTGAGACTTTGATGCCATGGGAGTAAGCATGCGTTTAAAGGGCTGGGTATTGACAGAGAGGGGCTGGAGGAAAGATAATACAGGATTAGTGCCAATTCCTCCCCCCAAATTCTGATCAGCCTTCTTCCACCAAGCCAAAAACTGCAGATAATAAAACACTATGTTTTTTCCTGAGAGAACATCTCTCTAGGAATGCCTAGGTTCTCCAGTACAACTCTGTAGTCAACATCTGACAGACATTGACCATAGAATTGTGCTGGAGGAGCTACAAATGCCTAGTGGAGAGTTCTCTCTAGGTCCCTCAATGTGACTTTTAGTTAAAGTTGACCACAGAATTGCGCCAGAGGGCCTAGATATTTCTAGAGAGAACATATTAATAAAATTGGTGAATAATCAAATCTGCAAAAGCCAAAGCCGCAAATGTGGAGGGACGAGTATATTCTGCTCCCATCTCTTCTCGACCAAGAATATTAGCCCAAACATGTCTTCTTTTCAAAACAGTAATGGGGTGAGGTAGAGCTTTGAAATAGAACTGCCCAGCTGACTTTCTGTTGAAGGACTTAGGCAGTGAGTAACCAAAAACTGAATACCAAGAGTTAATTTGTGACTTTTGGGGGGGGGCACTTTGGGGCCTTTCTGGTAGCCCCTCCCTGTCCCTGTATAATTTCCTCATAGCATCTTCAACCTGCACATGGTGCTTCTAAGGTTGCATCTGCATTGCAGAAATAATCCAGGTTGACACCACTTTAATTGCCCATGGCTCTATGCTATGGAATTCTGAGATTTGTAGTTTTGTGAGATATTTAGCCTTCTCGGTCAAGGGAGCTCTGGTGCCACAATAAACTACAATACCCAGGATTCCCTAGCAGTAAACCAGGGCAGTTAAAGCAGTCTCAAACTGGATCATTTCTGCTATGTCGATGCAGTCCAAGAAAGTAGAGCTAATTTGCTCCAAATTGATAACAAGGCTTTTAATCTTAGTAAATATGTGTCAATAACTAAAAGATTTGGTGATTTCTTTAGTCCATCGCGACTTCCAATGAGTTGTTTCAACAAAACTTCCTAAGATGGGAACAGGGCCTCAGCTCTGAGAACATTATACCCCTCATGAACATGGTGGCAGCTGCTGCCACACTACAGAATTAATGCAGTTTGATATCACTTTAATAGCAACAGCATTTACATTACTATACCGCTTATCAGTGAACTCAGTGAAACTCTAAGCGGTTTACAATCTCTAAGCCAATTGCCCCCAACAAGCTGGGGACTCATTTTACCGACCTACGAAAGGATGGAAGGCTGAGTGGATCTTGGAGCCCTGCCTGGGAACAAGCTCACAACCTTGTGGCTGCAATACCAGGATTTAATCACTGTACCACTAGGGCTCCTTACTACTTACTTATTGCTGTACTTAACTACCATGGCTCCATGCTATGGAACCCTGGGACTGGCAGTTTGTTGTGGCACCAGAGCTCTCTGACAAAGAAGGCTAAAAATGTCTCAAAAAACTACAAGTGCCAGAATTCCATACCAGGGAGTCATGGTAGTTAAAGTGGTGTCAAACTGCATTAATCCTGCAGTGTAGATGCAGTGTGGGTAGGGATACTGGGAGTTGGTAATGCCCCCTCCAAGGGACATTTCCTAGCTCTGCCAATTAGGAATCGTCCCTCCTGCGTAATCCTAGGCCTTCGCTCTTGTTGTGTTTCCCATATATAGCCACCCTAAAGCTCTCCTGGGGTTTTCTTGGCAAGATCTATTCAGAAGAGATTTGTCACTGCCTTCCTCTGAGGCTGAGCGACTTGACCAAGGCCACCCAGTGGGCTTCATGGCCGAGCCGGGAATCGAACCCTGGTCTCCAGAGTCACAGTCCAACACTCAAACCGCAACGCCACTCTTGTCATTTCGTTGTAGATTAATTTAAAACCAGAATTTTAACCAGAATTAGCAGGGAGACTAGGAGCCGACTGGAAAGGGAAAAAAAAATATTTTGTTTTTGTTGCAGCGTGTCCCCAGAGGAAAATATCCAAATTACTGGGTCCTCATTACCAAGCTTTTTGTAGTACTTTGAACAAAGAAAACTACAAATCACACTTCAAATATTCAAATATTCTACTGTACCTAAGATACGTCTCTATCCCTCGATGGGTATCACTATCAATATCGATCAAACTATTATCTATATGTTTAGTGTCACTGTCCCCCAAACTGTCTCTTGCAATAGTTTCTTTATTTGGGTTAGCATCTTGAGTTAGGAGCCATTTCCAAAGCAGAGAATTTGACATGACCTGGGCTCCCATCTTCTTGGCAACTTTTGCTGCCAGTACTATGATTATATTATAGTACTTATTATAATTATATTACAACCCCTGAGCACAGGTTAAAAACTGCAGTTCAAATCTGCCCTCTGCAATGTTGTTGTTGTGCACCTTCCAGTGAAAGCTAAAGAGTTGGACCTATCTATCCTGGGGTTTTCTTGGCAAGGTTTGTCCAGAGGAGGCTTAGCCACTGCCTTCCCTTGAGGCTGAGAGAGTGTGACTTCTTCTTGCCCAAGGTCACCCAATGGGGTTTCTATGGGCTGAGCCAGGATTTGAACCCAGGACTTCATAGTCCCAGCACTCAAACCACTACACCAGCCTGCTTTTCATTAAAATCCCCTCCTTAAAACCTCCATATTCTGACCCTTTCCCACCATCCCCCTCTCCTCCCCATCTCAAGCCCAGCTTCTTTCCCATTTCCCAGTATCTTTATACCTTTAAGAAGAACTCTCCATTTGGTTCTATACAAAATGGCTAACTTCCGCGTTCCCATCGGCGGGTTTTCAACGTGGGACCGGAAACAGACCCCCCCAACTAAGGGCGGAAGTGGCTTCAGGTCAGTTGATATTACCTGTTCTTTGCCTCTGCCCTTACTTGGTGCTCTGGGTTTTGGAGTCCGAGTAGGAAACCTTGAGCTGGGAGAGAAAGGTTCCTACTGCTAATAAAACAGGTGCTACACACAAACCTATAGTTTTTTGCCAGGAGAGATTAATTATATTAATTATTATTAATTAATAATAATAATTGTAGCACCTTTGAGACTTACGGGTGCATCTACATTATAGAAACAATGAAATTTGACACCACTTTAAATGTTATATTACACACACACACACATATATATTACAAATTCTATTCTCTCTATAGATGGATGGATGGATGGATGGTTGTTGTGTGCCTCCAAGTCGTTTCTGACTTATGGCGACCCTATCATGGGGCTTTCTTGGCAAGATTTGTGCATAGGAGATTTGCCATTGCCTACCCCTGAGGCTGAGAAAGTCTGCCTTCTTGCCCAAGGTCACCCAGTGGTTTTCACAGTTCAGCAGGATTCAAATCCTGGTCTCCAGAGTTGGACTCCAACACTCAAAACAATATGCAATGCTGGCTCTCTAAATATATATATTTAGTGTACAATATATGGTATAGTATATATAGGGGATGCGATAGCTTAGTAGTTAAGACGTCAGTTCTGATGATCGGAAGATCGGCAGTTCAAGCTCCCATCACTAGTCCCAGCTTCTGCCAACTTAGCAGTCTGAAAGCATGCAAATGCATAAATAGGTACCACTCTACTGGGAAGGTAATAGTGTTTGGTGCTTTCATGCTGGCCACACGACCACCGGATTTGTCTTCGGACAACGCCGACTCTTTGGCTTAAAAATAGAGATGAGCACCACCCCCTACAGTCAGATACAGCTAGACATTCATGTCAAGGGACTACCTTTACCTTTATACTATATATACAATGAACAACTTCATCCTACAGCATCCTGGGATTAGTAGTTTCATGAGGCACAAGAATGCTGGCAGTGGAGGCTAACAACCTTGTAAAACTACAAATCCTAGGAATCCACAGGACAGAGCTACAGCAAGTGGTTCAAACTGCATTATTTCTACAGGGTAGATGTCTTCTCTCCACCCACCAATGCCTTTCTCATCCACACATCTGATCTTTTATTTCAACGAGGTTTTCAGGGTTCTCTTCAAGTAGGCCCACTAATGACCCCCATTATTTTTAAAGAGTAAAAAGAGAAAAGCAGGTGGTAACAGGATTTGCACAAAAATTAGAATATTAAAAGAATATTGTATTCCCCATTACCATGTATGGATGTGAGAGCTGGACAGTTAAGAAAGACTATAGGAAGAAAATCAATTCATTTGAGATGTGGTGCGGGAGAAGAGTGCTTGAGGATCCCATGAACAGCCAAAAGGACAAATGGGTCCTAGAGTAGATCCAACCAGAAATCTCCTTGGAAGCCAAGATGATAAAAGTTGAAGTTGTTGAACTTTGGTCACATCCTGAGAAGACATGACTCACTGGGAAAAAAACAATAATGCTATGAAAGCTGGAGGGAAGTAGAAAAAGAGGAAGGCCATGTGTTAAGATAGACAGACTCTATTAAGATCTTCACAGGTATGACCACCTTTGATTTCCACTTTGATTTTGCAGGGAAAAAGTGGAATAAAAATAAATCATCATCATCATCACCATCATCATTACTGTATTAGAGTTTACAGAAACTAAGCAGAGCTTTGGACATATCTTATCCACAGGGTCGCCATGGGTCGAGACAAGAGTAGAAATTTTAGTAAAAAATTTGACCCCAAAACCTAGGTCAACTTATTCACAGGTCAATGTAAGTTCTGTACTTTAACTCTTTTTCTTTTTTAAAGATCAATCCTGGTCTATGGGGAGAGTGGTGACAGGCGAGAGCACAATATCCCCTGGGAGCACCTAAAAGAAACACAGATCCGCTTGCTCTCTCCATCACAGTGCCATTTCTGACCTTTTTGAGTGCCTTGGCAGGAAAATGGCAGCAGTGGCAGCTCTTTGGCACTTCCCTGCCAAGAAGAATTGAAATTTGAATAAGACATGTGTGTGTATTGTCAGCTATTCTGGGTTACACTCAAGCAAAGTTATGACATTAAAGTTAAAAGTTATAATCACTGTTAACATTTACTTTGCTTTGCCTTTTCATCCTCCTTGACATGTGCAAATTTTCTTAGCCCCATCCACATCTGATCACCTTCCCCACCACACATTGCACAGCCACTACTTATGATAGATAGTTCCCTCCTTATCTATTCAGCTTTTAGGGTGAATATGGTCATGGCATCAAAGGAGAGTTTAGAAGTCAAGATTCATGTAAGTACGGAGGTTGCGTTCCCACGCTGCAGCCTTTGCCTCCCGACGCTGGGACTCTCTTTTTCCAACGGTTGCTGCCCGTTCCTTCCTGGGCCTTTCCTTCCTGGCTTCCACAGCGCTGAGGTCATTGGCGTCAAAGTGAGTCACCTTGGGCTTGAGGTTGTTGCAAAAGCCTAGGCCTTTCTGGTCACGCTTCAGCAGAGTCTGGATGGGGAATTTGCGGCCAGCACCCTCAGGCCCCAAACCAGTTTCCCGATCCCAGCCTCCTTTAACCATCAGCTGGTAACCTACATTGTTCTCAGGGATGTGGTAGCGTGTGGGGGGTAGTGGATCACGCCGATTGAAAAGATGGGCAGTGGAGCGTTTGTGGAGAGCCACAGAGTCCTCACTGTAGTGGGCCTGACACACAGCACAGTATTTTTTCTCAACTGGTGCCTGAGGACTGCAGAAAGAAAGAAAGAAAATTAATTGAGGAAAAAAGCAGAATGCAGACACATCAATGGTAATACTAGTGGCTCTCAAAATGTTTCTCAATGAGAGAGATATTAAAAGTGAAGAGCAAGCAGGAGTTCAGCCTTTATTTGAAAAGAGGACTAGTTTCCTCCTTTTACTGAACAGTGTGTGTAAACTTTACTAAAGAGCCATGCCAATCCCTTTAATTACTTGAAATTTTAGTTATTTCAAGAAAACAAAGACGAAACCAAATAAAGGGTAGCTCACCCTTTATCCTCACAGCAATTCTGTGAGGCAGATCAGGCCAAGAAAGACTGATTCACCTGAGACCATCCAGTGAATGTCATGACTTAGTGTAGATTACGACCTGGATTTCCCTAGTCCCATCTGCTTAAGGTAACCCTTACAAAAGCAATTAAATAAACTACCATATTTATTTAGTATAAAATAGTATAAAACCATTATTATCCCACTGGCTGTTTTAGCCAAGAGAATAGCATTCTACAATTATCTGTCTTTGTGAACCAAAATGCTCCTTGTCAAGCAGGTGAGGACAACTGTGGCCTTGTGGAAGTTGCTGGATTGCCATGATATTGATTTTTATGGGCTGTAGGAGCTGCAGCACAACTTCTGGAGTGCTATTAGTGGCTCTCATATGTTGCAAAGCACAGCAAGGCACACCTTCCAGTATTGTTCCTCAAAAGAACTGAATGTCTACTTTTCTCCATGGCCACAAGTTAGTTGAGGAAGGCAGAAGATACCCATTGCTACAGCTACTTTAGGAGAAAGCGGCATACATCAGTTATAATGCATTTTCTTTGTTGTTGTTGTGTATCTTTAAATTGTTTCCAATTTACATCAGCCCAAGGCAAACCTATCACTGGATTTTCTTGGCAAGATCTGTTCAGAGCAGGTTTGCCTTTGCCTTCCTCTGAGGCTGAAAATGTGTAACTTGCCCATGGTCACTGAGTGGGCTTTCTTGGTTGAGCAGGGATTCGAATCCTGGTCTCCCAGTGTCCTATTATAACACTCAAATCACTAAGCCATGCTGACTCTACCACTGCTTAATTCCAGCATCATGTAGAAAAATGGCTTTTTATTAACGCCCTTGGGACAGGACTGATTTATTCCAGCATGGTGTTCCTGTGTGCCTTCAACTCATTTCTGATTTATAGTGACCCTAGGGTGACTCTACCGCTGATTTTCTTGTCAAGATTTATTCAGAAGAGGTTTGCCTTTGCCTTTGTCTTCCTCTGAGGCTGAGAGAGTGTAGCATGCTGAGGGTCACCCATGGCTGAGTGGAGATTTATACCCTGCTCTCCAGTCATAGTGCAGTGCTGAAACCACTACACCACACTGAGTCTCTAATTCACCATATACATGTTCTATTAAACCTCTTTAACCTGTTAAATTGTGTGAAGAGATTTCAGTTTATTTAAATTATTTTTTTAACTATTTAAACAAGTAAATTGATTTTACTTGTATGCCACCCTGAGATACTGTGATATAAGGAGAGACAAATAAATAGCCACTATATGGGTGGGATCTTAAATTTAATTGGATATTGCCTCTGTAAAAGAAATCTTGGAAAACCAGGTGCTGGAAAAAGTTTCTCTCAGCTGATTGTTGGTATAAGATAGTCTTCTCCTAGCCAGGTGCCCCTGACGTTGTGAATGATTGGAACAAACAGTAATGGACTAGGAACAAGTTGGAAGTCAGAGGGCCCCCAAATATTGTTTGACTGCAACTCACGGCCGACTTAGGTAGTGTGGCCAATCATGAGGAATGTTGGGAGTTGCAGTCCAACAGCATCATGGAGGAGGGTCATGACTATCCCCTCTTCTCTGCTTCACTAGATGGACCAGTGCTCTAAACCAGGATAAGATAGCTTCGGATGGGGACAAGAAGAAAACATAATTAAAGTCTTGTTATGGTTTGGACAAAAAACTTGGGTGGGGGGAGACAAGGCAAGGGGAGGGTGCTGCACCTTGTCATCACTCCTACAGGATTCTGCGTCCAAAACCAGGAATTTTGGATTATTTTGTTTTCTGATGACCTCTTAGTTTTTGCTGGCCAGAGAAAAAACTTAGGGGCCAGAAAAAAAGCCCACTGACTTGTCACAGATTTATGGCCTGCATAGACTAGACCGATGCAATTTCTTGGCATATATTGTTCTAACCAATCAGAGGAAATAACGACAAACCAACATCCGGGCCGATCTTTTCAACTTTGGTAGGCTATTATGACTTTACTGTAGGACTGTCGCCAGACTATGGAAGACTGCAAGCAAACATTCAAAAGAAGATGCACCAGGGAGAATTTTCCCTCTAAAGAGTAACTCACACCACCACGAAAACTCACCCGGGAGATTCCTCCTTCACTTGGGGCCTTTCACTTTCCCGTAGGACATCCACCACTTTCTGGTGGCCCGCTTCCTCTGCCAGATCCATCGCATCCCGACCTTGCGTTTCACAAACCCCTACCCAGGCAGCGCCGCAACTCAGAAGATATCTCACAGCCTCCTCACGGCCAGCATAAGCTGCGCACATCATGGCCGTCCAGTAATAGCTATCTCTGTAGTTGATGTCACATTCTTCCTTCTCTATCAGAGTCCGCAGAGAACTCAGGTTGCCTTCTTGGGCAGCTTTCAGGAGCCGATTCCCTTGACGGGAGTCTGTCTCTCTGCTCTGAGACCGAGGAGTCGCTTGTGCTGGCTGGAGGCGTACGCGAGGCACCTTCCGTTTCCTCCGTGAGGGTCTCCCAGGACCGCTTGGAAGCACCAGGTTCTCATAGAAGCTGCGGACCGCCTCTCCAGCTGTACTCCCTTCCTCTTGGCTAGCAACAGAAGATCCTCTGCTGCTTTTCTTCTGGACATGTCCATCTCTCCAGAGATCTGATTCCTCCTGGGCACGGGTGAAGGCAATCAACTGGGGACCATGGTTCATGCTGATGCAGAGTTGTGCTGGCTATAAAACTAGAATTGTAAGCTAGAGCTTCTCAGCCTGTGGAAAGGAAGAGTCAGGTGATTATTTTACTTCTCATTTAAGGATTCTTTATTTGCTATGGACAAGGATTAAGAATACGCTGTGATTCCCTAGGAGAGATAAACGGTATATAGTACATAAAGACATATAGTATACACACACACACACACACACACACACATATATAGCACAGAATACAGATTTCTAATAACTTGTGCTTTAAAAAAATTCAAATAGTAATACTTCATGACTCAAAAGATATATCAGAAAATAACCATGCAAAGCTTGTGGATGCCAGCAAGATGGGCAGGAACCTCAGCAGGCAAACTCCAGTGGACTATTTGTTTGTTTGTTTGTTTAAATTCAAGGATTTCTATCCCGTCTTTCTCCCACATTTCTCCCACAATGGGATTCAAGGTGGGTTACAATAAATTTTTAAAAGACAAAAATAAAAACATTGATTACAAAAGTTTTTCTAAAAACTTAAAAAGACCCAGGAGCCCAATTGGAAAGGAAAACAGCTTATTTTACTGCAGCTGTTTCCCCGAGGAAATACATCCAAGTTATTGGGATCACATCCCAAAGTGAACCAAGCTTTTTATAGTACTTTGAACAAAGAAATCTACAAATCACATTTCATTGGTTGCATATATAATAAACATATACATCCCTTTACATTTCATTGGAGGTACAAACATTACACATAACTACATCTCTATCCATGATGGGGTATCCCTCCATCAAAAATATTATCTATTTGTTCAGTTTCATGGTCCCCAAACTGTCTCTTGCAGTGCTTCCTTTATTTGGGTCGAAGTCCTGAGTTAGGAGCCGTTCCCAAATTGTTTTACATTTAAGAAGAGGACTTGACATGATCTGAATTCCATCTTCCTGGCAACCTTTTGCTCTCAATACATTTCAGTGCTATCATTTTCAACTCCTGAGCATAAGTAAAATTCCAATTCAAATCTTCCTTCTACGGGATCATCTTCATCATCATCATCATTATTAGACAACTCCAAGAATCCTCTGAACTTTCTGGTTGTTGTTATTTTCTTATATCCTGACTTTCTCCCAATATAGGGACTCAAGGCGGCGAACAAGTATAAAACACGATACTTGTTTTATAATAAGGTCATATAATGATTATGCCCACTCGCCATGTATTATCCTACCATTCAGCCCACCGTTCATTTGATAATAGCTGTGTATTTTAAACTAATTTTAATTGTAATTTGTTTAATTCTCTTTGGGGGGGGGAGATATTGTAATATATTGCATGTAGAATGTTTTTAATGTTGTAAGCCGCTTTGTTTTGTTGCAAAAATGGGGTACAAATAAAAGCTTTATTTATTTATTATTTGATACATTTTTAAAAAAAAAACCATTACAAACTGTTAAAATACGTAAATATAAAATGGAGAAAAAAAGCCAATTGGTTGGGGGCATGTAATTCTTGGGGTTGCAGTCTTTAAAAGTTAACTTTTTGTTTCGCCTCTTCCTCAATTTCCAGTTTTGCCCTTTTCCCTCAGTGCCTGCCTGGTACTCAAGATCTCAGCCAAATTAACCTTTATATATATATATATATATATAATTACTATATATATATATATAATAGGTCCCAGTTAATTGGAGGTATAATACATAATATAATATAACATATTATACCATCTAATTTATAAGATTGTATGTACAGCACTGTGTAAATTTACAGCACTATATAAATAAAGGTTAATAATAATAATATTATACATATTAAAATATAATATATTAATATAATATATACATATATTATATATACATTAAAATATATTATTATATAATATATATTATATAATATTTTATATTATATATATTAAAATGTAATATATAATATATATGTTATTTATATTATATATATATATATTAAAATATAATACATTAATATATACTATATTAGATATATAATATATTAATACAAAATATTATATAATATATATAATTTATATATTAAAGTATAATATACATATATATAATACATTATATATATATATATATATGTATAATTTATATTATACATATATATTAAAATATAAAATATTATATAAATGTTTTCCCCTCTCAAAGCAGAATTTGTAGCCTGAGTTAAGAGTTAAAGGGGGAACCAGGTAGTTTTGTGAGATGTTTAGCCTCCTCTATGAAAGAGCCCTGTTCCCACAACAGAACTACAAATCCCAGGATTCCATAGCATGGGGGGAGGGAGCCATGGCAGCTAAAAGTGGTGTCAAAGTGGATTATTTCTGCAGTGCAGCTGCAGCTGTAATAAAGGCAGAGGAAATGAAATGGGATCAAGCCCCATCCCTGGTTTTAACCAGGAGCCTCCCACCCAGGCGACCTTTCAGCAGCCCAACAAAAACTCTACTGACCTGAGACTGAGAGCCCAGGATCCACTCCAATAAACACTTACAGATACCGGAAGTCCGCCCAACCATAGAGGTGAAGGAAGGCGGAAGTCCAGAGCGTCGAGAAAAGGCGCAGCATATTCAGGGGAACCCCTCCCTGTACCATAGAGAAAAATTAAAGAGCGGCACATTTCCTCAGTTTTAGCATAAATAGCCCTGGAATCTGGATACACATACGTTGAGTCATTGTTGCACTGTAGAAATGTAGTAATGCCCTTCTCTTTGACGCCACTTTAAGTGCCACGGCTCCATCCCACAGAATCATGGGATTTGTAGTCCTGTGAGGCGCCAGCGCTCTTGGGCAGAGAAAGCTAAAAGAAAAGGCCCTTGTCGAACTACAGGTCCCAGTGTTGCACAGGATGGAGCTTGAAATGGTGTCAACCCGCATTGTTTTGGACACTGTAGGGGCACCCCCTCCCCTTGTGGAACTACAAGTCCCAGGATCCCCTAGGGTGCATTGTTTGGAGAGTGTAGACGCATCCCCTTGTGAAACTACAGATCCCAGGACCCCCCCCCCCCATAGGATGCATTGTTTGGAAAGTGTAGGTGCACCCCCTTGCGACACTATAAATCCCAGGATCCTTGTGAAACTACAAATCCCCCTTTTTGGACAGTGTAGGTGCACCCCCTTGTGAAACTACACATCCCAGGGTCCTTGTGAAACTACAAATCCCCTTTTTGGACAGTGTAGGTGCACCCCCTTGTGAAACTACACATCCCAGGGTCCTTGTGAAACTACAAATCCCCCTTTTTGGACAGTGTAGGTGCACCCCCTTGTGGAACTACAAATCCCAGGGTCCTTGTGAAACTACAAATCCCCCTTTTTGGACAGTGTAGGTGCACCCCCTTGTGAAACTACACATCCCAGGGTCCTTGTGAAACTACAAATCCCCCTTTCGCAGTTAGAACAGCCCTATCATGGGGCTTTCTTGACAAGATTTGGTCAGAGAGAGGCTTTGCCTTTGCCTCCCTTTGAGGCTGAGAGAGTGTGACCACAACCTGGGCATTCAGTACTATTTGCCTCTAAACCAAAGGACAGACAGGCGCCACCTTCTGGCCAAGAGGAGCCAAAGCCTTCGATATCATATGTGTGACAGTCTGAGCTTTAGTCGTTCTATATGTTTTACTATCTCTAGCCTTCGATATGTGTGGGGCAGAGCTTTAGTCGTTCTAAATTTTTACTATCTCTATGTTTTCCGCTCATAGTAGGCCAGCCTTAAGAACGTTTCGCGCATGCGTAGTATCTCGGCAATAGGCGAGAACTCTACGCATGCGCGGAGAGGGGTGTGAGTTTTTTTTAAAAAAACCATAGGCGGGGCGCATGCGCAAGGACGGGATTTGTCTCACGCCCTTTCCCGCCTTTTTCCCAGCACGAGGCGTTGGTGTAACCGTTTGTGTCCGTTGCCCTCCTCATTTGCATATCTCCGCCCCTTTTCCTGGCCTCTAGCCTTTTCTGGGCTGCTGCTCCCTTAATTAACAAGAACAGTCTTTTTTTAAAAAGAAAGAAGATAACACTATGCCACCCTAAGTTCTGTAGGCACATAGCTTTCCCTATTAAATATGTTTTAAATTATATCAGGACACAGTTTTTATTTTTAATTTCATTTTTGATTTCATTTACCTCACTCTTCTGCCACAAAGCCTCTCATTAAAAAAATGGTTAATTTTACGGTTCAATCACTACTTCAAAATACTATTTGTCATTTTTTTATTAGACATTAAACATTATTTGCAAACATATTTAACACACAAATGCAGATAATTGTTAATTAGACTAACAAAGACTGACTACGCATGTACAGTTACTAAAAAGGCTACTCAATTCCTATTAAATAAACTAAATTCCCAGATAATTATACTTATCTTCTTTACTTACATAAACAAATTTTCAAAATACTGTTAGTCAAATTTGTATGCCACATATCTGTACTTTTACAGCAGATGTAAATACAGCATAGCTAAAACAATAATTTAAAAAATACCTTTAAAATCACCAAACATTCTGTTTTAATTGATACAGTCAACCTTCCGTATCCACGCTGATTATTTATGGATTCAAGCTTCCATGGTTAAAGAAACCTTGCTTTTGCCATTTTATCTAAGGGATGCCATTTTACTCTCTATTATGTTTAATGGGATTTGAATATCCATGGATTTTGGTATCTACCAAACCCCAGCAGATACCAAGAAGGGCCCATTGTATGTCGATGATCTGAGGTTTGAGGTGACAGAAGTTGTTGTGTGTCTTCAATTTGTTTCCAGCTTATGGCTACCCTAAAATAAAACTGTCAGGGGGGTTTCTTGGCGGCAAGATTTGTTCATAAGAGGGTTTGCTTTGAGGCTGAGAGAATGTAACTTGCCCAAAGTCACCCTGCGGGTCAGTTGAGGATTCGAACCTTGGTCTCCAGAGTCATCCAACACTATACCACACTTGCTCTCAGATTATTATTATCATTATTATTATATGTATTTATTTGTATCCCACTCTTTTCCCAGAATTGGGACTCAGAGCAGCTTCGCAACATTAAAAAAGTACAATTAAAATATAGAAAAAAATTACTTTTAAGAAGGAATTAATTTATTACAATATTAAAACAGATAGTTATTAAAAGAATAGAATATATATAGAAACAGTGTCAAAATGATTTAAAATGGTACAACATCCAGATGATCATGAGGCAAAATTAAAATGAATTTAGCCAATTAAGAAAGTTTTTTTTAAAAAATCAAATAAAATTAAGAAACAGGAGTCATCAAATTCTCCTTCCACGACATTAGCAATAGACGAATATATCCGCTAATATACAGACTAGTAAAGGTAAAAGTTTCTCCTTTGACACGATTTGTCGTGTCCAACTGTAGGGACTAATATCCAGAATAATCCAGACTAATATCCAACAATTATTTAGGTATATTTTTATATCCCACCTTTCTGCTTCATGATAGGAATCCAAGATGGCTGGGAAAAATTGGGGGTATTTTGAAATAAGTGGTGGCTGTCTGCTGAAAACACTGGCTAAGCCGGTCTTAAATATTAGGAATGTCTGTTACCTAGAAAACATCTTACTTCCTGATCCTTAACTATACCTTTTCTCTCTCTCTCCCATTTAAACAGGGATGGCTAACCATTAATAAAACCTAATATGACAGCCATGTTGAGGGCTGCCACTGCAGACAGGATGAGCCGACGAAGCAGCACCAGCATCAGAGATGGTAATTTACAAGAAATGGGGAGTTTTGACAGCTTTACAAAGTATATTTGTTCTCGTGTTTGGTTTTGGCTGGAGCTTTAGGAACTGGAAGAACCACAGTACATTCTTCACAAGATCCCAGAAGTGACCCAGTTTCTGGACTCACCCACACAAATCCCTGGCCTTTGCATAGGTGAACACAGGTTATTTTTGTGGCAAACGTTATGTATTTGTTTCCTTTAGGCCTTGCCTCCTCCTCCAGCTGAGATAATTTCAATCACTTCACCAATGTTGAATTCCCAGGATTCCTTAGGAGGGAGCCATGCCAGTTAATTAAAGTGGAATCAAACTGTTATAGTATGTGCAGTATGAGAGCCAGTGTGTGACTAAATATGACATATGACTACAGTATATACTCATGTATATTCTAGAAATTTTAATCAAAAAATTGACCCAAAAAAGAAGCATGGATCCCCTCTGCTTTCTCATCCATCCAGCTTTTAGGATGAGCACAAACATTTATGCCTTCCAGAATTTCCTTTGGCATTGTTCTCCTTTGCATCATTCTTTATTACATGCCCCTACGTTTTACCCTAGACTTATTCATGGGTCATATCAAAACCCATAATTTTGGCCCCAAAACTTAACCTCAACTTATATATGTGGTCGACTTATAGTCGAGTATATACGGTAAGCATACAACATTTGACTCAAATGTGAAGTATGAGAACCAGTGTGGCGTAGATGTTTGAGTGAGTGTTGGCCTACAGCTTTGGAGACCAGGTTTCTTCCACCACTTCTTACTAAATACACATTCATGCCTGGTATAAATGTTAGGAAATACAGGCAGAACATAGAAAGGAGATTTCCAGAAAGACCAGATCTCATGTATGTATCAGTAACCAAAGATGCACAGCTGTGGTTATGCTTTGCAGGGCTTGTGCTAATACATTTTTCTGTCTGAGGTAGAAGGCAATAAAGCACCAGCTCCAGTTCACCTACAAAAGTTGACTTGACTGGGAGCGGAATCATGTGCTGCTAACACACCAGCAGGGTAGCAGGGTTTATGCCCATCTGTTGTTGTTGTTGTATGCCTTCAAATCATTACCAACTTATGGCAGCCCTAAGGCCAACCTATTATGGAATTTTCTTGGCAAGATTTGTTCAAAGCAGATTTGCCATTGCCTTCCCCTGGGGCTGAGAGAGTGTGACCTGCCCAAAGTCACCCAGTGGGTTTCATGGCCAAGCAGGAAATCGAACCCTGGTCTCCAGAGTTCCGGACATAATCCAGCACTCAAGCCACTAAGCTGTTCTGTCTCTCATACTTACACATTTATACCAGTTTGATCCACTTTAACTGGCATGGCTCCCTCCTAAAGAATCCTCACATCTGAACTTTAGTGAGATACAGTGGGTCCTTGTTATCCGCTGCAGTTTGGTTCCAGGACCCCTGCTGGATAACAAGATCTGTGGAGTGGATGCTCAAGTCCCGTTAAATATAATGGCACAGCAAAATGGTGTCCCTTATATAAAATGGAAAATCAAGGTTTGCTATTTGGAATTTGTACTTTTTGGGAATATTTTCAAACCATGGATGCTTGAATCCATGGATGAAAAACTCCAAGGATAAGGATGGCAGACTGTACTTCAAATTATCTATGCTGATGCCTCTCTGGTCCTCACATTATGATATGATAAGACTTTACTTCATGAAGACCAAACTGGGGTGGGAGATGCAGACAGTGTATGGCTGGATTAAAGAGCAGGAGGGAAGAAAGAGGGTGGCAATTCCTTCAGAGGTTTTTAATGGGGAGAATTAGGAAATACACTTCCTTCAAGAAGGAGGAAAGTCTTGCCATCTCTCCAGGGGCAATTGTTTAATTTCTTCTTTCTTCCTCAATTCTGCAATTAAGGCTGTACCGGTACAGCGGAAATAATGTAGTTTGACAGCACTTTCACTGCCACTTCACTTCTCTTCTATTTTGTGAGACACCAGCACTCTTTGGCAGAGAATGGTTTCCGACTGCATTATTTCTACAGTGCAGATGCCACCCTAAGCCTTGATTCAGACTTTTCTTGGGCCAGTCAAAAGCATGTTTGTTCTTTGCTTACTACCCCCAGCAGTCAGTAATTTGGCCACTTCTGAAAAAAATGGCTGAGGTTTGTTTCTCAGGCTGATTGCCACTCTTATTCTTACAGCCCATCAAACTGCAGTCTCTCTCCCAATCCTCTCAGATGTTTTGCCATGGACTTTTGTGGAAGTTTGTTCTTGTCGTTGTGTGTGTCTTCAAGGCATTTCTGACTCATGGCAACCCTAATCCTAGAGTTGGAAGAGACCCCAAGGGCCATGCAGTCCAACCCGATTTTGCCATGCAGGGACTCCAAATCAAAGCATCCCTGACAGATGGCCATCCAGCCTCTGTTTAAAGACCTTCAAGGATGGAGACTCCACTACACTCCAAGGCAGTGTGTTCCACCGTCGAACAGCCCTTACTGTCAGGAAGTTCCTCCTAATGTTGAGGTGGAATCTTTTTTCCTGCAGTTTGCATCCATTGTTCCGTGTCCTAGTCTCTGCAGCAGCAGAAAACAAGCTTGCTCCCTCCTCAATGTGACATCCCTTCAAGTATTTGAACAGGGCGAACATATCACCTCTTAACCTTCTCTTCTCCAGGCTAAACATCCCCAGTTCCCTAAGACGTTCTTCATAGGGCAAGGTTTCCAGACCCTTCACCATCTTAGTTGCCCTCCTTTGGACACACTCCAGTTTCTCCACATCCTTTTTGAATTGTGGTGCCCAGAACTGGACACAGTATTCCAGGTGGGGCCTGACCAAAGCAGAAAAGAGTGGCACTATTACTTCCCTTGATCTTGGTGAAATTTGTTCAGAGGGATCTTTTAGTGGCTCTTTCGGTCGATGAGGCCATGTTAAAAAAAATAAAAAATAAAACTTTTATTTATACCCTGCTTTTTCCTGGAGCAATCAAAGCTGCTTACAGTGTTTAAAACCATACAACAATATATGTTCTAGAAGAGTTTATTCCTGACCTTTTGCCAGCATCTGTGGTTGGCACCTTCAGAGACGTGTCTTCTTCATTTCTCTGAAGACGCCAGCCACAGACGCCGGCAAAACATCAGGAATAAACTCTTCTAGAACATGGCCACATCGCCCAAAAAACCCCACAATGCCGGCCCTGAAAGCCTTCGACTTCACATTGTTCAGAGGAGGTTTGCCATTGCCTTCCCCTGAAGCTGACCCAGCTGGAATTCGAACCCAGCTGTCCTCCAGAGTCCTCCTAGTCCAACAACAAAAGTCCTAGTCAAACTAGGCTGAAGTACATGTAACAATTTGAGCTGTTATTCCTCTACCCCTACACTCCTTTTTCCTTCCTGCAGCAGAATAGGAGTAGTAGGACTAAGATGTTGGGGCTTGGAGAGGCCGCTTGAAAACTACACTTCCCGTCGTGCTCCGCGGCACGGCACGCCACGCTCCTTCCCCCCGTTGCACCTTGGTCCTCGCAGTCCCTCCCGCCTCCTTTGCTCGCTTCCTCCTTATACTGAAGGACTACAATCCCGTGGTGCCTCATTGTCGGGCGCGTGCGCAGTGGGGAGCTGCTGGCTGGCAGAGAGAGGCCTTTAGGAGAGGTCCTCCCCTTACAATCTTGTTTGCAGCCCGGGGTCCCTCTCCTTGAGGCAATTTTTGCCCCCTGGGTGAGTAGGTTTAAGGGGTTTTGCTTTGGGGAAGCTTAAGAGAGGAGGAATCTCTGGCGAGGGAGCCGCCTTTGCAAGGTTTTGAAACACATTGGAGACATAATCCTTTTGGGGACTGCTTTAAGTGCCTTGGCTCCATGGTATGGATTTCTGGGCATTGTAGTGTGTTGTGGGGCCCAGAGGGCCCCACAACACACTACAATGCCCAGAAATCCATGCCATGGAGCCAAGGCACTTAAAGCAGTCCCCAAAAGGGTTATATCCTGTGTGGATGCAACCTAGGTTTGGGTATCCTCTACCTCTGCTTCTTTTGGAGCCTTTTCTCCCCTGGTGGGAGAAGCAGGTATAAATCGCCCCTACATTGCAAGCCTGCAAGGGGGATACATTTCACAAAGTAGCCAGATAAAAGCAAGGGAGAACAGGTGGGTGATTGATGGTGAAAGCCTGGATGCTTATCTCTCTCTTTCTCTCTCTTCTTATCTCCAGAGGACGGGAAGATGAGTAGCTCCGAGGAGGTATCCTGGATTTCGTGGTTCTGCGGCTTGCGTGGCAACGAGTTCTTCTGCGAGGTGAGCGGTGGGAATGCTCTCGTACGTAGAGAGATCTTGCAGCACCTTGGAGACCCTGGTCCAAAACACACTGTGGAAATAATCCAGTTTGAGACTGCTTCAACTGCCAACGCTCTATGCTAGGGAATCTTGGGAACTGTAACTTGGTGAGACATTGAGCCATCTCTGTCAGAGAGAGCTCTGGTGCCACAATAAACTACAATTCCCTGGCACTGAGCCAGGCAGTTAAAGCAGTCACAAAGTAGGTGACTTGTAAAGTGTGTTTGGAACCTCAGTGAAAGAAAGGAGTTGGCAGCATTGAGGTTTCATAGACTTATGTCTGCTTCCTCAGATGCATTTGATGGAGTGCAAAGTCAGGGACAGACCTATATGTGCCATCAGCGTGTGCAAATGACACACTGTTTGAACTGACATTCTCACACACTAATGGCATATATAGGTCTGTCCATGGCTTTCCACTCTGCCAAATGCATATAAGGAAATAGACCTCAGTCTAGGAAAGCCCATGCTGCTGACTTCTTTCTTTCAGTGACTTTCAAAAGTGCTACAAGATCTCTCTACATACTGATTCTACAGATTAACATAGCTATATCTTTGAATTCTAACACAAAGTGTATGTGGGACCTGAGGTCAGAAACGTGCCTTTTCTTGATTCTGGTATATACAGTAGTGGTTCCCAAAGTTTAGTCTTCCAGATGTTTTGCACTTCACCTCCCAGAATTCCTGACTGTTGGCCAAGCTGGCTGGAGCTTCTGTGAGTTGAAGTCCAAAAGAACTTGTAGAACCAAAGTTTGGGAGTCACTGATATAGAGCCTACAATATGTAGCCAAGAAGGGTTTAGCTTTGAACAAGGGTCCCTGTGTCTCTTGCAGGGAGGAGACTCTCACAAGTTAGTTAAAACTGTGGAGTATTCTAGGAAACAGTTACTTGGCAGAAGTTCTTGAGCTTGAGGGGATGTGAGGAGTCACGATGGCTGCTTTGGTTCATTCTAGCTTCTGGCTTCTGTGTTTCTTTTCTAGGTGGATGAAGACTACATCCAAGACAAGTTCAACTTAACTGGCCTCAATGAGCAAGTTCCCCACTATCGCCAAGCTTTGGATATGATCCTTGACTTGGAACCTGGTGAGTGATGGCATGTCTGAGTGTACTGAATCTTTTTGATTCTTGGAACTATTCACCCTGTTCAGGTACTTTGTATCTGTTGGTATTAGAAGCATAATGGGACTTCTTCCAAAGTTTTTAGCCAGTTCTGCCCCCTCATCCTTTTATGTGTACTTCCTATGCTCTGCACATCCTTATTGCTTCGTGGTTGACATCAGTATGAAGTTAGTTCTGTGCCCACAGAGATGTATGTTTGGAATGTCTGTTATCCATGTTTCATGTCAATATCTGGAGGCAGAATCATAGATTCATAGAGTTGGAAGAAACCACATCCAGTCCAACCCCCTGCCATACAGGAAATCGCAAGCAAAGCATCCCTGACAGATGGCCATCCAGCCTCTCTTTAAAGATATCTAAAGAAGGAGACTCCGCCACCCTCCGAGGGAGTGTGGGCCACTGTCGAACAGCCCTTACTGTCAGGAAGTTCCTCCTAATGCTTAGGTGGAATTTCCTGTAGCTTCCTGTAATTGACTACCACTCTAAAATGGTTCCATCTCCTGCTTTGTGTGTGTGCATATATATAATCTGTATGCACATTAATGCACAGTGCTCAGAAATTTCAAGTGTTGCCTATAATTTTCTGCCATGACATACATTTTTGTGGAATTAAAAGTAAAGATTTTGACACTACATTAAGACTTTTCTGGGAGTAGGAGTGATACAGATTATTTAGATGACATTGCAATTGTGTGTTATGAAGTTTACAATTGTGTGTTATGCTGTGCTAATTGGTTTACTTATATGCAATCCTTTCCTCAACATGTGATTTTTCAGCAAAATTAGAAAGTTATTAAGCATTTCAGAATGGAGATGGTTGATTAGGGTTTTTCCCCCACTAAATTTACATTCCTCTTTCGTGTTTTAATATTTTTGAGAAATTCTGTAGTTGTCTTTGTATCTGAGAAGCAAACGTTTCTGCTGTTTTTTTCTCAAATGTACTATACGTCTGACAAAATTAGTGAACATATTTTATCACTTGATCATATTGTAGACTACAACTAGGAGTTGCTATAGTAGGGATGAAACAAAATACAGGAGAGCATTATACTGATTCTTCATCTCAGATGTTTCTTCAGCAGTGGGTTAGAGTAAATTACATGGGGACATTCCTGGCAATGTTGCTGTGGCAATTTCCAGGAAGCAGATCAGTTATTCTGTTACTAGATAAAACATGTTAATTTTTAAAGATGTTACTAGTTAGGGAAAGTGAATCTATTTTTTCTTTATGTGCATCTGACTCCTTACTTTCCTCTTGCAGATGAAGAGCTTGAGGACAATCCTAATCAGAGTGACTTGATTGAGCAAGCAGCTGAAATGCTCTATGGGCTCATCCATGCCCGCTATATCCTCACAAACCGTGGCATTGCTCAAATGGTAAGTGTTTATACTGTTCCGTAAGTAGTCCACTATGATGTCTTCCTAAATGCTCTGATGCAGCCACTCCCAGACTAGAGGCAATGAAACTGAAGAGGGGAAGACTCTTGAACCGCTGCCACAGTATTCTCTTGAAGGCTAGTTTAGCTGGTCAATCTCATGCTTCAGTTCAATCTCCTGAACCAATAAGTAGTATTTGGCCTTAGCTCATTTTAATGTTATGCAGTCTAGTTTCTATTGCTGACACTTTTGCCCTTCTTCTTAGCTTGAAAAATACCAGCAAGGAGACTTTGGCTACTGTCCTCGAGTTTATTGTGAGAACCAGCCCATGCTGCCCATTGGTGAGTGTATATGTGTACTAAGAAGGAGAGAGTTGGAGGGAGGGTGTATAAAGTTGAAATGCATTTCAGAATTATAGAAGAGTTCAAGAAACATCAAGTGAATGAGAGACAGTAATAGGAATGATTAAGACTTAAGGTGGGGAGATATGTATACAGTCTGTTATTTGGTTACACTGTTGAATCAGTTGTGTAAAAAGCTTATTGAGCTACAGTTTAGGACTGATGCTGGTGGAAACAGTGTTCATTCTTTCATTCACATCTCCTGGTTTCTTTGAAACATTTCATTCTGTAAATTTTTGTTTTTCTTTACTCTTAGGTTTATCTGATATCCCAGGTGAAGCCATGGTCAAACTGTACTGCCCTAAGTGCATGGATGTTTATACCCCCAAATCTTCCCGCCACCATCATACAGATGGGGCCTATTTTGGCACTGGCTTCCCTCACATGTTGTTCATGGTGCACCCCGAGTATCGGCCGAAGCGGCCAGCCAACCAGTTTGTGCCCAGGTAAGACTCTTTCAAAAGATGTTAACATCTACATGCTACAGGAGAATACAAAAACTAGAGGTTTAAGTCATTATTTTCGGCTGCAAAAGTTGGCCATCCAGTCTAGGTTTTCTTTCTGCTACTTTCATTAGTTGCTCATTATTCATGTCCTTGCCACCTAATCTGCCTGGGGATCAGATGGCTAATCATTATGTTACTGGTGCTGCTAACCTTCATCTACACCTTTTAGCCAAGAATGGTCCACAGCCCTTGACAGAGAGAGAATGTGCCCAAGATACTTGAGATCAATGAGAAATCTGGGATATCCTCCCAGAAGTTATCCTCATACTTTAGGTTGGATGAAGTGAGCAATCTTAGGTTAAATGCAATCAAGACAAAGGGGCAATATCTGTAGAAAGTCATGACTTGGGACTGGAGTTCAACTTGTTTTGAGAGATGTGTTCCCTTTGAAATAGTAGATCAAATTTGGAATACATTTTGATCTTGCCCTGTGTGAGAAGTTTCAGTTGGCAGCAGCAGGAATGAGTATGATTGTACAATTACATTTAGAGGCAAAACAGACCACCCGGATAGAGTGGCATCCTGGTGCCCCTTTCAGTGCTGGATTGGGGCAGCAGCAACCACACGCCGCGGCCCTGATCCAGCAGTTTGCCCCTCTAAAAAGAACCAGCAAAATGCCTCTCCTTTTTAGAGTGGCAAAAAGCCACTCTTGCTGCCACAGTGGTTTTTTGCACATCTAAATGCTGCACCAAAGATTTGGCGCGATGCTGCCCACTGTGTGATCATGCAGCATCACAAGGGAGTCAGGGCGGCTGTCATGTGGTTGCCATGCACCCACTCCATCCCGATGACAGCGTTTATTGCCAGTCTGTTTAGCCCCTCACCAGCTGTGACTTTTTCCTGAGTTGGTCTGCTTTGACAACAGTTACCTGTGCCCTGGTAACATTGCACATGGACAACTACCTCATTGTCTACAAAGCCTGAGTCTCAGGAAAGCTTTAGATGGTGCAAAATGATGCAGACAGCTAAGTGGTGCCTGGTGTTGAAATTTTATTACACCAGGTGTCATTTTCTGAGCTCAGTTGAAAGCATTTAAAGTATTTATAAAGTTTGGATGTATAAGAGACCACCGGTCTCTATCAGCCTATTCAGTTATTAAGAGCTGCAGGAAAGGCATGCCATTGCTCTCAGAGACCCATTTGCTGGACATGCAGGAAGGGTTTTTTTCTTGTTGCTCCCAGATTGTGGAATATACTCCTTCCAAAGGTATGACTAGTTTTGTCTCACTTGGCTTTCAGAAAAAAGCCTCCATTCATAACTTATTCATAACTAACTTACAAAAATATTTTTAGAATGCTGTTTTTAATTGTTTGATAGGTTTGAGGGAGGTTAAATTAAAATATATAATGATGGAAAGGAAGGAAGTCATGGCCACATCCATAGTTTTCTTTGTGGATTTTCCCGGCTTTGTAGTCACGTTCTGGTGAAATGTCAGGAATACATTCCTCCAGAAATGTCAGGAATACATTCTTTCCAGTCTGGAAAACCCACAGAAAACAATGCAAAGGAAGCTTGAAAGCAGGTATGCCTTTTGACTGGGCAACTTTCCACCAATTCATTCACATCTCTTCTAATGGTCATGTACAAAGA
The DNA here is from genome assembly GCA_034509955.1 of Urosaurus nigricauda. Taxonomy (NCBI): domain Eukaryota; kingdom Metazoa; phylum Chordata; class Lepidosauria; order Squamata; family Phrynosomatidae; genus Urosaurus; species Urosaurus nigricauda. The sequence goes on along the minus strand of JAOEGL010000002.1, from coordinate 315,123,840 downwards.
TGCCCTGGAGACTTCTGCCTCAATGTGTTAGCCTCCGGCGTCTGCCTTCCTTTAGCAGTGCGAAGGCTGAGAGGCAACTTACTCTGTAGATGGTCTGTCCTGCTTACTAGGATTTAATTTGGAACTAGTGCAGGGAGGGCTCAATGAAACACCCTTCAGGGTTGTGTGTGCTGCCTCTGAGCTGGCCACATGCCCCTACGCTTATATAGCCTTGGGCATATTGAAGGGCACCACATTTCAAGCTGTATGTGACACTGTGTAAAGTATAGAATATTTTTTTCTGAGTAATTCTTGGGGAAACAGCCCGGAGCCAGTCTTTACTTTCATGTGACACATGTCTCTGTTTACAGATGTTGTGGAACTTTGGTTAGCCATTCTTGCTCATGAGATGGAGCAGGGCTTAAATTCAGTGACCACAATGTTTTCCAGGTTCAGGTTCTTTACTTTTTCAGCAATGTAGTGGGATGTGCGTCAGGTTTTTTCTCTTTAATGTCTTGGAAAGGGCATTTAGCCTTGATTTATGTATTATTTCTAAAAAAATATTTTTCCATCCTGAACCACAACCTTCTACTCAGTAGAGATCTCTATTTTATTAATTGGTTGTTTTATTTATTTTTGCTGTCTTCGAAATTCTCCATGAGAATGAAAGTACAGTTCACAGAACATGGATTATCTCCTTGTGCCAACTCAGGCAGCATCCGCCTCTTGTTGACTTCCTACCATCAAGTCTGAGACATTCCTTAAAATGATCTGAGACTCCCCGCTGTAACAAGTGTCCATTTTGGAATCCAACAAAATCTATACCTGTTTTTTAACTAAAATAATTGGTAGCTGTTTGAGCAGGGCTTTCCACACTTTTTCCTCATTACCGTTTGACCCCTGTACTTTTCTGTTTCAGACTTTATGGATTCAAGATCCACCCAATGGCTTACCAGCTGCAGCTTCAGGCCGCCAGCAATTTCAAGAGCCCAGTCAAAACTATCCGTTGATCTTCTGCGTCCAGGTGCCCGGGGTCCTGCTCTGATAAACCCCTTTAATCCAGTCAGGGCTGCTTATACTTTGATTTTGGTGATGTCCCTTGTGGACTATTCTTTGTCACCCTCCAGCCTGATTTTTAGTATCATTTTTGGTGTGAGGTTTAAATTTAATATTCAACAATTTCTGTTAATTCCCAGAAACACAGACTGTGACACACAAATGCAGTAAACACCTCTAATGTCATCATTTTGTGGGGATTTTTTTTCTTTTTAAAAAATAAAATACATTAAAATGTAAAATCAAAACATGATTATTTTTGTTGCTCCATGTGTGAGAGATGAAGAATGTAAAAAGAGAAAAAATACTTGATAATTATTGTAGAAATAAATATCTCATTAGTGTACTGAGTGGGAAACATTAAATGTTAAATTATTCTAGTACACACATAGTTCTTACAACACTCCTGTGGTAAATGATATTACATTACACTTAGTCTGTGATAACATTCAGTTGTAATTATAGTTGGTGAGTGGAATTCATGGAGCCAGTCCCTTATCTATCACTAAAATGAAAGCACAAGCTGGACAAATGCTGTGTTTGGCCCATTTGATTTCTAGTACAGTTTCTAGTAAGTTGGAACTTGAAAAAACATTGTGTTTCACTGGAGAGGAAATCACAGTTATCTCAACTAATTTAAATTCCTAGATAGTCTGAGAGAAGATTGTTTATTGAAATGAGGGAAATGTAAATTGGAATTACTTTGGCAGAGGAGATGTAGTTAGATCATGATTACCAGTACCTGTATCAATTTGTGGTCTCTTGGTTTACTGAGAAGCTGAATTCTCAATCAGAAACCTAATCATAATCTAAACTGTTCCACTAACATTAGAGAGCACCAGATTTTAGAGTGGTTCTTCACACACAGTAGATAGCATGCAGAACAGTTGAGCTCCATAAAGCATCTTTCAAAAGCCTGCAGTGGTCTTGCTTTTAGTTAGCATACATGCCTTCTGCTATTTGCTGCCACTTGACCCGTTGTTTCTGGCTTTCCTTTCCCAGACACTGTCTCTTAGTGATGCTTCTCCTGTTATTGCTTCTTCTTAATTGCTCCTACATAGATGCAGATATGGTAGCATGTTGTTTCCTGGCTGGAAATCCTAAAGTGTTCCTCGCTTCTCTAAGGCTGAAGCTCTTTCATAGCTTCTCTCTTCCCACTCTAGGTATGTGTGTGTGTGTAAGATAGGAAAATGGCAGATGGTTGTCATCTTTCCTGGAAGAAGCACTTGTGGGAAAATGAGTGGTGCTGCACCTCACAGTTGGAAGGAGTGGGCAGGGACTGGTGCTGCATCTACACTGAAGAAATAATTAGATTGACACCACTTTAATTACCATGGCTTAATTTTATGGAATTCTGGGAACTAGTTTTGTGGGCTATTTAGCCTCCTTTGTCAGAGCTCTGGTGACAGAAACTACAAATCCCAGAATTCCATAGTATTGAGCCATTGAAGTTGTAGTGCTCTCAAACTGCTTTATTTCTGCAATGCAGACACTACCAAGGAGAGAGGTGTGAGTTGCCACAGTTCTCTGGAGCAAACACAAATCCTAATGTAGTCTGAAAGTGGCACACACTTCTTTTGCTTTGTGCTCATCCAAGTTAGCAGTGGTGCCTGAAGCCCAGGGATGTCCTACTCATCACAGACCCTATTACGCCAGATGCCTTCCCCAAAGGACTGGATTCCACTGAGACATGCAAACATGGAAAGAGCACCTGTACTGTATGGGCTGGAGAACTAAGTTGTGGTTTCACCCTTCCTTGTACGTACCTCTGCTGTTGGTTTGGAATTTGTGCATATAGTTCAATGCAACAGTTTCTCTTTCTGGTATTCCGTTATAATTTCCTTGCTCAAGGACCACGTCCTGTAAATCACCGTGTGTCCAGGAAGGCTGAAATGTTCTTCAACTGGTTTGTGAGTAGTGCTCTTTCTAATGTCAGATTTATATCCCTTAATTCTCTTGTAGAGTGTCTGTCATGTTTGTCCATTGTAGAGTGTAGAAGAGCATTGCTGGCATAGGATGGCATATACCACACTAGAGGAAGATCAAGTCAATGTGCATCTATTGGCCCCTGTAATAATGCCCCTAAAGTAAATGTGGAGACAGAGTTGGCACTTGGGTTGGTGGTTGTGAGTAGTTGCTTAAGATTTAGAGGCTGCACAATAAAGGCTTTCTTCTCAGAGCTTGTGAGAGGGCTATGTTATTCTCCAGAATTAGTTGTAGCTTATTGATGCTGTATTTGAGTGTCTCACAGCTGGAGACTGTAATTGACCACTCAAGGTGTTCTGTCATTTTCGTGTTTTTGACTTGTCTTGGAGTAAATTATTCCTGGATATTCATCTTGCCTTGTCAATTTGTTTCTTTACCTCCTTGGGTGGCTGTTGTAGTGTGAGAAATGCCTGTTGTAAATCCAAGAGTTTTGAGTTTCTGTCTTGGGGTTCGGAGCAGAGACCGTTGTATCAGAGGATTTGGCTGTAAACAATAGATTTGGTAGGGTTTTCTGAGTAGAAACTAGAGGAATGTCAGTATGTGTAGTTATAAGAGGGTTTTTGATAGAGTGTGGTGCTTAGAAGTCCACTGTACACTGACACAGTGGTGTCAAGAAAGTGAATTTCTTATGTGTATCATTCCAAGCTCAAGTTGATGGTAGAGGAGAAGTTGTTGAAGTCCTGGTGGAACTTCTCAAGTGATTGCTCCCCATGTAGCCAGCAGCCAGCCATCTTGCCAAGAAAGCCCTATGATAGGTTCACTTTTAGGGTTGCCATAAGTCAGAAATGACTTGAGGGCATACAACAGCAAAAAGTTGGGAACATGACTCAGAAAGGCCTCTATCCAAGCTTTAGAGAGAACTACAGTGTGATAAAGTACATAGTGCTGTGCCAGGTAAGACTTGTGGTTTGATAGTATATGGCAGTAGCAAATTGGACAGTGGATCCAGTTCACTTTGCACTGCATGCTTTTCCCTCCTACACTATCTGGAAAAGTTTACCATTTTGCAGATTTAATGAACAAAAATATTTAAACTCTACCTATTTTTTAAAAAAATATTTCTAGACTTCAGAGTAACAGAATGAATGGACCACAAAGCAAAAGATGTAGTGGTTTGAGTTTTGGAGATCAAGGTTCAGTTCCTAGCTCAGCCATGAAACCCACTGGGAGACCTTAAGTCACATGCTCTCAGTCTCAGGGAAGGCAATAGCAAACCTCCTCTGAACAAATCTTGCCAAAGCAACCTTGGGATTGCTGTAAGTAGGAAACAACTTGAAGATCACACAACAACAGTAACAACAGCAAGTATTTAGGTAGCTGTGTTTCGTGGTCTGAAGACAGGCTTTGGGCAGAAGTATCCTCTTTAAGTAAGATAATTTGTTTCTAATGGTCTCCTATGGAAGGGGTTTATTAGGTCCAGACCTGCTCAGCTTCAGCCTTAGACATTCACAAATCATTTGTTCGGCCAAGGTGATACAGTATTTAAAATGAAACAGCAAGTAACCCAGTACAAAAAGGGCTGTAGGCAGTGTGAGTGAGAATACGGATGGGGTGGGTAAGTCTGTGTTCCAAACATTGCTTAGTTGCTCCAGCTCTGTGATACTCAAAATGGCGGTCCATCAGCTGTCATTCTCTGGTGAGTTTAAGAAAGAAGCACTTGATAAAAACAGGGCACAGATATAGTGCCAAGTCCTTGGCATATTGAGGAAAAACCACCAGCAATATGAAATTGCTTGAGCCACACTGTTCTAACTTACTGTTTCTGCAGCCAGAACATACTTCCTATACAGATTTTATAATGTACAATTTCAGAATAAATTCAGTCGAGCAATAAAACCATTTATGACATCTGTATTTCAATACTTCAGTACTGCAACCCCAGGCGTTACAAAACTATATTTACATACTCTTAAAAATGTGTGAGGCTGCAGACCTGTGGCTACTGAAAGCCACCCCAAGTGTGTGTTGCCTGGCTTGTTTCACTTTAATAATAATTTTAAAAAGGATGTATATAACAACAAACATTAACAACTGTCATCTATACTGATGATAAACTCTCTCATCATGACAGCATGTCCAGTGATTTCAAACCAAAACCAGAACACACTTTTATCTTCACTATAATGATTGCTGAGATGTTGCATTATTTCTTTGTAGTGCCACTAAATTTTTTTACCATCTCCTACATTCCTTTCACATACCCAAATTAATGCTACAGTTGAGTCACCCTTATCTAGAATTCCAAAAATTCTTATTCCAAAAACGAACTTTTTTCATGAATGGCTGAAACAGTGGCACCTTTGCTTTCTGATAGTTCTATGCACACACACTTTGTCACATGCACATTATTTTAAAACATTGCATACAGTTTCCTTCAGGCTATGCATTTAAGGTGTATATGAACCATAAATTAATTTTGTGTTTGGACTTGGTTTCTATGATCCCCACTTCTTTTTTTGAAATTCAGAATACCTATATTTGCCTATAAGGCATGCCCACACCATACGCGGGCTTGCCATACGCAGACTCAAGGTCATGTGGATAGCAAGCCTCCTTAGAATGAATGGGGCACGGTGCAGGAGCACACTCCATTTGCACAAATGGGACTTGAGGTCCTGCATTTTTTGCCTTTCACAGGGCGGTCTGGAAGGGATCCCCCACATATGGCAAGGGCAGACTGTACATACATAAAACTATTTCAATTTCCTCGTTGTTTATGTTGAATGGCTCCCAAAAAGGTCAGGCAAGGCTGCATCTTATCATCCTATTTGTTCAGTGTGTATGTAGAAAATATCATAAGTGGAGCAGGTTTTGATGCAGAGGTCCAGGGAGACCAGCATGTTGCTTGATAGTCTCTCACAACAGGCTGATGCTTCCCAGCGCCAGATACAGTCCTCAAACTGGAAGAACCTGCATATCTTTACCCACATTCCAGATTTCTACAACCCTTAAGGCCCTATTCTATGGGGCCATGAAAACCTCTGGACGCCAACAGGCCCCCTTTCTTTGAAAAACTCTGGGAAATGTGGATCTCTACGAGGCGGAGAAGATCTGCTGGCAAGTACCACGCTTTTCTGTGGGGCTCCATGTCCATAACTCCCTTAAGTTCCAGCCATGTGCTAAGTGCACTTTACTTTTGCTATAACTTTTAGGTGCCAGGTGCAGAAGGAGGGAGGAGGAGTCAGCCTCCTCAGAGTCATCAGAGGCTACAGAGGGGGAATATACCCCACGGGGAGCCCCAACATCATGGTAAGAAGCCTTGCATTTAGAATTAATGTTTGATTCCAATAAAGAGATAATCCCCTCCTGAAAACTACAGAGATATGAAATTGTAGTTTGGAAGGTGTGCAGAGAAGCAAAAGAATAGTACATCCTACAGTTAATAATAATAATAATTATTATTATTATTATTATTATTATTATTATTTCTTACCCACCCCTCTGTAAAACAATCAAGGCGGGGTACAACAAGGTTAAAAACAGATTGCAGATTAAAATAATTCAAGAATTCCATCCCAACCTCCCCCCCTTAAAATAGGATTAAATTAGTTAAGTTTAAAATTAAATTACTAACAATAATGTGCCAGTATAGCAGGGATCCCTTGATTCAATGCTGCACACCACCTCAACAGCATGAACATGAAAGTAATACAGAAATGTAGGATGTAGATTTTGTTGTTTCATAGGATGGGCATGTGGTGTGCAGTAGCAAATATGAACTGATATGAAAACTATTTCTGAACATTAATGTATTCCCACAGAACAAGCTGCAGTGGAAAGTCCAGTACTGAGGCCACCAGCAGAAGCCCTACCAGCCCCTCCAAAGATGTTCATGTACTATTTGGGTACTACTGTATTTCCTTACCCAGATTGATTGGAAACTGAAACTGAAAGAGATTTACTTTGGGGGAACATGGCACCCAAGCAGGTACCGCTAATGATGCCCTGGAGAACAAGGGAGATATCCCTAATGCTGGGGTACATAACAGTCGGTTCCAAAAAGGAACATAATGTTCTTTAGAGCGGTGGCCAAGAGGCTTGAGGAAGAAGGCCACTACAGGAGGAGGAAAGGGGAGCAGGTCCGCTTCAAGATTAATTCAGTTAAGGGCGACTTCTTTAACTCCTTCCACCAGTTCCATGGCCCTAATCCTCCTGGCCAGCGCTCACCCCACTACCTGGAAATGTACAAGTTGTGGGAAATAGCTGGCAAGCCCGACTACCGGGACAGGTACCCCGCAGGTAAGCATAACTTCATCATGTGTTTGCTTCCTTCACCATGGCATTTCCATGTCCATGAGCTCAGGGTTGAACTGTTTGTCCTCCACCTTTGTTTACCAGCCAGGGGAAGATCTCCGGAGCCCTCTGTGGAGGACCAGCCTCAGGCTGGCCCATCGGGTGCTCTTTTCCCCCCAAGGAGTCCTGCTCCAGAAGCAGAGGATATGTTGGACTTTAAAATCTACCTCACAAGGGGTAAATGAGCATAAGATTGTGTGTTTTGTTTGTGTGCTTTCCACCTTTTAAAATTAATCTCTCTATGGAGGCACACCCATAGTTACATACATATACCTCTGTTACATAGTTAAATTTTTCAGGTTGTTCTGAAACCCATCGAGTGCATGTACCTCAGCCTGAAGACCAGGGATAGTTTGGGGATTCTGTTAGTATACGAGCCACCCCATTACCTAACAGACTCCCTGACCGAGTTGACTCAGCTGGTCTCTGAGCTGCTGTTGGAGTCACCCAGACTTCTTGATTTCTCTCAAGACCAGCCTATCTGATCTATCCGGAGCAGCTCAGGAGTTCATGGAATCCATGACAGGCGTGAACCTATCCCAATTGGTCAACGAGCCGACCCATTGTGCAGGTCATACACTCTATGGGATGCTTGCCATAGGCAGCATCTTCGCATCTATCGGGAGGCTTTGCATGCAGCACGGAGATCTTACTGCTCTGCATGCATTGCGTCTGCAGAGTCCCATTCAGCAGAGGAGGTGGGGGAGTTGACACCGGTTCTTCCTGCACCAAATCCCCTATCTATCCCAATGATAGCCTGCTGTGACGTTTTTAACAACCACTTTGCAGATAAAATCTCTCGGATAAGGGCCGATTTGGATGCCAATCTTTCACAAGAATCCACTGATGAGGTGTCCAACAACTCCATTGCTGTCACTTTGCTGGATGAGTTCCAACTTGTGAGTACCGATGATGTGGACAAGCTCCTTGGAAGTATGAGAAAGACGACCTGCCCTCTCGATCCCTGTCCATCTTGGCTGGTCGTCCAGGGAGGGGATGCATTGAGGGTATTCCTTCAGGATACAATCAATGCATCCCTCAGAGAAGGCTCTCTACCATCTTGTCTGAAGGAGGCGGCTGTGAAGCCCCTCTTAACCTGTTAAGCCCCTGCTGCAGCCCATGAAGACCAGGCTGGTGCAGACCTCCCAGAGAGCCTTTTCAGCAGTCACCCCCAAGCTGTGGAATGACCTGCCGGATGAGATGCGTCTCATCTCATCCATTGATGACTTTTAAAAAGCCCTAAAGGTGCATCTCTTCTGGCAGGCCTTCCCAGAAAATGTTTAACACCCCCCGGCTCCAAACCTAAGGCATAGAGTTTCTCTAGCCTTTTTTCCTACACTTTCTGCCAATCCACATAGCTCAAGGACTTTTAGGCTTAACACTTTTGATATTGTTTTATTTTATACCATGTTTTAATCCATTGTCGATTTAATCCTTTTTTAGGGGGGGAGGTGAGGATGGGATTGGATATTTTAACTATTGCTGTTTTAACTCTTTTTGCTGTAACCTGCCTCGATTGCTCGTTCAGAGGCCCAGGCTAGAAATAAAAATTATTATTGTTGTTGTAGCCAATATGTGGGCATCAAAATGGAGCATGGTGCGGGAAACTGATGGCCATTTACTTTTATGCCTGCCCTTCTGACACACCACTTGTGACACCTGTCATAGTAAAGCCTATATAAAAATTAAGTATTTAATTTTTGTTGTTGTTGTTCCTTTCCCAGATGACGATGCCAGGCCAGGAACCTCCTCCAAAACCCAGCCGGTTGCTGCAGCGGCCTCCACATCACCTGCTCTATGTGAGTACTCACTGTTTGCATCACAGTGCATGTCACCCCATCTCTGAGCCTATGTGTCCTTGCATGGTTACTGCTACACTACATTATTGTGACCATGGGCCAAGGCTGCATGTGCTGCCTGCCAGCTCGCAGGAACACATCATTACATGCAGTTCCTGGGAAAGGACAGCATGCAGCCTTACACCCTACACCTGCTTTATCAACAGGGTACTCCACCATTCTGATGAGGCTCAGGGCACAGGAGCAGAGGCTCGCAAGACTTGAGGCCCTGGAGGAGCAGGTCTCTAGAATAGAGGACTGCCTTTGGAGACAATGACCAGGAGAAATCTATTTTTTTTCCTAAAAAGTTTGCCGGCTTCTATACAGTCGTGCAAGCCATACTGTTGGTCAAATAGTTTATAATTGTTAATAATAAATTTGTTTATTTTTGCAACCAAACTTTTTTGGTCCCTGGGTGGTGTGTTGGGGATGGTCATCGGGAAGCAGGTGAGCTGGGGACAACACTGCAGTTCAGAAAGAGGGCAAAAGGAAAGATTCTAGTTGAATACCCAGTTATGTAAACAAAGGAATTTTTAATTAAACAGGCAAGGTATTGAACATAGCCAAAAAGTGCGGTGAGATGCAGGACACAAGACCTGGTGTACTGACATACCAGTTGCACAGTAAACCATTTAAAAGGGTGCACCATGGTTTGCTATCAAAAAGAGTGACATTCTGGGAACGTGCATCAGTGGTGCCAAGGCCAATGCGCCTTCCCTCTGCATCAAAGTGATAGTGGGATCCGCTTCTTTATTTTCCTGGGTGGACGGGAGCCCAGAGAGAAAACAGCAGCAGTTTGTATTGAGGAGGAAGATTCTTGAGGACTATCTGCAATAGCCAGGGTGGCTGGCCCTTCCTGTATCTGCAATGGTTCAGCACCCCGTGGTCAATTATGCCGCTTCCTCTTGAGGACCGCACCAACATTGCCTTGCTGCACATGCGAAGCCATTAGAGTACACATGTTTTTAAAAATCTCGGTCTGGGCATCCATGGACGTGTGGAGTCTGTCTAGGATGTTTCTGAGGGCCTCACCTTCCTCTGCTATTGCTTTGGCAAGTTCCTTCCTAAAATCCAGCTCCTTCTGCATAAGCTCTCTCTCCCATTCCTGCTCCTTATTCCACTGTGCGTCGAGGTGGGACAGCAGTGTGGTCATCTGGGAAGATGAGTGTGTGATGAACTTTTCGATTGATGCCACAGCCGTATCCTTCCCTCTCTTCCTTTTAATTAGGGCAAGTCTTTCAGCAGGTGTCCTTACTGCTTTTGGACTGATAGTGGCGCAGGCTGAAAGGGAAAAAAACAACCCACAATTTAATGTGCATCAAAAGTTGTGTGAAGGGGGGTACATTGTTAACTATGAACTATGCCCATTCTGGTAAATGTCTCCATAAAGTAAATGCCCCCCCCACCCCATTTCCAAGACTTGATCCAGGGGCAGTGAGTTTCAAAATGGTTCATTTCTGCAGTATGATTAAAGCAGTGGTATAAAGAGCACTAGTCCAACACACTAACCACCACACCATGCTGACTCTTGGTATCTGGACAGTATTATGTTAATTCCCTACGAGGAAAGGAAAGCAAGCAGTGATTTGATACAATTTTGGAGAGGCAGACCTTGGCTGCATCCACACTGCAGAGATAGTCTTGTTCCACACCACTTTAACTGTCATGGCTCAATGCTATGGAATACTGGGAGGGTATGTTGTGGCTATGGTGCCACAACAAATTAAAGCCCCCCGATTTCCATAGCTGTGTACCAAGGCATTTAAAGCAGTGTGGATCGGAAATGCAGGTGCAGCCCATGCCTAGAGAGCAGTTCCCCCATTGTTGAGTCAATGCTATAGTGCTCAAATATGGCTGTGTACAGGTTTATAGTAGAAAATCTAGTCATTTGAAATGGGAAGCTGGAGAAGAACACTTGATAATACCATGGACAACCAAGAAAACAAACAAATGGATCATGATGAAAAACTGGTTTTTGCTATCATTTCATATTGTTTACATAAAAATGAAGCTATATCTTTCTATGTGTTTGATCATTACAATTTGTTTCAAATTCTTATAATGTAGCTAATTATTTTTTTTATATATTGTGAGATCTTGTAGCACCTTTGAGATTAACTGAAAGAAGTTGGCAGCATGAGCTTTCCTAGACTTAAGTCTATGGTACTTCCTCAGATGCATTTGAGGAAATGTATCTGAGGAATACATCTCAGGAAGCAGACTTATGTCTAGGAAAGCTCATGCTGCCAATTTCTTTCTTTCAGTTAGTCTCAAAGGTGCTACAAAATCTCTTTATAAACTGATTCTACAGACTAACACAACTATACTGTATCTTTGCATTCTATTTTTGCATTGGTATTTTTATCTTTTGTACTGAAACAATCACAAAGCAACTACACTTTTGATTAAATAGCAGTGGTATTCTCATTTCCCAAAGGTGCTAAACTCAAAAGAAAAGCAAAGATCCAAGTCGTTTAAACTGTCTCAATATATTTAAGTTGCTACTCAAGAAAGGGACTTATTTTGTTACTGAGGTAGTAAAAGGTGAAATATAGCTTCAGCTCATAAGCACAGTGTTCCTCACTGTGTTCTAAAACAAAAGAAAGAAAAATAATGCTGTTCTTTCATTAAAACAAAAGGTAGGGAGTTGTCAGTGCCAAGGTTATGGGGACAACAGCTCTGGCTTTATTTTCATTGGTGACCTTATGTTTGTAGTTAATACTCCTGTTCAAATGCTAAGCATTTCCTGTCCCACTATTAGCATTTAAATGCAGACTAGTTGCTCCTTGGAAGAATTATTTGGGGATTTATTTGGGAGTCTTCTCCCAGGTCCCACCCCTGCTTCTCCTCTGCTGAACTTGGCTGGACACAAGTTGAATTATGGCACTTAGTATGTTCCTTTACTGCTGCATACATGTATTTAGCATTTCTAATTCCCTTATTGATGCTTCCTCCTCCACCAGGATTTTTCCTAGAATTAAATCCCTTGTCTGTTATGTTTAGAAACTGGAACATGTCCAAAGGAGGGCGACCAAAATGGTGAAGGATCTGGAAACCATGCCTTATGAGACCTAGGGAGCTGGGTATGTTTAACCTGCAGAAAAGAAGGTTAAGAGGTGATGTGATAGCCCTGTTTAAGTATATGAAGGGGTGTCATCACATTGAAGATGGAGCAAGCTTGTTTTCTGCTGCTCAAGAGACTATGACCTGGAACAATGGATGCAAGCGCCAGGAAAAGAAATTCCACCTCAACATTAAGATGTCAACATTAAGACATTAAGAGTCTCCCTCTTTGGAGGTTTTTAAACAGAGCCTGGATGGCCATCTGGTGTGTGTGTGGGGGGGGGGGGGGGGGTTAATTTGATTGTGAGTTCCTGCATGGCAGAATAGGGTTGGATTGGATGGCCCTTGGGGTATCTTCCAACTCTATGATTCTAATTGGATTTCCTTTTTGCTTCCTCCTGTTTTGATAGATACTAAATTAAGATTTTCATATGGTTGGCAGACTACAGCATTATTTTTTCTGCCGTATCAGAAATGCTTTTCCTTTTCCTCTTGCACCTGATTAACATGATGCGTTCAGCAGGGGTTAGTTGGCCTTAGGATTTGCCAAAGCAGCAAATGCAAGGGGAAACAAGTGTAGATATTACATGGTTTGCTGCATAAGGTTTTTACATGGTTTGCTGCATTAATATCATGTGGTTTGCTGCATAAGGTTTTCACATTTTTCAAATAAGGGGAGGAGGAATATATCTGAAATAGGAAAATGCTGGAACCCATGCAGCTATTCCTGCAACACAGAGAAAAGGAAAAGGTCCCACATTATTATTATTATTATTATTATTAGCTTTATAAAGTGTCGTAAGTGTACATGGCGCTGTACAAAAACCAAATAAAATCAAGAATATGTAAAAAGCCTGCCTATGGCGTACAATATAGAGATTAAAACAAATTAAAAACATCATAAGAAACAAGTTAAAACAGTTACTGTTAAAACCAGCACTGGATGGCCCCAACTGCTTAGTTGTGATCTGCACATGAACATAGGGGTACCTGTTCAGAAAGGAACATAACAGCATAAGTTGGTAATGTTAACAAAACCTTTTGCAGGTTGGGCCATGGTTCAGCTAAGGCCAGACCACTTTGCTGCCACAATTTATTCTCTTACCATTAACTTCATCAACATGTGCCGCTGGTGGAGAACCGGAGGAACCATTTGTTTGTCCCAGACCGGCTGGATCGATTACATTAGCCGGAAATGCAAGATCAATGTCTCGAGTTTCTTCTCCCAATGGCCAAAAACTTGACATGAAGCTGTCTTCCCCTTCCAGATCTTCCTCTAGGTCTAGGAGAAGAAAAAAATCAACAAGGAAAAGCACAAATTTATCACAAAGACGCTGAAACATATTAAAGAATGAAATAACCCTCAGTGCGCTCCACGCTGAATTATAGCAATATGAGCAATTCAATTGAATTGCATAACAAAATGGTGTTCCTTATAGAAAATGGAAACTCAAGGTTTGCTGTTTGGAATTTATGCTTTTTCAAGCCGTGGATGCTTGAATCCGTGGATAAAAAAAATCAGTGGCTAAGGAGGGCCAACTGTATTGTTATAATGTATTTTAAAGTTTTTTATCTTCTTACAGTATTTGATATTTTCGCAGGTAATTTCTTTTAATCATTGCAGTCATTTAATTCTGTTTTAATGTAGTATTTTGGTACGTTTTAAATTCAATTTTTGTATGTTTTTTTAATGTTATAAAGCACCCTGACTCCCAGTCCTGGAAGAAGGGTGGGATATTAATAATAATAGGATTATATACATCCTCCTGCATGACTCTATGGTCAATTTCTGCCAAAAGTCACATGGGAGGACCTAGAGATTCCTAGAGAGAACACTTGCCTAGGCATTTGTAGGTCCTCCAGTGCAATCCTATAGTCAACGCAGATGTTGACCACAGAGTTGCCCTTGGAGGACCTAGAGGTTCCTAGAGAAGTATTCTCTCAAGATTTTTTTAAAAATTCGTATTATTATTTCTTTTAATTTGCAGTTTCCCCGCTTTACTAGGGGTCCTGTGCCTCTAACCCCAGCAAATGTGGAGGGTCCACTGTAATTCTGATCAATGGTGCAATGTTAGATGCAAGGGTGCAACTGAGTAACATCTACAAAGCAGTGGTGAGCATGCGGGAATGTGCACATGTTGCCATGTTTTAAAAACTTACCAGATGAATAAAGCTCTTGGCATGAGTCGAGAAGATCAGAGGTTGAAGAGGACGGCGAAGACAGAGGTGAACTTGTCTTTGGTTTGGTTGCCAATCTTTTGGCCTGGGAGGTGGTGGGATCCCCAGAGATCTGGTCCAGGCCTTTGAAAAAGGCCAGCTCCTCTGAAGATTTACTCTTGGTCTTGCATTCTTGCACCAAACCTTCTTGACCCTGGGTTCTCCTCTTCTGCTCTGCTTCTTTTTCAAATACACCTGGATTGGGGTGACTCTCATGGAGCTGTCCTTGAGCCTTCTCTTCCCCAGACAGAGCAAGCAAAGCCTCCCATTTCTGTGCACTTTGGGAATTAGCCATCATCAGAAAGTATCACAGATGAGTGATCCTAAGAACAACAGTCACACAACAACTCCCACGTGGAGGAGAAGGAGTAAGGATCTAGGTAGAGGAGGGAAATGCAGTGCTCTGCTCTCTCTTGGGAAACTAAAAGGCCCAAAAGGCTGAGATTTGCAGCTGTGCAAAAAGGGAAAGGAAAAGAAATCCCACAGCAGCAGCAGCAGCAACACACACAGAGGACCAAGCTCACTTGCAAAGAAAGAATCAAAATGGAGCTGAGCCTGGGTGGGTGGGCACTGGGCAGATGATGAGATGGTGGTAGTAGGTGCCACCCCCTGCAGAAATCCCCTCCCTCCTCCCTTTGGAATAGGTGCCAATTCGGATCAATCCGAATATGGTTGTTCACACTGACTTCAAAGTGTATCTTTTTGGAAAACCTGGGGGGGGGGGAGATTGATTATTCCCTGATTAAGTGGGTCTTTGGGGTTGTTGTTTTCATTGTTGCTGTGTGCCTAAGGCAACCTTATCATGGGGTTTTCTTGGCAATTTTCTTCAGAGGAGGGTTTGCCAGTGCCATCTGAGGCTGAGAGAGTGTGACTTGCCCAGGCATTCAAACTGGCAGTCTTCAGAACTTTGTTGTTGTTGTTTGCCTTCAAGTTGTTCCCAATGTATGGAGACCCTAGGGCCATAGGAGGCCCTTTGGAGGGGTTTTTCCAGTGCCATCCTCTGAGGCTGAGAGAGTGTGACTTGACACTTCAAAATGGCAGTCTTCGGAGCTTTGTTGTTGTTGTTGTGTACCTTCAAGTTGTTCCTGACTTCCAGCAACCCTAAGGCCAGAGGAGGCCATTTGGAAAGGGTTGGTCATTGCCATCTTCTGAGGCTGAGAGAGTGTGACTTGCCTAGGCACTTCAAAATTGCAGTCTTCTGAGCTTTGTCGTTCTTGTTGCGTGTGCCTTCAAGTTGCTCATGGCCTATGGCTAGCCTAATGCGATAGGAGGCCGTTTGGAGAGGCTTTGCCATTGCTGTCCTCTGAGGCTGAGAGAGTGTGACTTAATAATAATATGATTTATTTCTTGCCTGATATGCCGCCTTCCCTCCTCCCAAAAAAACTTAATCGGGTGCATTCGAAATTCATGTGAATGGTGAAGATTTAACCCAGATTTATCCTGCTTCGTTTTCACCCAGTGTGCCACCCCAAAGAGCCAGCGTGGTGTAGTGATTTGAGTATTGGACTAAGACTCTGGGAGACCAGGGCTGCATCCACACTGGGGAAATAACCCAGTTTGGCACCGCTTTAATTGCCTTGGCTCAAGGGTATGGAATTCTAGGTCCAGAGCCGAGATTCAGAGAGACCCCAAGGGCCATCCAGTCCAACCCCATTCTGCCATGCAGGAACTCTCAATCAAAGCCCCCCAGATAAATGGCCATCCAGCTTCTGTTGAAAGACCTCCAAAGAAGGAGACTCCACTACTCTCCGAGGGAGTGCGTTTCACTGTCCAACAGCTCTTACTGTTAGGAAATTCCTACTAATGTTGAGCTGGAATCTTATTATTATTAATTATTATTATATTAATATATAGAATGCCATAAGCTTTATACAGCGCTTTACAGCGCAAAACAATCCAAAGTACACATAAAAGGCTGCCTACAGCTTATAATCTAAAACCACCAACCAAAAATTATAAAATTAATAACATATCACTACACTAATTTACTGCTTTATCACACAAGGGGGCAAACAGGATTTAAACGAGAGTTAAACAGGAAATGTCCTGTTATAAACATAGGGCATTTCCTGGTTAACTCTCGTTTAAATCCTGTTTGCCCCCTAGTGTAATAAAGCAGTAAGTTTAAATAGTAGTATAAAAAGTATAAATTAATACAAATGATTTGTCATAAGATGACACGGCCATAAAGTCATTCCTTTAAAAAGAAAACACTTGAAAGCTGCTTCTTAAATGCGTTCAGAGATTATTTTCCCCATTGCCGCCACCCTCCACTTTTCTTATGATTTCCCTTTTAGTAGCCAAACACATTTCGAACATGATCTGGTAGCTGTTGAAGCAGATCTCTCTGCTTTCCCCTTTCCTCTCTGTTTTGTTATGTTTATTCTCAGTAAGGGATTGTGGGGTGTGTGAGTGTGCTCTTTACCATGCCTGTTGTGTGTAAACATACACAACTAGTACAGCTATAGCAGAATCCCATCCTTTCCCGGCTCAAGTTTTGTTCCATTGTTCACAGCGGATAAACTGCTGCAACCTGACACTGGAAATCTGTTTTTCCAGCCTTCCTCACAACACCAATGCTGCTAAAAAATGTTCAGCTAGACAGAGGATGGTGAAAGTTTGTTTAAAAGGAGCTGAAGTATAAAAGGCTTTGGTAACATTCAGGAATAGCTGCGCTGGCCATTTCGTAAATTCAAACAAAACCCCACCAAACAGTGATACCTTTATTGGCCAACCGAAATGAACAATATATTGCAAGCTTTCAAAGCTCCACTGATTTATTTGTCAGGCAAGATGTTATGGACCAAATAGGAGAAAAATTGGAGACGTTAGTAAATGCGGGCTTTGTTAACTGAGGTCTACGCCTGTACTCATTGTGGAGCCTCAGAAAGAACAAAATCAGACACACGCTGCATCTGCTCCACCTTCGGTTTCTCACAGTGGCTGCCATTTTTGCCTCGGTCTCCAAAAAGTGGTGGTGATGAGAACCAGCTATTCCGGAAAGTGTTGCTGTTGTGTGCCTTCTGACTTACGGGGACCCTAAGGCAAACCTATCATAGGCTTTTCTGGGCATGTTTCTTCAGAGGGTTGTTTTTTTGCCATTGCCATCCTCTGAGGCTGAGAGAGTGTGACTTGCCCAGAGTCACCCAGTGGGTTTAACATGGCTGGGTTGGGGGAACCTGGAATCCCTCACAGTGACTGGGGCTGAGAGGAGAGTAAAATTTCCCAGAAGAAATGTATTAATGTGATATATATGTATGTATGTATATATATCTATATCTGCATACACTTTGGTCCTCTGGGAGGAACCTGCTTCATCCTATAAAAACTAGGTTGCCCCAGACCTCCCAGAGGGCCTTTTCCGCTATTGCTCCCAGGCTGTGGAACGACCTGCCGGACGAGATGCGTCATTACAACCTTGGAAGGCTTCAAAAAAGCGACCAAGACGCATCTCTTCCAGCAGGCCTTCCCGGATAGTAACTAAGGCCGCCTACAGGGGACTTGAAGGAATGTGTATTTTAAATCTTGATTGTTTTAATTATGATTAGTTTAATACTGTTTTAAGGGGGGGGAGGTGGGTATGTTTGGAGGATTTTAACTGGATATGTTTTTAACATGTTGTACCCTGCCCCGATTGCTCGCTCAGAGGGGCGGGTAAGAAATAATAATAATAATTATTATTATTATTTTCTATTGCAAAGTATTTGGGATGGCAATCAAGATCTATTGGCTTTACAAAAGACCTGCTCTTGGAAGTGAGAACTGTTAGAACTGGTTGCTTGAGCTGCCTGCATTTGAGGCCTCTCCTTAAGGCCTCTCTGGGGGAATAATCACAAGGAAAGGCTCCAGGTTGCTGCAAAAAACTATTCTCCTTTTTAAAAATTTCTGAGTGAGATTTAGCTTGGTGAGATATGCAGCCTTCTCTCTCTCAGACAGCTCTGGTGCCACTGCAAACTACAAATCCCAGTGTGCAAGGGGATCCTGCAGCACCTTTGAGCCTGGTCTCAAACTCCCTTTGCATCCTGATATCCCAGACTATTATTATTCCTATTATTATTATTAAGCTTATTATTAAGCTTTATTTATAGAGTGCTGTACATACAATCAGTTAAAAATGGGATAAAATAACATAACATACATCTGCCTAAGACATATATTCTATGAAAACAATTTAACCAAATACATTTTAAGAAGTATTGACATTAAATAATAAAATATAGCATGCAAATAAAAAAAAATTAAACCTATGATAACAATCAAGTTATCAAGCCTATGATAATCAGACCAACACAGTTATGCCTCTGAATTCTGCAAATCCAATTATTCCTTAAAATGGAGCTTAAGATGGAGTTAAAGCTGGTTGAAACTACATTAATTCTGCAGTGTGACAGCAGCACCTTTTCAACTGATGATCAACACTAATCTTAATTTCTGAATGGAAGCAGGTGCTTGCAGCAAGCCCTGCCTCCAATAATAGCCCTCAGCTCCTCCTAAGATGAAGCCAAGCCTCTCCTGGCAGCCAATCAGAAGAGGGAAAAGGCAGCCTCAAGGCTGATGGGATTTGTAGTCCCTGGGCTTTCCATTGATCCTCTCTGGGTCCTTCTCTGGGGGATCAAGAGGGATTGTGGATGTGTTAAAAGACATCACTGTGCAATGGATCATAGGAAGGAAGCTTGGAAGCATGACTTTCTGAGAGAGCAATGGTTGCAGTCTAAACTGTGTTACTTTCCATTGGAAAGGGCTGGGATTAATTTAGGAGGAGCTCCAAGATTGCTCTTAGTTGCAAGAAGACCATCATCCTCCAGCCGCAGAGCTGCCTTTCTTCTTTCCCTGGGATTAAGGGCAGATCATCAGCCTTTCTGCCTGGCAAGGAAGGAAAGAAGAAGGAAAGACCTCCACCTGAAGACTATTGAATAAATCCAGGGCAGAAAGGTGGGGAAGAAGCAGGAGCTGTGTTACTGAAGAGGCACCTTGAGTTGTGCTGCTGCTGGGTATTCTTTGGGGAAGGTCTCTGGATGGCTCTGGTGAGTTTCTGCAAAGCTTTGGATCCATCCCTTGGGGAGGCTGGAAGGTTTCTGTCTGGGAAAAATAAAGGACTGCTTCTCTTTTGATTCCCTGGGGCTAAATCTTTAAGGGGGTGTCATGCCTTTTAATGTAATTTTTATACTGTTTTTAGTTGGTTGTACCTGTTTTAGATTTTATTCTCATGTGTTTTTTAAAATATGTGTTTTTCTGTGAGCCGCCTTGGGTCCTTTCTAGGAGAAAGGTGGCATACAAAAGAAACAAATAAATATGTGTTTTCTGTATAGATGTTTTAATCTGTTGCACTTTTAGTCTGTCCTGCTACTGGAGAGTTTAAGCATCAGTGTATAGAATTATAGAGATCTTGCAGACTTCAGTCTGCTTCCTGAGATGCATTTGAATTTGGAGTTGCAGTCTTCAAATGCATCTGAGGAAGGAGACTTCAATCTAGGAAAGCTCATGCTGCCAACTTCTTTCTTTCTCTTACAAGATTATCACACTAGGGTCAATTCCAGAACCATCCCACAATCATCCCATTACAGTATTGGCAATTAATATCCCATTATTGGCAATGGGATAATTGGGGGATGGTAATGGGATGATTGTGGGATGGTTCTGGAATTGACCCTAGTGTGATAATCCATTTAGTCTCAAAGGTGCAACAAGATCTCTCTCTACAGACTGATCCTACAGATTAACACGGCTATATCTTTGAATTATAGAATTATAGGACTGGAGTCGGAGTGTGTGTGTGTATGATTTTTTAAATTATTCTTTAATCTATTGTATTTCTGTTCACTAAGTCATGTTCCCCATTCCTGGTTTGTACCCGAATCACATTTCAGTCTTGCTATATTGAGTTACATTTCAACAACATATCAGTGTTATGTTATTGAAATAGAGAGATGCAGGATAGACTACTGTAGAGTTTCAACATCAGGCTAGAGAACCTTTCAGTCTCAATAACATACCAGTTACATTTCAAGAACATAGAATTAAAAGATATAGCCGTGTTAGTCTGTCGCATCAGTACGCAGAGAGATCTTGTAGCACCTTTGAGACTCACTGAAAGAAAGAAAGTGGCAACAGGAGTTTTCGTAGAGCTCTGTCCTCAGATGCACTTAGATTTAGTACATTCATCTGAGATTTAGATTTAGTAAATATTCCTGCTACTGTAGAGTTTAAACATCAATTTGTAAAACTGGAGGAGACCACAAGGGTCACCCAGTCCAACCCTTGCCAACACAGGAATTTGTTGTTGTTGTTGTTGTTGTTGTTGTTGTGTGTCTTCAGGTTGTTTCCAACTTTGAAGCTGTCATAGGGTTTTCTTGACAAGTTTCTTCAGAGGAGGTTTGCTGTTGCTATCCTCAGAGGCTGAGAGAGTGTGACTTGCTCAAAATCAATGAGTGGGTTTCATGGTCAAGCTAGGATTCAAAGCCTTGTCTCCAGAGTCATAGTCCAATGTTCAAACCTCTTGCCACACTGGCTGTCACACAGAATTACACAATGTCAACACAGGTTGAGTCTCTCTTCTCTGGAAAAGCTTTGGACGAGAGGTCTTTTGGCTTTCGGATTTTGTAAAAATTTTGATTTATTTTGATTTTATTTGATTTTATTATTTTATTTTTGGATTACAGAATTCCTTTATTTAAACATACTGTACGTACATAATGAGAGATATTGGAAACGAGATCCAAGTCTAACCCCCAAATTCATTTTTGTTTCATATACACCTTGTAGACATAGCCTAAAGGTAATTTTATGCACTATTTTAAATAATTTTTGTGCACTGAACAATGTTTGTGTACACTGAACCACCAGACTCGGGAACACCAGGATCCAAATCCTTGCTCACTATACCTTGGATAATTTATAGTTTTTCATCCTAACAGGTAGCCTTCCACTGAATAAATCTTGCCATGAACACTCTATGATATCCTTGCCATATGTCAGAGTTAACTGAAAGAGATGTAACGAAAACTTGGTGATGCTAAAAATTTATTATACCTCATTCCTCTCCTTTCAAGCCAAATGCAGCATGCAGACGTGGGCCTCCTTCCCCCTTTTTTCCTCACAACGACCCTGTGAGGTAGATTTGGCTTAGCGATAGCAATTAGTTGAAGGTCCCTCAGTAAACTTCATGGCTATGTTGAAATTTGAACCCTGGTCTACTGAATGTGCTGCTGCATGGTGTTGATAGTAGTAGGTATTATTTAGTTAGTATCATCTAGTTAGTATTATTTTAGAGATATGATATTCATATAATGTTGTTGTTTTAGATTGTGCACCGCTTGGCAGGTATTCATTCTTTTATTCTTATTTTCTTTGAACCTTGCGATGCAAAGCGCTGTGCAAACTTTACAGCACTCTATAAATAAATGTTAATAATAATAATAATGTAGCAGTAAGAAATTGTGAAGCGAATTTAAATTCTTTGCTCTTCCCTTTTTAGAAACTGGTTTCCCACTCCAAGATAAAGTCTGGGGAATGCATCAAAGTGAAAGGCAAAGTGTCACCAGAGGCCGCGAGGTTTGTATTCATGGCATTGTAGGTGTTTTAGTAAAAAAAAAGTGCTTAACTTAAATGAGGATTGTCTGGTTCATTTATTCCAAAATAACTCTCAGATCTCTTCATCTGGGCCTTTTATATAGCAAAACGTGAACTTGAAAAGGGGTTTGAATGAGTTCAAACCCACACTTTCCCTCTAGCACTTTTCTTTTCTTTTTAAACTACACAACACACCGGCTCTGCTTCAGAATTTAGAAGTAACAAATTACCTACAAAAAGTTATTTGTGGGGTGCAAAGGAAACGGGGAAGAATGAAGTCACCAGGGAATGATGTGATATACAAATGAAAATAATATTTGCTACTTAGTTTCCAACATTTACTTTGAAATGGTATTTCAAGGCATTTTTAGATGCACCTTGAGCAGAAATGTTCAGGTTTCATGCCATTGTCTTAGACATCCGTAGTATTTTTGTTTTCAAAAGAGTAAAAAATGAATGCAGTTGTTACTCTTTGGGTTCATGCAGAAGAGGGTGGAAAAAAACCTTTGGAAATATCAAGAATTTCTGTTTCGTTTTGTTTTGATTTTATCTGCATGTGCCCAGGTTTGCATCAAAATTCATGCTTGAAATATCACAGATTTCTTTCCCTCCACTCCTTGTATTCTTGGTCTTCTTCCTCCCACAAATTGTTATGTCACCTCTAGACTCATGCAACATATTTAATAAATCTGTTCTTGCTATTGTTTTAAATCTGTCTCTGACTATCCGTCAAGCCTGAATTGGAGTCAGGCTACACATACCAAACTGCATACCCACACAACAACACAACAAGATTGGATTGCTAACCCAAGATTGGATTGCTAACCCAATCAAGACAGGAATTAGTTGGCGGAACAAACAAGGTCAATGGCAGAATTACCTAGGAGTTGGAACTGCAGGGCCAACCTGGGAGAAAGGTTCTGGCACATATATTTATGGCCCAAGATGTTTTGCCACCAAAATTTGGTAAATGTTTTAAATCTGAAATACCTTTTTCAGGGTATATAGTTATTTAAAAAAGCATTTAACAATTACATACTGAGATGTGGTTCTTGGAACCCTGGTGGATAAAAAAAATCCATACAATAACAGTAACGAGTCCCATTAAATACAATGGAAAGTGAAATGGTGACTTTTATATAAAATGGCAAAATCAATTCCAAAATTGCTTTTTGGAATTTATATATTTTTGGAATATTTGCAAGCCATGGGTGCTTGAATCCGTGGATAAAGAATACATGGATATGGACGGCTAACTATATCTGGCTGTACAGCAATTTAATAGGGTATGTTTGCTGAACTGTGATTGTGACTTTTACTTAATTCCACTAAGCCTTTTTATTATTCAGGAACTATAGTCAAAGTGTAAGCAAGACGCTTACACCAGTTAAACATTAGGATCCTTTTGTTTTGGTGCAAATGTTCCTCTTTCCCTTGCTTGATCTCTGTTGAGTCTAAGTCGTTTATAACATGAAGGAGATCGAGAGTTTATCTTGTGAATATCCCAGAAATATCCCATAATTATGCGTAACAATTTCACACGATGTTGCACAAAACCCGCCATTAAAGTGGTTACAAATAATCATTAGTGCACATCTTTGTACTTTTGGGATTTCAGCAACAATGCATTTCCAGTATCACTTTATTTACACAATTGCATGTGATTATCATTAGTGCAGTTGCTTGCCATTTTCGCTTTATTTGCAGGATGCTTTAAATGTGCTTTAATGTCTCTTTAACACCGAAATTAGCCCCAGTGTGATAAACTCCTAAGCCCTAGAAACAGTAGCTGGGCTTTGGCAAATTCGAGTGTCTAATCACCAGATGATCTGAACAGAAAAACTTAAATATTAGCCAAATCATCTTCCTGACATAGTATTTAGGCATAATATTTAGATGCTAGTATTTATAGCTAGCATCCTCTTAATAATTCTTGCCAATAAAAACCTAGAATGGGACATCATAAGTTAGAAATGACTTGAAGGCGAACAACAACAATAATCTGATAGTTGGTGTTATATACTTTCAGTGGCCTAAATTCCGTTAGTAGTCTTGACTAGAGTGTACCCACTGAATCAATGGGATTTAACTGTATGTTGATTCAACATTCACCCATTGATTGAATGGATCAACTCTAATTGGGACTAACCAAATGGATTCCAGTCCTATCTGATCATTTCTAGCAGGGGTAGGCAGCAGTGGCCCTCCAGATGTCTTTAAACTGAACCTCTCACTATCCTTCTATCCTGTCTAGAGGACTGATGGGAGCTAGGACTTGTGGGTTAAGATTGATGGGAGCTGTAGTCCAAAAGCACTAGAGTGTCACAGTGATCCATCCATCGTTATAGTTTGTATAGATGCAAATATAATATAATTCCATGGGTGGGATAATACATGCTATGTATACTTGTGAAAGGAGAGACAGAAGACCACCAGATGTTTTGGACAACAAACCACATAATCTCTGGTCACTGACTGTGCCCTTCTCTTTATCTCATCACAGTCACATTGAGTGGGAACAAAGGGCCTTCTTGGTGTCTGCTCTCAGGCTCCCTTCAAAGACTGGTGCCTTTTTGCTATCCTTCCCTAGACAGTCGAAGACCATTGTTTTGGTAGGCCTTTGATTGCTCATGGGAGGGAGTCTTTCATAATGTGATGTATTGTTGTTCTTTTTCATGACCGTGCTTTTAATTCTATGAACAGTTTATTTATATTCTTATTTATGATATGTACCTTTAGCTATACCTCTTTTAACCTTAAAAGCTTCTGGGCAGAGAAAAGGTGGGTATAAATAAATAATAGTTGGAGCATATGGAAGGTGTAGTCAACACCTCTAGATGCCAGGTTTAGGATGACTGACCTGAGATGCCAGTTGGGCAGCAAGACGTCAGATCTGGCTATGGTGGTACATGCATTAGTTACATCTCATTGGACTACTGAAATGTACTGTATTTGGGTCTGCCCTTTGAAGAATGTTTGGAAATCGGAGGCTTTCATGGACAGCATCCATACTTTTCTGTGGGTTTTTTGTGCTGGGTGGATATAGCCCAAAAAAATCCACAGAAAACTGTACTGTTCAGAAACTTCAGCTGGTCGAAAGAGCTACAGCCAGGCTGTTAACTGGGGCAAGTTATAGAGACCACACAATGCTCCTGTTGAAACAGCTCCATCTAAGCTGCTAATTTGCTTTTGGGCACAATTCAAAGTGCTGGTTATGACCTATAAAGCCCTATATGGCTCAAGTCCAGGCTGTTTGGCAGACTGTATTTCCCTGGATGAGCCGGTCTGGGCTCTGAGACCATCAGGAGGCTCTTCTCTCAGCCCCACCACTATCACAACCACGGTTGGTGGGAACAAGAGAGAGGCCTTCTCAGTGGCTGCCCCTAAACTCTGGCACTATGCTTATTTTTTGTATGTTTTTCATTGCATTGCTTAAATTGTGAGCTGCTTTGAGTCCCAGTTTGGGGGAAAGCAGGATATACATAAATGTTGTTGTTGTTCTTATTGATGGATGCTAGGAGAGCCCCATTCCATTAAGCCCTCTTTGTTTTAGTTTTTCCCTCAACCTGGGCTGGGATGAGACAAACCTGATCCTTCACTTCAACCCTCGATTTGATTTTCATGGGGACATCAGGACCATTGTTTGCAACTCCAAGAGTGCAGGAGAGTGGGGTGAGGAAGTGCGAGAATCAGAATTCCCCTTCCATCAGGGAGAAGAGACCAAGGTGAGCAAGAAATCCCTTCTGGGAATAATCAAGGGATTGGCCTGGGCTGATGAGAATGAAAGGACCGCAGTTGGCCCAAGATGGCTTTACACCAAAACTTGGTAAATGACACACTCTTTAGAGCTGATCATTAAACAGAAAGGAATGCAGGGATTACTAAAAGTCAACATAGGTTTTAAAAAAAAACAAGTTGTGCCAGACTAATCTTATCTCTTTTTTGGATAGTCACAAGCTTGCTAGATGAAAAAAATGCTGTGGATATAACGTATCATGATTTCAGTAAGGCCTTTGACAAGGTTTTCACTATATCCTTGCAAAAAAGGTAGTAAAATGTAGGCTAGACAATTTGATCAGTAGGTGGATTTGTAATTGATTGACTGACTGAACTCAAAGGGAAATCAACAAAGACTTCTCATTCTGGAGAGAAAGAACCACTGGGGTGCCACCAGTGCTGGCTCTAGGTATTTGGCCACTCTAGTTGAGACATATTTTGGCACCCCCTGTCCCCCCTCATAATTATTATGGAAAGCAGATGATGTAATATGTGACCGAACCACCGACACATTGGGACTCACATATATGTTTTGGCTTATTGTACATAGAAACTATCATATGGTAGCTTGCTTTTATGTTACTTGCTGTAATGAGTTTTCACTTTAATATTGTTTAATTACGCAAAAAAGTATACAAAAAAAGCTCCTGCGCCCCCCCTAAATTTTCCTGCCCTAGGCGGCTGCCTAGTTCGCCTATATGGATGAGCTGACCCTGGTGCCACAGGGTTCTGTCCTGGGCCCAGTGCTATTCAACATCTTTATCAGTAACTTGGATAAAGGAATAGAGGGCATGTTTATCACATGTGCAGATCGCATCAATTTAGGAGGGATAGCTAATACCCCTGAGGAGAGGATCAAAATTCCAAATGACCTGAAGCTGAGACAAAACTAACAAAATGAATTTCATCACTAAATGGTCAATACAAAAATCAAATAGACTACATAATAGGAAATAGAAGATGGAGGAGTTCTATTCTCATGGCCAAAACTAGACCAGGCACTGACTGTGACACAGATCATGAGCTACATATATCACAGATTGGAGTAAACCTGAAGAAGAAAGAGGGGAAAAGGTCATCACACCAAAATATGACCTAAAGAACATCCCAACAGAATTTACAGACGACATGAGAAACAGATTTGCTTTATTAAGCATAAGCGACCTTAAAGGTTGTATACATATTTAAAAGGTTAAATGCATAAGCGTATACGTTAACACATATCAAGCAATTTGACAAGTTAAAAAACAAATTAAACTGGTTTAATATGATTTTAAATTATTTAAAACTACTCAGTGGTCATGCATGAAGACACAATGAAAGCACGCCAGACAGATGGCCATCCAGCCTCTGTTTAAAAACCTCCAAAGGAGACTCCATCACATTCTGAGACACCATATTATGGAAGCTGTAGTCCAAAACTATCAAAGGAATCAAAGGCTCCCTGCACATTCTCTGGTTAAAATTCTCTGGTTAAAATGGTTAAAAGATGGAAGTACGGGTCATCAGGGAATGTCAAGACCCAAACTATGTATGACCTTGTTGGCATGCTGCGTGAAGTTGTTTTTAGCCTGGAGAAGCCACAGCTATGGGCTCCTGTGCTAGAACGTGCTCTGGATTGTGGGATTCTGGAGATTTTCTGGTTAAAACTGCCACCATTACCCTGGCTGCTCTTTGATCCTAACAATGTTTGTTGTAATCAATTCTCCTGAGGGTGGAAAGCAACCTGGAGTAGGGACCAGTTTTCAGCAGAAAAATCAACATGGGTCAGAACTGCTCTCAGGACTAAAGCAGTAGGCACCATAGGCATGCTTGTGAGTAATATCTAGTTCAGCTCACACCTTTTCTGCCATATAAATATATATAAAATACTTATATCCCAACTTCATCTCAGTTTGGGACCCAATGCAGCTTACAACATTAAAAACAAGCATGATTTTAAAAGTCAAGGGTAGAAAGGTTAAAAAATAATTCAGCTATCAAAAATGATGATTAAAGACATAAACAATTAAAAAAGAAAAAAATAGGGGAAAACTAGAAAAACCTGCATATTGTACAAGGTTATTTTGTTCATGCCTAGGCTATCTATTTTGTTTGCCTCCCTCAATAAAATAAAATAAACTCTATAGCAATCAACCTTATTTGTGCAAATCAAGGTGACAAAACTCAAATTATGTAGACAGGTTGAGTCTTCCTTATACAGAATTTCAAAATCAAAACTGTTCCAAAAACCAAAGCTGTTTTCATGGGTAGTTCAGATAGTGACACCTTTGCTTTCTGATGTACACAAACTTTTGTTTCATGCACATAATTATTTAAAATATTGTATAAATTACCATCAGGCTATGTGTGTAAGGAGTATATTTGAATTTAAAGTTGTATCCCATCTCCTATGTATATGCAAATACAGATATTCCAAAATCCAAAAATATCCAAATTTCAAAACACCTCTAGTCCCAAGCATTTCAGATAAGGGAGACTCAACCTGAGCCCCTTCTTGAGAATGGCTCCTATTTTTGCTCTCTTTTCCAGATCTGTGTCTCCTTTGATGCTGAAGAAGTGACTGTGAAGCTGCCAGAAGGGCAGGAACTTAAGTTCCCAAACAGGTTGAGACTGGAAACTGCAGAGTACTTCTCTGTTGCTGGCGATCTTGATATTAAATCTGTCAAGTTTGACTGACCTTTCTTGGACCTATCTTTTGTCTTGTATCCTGAAGGATACCTGGCATGAGTCAAATGAGAATATGATTTGATTCTTTCCATTTTTCTTGATTACAAATTGTTCTAACTCTATAGATTTTGCTTCCTGTCTTTTTACCTTGTTTCACATCTCATTCCCCTTCCAAATAACATTTCCTATGACATATAGTTTTGGAGCAGTGATGAAACAAGGCAGTGATGTCACCGGGACACATGTGGCCAAGCAGTGTCAGAGTATGGTCAAGAGGGTAAAAGTTATTAATGATGAAAAACACACAAGCTTGGAGAGGCTGCAGCAGTTTGTTTTTGCCTGCGCTGCTTGGAAAAGGCAAGACCTCACCCTCCTCTCTTCTCACCCTGATGAGTTAATGGAGAACAAACCACTTTTGTTTTTTGAACTCAGTTTGCAGCAATTGAAGTAAGCTGAAGATAAAGGGAGGGGGAACTGGGAAGTGGAGGGAGAAACCAAGACACTTTAAAAGCAGCTGAAAAAGTGGGATGACAGAGGACAAGTTGGGACAGCTGGAGGGGAAGGAAACATTTTTAGCCTAGGACCTGATTTCTCATTTGGGATGTATTGGGGAAAGATTTAATCTAGCAGTTTGTGGGCTAACGCTTGGAGTTGTACCAAATCAAAGTAGGCAGGACCAGAAATAGCTATTACCAATTTGGACGTTCTCCCACATTTTCTATTCATGTCTACTCCAGAGTAAGCCCATTCAATAACTTCCTGGACTGCAAAGTGGAACTCATTTTCCATGAAATGAGGAGAAGATTGTGTGTCAGATAGACAACCCCTCTGGGCCACAATTAAATCAGGTTGCCCATCCCTGCCTTAGATGCTTCGGATGGCATTGTGCAGAGACATAAATCTAGAAGGATTGTGTCTAAAAAGTTTAAAGGCAATGCTAAAGGTAGAAGAATGGGGTTGGAAAGTACCTCAGAGGTCATCTAGGACAGTGCAACTCAAGTGTTGTTCCCTGAGCCATTGGCTGGGGCTCCCTAGAGAGCTTCCAGGAAAGAGAGACATTATCGAAGCCAATGGCCACAATTGTTTGATGTGGCAAACTTGCAGGTCTTTTCTATTTTTTATGTGCTAGGGACTGATAACATTTTTGTACCCATTGGCTACAACAGTTTCTTTCCCTTTTGGAAACTTGCTATGGACCAGCAACCATTGACTCATGGACCACTGCTTTCGAAAGCAATGATTTGGCCACACACACCCTTTGCCAGTATAGGGGATCTATGTGCTCATGACTGGTGGTGATCTGGCCTCTGCTTTGGATGTTTCAATAAAGGAAAACTTCTGAGGCAGTCTTTTCTGTTGTTCGAGTAGTTCATACCATCACATGGTTCTTCTATAAAATTTAGTTTACATCTTTCTTGTCCCATGAGAAGCAGAGCTAGGGAACCCATGGTTTTCCAGATGTGGTTGAACCCCTGTCATGTACCATGATCAGTTAGGCTGCTGCCTTTAGGCACACAGCAACCCTGACGTGGTGTAAAATAAAGGTAAAAGTATTACCTTTTCCTTTATTTTACACCAAGTGAATGAATGTCTAGTTGTAACTGACTCATCTCTGTTACTAAGCCAAAGAGGCAGCATTGTCTGAGGACTACTCTGGTGGTTATGTGGGCAGCATGACTGCACCTCTCCACCAAAGTCGTCCCCATTTATCTTCTTGCCCTTCATGCTTTCGAATGGCATTGTCTACCCCTTTTATCCACTCAATAGTCTCCTGCCTATTGAATGAGCCAGAAAAGACAAATGTACTGAGTATTGACAAAAACCTTGTCTATACTCCCAGGTTGTACAAACTGAGGGAAAAAATATTATCACTGAACAAGCAGGGTCCCAAGTTACATTTCAGAGGTCTGTTGTCAACTATAGTGTCCAAGTCAGAACAGATCCAAGCAGTTCTATATTCCAAGCCCCTGGCTGGTACTGAACTCAAAACCTTATGGGTTGTGAGTGAGTGGCTGCAGTACAGGCATTTAACCACTGTGCCACCAGGGCTCTATTGAGATAGGTTCTATCTAGCCTATGTTTGGTTGGATTTTCTGTTAATGTTACTATAGTGGAGATCACTCATTTAACTACTGTCAGTTCCATGAAAACAACAGAGGTTTAGTTGGGTTCCACTCTGTGTGAAGGGTTTTCATACTGAGAATGGAGCAAGCTTGTTTTCTGATGCCTCAGAGAACAGGACCTGGAGTAATGGATTAAACATTGGGAAGAGGAACTTTCTAATGAAAAGAGCCGTTTGACAGTGGAATATGCTGCCTTGGAGTGTGATGGAGTCTTCTTCTTTGGGGGTCTTTAAACAGAGGCCAATTGGCCATCTACTGGGAATGCTTTGATTGTGTGTTCCTTCATGACAGGGGTTGGACTGGAAGGCCCTTTTGGTCTTCCAACTCTGTGATTCTCTGAAAGCTCAGGAGACATCATGCCTACCATCCTGCTCATTTTTTTATTCCATAGCTCAACTGGCCTTTCAGAGAATTGTGTACTGAGGACAGGAAAAATCCCCATGAACCTTCAAATGATCACCCAGCTCCACCAGCCTCTGGGGTCAAGGAGCCATCTATATTGGTCTGCCAACTGTGTAGAGTGAATCCAAACCAGAGACAAATTAGTGGATTCGCAGCTTCCCTGCATGTGCACAACAGCCTACTACATTTGTGGGGGTTAGAGGCACAAGACCCCTGTGAAATTGAAAAAACTACAGTTAAATAAAGCTTTTTTTTTTTTAACCTAAGAGACCAACTCTCTAGGAAACTCTAGGTCCTCCAGCAGCACTCTATGGTCAACATCTGCCAAAAATTGACCATAGAATCATGCTGGAGGACTTACAAATGCCTAGAGAAGTGTTTTCTCTACTAGTCTCTAGATCCTCCAGTGCAACTCTATGGTCAGTTTCCAGCAGAATTTCCCTGAAGGACCTAGGGATTTCTAGAGAGAACATATTAATCAAATTTGCAAATAATCAAAACCGCAAATGTGGAGAGCCAACTGTACTTGCCTGTGGTTCCTATGGTAGTTTAGAAGCATTCTAGTTCCTGGGAATTCAGGGCTAACACGGGATGGAGACCTGCTGAGGTTACAAGCATCAGCCATCTGGTCAAAGTATGTTGTTCATATAAAAAACAGAAATGTAGAATGGGGTAATGATTTCGTACTGTAGTTGGAAATTATGTTTTCCAAGCCCTGTACTGAACAAAAAAAGCTGGAGTGAGAAGACCTCCAATGTACCGAGGGAGGTGCTGGGTGCAGCAGATGCCACATTGGCAGTGCGGAGGCACGGAGCAGAATGGTCCCCACATGATGAGGAATGGGAGGACTGGTCCATGGATTACAAAGGGGACAAGGAAATGTCAGAGGGGCTGTGGGAGGAAGCCCCAGAGGACCAGCTAAGCGGCATGGAAGGCAGGTGATTCTGGACACCAATGACCAGCACAAGGTGAGGATCACAGGAGGGGAGGCAAGTGCTGTGGTACACAGTGGTTGAAGAGGTGGTGGCTCAGCTTGCCAGAACCACGGCGGGACCTTCAGCTCGCGGAGCAAGCTTGAGGTGGACGGGAGGACTTTGGAAGGAACACACTGTAGCAGAAACAGAATCACCCTCCACACCAGCCCAACCCACACAACTGTGGAGACCGGTTCTTGGTGGAGTGTAAGGAATGACTCCCTGGGTGTCGGCCCAAGCCCCAGCCATTCTCACCCAGAACCGGGCCACAAGACAATTGGGAGTGTAGTTCGACAAGTAGGCAAGTCAGCTGTCCTAGGCACAGGTGGCAGCGCACATACCTATGTGGAGTCCTATATTCCTGAGTGAGGCTGCAAAACTGAGGTGTATGACCTCCCCACCTGGAAGATGAAGTGGCGGACTGGCTCATACAACTTTTTGACGCCGGAGCTGCAGAATTGGAGAGTCTGGACCATGGATTCATGGTTGCCTACAGGCCCAATTTGAGGACCCTATCTGGGCAGAGAAGGCTCAAACCAAGTTGATGGTGCTCTCATGCAGGGAGGCTGCTCTGTGACAGTATATGGGACCGAGTCCCAGCGGCTCACTGTGCAAGTCCCAGATTAGCCCGAAGGAATCAAAGTACAGCATTTGAAGGTGGGCTTGCACCTGGGCCTGCTGAAGTGGGTTCGGAGGACAGACAACCTGCAGACCATAAGAGAGTGGATCTGATCAACAGCGGAAACTGAAATTGCGAAGGAGGAGATCCACTTAATGTTGCAATGGAAACCAGGAGTAGGCAAGGGAGCCAACTCAAACCTAAGCCACTCACGAGGAAAAGGAAAGGGGAACCAAGGTTCATGAAACAGGGCTCTAGAGGCGGGGAAGGCTTGGACTCTGCCTTGCCTGCAGGCAGAAGGGACACCGGATTGCTGAATGCCCTGTTTGAAAGGACCGTCCGCAGATCACCTCAGCGAAAGAGCACCCATGCTGAAGTTGCCAGATCCCTGCAGGGCAGATCTGGAGCCTCCTCCCCCGCTGGTGGTGGAGGGGAAACAGAATAGGGATCCACCCTGTGTTAGATGGGGTCACATTTCCCTTGAAGATGCAGGTTTACAGTTTTTGGGTACTCCTGGACTCAGCTTTCAACCTGGAGGCCCAGGTCTCTGTGGTGACTAGGAGTGCCTTTGCATATTTAAAACTTGTGTGCCATTTGCACCTGTTCATTGAGACACCGGATCGGCCTCAGTGGTACATGCCTTGGTTACATCATGTTTGGACTACTGTAATGCGCTCTACATGAAACTTCAGCTGGTCTAAAGAACTGCAGCCAGGTTGCTAATAGGGGCAGGTTACAGAGATCACACAATGCCCCTGTTGAAACAGCCCCACTGATTGCCAGTCTGTTTCTGGGCACAATTCAAAGGGCTGGTGATGACCTATAAAGCCCTATATGGCTTGAGTCCAGGCTATTTAGCAGACCATATCTTCCCATATGAGCCAGCTCAGGCTCTGAGATCTTCAGGGAAGACCCTTCTCTCCCTTCCACCACCATCACAAGCACAGTTGGTGAGGTCACGAGAGAGGGCCTTTTCCATAGCTGCCCCTAGACTCTGGAACTCCCTGCCCATGGAGGCCAAGATGGCCCTTTGTTATCCTTCTGCCGGCAGGCTAAGACCAACTTGTTTATACAGGTTTCAAAACAGAACGTTTTTAAGGCATGTGATGCTTTATATTGTTATATATTATTTTAATGCATTTTATATTGTTTTAATGTATTTTAAACATTTTAATCTTTTAAAACTTGATTTTAGCATTGAATTTGTTTTAATTATTGTAGTAATTTAGTTCTATTTTAATATACTATTTTTGTGTTTTTTCAACTGTATGGTGTTTTTTAATGTTGTAAGCCGACCTGAGTCCCTGCCTTGAGAGAAAGGCGGGATATAAATAAATATATTATTAATAATAGTAATAATAATAAATATTTTGAAGTGGCCAAAATTTTGGACTCGAAGTGGCACTGGGTCAGGCTGCAGTACCTAGTGAATTGGAAACATTTTCCGGACTCTCAAAATGAATGGCTGTATGTCAGACATGTAGACGCTCCAGATTTAATTCATGTATTTCATTAACATTATCCAGATAAACCTGGGGGGGGGGGGAGCGGGATTATTAAAATGAGGATTCTTCCTCTGAGGTGGCAGAATCTCAGAATCCAGAAGTACATGGATCTGTCATGATGGGACATGTGAAGGGATATAGTAATATGTTGATATAGTGATGTAATATTTTGATATGGCAAAGTAGGAATAATGGGTTATGGTGAAACGGTTCTATGGTTAACCAGAGAGAAGTGCAAAGGGAGGAAGGCAATTATCCAAGGAGGACTGTCTTCCGAATGAAATGCAGAATGGGAACAGATTACTGGAGAAGTTAGAGGACAGTTGCCCCTCCGTTTTTGCAGGGGATCCATTCCGGAAATGCATGTATATTCTAGCCTCACTGGTTTGAATGAGGTCAGGCGGCTGTGGGTGTGTGCCATGAGTGCGTGCCAAGGGTGCGTGCTCCATTGTTTCCCCTTCCATTTCCCACTGACATATATGCAAGGGACGTGGATCTCGAGTCCGCAGAAACAAAGGGGTGACTGTATATGGCCCTGTTGGTTCCTGAGGAAAGACTTTGATGGTAAGTAAAGCAATGCCTTCCTTCCTGGGAGAGATGGATTGATAGGCGATAGGGAGTTGGAGCGGCAAGTTTAAAGAACTCTTTGTTAGGATAGAAAGAGCACATGCTGGGGGCTGGATAAAGGGGGGCTTGGGAAGAGAATTCTTCAAGATGGGATGCTTAGGGGCACAAACCAGATTTGACAGTAACTCATCTGTGAGCGAGCCTCTGGAATTCTAATAAACTCACAGTCAATTTGACTGCACAGTTTTCCTGGCTTATCAAATCTTGGTTCGTTGGGCCTGACACACACACACACTCACACTCACAAAGAGGGCAAGATCCTCCAAGAAGATCATTCACCAGAGACCATCCACTCTCCATCCATGCACAGACATGCCCCAGGGTCAGTCCACAGATTTCCACCGACTTCCATCGGCTGGTTTCCAAAGGAAGACTTCCACTGGCTTATGTCTGCAAACCTCCACCAGCTTCTGCCTTACGACATCCACCAGCTTCCGAATGCAGACTCCCCCAACATCCACCAGTTTCTACCAGGTCCATCAGCCAACATCAGCCAGCTTCAGGCTCTGGATCTCCACTGGCCTCAGACTGCAAACATGCCTCCCTCTTAGCAAGTCCACAAAAAGAGTGAACTTGCCTTCTTCTCCAGTCCCAGAGGTGGCCAGCTTCACTTTCATGGAGTGTCTTTTTATCCACCTGCTCACTTGGCTGATCTGCCTGGCATCCACCATGGTCTGTCTGAGGATCAATCTCCCTTGAGTTCTGGGCTGAGAGGGGTCTGTGAGGTCACAAAGACCCAAGAGCATCATGGGTTGCCATGGTGGCATGAGCCATACTGATGGCTGAGCCAAGTTGATGTCAACAATCCTCCAACAATAGGGTCTTGCTTTTTCTTTCCCATATGGCCTTGCAATATGGCTCCAGAAAATACATCTGAAACTTTATCCAAAATAACTATACACCAACAGTAGCACACAATCTTAGCTTTCGAATCAGAGATTGGATGTAAGGTTTCCTCACTTGGGACCCATTTCTGGCCACCACGCTGTAGGCTTTAGCATAGGGTTAGGTCATTGGGGACCCTAAAGATCTTGTTGAACTCCGGCTCTCAAACCAAACCAAAATGCTTTGGAAGCCCAGGACTGCAGAATATATAAATCAATCTAATTACAATATAGTTATAAAAAGAGAATTTTAGTAGTAGAAGGAATAAACAGTCCATGAAAAGGTGTGCTTGCATACAAAACATAGAGGTGCATTCAAAACATAAAAGATATAAGGTGTAAACATCAATGATTATACCAACACAGTAAGGAGTAATCAGTGTGTTGCAAAAACATTGCATGGAATGATCAACAAAAGAAACCATGAGCATTAAATATCAAATGTCTATAAAACAGAGATAAGAAATATGGGCCCAAGGCAGTAAAACATCAGTACACAACAATGAAATGTATCTATACAGGACTTCTATCTATCTGTTTATTAAAATATTTATATCCCGCCTTTGCTCCGAAGATCTCAGGGCTGCTTGTAATAAAATAAAACAATAGATAATTACAAATGTTTAAAAAATACACCAATAGTGTAGTGGACTGATGGGCTGTGGGCAGGGATGTTGTTAACTGGTGAATCCTTCTTTTAGGTTTAACTGCAATTCTTGCAGTAGCTGGAATTGAAAAGTTTTTTCCAAGTGACAACTTATCATCATCATCATCATCATCACCACCACCACCACCACCACCACCACCACCACATTAAAATCCTTCCTTTTTGAATAGTTGACAATAGATATTGTCAGCTATCCTAATTGTAATGCAAAATACTTTTCAATTGGCAAGGAAAACCCAATAGATTTACAAAACAAAACAACAACAACCCTGATCCTGAGAGAGATGGAAATGCTGCCTTGTCTACCAAGGAGTTCTGGTGATTCCCAAACTACACATTCCAAGATAATGTAAGAAGGTGGCATGATAATTAAACTGGAGTCAAACTATGGTTGGTCTTGGATGACCCACACTCCCACAAGTGATGTCAGACCAGCTTCAGAGCAGGATACCGAACCGTAGATTTGGAAAAAGACCCCAAGGGCCACCCCGTCCAACCTCATTAGACCATGCAGGAACTCACAATCAAAGCACCTCCCCCCCCCCCGACATCCAGTCTCTGTTTAAAAACCTCCAAAAGAGGATATTCTACCACTTTCCAAGGCAGCATATTCTGCTGTCAAACAGCTCTTATGGTCAGGAAGTTCCTCTTACTGTTCTAGACATTATACTTCTATTGATGCAGCCTAGAATCACATTGGCCTTTTTAGCTGCTGCATCACACTGTTGACACATGGAGTTGGAAGAGACCCCAAAGGGCCATCCAGTCCAACCCTATTCTGCCATGCAGGAACTCACAATCAAAGCACCCCTGATAGATGGCCATCCAGCCTCTGTTTAAAGACCTCCAAAGAAAGAGACTCTCCACTCTCTTAGAGAGTGTACTCCACTGTTAAACAGCTCTGGCTGTCAAGAAGTTCCTCCTAATGTTGAGGTATAATCTCTTTACCTATAGTTTTAATCCATTGCTCTGGATCCTATTCTCTGGAGCAGCAGGAAACAGCTCACTCTATCCTCAACGTGACACCCCTTCAGATACTTAGAGAGGGGTACCATATCACACCTTAACCTTTTCTTCTCCAGGCTAAACATACCCGGCTCCCTAAGTCTTTCCTCATAGGGCATGGTTTCCAGATCCTTCGCCATTTTGGTGGCCCTCCTTTGGATACTCTCCAGCTCCTCAACATCCTTTTTGAATTGTGGTGTAACTTTTATTCTGAAAACACTAAGCATTTATAAAGCTTAATCAAGCCGTTGTAAAACAAATGTTTCCTCTCTGAGAACAGGGCCTGCTTAATAGTTGCAGCATGTATTTCTGGCTTCTTTTGTTCTAACTTCAGGCCCGGAAAGCGATCACCACTCTTTTGTTCAGCTGAGCCTAAGTACAGATATAGAGCAGAATTTGAAATATCTAATAAATGTAAGAGCAAACAGCTCTGCGACCACTAGGAAACTGTCCAAAACACACTGCAGAAATAATCCAGTTTGAGGCTGGTTTAACTGCCCTGGCTCAGTGCTAAACTGTCCTGGGAATTATAGTTTATTGTGGCACTAAAGCTACCCAACAGAGAAGGCTCAGTATCTCACAAAACTGCCGTTCCCAGAATTCGCTAGCATTGAGCCAGGGCAGTGAAAGCGGTTTCAGAGTGGATTACTTCTGCAGTGTGTTTTTGGCCTTCTGGCAAGGGATGGACTGCATCTCACGCCAGTTGGCAAAAACGTTTTTGCCAACAGTCTGAAGAATCTGATCAGGAGGGCTTTAAACTGAGTTATGTGGGGGAGGGAGACATTATACTGGAAGGCAAAAGGGATGGAGAGAATAGTCTAAGTGGCATAGAGGGAACAAGGCAAACAGTGCAAGGACCCAACAGTAGGAGGCAAAAAAATGTGCAAAAGCAGCAAGTAAAGAGGACACATGGTCTTAAATGCCTCTCCACTAATGCACAGAGTATGGGAAATAAGCAGGATGAACTTGAACTCCTAGCACAACAAGGGAAATATGATATAATAGGCATCACTGAAACCTGGTGGGATGAGTCTCATGATTGGAATGTAGAAATAGAGGGGTATAACCTTTTTAAGAGAAACAGGCCAAGCAGGAAAGGAGGAGGAATAGCATTATATGTCAGGGATATTTACACCAGTGAAGAGATGCAGGAAGTCAATACTGGAAGCCAAGTGGAGAGCATCTGGATAAAAATTAAAGGAGAGGGAAACAACAGGGATGTTACTGTGGGAGTCTACTACAGACCCCCGACTCAGGCAGAGGAATTGGATGATGCCTTTCTAGAACAGATAATCACATACTCAGAAAAGAGAGATGTAGTAGTGATGGGTGACTTCAACTATCCTGATTATTTGCTGGAAGTCAAACTCAGCCAAATCCTCAAAGTCTAGCAAATTCCTCACTTGCCTGGAAGACAATTTCATTGTCCAAAAGGTGGAAGAGGCAACAAGGGGATCAGCCATTTTAGATCTGATCTTAACCAACAGGGAAGACCTAGTTGATGGGGTGCAAGTGGTTGGATCCTTAGGTGGAAGTGACCATGTTCTCCTGGAGTTTGTAATACAGTGGAAGGGAGAAGCTAGGCATAGTCAGACACGCACTCTAGACTTTAGGAGAGCTAATTTCAATAAACTTAGAGAAATACTGGGAGTGATCCCATGGTCAGGAATGCTAAAAGAAAAGGGAGTTCAAGACGGATGGGAGTTTCTCAAAAGGGAGATATTGAAGGCACAATTTCAAACAGTTCCAATGAGGAAGAAAAATGGTAGATGTCTCAAGAAGCCAGGATGGATGACTAAGGAACTTTCAAATGAGCTAAGTTTTAAACGGAACATGTATAAGAAATGGAAAAATGGAGAAATCACGAAAGAGGAATTCAAACAAATAGCCAGCACATGTAGGGGTAAAGTCAGAAAAGCTAAAGCGCAGAATGAACTCAGGCTGGCTAGAGAGGTTAAGAACAATAAAAAGGGCTTTTTTGGATATGTCCGCAGCAAAAGGAAGAAGAAGGAAACAGTGGGGCCACTGCATGCAGAAGATGGCAAAATGCTAACAGGGGACAGAGAAAAGGCAGAATTACTCAACACCTTCTTTGCTTCAGTCTTCTCAGAAAAGGCAAAGGGTGCTCAACCTAAGG
Organism: Urosaurus nigricauda; assembly: GCA_034509955.1. Lineage (NCBI taxonomy): Eukaryota > Metazoa > Chordata > Lepidosauria > Squamata > Phrynosomatidae > Urosaurus > Urosaurus nigricauda. The sequence continues at coordinate 315,084,449 of JAOEGL010000002.1, read as the reverse complement.
ATAATGGAGACAGAATAGAGGAAATTCAGCACAGAATAAGTAAAGAGGTAGTACAGGAATACCTGGTTAACCTAAATGAATATAAATCTCCAGGACCAGATGAACTACATCCTAGAGTATTAAAAGAACTGGCAAATGTAATATCAGAGCCATTGGCAATAATCTTTGAGAACTCCTGGAGAACAGGAGAAGTCCCAGCAGACTGGAGGAGGGCAAACGTTGTCCCCATCTTCAAAAAGGGAAAAAAAGAGGATCCCAACAATTATCGTCCAGTTAGTCTGACATCAATTCCAGGAAAGATTCTAGAGCAGATCATTAAGCAGAGAGTCTGTGAACACTTAGAGGCCAATGCCATAATCACAAAAAGCCAACATGGGTTTCAGAGAAACAAGTCATGCCAGACGAACCTGATCTCTTTTTTTGATAAAATTACCAGCTTGGTAGATGAAGGGAATGCTGTGGATATAGTTTACCTCGATTTCAGTAAGGCCTTTGACAAGGTTCCCCATGACATTCTTGCAAACAAGCTTGCAAAATGTGGGATAGACAAGTTAACTGTTACATGGATTTGTAATTGGTTGAGTGGCCGAACTCAAAGGGTGCTCAACAATGGCTCCTTTTCATCCTGGAGAGAAGTGACCAGTGGGGTCCCACAGGGCTCTGTCCTGGGCCCAGTGCTGTTCAACATCTTTATTAATGACTTGGATGACAGAATTGGGGGCATACTTATCAAATTTGCAGATGACACTAAACTGGGAGGAGTAGCTAATACCCCAGAGGACAGGATCAAAATTCAAAATGACCTGAATAGACTAGAAAGCTGGGCCAGTGCGAACAAAATGAAATTCAATGCGGAGAAATGTAAGGTTCTGCACTTAGGGCGGAAAAATGAAATGCACAGATATAGGATGGGGGACACCTGGCTGAATGAGACCACATGTGAAAGGGATCTAGGAGTCCAAGTAGACCATAAGCTGAACATGAGTCAACAGTGTGATGCGGCAGCTAAAAAAGCTACTGCAATTTTAGGCTGCATCAATAGAAGTATAGTTTCTAGATCAAGGGAAGTTATAGTGCCACTCTATTCTGCTTTGGTCAGGCCCCACCTGGAATACTGTGTCCAGTTCTGGGCACCACATTTCAAAAAAGATGTGGAGAAACTGGAGCATGTCCAAAGGAGGGCAACTAAGATGGTGAAGGGTCTGGAAACCTTGCCCTATGAAGAACGCCTTAGGGAGCTGGGGATGTTTAGCCTGGAGAAGAGAAGGTTAAGAGGTGATATGATAGCCCTGTTTAAATATTTGAAGGGATGTCATATTGAGGAGGGAGCAAGCTTGTTTTCTGCTGCTGCAGAGACTAGAACGCGAAACAATGGATGCAAACTGCAGGAAAAGAGATTCCACCTCAACATTAGGAGGAACTTCCTGACAGTAAGGGCTGTTCGACAGTGGAACACACTCCCTCGGAGTGTAGTGGAGTCTCCTTCCTTAGGGGTCTTTAAGCAGAGGCTGGATGGCCATCTGTCAGGGATGCTTTGACTTGGAGTTCCTGCATGGCAGGGGGTTGGACTGGATGGCCCTTGTGGTCTCTCCCAACTCTATGATTCTATGATTCTATGGCCCGTGTCCCTGCAGAGGTTGCTCAAATGCGGAAGCCCAAATAAAAATTGGCCATGTTAGGATTGTAGCACATTTGGAGTGAACACCCAGTTTCAAAAATTTCATCTAGATTAGATTATTATGTTTTATATATATTGCTAGGGCAGTGGTGGTAGTTTTGAGCATTGGACTTACCTGCTCAGCCATGGAAATCCACTGGGTGACTTTGGTCAAGTCACACTCTTAATGGCAAACTCCCTACCTTGCCAAGAAACCCCTGTGATAAGATTTACTCAAGGGTTGCCTTAAGGTGAAAACAACCAGAAGGCACACATCAATATCTATATATGGATGTGTCTTCCAATATTTCTTGAGATTTTCCTCAATATAAAAAGCTCACTGGCTACAGAGGCCCTGACTTCCCAGAGAATGCAGTAAATCTGTAACATTTGATTTTTGGATTGGGGGGGGGGGGGGGAATATAATTGTTCACAGACTAAATTGTGTTGTCTTTTGCATACCAATAATTGTACGCATTAAATCTGCCATCCAACTCAATGAGTGATTATATCCTGATTGTGGCAATAATAATATATTTATTTGTAATTCAGTCCAACCCCCTGCCATGCAGGAACTCAAGTATCCCTGACAGATGGAGCATCCCTGACAGATGACCCCATTGAAAATGAAAAAAGGAGGGGAAAAAACACTATACTTTTTACCCAGAATACCTCTCTGGGAATCTCTAGGCCATCCAGTGCAATTCTACCAGACTTTGAGGACCAAGAAATTCCTAGAGAGATCATCATTAATGAAACCTGCAAATAACCAAATGTGCAAAAGTCAAAGCTGCAAATGTGGAGAGGCAACTGTACAAAGAAGCAAAACGAGAAAGGGAATAAAGTTTTCGGTAGATCTGTGTGACCAGTATATGTCATTTCAACAGAAAACAAACAAATAAGCAGCATCAGGGAAAAAAAACACATCTTTATTGGATACATCAAAAGACATAGGAAAAACTATACCCATATACATGGGGAGAAAGAAAGAGTGTGACCTGAGGTGTTTTTTTAAAAGCGAACATTCAAATCTACCCTGAACTACTTATCGCATTAAAAGGAGTCACATAAATTGTGGCATCCACAGGACACAACCCGCCATTCCATGTCACTGCAGAGCAGGATCTACTTTTCTGACTGGAAATCTTAACACGCTGGTTTCAGTTTTGGCAATGGACTCCACCTCACCATTCTTGTTTTCTAAGAATCCAGTCTATGATGGCACTCAAGCCTCACTGGATAAGCAAAACTACCTAGTGGGAGTAAAAAGAAGAGACGGAGCTTGGAAAAAAAGTTATGTTTTTGGAGCACAACTCCCCAAATCTCCACCCAGCAAGGCAGTGGCGCTGGAGATAGTGGGAGCTGTAGTCCAAAAAGTAACTTCTCTCAGCTCTTGATGTAGAGGGAACCTGATATCAGGTCCAAGAATCAGTGTGGAGATGCACGACTAAAGTAAGGCCAGTGAGGTAGATTAGTTAGTGCCTCAGCAACTAAACTGGGCTTCTCTCTGAATCCAGAAGGCTTTCTGCAAAGAACGTGAATAACGAGTTTGTTCTGTCATCTTAAACAGGCTACTTATCCCATATAAATCAGGTTTCCCTGAGCCCCCACCCCCAAAAAGAAGATTAAAGTCTAGTGTAGGTGAAAACTACATATCTATTTTTCCTACATCCCCATAGCCCAGATCCCTTTCCTTGTATGTAGTGAAAACCACAGCCTTTCTCCTCACAAGATGCTTGGGGGCCTTCTGATTCCCTCCCACCCACCCTCATTCCCTGCTAGTTTCCCAGTAACATTTTGTCAGTCGTAAATTTCTTGCACCGCAGTAAATGAGGAAAAGAAACAGAACATTTCTCGAGAAGCCTGAGGGTTCTGTTGTTTTTTCAGATAGGTGGGAAAATCTGCACCTGGTTCGAAAATCACTTTTGATGTGGGGGAGGAAGAAAAGAAAAGAAAAGAATAGTAATCATTAGCTGCAAAGACAGGAGATTTATTGCTGCAAAATGGTATATGCTGATATTCAGAACAAAAGTTCTCTAAGCCACTGACAATCATTATCACAAAGACACTTTAAAAACCAATATGGGTTTAAGTCTCCCTTAGCTGAAATGCTTGAGACCAGAAGTGTTCTGGATTTTGGAATACTTGTACAGTCAGCTGTGAAAACAGAAACTCACAGATATTCAAGCCCCATAGGACTGAATGAGGGTGCGTGCCACATTTTAACCCCCTCACACAAGTGACGGTCGCGGATCTGAAGTCTGCGAAATGGAGGGGCAACTGTATATACATAATGAGATATCTTGGAGATGGGGCCCATGAAATTCATTTTATGTCCTAAACAAGAAATTCATTTTATGGAGTGGAAGGCTTTCATTGCTGGCATCCATAGTTTTTTTGTGGGGTTTTCAGGCTAAGTGGCCATGTTCTAGAAGAGTTTCTTCCTGATAATTTCGCCAGCACCTGTGGCTGGCATCTTCAGAGAAACCATTTTATGTTTGTATACATCTGATAAAATAGACTGAAGATATTTCATACACAATATTTTAAAAAAATTTTGTGCATGAAACAAACTTTGTGTACAGTCCTCTCTCCAATCTCTCTGTCTTCAGACCCGCATCCCTCGCTTTTGCGTAAGGGACGAATGGAGGGGGAAAGAATGGGGTGTGTGCCCGCGTACCTGCGCCTATATTCAAGCCAATGGGGCTTGAATGTAAGTGAAACTCCGTTTTTGCGAGGGGGTCCAGAACAGATCCCTGTGAAAAAGGTGGGGCTGACTGTACACTGAACCATCAGAAAGCACAGGTGTCACAGCTACCCATGTAGACAATTTTGGATTTTGGAATGTTTTGAAATCCCAGATAAGGGAGACTTAATCTATATGGGAAAGTCCTTAACAGGGACAGGAAGAACTGTTGACTATGGACTCCAACTCTCTGAAGTCCAGCATGCATGACTAATAGATAATAGATTAATGGAACTGTAGCCCCAAAGCAGCTGAAGAACCAAAGCCTTTTATGTTTCTGGCTCACAAACTTACATCAAGAAGTTGTCATTGATAATGTTTTGACACAAACCCATCAAAGACAATCCCAGTTCAGACAGCATGTCAGCCAGGGACACTCTGTCCGGGTTTTGTTTAGTTTATGACTCCAGCTTGTTAGGAGTGGAGCCATACTTCCATCCTTGCACAAAAGGCTAAACCAGGTTGGATAAACCCTGGTGATTCCAGAAGTCTATTTTAAACCCTCCAGGAGCCACGAGCCACTTCAAAACGAAACCAAACTCATTTTGTATAACCCCTTCAGTTTTCTGTGGGGAACCCAAACAAGCCTTGCACTTTTCTCTGAGGTAAAGTCATCCTTCCCAGAAACTCCCAAGGCTGAAATAACTAAACTTTCACAATGAAGTAGAAAGCTTTCATGTTTTTGTGGGTTTTCGGGCTATGTGGCTATGTTCATGAAACGTTTCCCCAGCATCTGTGGTTGGCAGGAATAAACTCTTCCAGAACATGTCCACATAGCCTGAAAAACCTACACACACACACACACAAAAAACTATAAATGTTCACTGTCTAATTTTGGTGGGGGATGAGAATGTGCCTGGGAGTTGTGAAAAAAGCTGTTACTGGGGACCCACACTTGCAGTAAAACATACCCTGCAGCAGTGCAAAATTCACCCATATTAAACCAGAACACTGGTTTATTATAGCATCCAAACATGCCTAGTGCTTTGATAATCTTTCCATGCCATTATATAAACTAAGACTATTATCACCCTCATAACTGCAAAGGGAAGAAGCAGAGAAGTGAGAAGCTCTCTGCCAAGTGATTTAGGTTCAAAACACACTGCAGAAATAATCCAGTTTGAAACTGCTTTAACTGCCCTGGCTCAGTACTATGGAATCCTGGAAATTGTAGTTTATTGTGGCAGAGAATGCTAAATGAGAGCTGTTCACTTTCTTCCCTGCTTCCCTTTGCAGTATGTGGATGATAATAGTCTTACTTTATATGGTGGTATGGAAAGATTATCAAGGAACTAGGCATGTGTGTTTCAGACCTAAGACAGGACCTAAGGGCCCTCTGAGCCACTGTTGCACTGGTGAAATCTAACTGAGAAAGATATCCAGGTATCAATCTATTTTAAAAAAATAAACACACACAACCAATAGTCTCAGAAATTTACCTCTATCCTGCCATCTTCCAAATTCAATAAAATCTGCAGGGATGAAGCAAGAACAATTAAGCACCACAACATTATTTATAAACACAAACTTTCTTTCATTATACCATCTTTCCCCCTCCTCCTCTGAAATGAATGATTAAGTGGAATCCAAGCAGCTTTGTAATGAAATATTCTCATTATGAATGAATAAAATTGAATAAAACCAGGAAAGCAAGAGTTTAACCCCCAGGATTCCGCATGATACAAGTGAAAATGTCTAAGGTGCCAGAAACTTCCATCAACCCCTAAACCAGCATAATCTTAGGCTGCATCTACACTGCAGAATTAATACAGTTTGACACTACTTTAACTGCTATGGATCAATGCCATGGGAATCTGAGATTTGTAGTTTTCTTGAAATATTTAGCCTTCTCTGTCGGAGTGCTCTGGAGCCACAATGAACAACCAATCCCAGGATTTCATAGGATGGAGCCATGACAAAGAACCATCAACCCACATTAACACTAACCTTGGAGCTATAACAAATTCATTTGTGGAAATGATTTTTAGAGAGAGCTGTGTTATTCTATCACTGTATAGAAAAGAAAATGGGGTGATGGGAAGGAATCTAACAGTATTTTTGAGACTAGGGTCCAAAACACACTGCAGAAATCATCCAGTTTGAGACCATTCCAACTGCCCCGGCTCAGTGTTTGTAGTTTATTGTGGCACCAGAGCTCTCTGACAGAGAAGGCTAAATGTCTCACTAAACTAGTTTCCAGAATTCCCTAGCACTGAGCCAGGCCAGTTAAAGCAGTCTCAAACTGGATGATTTCTGCAGTGTGTTTTGGACCTATGTGGTTTATTTCCGTGTGAACCTTCATGAATACTAAGATGGACTGAAAAAGTGAATGGATATCTATGAAAGCTCACATTGAAATGCCCAATTAGTCCCAAAGGTGCTGCTAGATTCCCTTGCTCCACCACCCGCTGTTTTCCTTTTTTTGATGGCACATTCTCAATACACTGGTGATGGGTGTGTCTCCTGGAGAGAGTTTGCCACAACAATTCAGATCTGTAGGAGATAACATGAAGTGTAGCCCTGTTTAAATATTTGAAGGGGTGCCATATTGAGTATGGTGCAAGCTTGTTTTCTGCAGCTGCAGATAATAGGGCCTGGAGTAATGGATGCTTGTCCATCTAGCTAGCCCTAGTATTGTCAACTTTGGCTGTATTTGCACTGAAGAAATAATGCAGTTCGACACCACTTTAACTGTCATGGCTCCATCCTATGGAATCCTGGGATCTGTAGTTGTTGCGGAACCAGAGCTCTGACAGAGAAGGCTAAATAGCTCCAAAAAGTACAAATTCTAGAACTCCATAGCAAAGAGTCATTACAGTTAAAGTGGTGTCAAACTCCATTAATTCTGCAGTTATGCATCCTGGGGGACTGAAAGTCCCCTTTAAATCAGAGGTTCCACTGTTAAACAAGCAGGTCTCTCACGACAGCATCTAGTCAATTTCAATAAAGCAACTTATAGAATAAAAACTGGTATGATAACCAAGCAGGTGCCACCCCACGTTCAGAGTGGGGTAAAAAACCATTTTAGGGCATTACCAGTGTTGGGAAAAAACAGGTTAAAAAACCTAGTTAAAACTAGGTTGTTTGGGGTTTTTTATGCACTGATGTATATGGCTACAGAATTATAGGACTAAATCAGAAATTTAAGCAGTAAAAAGCCATTCATATGTTAGAGCCACTAGCTTAAATAATAATTTATCTTTAGAAAGGTGCTCTTTTAAAGAAAGTTGTTTTGGTTGAACTTATTTTAACTGAAGGATATTTCTGAATGGCATTTCTTCCACTATAACTTACACTTAATAAAAAAGTAAAAAAGAAGAAGCAACTGCACAGGTCTAACAGTGAGTAATGCCAATAAACTGTTAAAAATTAAAATGTTTATAAATTTAACCATTTTTGTTCCAGTAAGAGGGTTGGAAAACAGTAATAATAGCCAGATTTCTAAAAATAACATAATTTAGTTTAAACCAGCAAACTCCTTTAATTACCATCAAATTCCTTCAGGGCAACCGGCATAAGGGAATGAAAATCCCGCAGCTTGAAGACATACTCTTTCGGCGATGTTGGAAGAGGCATCAGATTTATATGTTTTTCCTTCTTACACCTGCAGAGGAACATTAATTTAGCCATTCTTGCAGTGTAGAACTCTCAGCACCATTCAAAGAAAGCACAAAACCCATCCAATATAAACGTTGCACAGATACTCTTAACTAACTGATAGATCTGAAGTTAGAAAAAACAGTTAGGCACTTATTGCTATATATACTTGACTAGAAGGCAACCTCATGTCAAGGGGAGGTTCTGGGGACAAAATCTTTTGTGATTTTGGGTCAATTTTTTTTGTCTAAAATTTCTAGACTTACGGTATACATGAGTATATACAATAAGCACTGAAACAGAAATTGTTTTAACATATGAACCCTGGAGAATCTTTAAAAATCATTCAAAGATTATAGTGACACTTATTGGGAAAAAGAAGTCTTGTATGAAAAATAAGAACATGGTAGCACAATTTTGTTGAGGCAGCAGGAACAAAGATAACATCCATTCTAATCTGCTGTAGGTGTCTAAGTGAATGCAAGGGGGACATATTTTGTACCACTGGCTTGTGCTTGCAGCACTTGCATTTTTTTTTTTTAAAAAAATCTAATATTGCTAGGTTTGGGTAACAGGAATGGAGTGAGTTAAAATTTAACTTTAACAGTAACAAACTACCTTTTAGGCCTTTCAACTGTAACTAGTTCTAAAGTAACAGAAAGTCTCATGTTACAGAAAAGATGAGAAACAGGAGAAGGCAGAGATGCCTTGGATCAGAAACAGGCTTCTAAGGCATTAATTCTTCATACTGCCGTTTATATATTATTAATATATATATTAATATATATTAATATATATTTCTTCATACTGCCGTTTATATATTAATGATTTAGGCCCCAGAGATTTAATGAGTCAAGAGAATCTGTACCGGGTCTTCCGTGTTATTCTGAGTCATATGTCTGAGAAGAATAGTAATGAATTCAAAATCGTTTCAGCCATGCAACTGTCAAAGCAGTTTCCAATACATGTGTTGGGTGTAACTTCACATCTGTTATTCTTTCCCTTCTAGTTGTTTCCAACTTATGGCAACCCTATCATGGGATTTTTCTTGCCAAAATTTGCTCAAAGACGAATTGCCATTGCCTTCTTTTGAGTTGGAGACTATGACTTGCCAAAAGTCACCCAGTGGGTTTCCATGGCAGAGCAGGGATTTGAACCCTGGTCTCCCTAAGTCTAATGAATAAATAGAGGCTGTCATACCTCGGACACATAATGAGAAGACATGACACCGTAGAAAAGAGTATGTAGAGAGATCTTGTATCACATTTGAGATTAAGTTACTACATTCTGATTCTACAGACTAACATGGCTGTATCTTTGAATTCTCTCCTTAAAAAAAAGAGTAAAAAGAGTATCTCCAATTAAGAGACAGATTCTTGAGAGATGAAAGAATGGTTGGAATAATAGAAGAAAGAAATGAATTAGATAAAATGCTTTTGGATAACAAGAAAGGATCAATATCTAGACTGTATAACTTTTGTCTAAAATTGAAATTGGAAGGAGAGACAATTAAATCAAACATGATAGAATGGGCCAAAAATGTCGGGCATAATATAGCTTTAGATAAATGGGAAAAAGCGTGGGGGAAAGACTTAAAATTTACCCTATGTACAAGTATAAAAGAGAACTTTGTGAAAATGCTCCACAGGTGGTATTTACCTCCTTCACAAATTGCAAAAATTGATAAAACAAAAGGAGGAAAGTGCTGGAGATGTAAAGACTCTAATGGCTCATTTTATCATATGTGGTGGACATGCCCCCAAATTAAGGTCTTCTGGGGAAAGGTTCATAAAACAATCCAAGAAATTTATAACTTAAGAATCAAATTTGAGCCCGAACTGTTTCTCTTAAATATGTTGGAAGGCGAGCTGGAAAGGAAACACCTAAAAGAGATTTTATATTTAATAACTACAGCCAGGATGACGGTGGCGGAAAGATGGAAAAATGATAAAGCACCCGAGATGGATGATTGGTTACTTAAGGCCCTAGATGTTACAAAAATGGACAAATTAACGTACGAATTAAGAGAACATGGAAAAGAAGAATTACAAATCTGGGACTCTCTGTTTCAATACTGCGAAAAAAGAAATAAGGAAAAGGGTAGAAAAATATGTGTAAATGTCTGAGAACAGGAGAAGGAATATATCATTATTTTTTTCTATTTAATGACTTGCCAGAATGATTCTGTAATACGAATATTGCAAAGCAAATAATGGTTTTTACATAGTCTTGATGTGGCAAAAAAAAAAAAAGAGCATGTATAATAGTTTGAATAATGGAGATTATTGCACACTCTTTATATAATTGAAGCGGAAGCAACTAAAGTTAAGATAGGAGGATGAACTCAAAGTATATTTAAATGAGGAAAAAAGAATAAGATGCTGTTTAAGACAGTTGATTCCTAGAGACAGGAAGTTGGGATGGGGGGGGTGAGCATAGTATTGGATAAGAGTCAAGAAATATATATAGTAAACGTATGTATATATTGTATGTAAAGCTTTTAATAAAAAATTAAAAAAAAAAAGAGTAATGCTTGGAAAAGTAGAGGGTGTAAGAGAAAGAGAGGAAGACCAGATACCAGATGGCTAGACTCAGTCAAGGAGGTCACAGCCATGAGCCTGCAGGACCTGAACAGAGCATTTGAGGACAGGGGACTCGGAGGCGTCTCATTCACGGGTCTGCCATCAATCGAGGTCGCCTCGAAGGCAGATAACAAGTCCTGGTCCAACATTTAAATCACTATACAGTACCATGCTGGCTTTTTCTACATTTTTGGCACAGTAGTTCCTTCCCTTACACGGGGAATTCATTCCGGACCCCCAGCGTAAGGGAAAAAACACAGATGCTCATGCCCCATTCAAATAAATAGGGCTCATGACCGCAGTGCTGGTGCATGCGCCACTGTTTTTCCTGGCACTCAGCTTCCGGTGCTTCAAGCACAGCTTCCAGTATATGCTGGTAGCTGTGTAAAAGGCACCTGCATGTGATGTGGGCGCACTCTTATTAATTATTATTAATCTTTACTTATATAGCAGTGTAAATTTACAGCTGTATATGCCAGTACAATTTGTATATGCCAGTACAATTTGGTTTGGGGGGATGTCATTGTAGAGGGAAGACTTTAGGGTCTTCCCTAATCCTCTTTACACTGACCATCTGACTTTTATACCAAGTTTGCTGTTCAGGGTTGTATTAACTTGTAGTGCACTTACGCCTCCATGGTGCTTTCAACAGTCTAGAAAAAAGAGAGAGAAAGGAGGAACTTATTATGTGGCAGAACCATTAAGGTACCCCATAAATCCCAAATAGGGATGCCCATCCCGAAGCGTCTCATGCCCAGTTCATTATGATCTACTTCACACACATTATACCTAAAGGGTGGACTGAGGCTGTATCTTCACAAAATGGGGCAAAGTGTTACCCAAACCAGGGCTGGATTAACCAATCTATGTGTCAACTTTCAAAGGCATCATTTTAACATTTGTTATTTTGTATATTTTGAATTAGATATATATGGGGGCACCAAATCTCTTAAATGCTTAGGGCCACTAAAGGTCTTAATCCAGGGCTGATCCAAATGGTGGATGTTGGGACATGAACCATCAAGACAAATAACCATTTTCTGCTGGCTTATAAACTATCCCTCTGCCTGGTTTTATAATTTCATGGTATCTTAAATGGGGTCAATTCAAAGGCAGTTGACATCAACAGAAACAACAGGTGCATGAAGGTTTAGAAACTTATAGGCAAAACATTTTGGAGATTTCCGCCTCAACAATTTCTTGCCTTCAAAAAGTCAAGTGTCCTCTGCTGACGCATCTTCAGGAACTTGGATATGTACTCTTTATGGTCAGCACGTTCCTTGGCGATCTCAGCCATGTGTGCACTCTTCCTCAACTGCATCTCTTTCACATCATCGTCGATTCTAGAAATCCATCTGTTGCATTGTTTTGTTATATGCTGGTGTATTTCCTCAAACTGCTCTATTATTTTTTGCTTCTCTACCTCCATTTGTTCCTGCAATTAGTAGATGAGGAAATACCAAGTTAATGCCTTTTCAGCAACAGCATTAGTCATAGGAGGATCAAGTCTGTGACCATCCTGAACACTTAGGGCTCATCTGAATTTGGAAACTAAGCCAGGTTAGGCCTGGTTAATATTTGGAGCCCTTTCACACTAACAATTAAAGCGCCATGATTCCAGTTTTAAATGTGGAATGGATCCTAGATAGGCTGAAACTGTGAGCAGTACTTGCAGTCAGTTAGAATAGAAAATATTGGACTAGATGGATCAATGTTTTGAATCTGTATAAGGCAGCTTTCTAAGGAGGGGAAGGCGCATTTCATAATATTTATATGTTTATTACACGAGAGCCAGCGTGGCATAGTGATTTGAGTGTTGGACTACACAATGCAATTCTGGAGACCAGAGTTCGGAAACTCATTGGGCAAATCACACTCTCTCAGCTGCAGAGGATGGCAAAGGCAAACCTCCTTTGAACAAATCTTGCCATGAAAACCCCATGATAGTCTCAGGTTTGCTGTAAATCAGAAACAGATTTACAGCACACAGCAACAAATAGGCTTTTTAACTACTAATCTGTTTTTATATAACATTATCATGGTAAGTTAAGTGAGGCTTTTCATTTCCACGCTGCAGTAAAAGACTAATTGCTTCGTGACAGAAGCTTAACTTGCCTGCCTGCCCAGTTAATTTTTTTTCTGCATTAGAAATGAAATGTGGAATTGCCATGATTTGTCTTCTCAGGATATTTTCAGATAGTGGACTTCCCATGCTAATAATGAGAGGATACTGTGAAACTACACTGTCTTCTTAGAAGATCATTCCCAGCAAATTAAAAATAAAAATAATTCCCCCCCTAAAATATATAATGGGAGTGAAAATGTTAACATCCTATTAACAGGATACCTACAAAAATCACTTGCCATTCTGCTTCCATATCTGACTTGTGTATATCAATGTCATCCTGCTGTTTCAACAGAACCTGAACGCGTTCTACAATCTGATCCTGAAAGGAAGAGCATATGGAATAGGTGTTAAAATACCACAGATCTGCAGCAGTGAAATTGATTGGCAAATTCAAGCCAATCTGCAAACTCTCCATCAGCTCTCAGCTTCCACATTTGCCTCATGCCTCCTTCCTCCTTCAGTTTCAGTGTACACAGCACACTTTGTTCAGCCTCCTTACTTATCTCTCCAGCCTCCTGTTTTTCCTCATCCTGATGCAAGGGATGCATTTAATATTTCGTGTAGCCAAACCCCAGCTTAGCTGAGTTAGGAGCCAACAATTGCAGCTGCCTATGTCTGCCGTCTCCTGCAAAGAACCCCTAAATATTGGGCTGTCCAAAGCCATTTTGCTGTCTTAGGGTTTAAACAAGATGGTTACTTTTTCAATCCAGGCACAATAGGGGGTTGGATTGATAGGGGACTCTCAACATCACAGCAATGGGATAAGCAGTGTTATCCATGGCACCTGAAACAGGCTTGTTGAGAGGGCACCAGGACAGATGGCATGGAGGGTGGGCACACACACACTGCCACACTCCCAAAGAACTGGAGAATTCATGTGAGACACTTTGGAGACATAAAGGCCAGCCTGAGGATGGAGTCAGGGCATGGCGTCCACATGATGCACACCCTGACTCCACCCGCAAAGCAGTGTGACGGCACATTGCTCCACACAGCGTGTGGTGTCACAGTACTCCACATGAGGCAGCACCAAAAGAGCACCTTATAGCCACAGCACTGCAGCTATAGCGCCCTTTCCAGGGTGCAAAAACGAAAGGCCAGATTGGGGCTGTGGTGTGCGGTTGCTGAGGCCCTGATCTGCCGCAGCTGGAGGCAATTGCAGGCCACCCTTTAGGGGTGGTCTGCACAGCCTCTTAATGACTCCTTGCCTTCCCTTCAGCAGCTAATGCCTCAGGTGGTTGCATGCCTCTACCAAACAGTAGGGCCAGCCCCACCTGTATATGCATGCTCTTTCTCTCAATCACCCCACTTCCCCTGCCCCATCATTGGATTCTTTGATGTGGGGAAAGGATGATGATGATGTACCTCTCTTCCCCTCCATCACATAAACTACAAGTCCCCACCTTGTATTCTCCATCAGCTTTCGATGCAGGGACAACATTGTGAGCCAGGTGCTCCTTGGATTCCTCACACTCATAGCAGAAGGAGAGAAGATGGTCCTTGCAGAAGTATTTCACTGCCTGCCGGTGTTCATCACAGAGTTTCCCCCCTTCGACTAGTTGTGTTCTGTCCCGACACATCCACTGGATCATCCTCACAGCTTTAGCCAGATGACTATGTGGTGTGAGGTTTGTTCGGAGAACCGGCTGTTTGCACCGAGGGCACACAGTATCCATCTTACACTCCCTCCAGGAGTGCAAAATGCAGCCTCGACAGAAGTCATGCCCGCAGTCTAGCGAGACGGGATCTACGAAAAATTCGAGGCACAGGTAGCACGTTGCTTCGAACCAAACATTCTTTCCAATGATCTCACCCTTTGGGTTCTCAAAAGGGAATGGATTTTTCCTTGCTACCAGCTTGGGCAGAGCCATCAGATAAGAGAAATCCAACCAACTGCTGTTTCAGGGAGCGCTCTAAAGGAATGACTTTCAATCTGGGTGAAGAGAAGAAAAGAGAAACAACGGGGATGAAGGCTACCATTTTGCATTCCCACCAGTATGGGTGTGTGCGCACGTGTTAAAAAGCAAACAACCCAAAAAACACAATTTTTGTTTGTTTGAACCATTTTTTGCATTAATGTTTCAATGAAAAAATTAATCCTACTTATTAATAGTGTGAACCATTATTTTATATATTAGAAAGCTTGATCGACCATGTTTTAATGCTCTCTAAGATTAACAATCCAAACTGATTATTAGGGGTTTGATGTGATTGAAATTGTTTTAAAAAACACCTTTTTAATTCTTACTGTTCCTATTAAATCTGTACATCTATATGATACATAATAAAACATACAAAGTATTTTTCGAGTTGTTTGGGTTGAATTTCAACTCCATTTCTGACATGGTAGCCCTACCAATGGGTTTTCTTGGCAAGATTTGTTCAGAGGAGTTTTGCCATTGCCTCCCCCTGAGGCTGAGAACGTGTGACTTGCCCAAGGTCACCCAATGGGTTTTATGGCCAAGCAGGGAATTGAAGGAACCACGAACTCCAGACACATAGCCCAACACTCAAACCACTACACCTCACTAGCTTCTTTACTTAACTTTAATTAAAGTTAAAAGGGAGTAAAAGTATCCCTTGTCAAGTTGCAACCAGAAAGCAATTTAGTTGTGCATTAATTATTATGAAGGAAATACAGGTTGAGTCTCCCTTATTCAAACTGCTTAGGATCAGAAGTGTTTTGGATTTTGGGATATTTTCATATACATAATGAGATACCTTGCAGGTGGGATCCAACTCTAAACACAAAATGCATTTAAGTTTTACAAACAACTTACCGGTATACACATAGTCTGAAGGTTATTTTTTTACACAACATTTTAAATTTTGTGTATGAAGCAAAGATCCAAAACGCACTGCAGAAATCATCCAGTTTGAGACCACTTTAACTGTCCTGGCTCAGTGCTAGGGAATCCTGGGAAGTGTGGTTTATTGTGGCACCAGAGTTCTCTGACAGAGAAGGCTACACGTACCACAAAACTACATTGAGGCAGGGCAGTTAAAGCGGGCTCAAATTGCATTATTTTTGCCGTGTGTTTTATACCAGAGTCAGCTGCCCTGTGGACAATTGCAGATTTTGGTATTCTAGAAAAGGATGATGATGATTAATTGTTATTATAGTTTATTTCTATAGTACTATACATGTACTCAGCGCTTTACGTACAAATAATTATACTCAGCCCGTATAGCAATAACATAATCGTCAGACAGGCAAATAACATGACTCTAGAGAGTAGGGTTCAAATCCCCGCTTAAGCATTAAAACCCACTGGGTGATCTTGGGCAAGTTACTAGCTGCTTTGAATTCCTATGTTGGGAGAAAGGTGGGATATAAGAAAATAATAACAATCATCATCATCATCATTGTGATCTCTCAGCCTCAGAGGAAGGCAATGGCAAACCGCCTCAGAACAAATCTTGCCAAGAAAACTCAATGATAGGTTCACCATAGGGTTGCCACAAACTGGAAATTACTTCAAGGGACACACAACCATGCTTTGTTGGGACTATCGGCTAATTTCAAACCATTATTATTAAGTTTATTTACAAAGCGCTGTAAGTTTACACAGCGCTGTACATACAATCAGTTAAAAATAGAATAAAATAAAATAAACCTGCTTATGGCATACATTCTACAAAAATAATTAAACATCATACATATGAATAGATATCCACATTTAAATAATAAAAGATAGCAAACAAATAAAAATAAACCTAGGATAACAATCGCATGATGTCTGGGAATGCTTCCCTGAACGATATTGCCTTTACCTCAGTTTTAAGGCTGGGTAAAGAGCTTTAGATATTTTATCTTGGTCCTTCCATTTTGTTTTTTTTTATCTAAGTCCTTGTAAATCTCAAAACATGAAGGCAAACGGTGGGTTGGTGGGTGTGCACATGTACACACCAATTCGAAGAGGCATACAAAGGAGGACAGGACTCCATCATGTAACACTTTGTGAGTTTCATGGGGTTGCCACTAGCCAACAGGCATCTGGAAGGCACACATCTGCTGAACCTTGGAGGAAGAGCAGCCAGGTACAGCTCCATTTGTGGCTGGCCTCAGGGGCTAGTAGTGATAGGCCTTCACATTTTCAATGCCTTTGCTCTGGCCTTTTAGGGAGAGAAGATAAGCCAGCATCTGATCAAACCTAACCCCCCTCTCCCCCTGCTATCTTCTTTTCCATTGTATGTTCTTATCTAGATTGCAGCCCATCCACTAGTTGTAAAGCCAACCTGGTGGAAGACTTTTTGGCTGCAAGGCAAGGCATCAATCTTTAAAACAATGGTCCTGTTTTGCATAACAGTTAAGGCTTTGAAAACCCTTGGCATGCAAGCACTCTAGGATAGGAAGAAAAAAAAGGATCCATGGCATGGAGCAAATGGAGCAAATGTGCCACACCTTTAGGGCCAGAAAGACTCCATGCTGCTATTGTACTGTGACTGAGCTCACACACACTCTTCTGACACTGGGATCCCAGTTGTTCTTCTTGCCCTCCTCAATCCATGGGGAGAAGTAGGAAATAAATATTGTTGTTGCTTTTGTGCGCCTTCAAGTCATTTCCAAACTATGGTGACCTTACCACAGGGTCTTCTTGGCAAGGCTTGTTCAGAGGGAGTTTGCTTTTGCCTTCCTCAGAGGCTGAGAGCATGTGACTTGACCAAGGTCACCCCAATGGGTTTCCATGAATGGGGATTTGAGCCCTGGTCTCCCATGAGCCAATGTGGGGTAATGGTTTGAGTGCGGGACTCTGGAGACCGGGGTTCGAATCCCTGCTCAGCCATGGAAACCCACTGGGTGACCTTGGGGAAGTCACGCCATCTCAGCCTCAGAGGATGGCAATGGCAAATCTCCCTTGACAAGAAACTGCAAACAACAACAAAAAAAACCTGTGATAGGTTCACTTTAGGGTTGCCATAAGTTGGAAATTACTTCAAGGAACACAACCACCATTTGGTTTAACCCAACCTTGCCCTGACCCCCTTTAATCTGGTTTTGGGACAGAAAGGACACCATATTTTGCTTTTTTTAGGCTGCCACACAAAATGAGATGTAGAGAGATCTTGTAGCACCTTTGAAACTTACTGAAAAGAAAGAAGTAGGCAGCATGAGCTTTCCTAGATTAAAGTCTACTTCGTTAGATGCAAAGTAGACTTTAAACCTACACAAGCTCATGCTGCCAATTGCTTTCTTTCAGCGAGTCTCAAAGGTGCTGCAAGATTTCTCTGCGTAGTGTTTCCAAATAGCTCCGGTGTTAATCCAATATTTTCCTTCATGTCACTCCACCAAATGCATATGAGAAGTAGACTGAAGTCTAGGAAAGCTCATACTGCCAACCTCTTTTCAGCGAGTCTCAAAGGTGCGACAAGATCTCTCTACGTGCTGATTCTACAAACTAACAGTTATATATCTTTGAATCCTATACAAAAGGAGTCAATTTTCCATCCCTGAATATTTGGCTTTGGAAGAGGATGGGTGAGAAGCATTCTGAATTTGGAAGGGAGAGAGTCATTGAGCCTAATTCATATTATTTATTTAAACTTATGTCCCACTTGTCTCTGATCAACGGATCGAAGGAAGATTACAGCAAATTAAAACAAAAAGAAAAGGTTCTTTAGTGCAAAATTCTATTAAATGCACAAAGAGCTTTAAACACGTTTCAAACATTTGAGGGGGAGCAGGAGACAACTTTATACACACACAATTGTGTTTGTAGTTTTTTCGGACTATGTGGCCATGTTCTAGAAGAGTTTATTCCTGACATTTTGCCAGCATCTGTGGCTGGCATCTTCAGAGAATGCTGGCATGGAAGAAAGTGGTGTGTGTGTGTGTGTGTGTATATATATATATATATATGCCCTAAAAATCAGTATGATCCTTGGTTGAGAGAAAGTGATTTACATTAAGTGATTTACCAAGGGACACACAGTATATATACCCTACTCTCTTTCCTGCCAGCATTCTCTGAAGATGCCAGTCATAGATGCTGGCAAAACATCAGGAATAAACTCTTCTAAAACATGGCCACATGGCCCAAAAAACCCACAAAAAACTATGGATGCCGGCCATGACAGCCTTCGACTTCAAAGTTGTGTGTGTGTGTGTGTGTGTGTGTTTGTGTTACACAACTGTTATCCATACCTTGATGCTGGCAAGTGATGTGCAGGAATCCTTGTATGACTGGAGACCTACCTGGATGAAATGATCTGCAGCCCACCGAAAAGGTCCTGAAATTGTAGTAAAAACGAACAACTTAAATGGCATTGGATTCAAAACGAACAATTCAATTGGAATTGCCAACAATTCCGATGGAACTGGTATTTAACAGAAGAAACCAAATGGAACTGCATTGAAGAAAAAAAAACAATTTTAATGGAGCTGCATTCAAAACAATTTCAATGGAATTGCATTTAAAATGAACAATTCCAACTAGAACCGCAAACAAATTATTCAAACTGAACTTCATGCAAAAGGATTCAAATGGAATTGCCTTTAAAAACAGCAAACCAAATGGAACTGCATTCAAAATGAACAATTTAAATGGAACTGCACTCAAAACAAGCAATTTATATTGAATTGCACTCAAAATTTAAATAGAACAGCATTAAGATCAGACTATTTAAAAGGAATTGGATTGAAAATGAAGAGTTTGAATGGAACTGCACCCAAAATTTAAATAAAACTGAATTAAAAATGAACTATTGAAATAGAATTGCATTAAAAACAACGAATTTAAATGGAACTGCACCAAAAATTTAAATGGAACTGCATTAAAACACAATTTAAATCAAACAAGATTCAAAATTTAAATAGAACTGCATCAAAACTGAACCCTTTAAATGGAACTGCATCAACAATTTAAATAGAATTGCATTAAAACTGAATAACTTAAATAGAATTGCATTAAAAATGAAATATTTAAATAGAACTGCATCGAAAATTTCAATATAATTGCATTAAAATAAAGAAATTTAAATAGAACTGCATTAAAACGAAGAACTTAAAAGGGACTGCATCAACAATTTAAATAGAATTGCATTAAAATGAGTAATTTAAATGGAACTTCATTAAAAATGAAGTATATAAATGGAATTGCATCAAAACTTTAAATAGAATTGCATTAAAAGTGAAATATTTAAATGGGACTGCAACAAAAAATTAAATGGAATTGCATTAAAAATGAAGAATTTAAATGGAACTTCATTAAAAATGAACTATTTATATGGAACTGCAAGAAAAATTTAAATAGAATCGTTTTAAAACACACACAATTTAAATAGAATTACCTTAAAAAACAAACAATTTAAATGTAATTAGATTAAAACTGCACAATGTAAATGAATCTGGATTCAAAGTTTAAATGGAACTGCATTAAAATTGAACTATTTAAATGGAATTGCAACAAAAATTTAAATGGAATTGCATTTTTTTTAAAAAGAGTAACTTAAATGGAACTGGATTCCAAATAATTTAAATGGAACTGAATTCCACCTCCATTTAATAAAAGGAATTGCAATTCCATTTAAATGGAACTGCATTTTAAAGTAACTTACACTGAATTGTTATTTTTTAAAAACCCTGAAACAGAGTTGCATGGAATTGTGTATCATTTTTTTGCAAAATTACTTTTAATTGCATTGCATCCAATGGAGTGCAATGCAATGCAATGTAAATGCCAGGAATAGAGCCTTACCTGGGAAAAAAGGCCAAATGAATGAAGTTGAAAGAAACAGCCCACCTGGGACTGTTCTTATAGCCACACCTTTAATAGGCAGGTGGACTACACCTCCCGGAGTGCAACGCGCCACCCTTTGAGTGCCTCCTCGGTGCTGTTCTTGCCGAACGGCCCTCTGGGAACGGTAGTCATTCTCTCCTCCAATATAGGTAGCAGGGGGGTCCCTCTGATTGGTGGAGGCTGGAGGCAGCTGTGTCCAATGGGCGTTCGCCTTTTGGGTTTTTCAAAATGGCGCCTCCTCCTGAGGAGAGAAAGAGGGAGGGGAGGGGCCACTATGCCAGGAGGAGGAGGAGGAGGCTGGGATTTATAGTTTTCTTTTCTGTGGAAACTAATAGTTACAGACTGGAAACTGCAGTCAAGGCATCAGAGGGACACTAAGGGTGCAGCTACACTGTAGAAATAATTATAAATAATAACAAATTAAGTATTATTATAATAATTATTATTATTTCTACAGTGCAGATGCACCCTTAGACTCCTTCTCATGTCTTGACTGCAGTCTCCACTGTGACTATATTATTGACTGACTTTTCCACAGAAAACTATAAATCCCCAGCCTCCTCCTCCTGGCATAATCCTCCTCCCCTTCCTCTTTCTCCTTTCTATAAGAAAGAAATAATAATAATAATAACAACAACAATTAATAATAATTTTTATTTATATTATTTATAAGTATAATAATTATTATTTCCACAGTTTAGATGCACCTTTAGTCTCCTGATATCTCCACCAATAATAATAATAATAATAATTATAATTATTATATTATTATTATTATTATTATTTCTACAGTGTAGATGAACCCTTAGTCTCCTTCTCATGTCTTGACTGCAATCTCCACCAATTATTATGATTATATTATTATTATGTCTACAGTGTAGATGCACTTTTAGTATTCTGATGCAATCCACACCAATAATCTCTATTATTATTATTATTATTATTATTATTTCTACACTGTAGATGCATCCTAATCTCCTTCTCATGTCTTGACTGCAGTCCCCACCAATAATAATAATAAATATTATTATTATTTCTACACTGTAAATGCACCTTTAGCCTCCTTCTCATGTCTTGACTGCAGTCTCCACCAATAATCTCTATTATTATTATTATTATTATTATTATTATTATTATTATGTTTACACTGTAGATGCACCTGTAGTCTCCTAATGATGCAATCCACACCAATAATCTCTATTATTATTATTATTATTATTATTATTATTTCTACACTGTAGATGCATCCTAATCTCCTTCTCATGTCTTGACTGCAGTCTCCACCAATAATCTCTATTATTATTATCATTATCATTATTATTTCTACAGTGTAGATGCACCTTTAGTCTCCTTCTCATGTCTTGACTGCAGTTTCCACCAATAATTTTCATCATCGTCATCATCATCATCATCATCATCATACAGTGTAGATGCAACCAGAGGTCCAAACACACAGAAATAATCCAGTTTGAGATCTCTTTAACTGCCATGACTAAATGCTAAAGAGTTTCTAGGAATTGTACTGTAGTTTTGGTGATACATCTGGCCTTCTCTGTTAGAGAGCTTTAGTGCCACAATAATCTACAATTTCCAAGGTTCCCTAGCTAGCACTGAGCCAGGGCAGTTAAAAGTGGTCTCATACTAGATTATTTCTGCAGTCTCTTTTTGACCTTTTTTCTTGACTATAGTCTCCACTCTGATAATGGCTGACCTTTCCACAGAAAACTATAAATCACCAGCCTCCTGGTCTAATCCCTCCCATTCCCCATTCCTTATTATTATTATTATTATTATTATTAATTTTGTTTCTCACCTCTCCTCAAGGTTCAAGGCGGAGTCCCTTGAGTCCCTGTACTAGGAGGAAGGTGAGATATAAATAATATAATAATACAAAACACAATTAAAAAGAAAACACATAAAGCCAGCAGTTAAGATACAATACTATAGTAAATATAATACCATATAAAAATACTATATTGTGAAAAATACAATGCTATAAAAATGTTATACTACTGTATAAAATATACTATTGGCTTTTTTAGCTTTTGCATCACGTCTTTGATGCGAGACCATAAGTTGAACGTGAGTCAACAGTGTGATGCGGCAGCTATAAAGGCCAATGTAATTCTAGGTGGCATCAATAGAAGTATAGTGTCTAGATCAAGGGAAGTAATAATATTTGATTTATTTTATTTATAAGCTTTTTTTCCCCCAGAAGGCAGCTCACAGACCATTTTATTCTGCTTTGGTCAGGCCTCACCTGGAATACTGTGTCCAGTTCTAGGCACTACATTTCAAAAAGGATGTTGAGAATCTGGAGCGTGTCCAGAGGAGGGCAACCAAAATGGTGAAGGATCTGGAAACCATGCCCTATGAGGAGAGACTTGAGCTGGGGATGTTCAGCCTGGAGAAGAAAAGGTTAAGGGGTGATATGATTGCCCTGTTTTAGTATATGAAGGGATGTCATACTTAGGAGGGAGGAAGTTTGTTTTCTGCAGCTCCAGAGTATAGGACCCAGAGCAATGGATGCAAACTACAGGAAAAGAGATTCTACCTAAAATGTAAGAGGACCTTCCTGAACATAAGAGCTGTTTGACAGCAGAAGATGCTTCCTTGGACAATGGTGGAGTCTCCTCCTTTGGGGTTTTTTAAACAGAGGCTGGATGGCCATCTTTCGGGGGTGCTTTGATTGTGAGTTCCTGCACGGTAGAATGAGGTTGGACTGGGTGGCCCTCTTTCCAACTCTATGGTTCGGCGTCCTGCTCTAAAACTGGTTTGACTTCAGCCGTGGAAGTGTGTGTCATCCAAGACCAACCACAGTTTGACTCCAATTGAATTACCATGGCTCCATCCTACATTATCCTGGGATGTGTAGTTTGGGGAAGCACCAGAACTCCTTGGTAGAGAAGGCAGCATTTTCATCACTCTCAGGATCAGGGTTTGTTTGTTTGTTTGTTTGTTTTGTAAAGCTAATGGGTTTTCCTTGCCAATTGAAAAGTATTTTGCATTACAATTAGGATAGCTGACAATATCTGTTGTCAGCTATTCAAAAAGGCATGATTTTAATGTGATGATGGTGATGGTGATGATGATGATGATGATGAGTTGTCACTTGGAAAATCTTTTCAATTCCAACTACTGCGAGAATTGCTGTTAAACTTAGAACAAGGATTCACCAATAATTGTACAGTACCATTATTAAGTGATTAATAACATAATTCAAGGAGCATATATAACAGACAGGCACTACCAACTATCATCAGTTTCCATTGACCAGTTGGGGACGTGTTTTACAAATGATGTAACAAAATTTTACTACTTTACGTATGACATCTAGGTTCTGATTGTCCAACAGGCGTTGTAAGTAAAAGATACTGTGTTTCCCCAAAAATAAGACAGTGTCTTATATGAATTTTTGCTCCCAAAGATGCGCTAGGTCTTACTTTCAGAGGATGTCTTATTTTTCCACGAAGAGGAATATTCACATTTATTGTTAAACAATATATATATATATATATATATATATATACTGTACATATTTTTATATAAAAAACTTTGCTAGGTCTTACTTTCAGGGGAGGCCTTATATTTAGCAATTCAGTAAAACCTCTACTAGGTTTTATTTTCAGAGGATGTCTTATTTTCGGGGAAACAGGGTAATAGTGTGTCCTGGGTATTTAATTAAGAGAGGCGTGAATGTCTTTGTAGAACTGACAATACAAAAGAACATGGGCTGTAGTTTCTATAACACCTTTGTTACAGGAACATAGTCAAGAATCATAGGGCATATTCCTATACCTCCCTTCTAGCACTGCTGTTGGGAGAGCGTGAAATCCAGTGATAAAGCTCTCCTAAATTTGGGTACAGTAACATAGTACAGGTAGGAAGCAGGAAGTGATGTCAGCATTTGCTTATTTTATTTACCACTATGTTGCTAGGAAAGGCAGCAATTTCGATCTGACCTTCAATATCTAGAATTCTTTGTTTTGTAATTAATTTTGCTTGGTCTATCCCCTTCTCTAGAGTGGTGTTTCTCGAAAGGCCTAGACTATTCATCTATTCAGTTTCTTGTGAATAGCTATTTCCCAAGAGGATTTATAATTATTTGCCAGAATTAACTGTGATAAACCACCAAGATTATTATTTAGCCAATAATTAAAGATGTTTTTCCACATAACAGATTCAATTTTGCTTAATCCTGCTTCCCTTCTCACCACACCATTTGGTGTGCAGCGAGTAACCTGGAATATACTTCTTAAAAATTTTTGTTTAAATTCTTTCAGGGGGGTTGAGACAACTCTAAGGATCTAATTGGGCCCCATTTATGTTCATACTTTGGCCATAAAGAGTTTGATTACATCAAGAATGAACTGAGCTCCTTTGGCAAAGAAATAATTTTGAATGGCAGTAGCCGTTCTTTGTGCATTCTGAGTGACATAATCTCAGTGATCATTTCTACTTCCTGAAGCTTGAAATACAATCCCTAGATACTTAAAGATTTTAACTTGCTCAATGGGCTGCTCTTCCAACACCCATCTTTCCTGATTAGGGCATTTCAAAAAGCCCCGTTTGTATGTTCCCACAGCCCATCGTTCCACTACACTACTGGTATATTTTTTAAACATTTGTAATTATTTATTGTTTTATTTTATTACAAACTGCCCTGAGATCTTTGGATCAAAGGCGGGATATAAATATTTTAATAAACAGATAGATAGATAAGTCCTGTATAGATACATTTCATTGTTGTGTACTGATGTTTTACTGCCTTGGGCCGATATTTCTTATCTCTGTTTTGTAGACGTTTGATGTTTAATGCTCATGGTTTCTTTTGTTGATCATTCCATGCAATATTTTTGCAACATACTGATTACTCCTTACTATGTTGGTATAATAATTGATGTTTACACCTTATACAGTGGTCCCCCGGGTTAAGAAAACCCCGGGATCCGAAACCGGCGGGACCGCGATTGTATCCCCCGGGATCCGGGAAAAAAAAGAAAGATCCCCCGGCGCCCAGGCCTCGGAGGAGAAGGGACGGCCTTCCCGCGGGCCGTCCCTTTTCCTCCGCTGGCCAGGCTTCGGAGGAAAAGGAACGACCTTCCGTCCCTTCTCCTCCGAGGCCAGGCTTCGGAGGAAAAGGGACGGCCTTCCGTCCCTTCTCCTCCGAGGCCAGGCTTCGGAGGAAAAGGGACGGCCTTCCGTCCCTTCTCCTCCGAGGCCAGGCTTCGGAGGAAAAGGGATGGCCTTCCGTCCCTTCTCCTCTGAGGCCAGGCTTCGGAGGAAAAGGGACGGCCTTCCTGCAGGCCCGCGGGAAGGCCTTCCCTTCCCCTCCGAGGCTTGGGGGTCCCCCGGGTTACGAAAATTTTCGGGTTACGAAAGGTAATCCGGAACGGATTACTTTCGTAACCCAGGGGACCACTGTATCTTTTATGTTTTGAATGCACCCTTCTACTAGAATTCTGTTTTTGTAACTACAGTCATCCCCCGGGTTACGAAAGTAATCCGTTCCGGATTACCTTTCGTAACCCGAAAATTTTCGTAACCCGGGGGAAAGAGGGCGGGAACCTCCTCAGAGAGAAAGGGACGGCCCGATCCGGTGGATCGGGCTGCCCCTTTCTCTTAGCCGGCGAGGAGGGCCTCCTCCTCGAGAGAAAGGGACAGCCCGATCCGGCGGATCAGGATGCCCCTTTCTCAGCCGGCGAGGAGGGCCTCCTCCTGGAGAGAAAGGGGCATCCTGATCCGCCGGATCGGGATGCCCCTTTCTCAGCCGGCGAGGAGGACCTCCTCCTGGAGAGAAAGGGACAGCCCGATCCGCCGGATTGGGATGCCCCTTTCTCTCCAGGAGGAGGCCCTCCTCGCCGGCTGAGAAAGGGGCGGCCCGATCCGCCGGATCGGGTTTTTTCGTATCCCGGGGGATCCTTCGGATCTCGGGGGATACAATCGCGGTCCCGCCGGTTTCGGATCCCGGGGTTTTCTTAACCCGGGGGATTCGTATCCCGGGGGACCACTGTATGTTGTAATTAGATTGATTTATATGTTCCGCAGTCCTGGGCTTCCAAAGCATTTTGGTTTGGTTTGGTTTGAGAGCTGGAGTTCAACAAGATCTTTAGGGTCCCCAATGAACTATCCCTGTGCTAAAGCCTACATCGTGGTGGCCAGAAATGGCTCCCAAGTGAAGGAGCCTTATATCCCATTTCTGATTCAAATGCTAGGATTGTATGCTACCGTTGGTGTATAGTTATTTTGTATAGAGTTTCAGATGTATTTTCTGGAGCCATATTGCAAGGCCATATGGGAAAGAAGAAGCAAGACCCTATTGTTGGGAGATTGTTAACATCATCATGGCTCAGCCATCAGTATGGCTTTTGCCACCATGGCAACCCATGATGCTCTTCGGTCTTTGTGACCTCACAGACCCCTCTCAGCCCAGAACTCAAGGGAGGTTGATCCTCAGACAGACCATAGTGGATGCCAGGCAGATCAGCCAAGTGAGCAGGTGGATAAAAAGACACTCCATGAAAGTGAAGCTGGCCACCTCTGGGACCGGAGGAGAAGGCAAGTTCACTCTTTTTGTGGACTTGCTAAGAGGGAGGCATGTTTGCAGTCTGAGGCCAGTGGAGATCCAGAGCCTGAAGCTGGCTGATGCTGGCTGATGGACCTGGTGGAAACCGGTGGATGTTGGGGGACAGAAACTGGTGGAGTCTGCATTCAGAAGCTGGTGGATGTCGTAAGGCAGAAGCTGGCGGAGGTTTGCGGACATAAGCCAGTGGAAGTCCTCCTTCGGAAACCAGCCGATGGAAGCCAGTGGAAATCTGTGGACTGAAGCTGGGGCATGTCTGTGCGTGGATGGAGAGCGGATGGTCTCTGGTGAAGGATCTTCTCAGAGGATTTTGCCTTCTGAGTCAGTGTGTGAGTGAGTGAGTGTCAGGCCCAACGAACCAAGATTTGATAAGCCAGAAAAAACATTGCAGTCAAATTGACTGACAGTTTATTTGAATTCTAAACAGAGGCTCTCTTACAGGTGAGTTACTGTCAAATCTGGTTTGTGTCCCTAAGCATCCATCTTTAATGTTTCTCTTTCCAGGCCCCCCTTTGTCCACCCCCCCCCCTCTTTATCTGGATAATGTTTATGACATACTCAAAATAAGTCTGGAGTGTCTACATGTCTGGCATACAGCCATTCATTATGAGAGTCCGGAAAATGTTTCCAATTGACTAGGTACTGCAACTTGACCCAGTGCCACCTCAAGTCCAAAATTTTGGCCACTTCAAAGTATTATTTATTGTTGTTATTATATTTATCTATATCCCGCTCTTCTCCCAAAGCTGGGACTCAGGGCAGCTTACAACATTAAAAAACACCATACAGTTGAAAACATACAAAAATAGTATATTAAAATAGAATTAAATCACTACAATAATTAAAACAAATTGAATGCTAAAACCAAGTTTAAAAACAATAAAATGCTTAAAATACATTAAAACAATAGAACAACACCCCATCACGTGCCTTAAAATATTTCTATTTTAAAAGCCTGTCTAAACAAGGAGGTCATAGCCTGCCAGAGGAAGGCTAACAAGGGAAGGGCCATCTTGGCCTCCCTGGGCAGGGAGTTCCAGAGTCTAGGGGCAGCAATGGAAAAAGCCTTCTCTTGTGTCCCCACCAAGCATCCTTGTGATGGTGGTGGGATGGAGAGAAGGGTCCTCCCTGAAGATGTCAGAGCCCAGACTGGCTCATATGGGGAGATACGGTCTGCCAAATAGCCTGGACCCAAGCCATATAGAGCCTTGTTGGTCATCATCAGCACTTTAAATTATGACCAGAAACAGACTGGCAGCCAGTGCAGCTGTTTCAACAGGGCCGTTGTGTGATCTCTGTAACCTGCCCCTGTTAGCAGCCTGGCTGCAGCTCTTTGGACCAGCTGAAGTTTCTGAACACTCAGCCCCATGTAGAACACATTACAGTAGTCCAAACGTGATGTAACCAAGGCAGATATCACTGAGGCCAGAACTGGTGTGTCAATGAACAGGTGCAATTGGCACACAAGTTTAAAATGTTCAAAAGCACTCCTGGTCACCACAGAGACCTGGGCCTCCAGGTTCAAAGCTGAGTCCAGGAGTACCCAAAAACTGTGAACCTGCATCTTCAAGGGGAATGTTACCCCATCTAGCACAGGCTGGATCCCTATTCTGTTTCCCCACCACCACCAGCGGGGGAGGAGGCTCTGGATCTGCCCTGCAGGGATCTGGCAACTTCAGCATGGGTGCTCCTTTCGCTGAGATACCCTGCAGGTGGTCCTTTCAAACAGGGCATTCAGCAATCAGGTGTCCCTTCTGCCTGCAGGCAAGGCAGAGTCCAAGCCTTCCCTGCCTCCAGAGCTCTGTTTCATGAACCTTGGTTCCCTTTCCCCAGGCGTTGCTTGGGTTTGAGTTGGCTCCCTTGCCCACTCCTGGTTTTCATTGTGACATTAAGCAAATCTCCTCCTTCCAATTTCAGCTGCCCCTGCTGATTGGATCCACTCTATCATGGTCTGCAGGTTGTCTGTCCTCCAAACCCACTTCAGCAGATCCAGGCGCAAGCCCGCTTTGAAATGCTGTACTTTGGTTGCCTCAGGCCAATCTGGGACTTGCTCAGCCAGCCGCTGGAACTTGGTCCCATATTCTGCCATGGAGTGGCCTCCCTGCATGAGCACCATCAACTTGGTTTAAGTCTTCTCTTCTGCGA
Source organism: Urosaurus nigricauda (assembly GCA_034509955.1). Taxonomy (NCBI): domain Eukaryota; kingdom Metazoa; phylum Chordata; class Lepidosauria; order Squamata; family Phrynosomatidae; genus Urosaurus; species Urosaurus nigricauda. The sequence goes on along the minus strand of JAOEGL010000002.1, from coordinate 315,055,272 downwards.
ATGGGTCCTAGAACCAGGCCTGTAGCATAACCATGAATTTAGGCAAACTCTCCAGTTCTGTAGCTCCGGCATCAAAAAGTTGTATGAGCCAGTCCACTGTTTTATCTTCCAGGTGGGAGGTCACTCACCTCACTTTTGCAGCCTTGCGCTCGAGAATGTAGGATTCCATTTACACATGTGCACCACCACCTGTTCATAGGACAGCTGACTTGCCCTCCTGTCGAATTGTACTCCCAATTCTCTGGTGGCCAGGTTCTGGTGGTGAATGGATGGGGCTCGGACAAACACTCAGGGAGTCATTCCTTATGCTCCACCGAGTACCAGTCTCCAGAGTTGCGTGGGTCAAACTGGTGTGGAGGGTGCTTCTGCTTCTGCTATAGTGTTCCTTCCAAGGGCCTCCCATCCACCTCAAGCTCACTCCACTCCTGGGGCCGAAGGTCCCACTGTGGTTCTGGCAAACTGGTCCCTCCAGGTCCGTTTTGCCTCTGGCCGAATGCAGTTGTGTCATAGAGAGTTTTGGGGGGAGATTTGACACTTTGTCAGGACCAATGAACCAACATTTGAAAAGCCAGGAAAACATCACAGTTTATTTGAATTCCAAACCAGAGGCTCTCTCGCAGACGAGTTAGTGTCAAATCTGGTTTGTGCCTACCAGCATCCCATCTTTAACAATTCTCTTTCCAAGCCCCCATTTGTCCGGCCCCCAGTCTGCCACTCCAACTCCTTGTCACCTATCAATCCATCTCTCCCAAGAAGGAAGGAATTGCTTTGTTTATCATAAAAGTAGTTCCTCAGGAATCAACAGGGCATATACTCTAACTTCTCCAGTAATTGTCCATCTGTTCCCATTTTGCATTTCAATTGGATGACAGTCCCCCTCTGCTGCTTGCCTTCCTCCTTTTGCGCTTCCCTCTGGTAAACCATAGCGCTGTTTTACCATAAGCCATTGTACCTATCAAAATATTACCACATCACAATGTCAACATATTACTATATCCTTTCATATATCTCATCCGGACAGATCCATATACTTCTGGATTCTGTCATTCCTCCATCTCAGAGGTAGAATCCCCACTTTATTAATCCCCTTCTGATTTATCTGGATAATGTTCATGAAACAAGTGAATTAAGTCCAGAGCGTCTACATGTCTGGCATACACCTTTTCATTATGACTCTGGAAAATATTTCCACTTCACTAGGTACTGCTACTTGCCCCGGTGTCACATCGAATACAAAATTTTGGCCATGTCCTAGACTGCGGCCAGCACACACCAACACATGCTGATAAGAAGGCTCAGCAAGGAACTAGCTCTGCAGCTGAGAGAAAGTCTACAGATCTTAGTATTGTCCAAAAGAGTAATCCAGTAGCCAAAGCCGAAGTCAGAATTGGAGAAGTCACAGAAGTCAATTCAGTCCGAGGTCAGGGCAAGGAGATGGCAGCAGTAGTCCAGTTTGTTCCAAAGTCGTGAGGTCAAGGCAAACAAGAGTTCAAGAGACACAGAGCCAGCACGCAATCACACCAAAGGATCTTGCAATAAGTTCTGGCAAAGGGATGGCGTCCCACAGGTGGTTAAATTGGAGACCCCCCTCCCTGTTGCCAGCTGTGCCTTATCAGCAGCTTGCTTTTCTGCAAGCCTGCAGGACCGACCCATGCAAGCACTCTCAGCTCTCCTTTCCTTAAAGGAAGGGGTTTTCAAACTTGGTTCTTCCTTAGGAGCCACACTCAGCTTCTGAGCCTCTGAAGGGAGCTCCACAGTGCTAGAGCCTGGCTGAGCCTCCACTCCTGGGGCTGAAATGGCGGGGCTGGGGTCTGGCAGGGCAAAACTGGGACCTGGTCTAGCCTCCAACTCCTCTTGCACCTGAGGAGCCATATCCTCCTCCTCATCCTCTGATTCCACCTCTTGACTGGCCATGACATCATTCCCCCTCCCACAATGCTCTCCCTCCGTCTGTGGAGGATGCGGCCAGTCCGAGAAGTGGTGATGGAAAGCCCAAACGAAACGTGGAGCATGGACGTCCAAGGCATCCTCCCAGGAGCGCTTCTCTGGCCCCTAGTCAACCCAATCAACGAGGTACTGGAGGCGCCCCTGATGGCAATGAGAGTCCAAAATCTGAGCCACCTCGAACTCCTGCTTCCCATCTACGAGCACCGGATTGAGTGAGGGCGTCGGGCCAGCATCAGGCCTAAACTCGGAGGCCAGGAGAAGCAAGGAGTGATGGAAGACCAGATGGATCTGCCAGGTCTGGGGAAGTTGGAGCCGGAATGCCACCAGATTCACCTGAGCCATGATCTTATAAGGCCCCACAAACCGAGCGTCCAACTTCCGACAGGGCTGCTGCAGTGGCAAATGGCACGTAGAAAGCCAGACCGAATCCCTCACCTGTAAAGGAGGACCTTCCTGACAGTGCCAATCCGCTCCCCGCTTATATGCCTCCTTGGCCACCTCAAGCTGCTCTTGCAAGAGGGACTGCGCTGCCTTGAGTTCCTGGAGCCACTGATCCGCTGCAGGAACCTTGGAGACTGGAACCACCGTCGGGAACCCTCGCAGATGGAAGCCCCCCATGGCAAAGACAGGCGTCTGCTGGGTTGAGGCGTGGACTGAGTTGTTGTAGGTGAACTCGGCCAGCGGAAGCAATTCAACCCAATTGTCCTGACAGTAGCTGGCGTAGCAGCAGAGGTACTGCTCCAGGGTCCTGTTAGTCCTCTCCATCTGGCCATCGGGATGGTGAGTTGACGACAGGCGAAGTGCGACGTCCAGGAGGTGGAGCAAACTGGTCCAGAAGCAGGCAGTGAACTGGCTGCCGCGGTATGAGATCACACCCTCAGGAAGGCCATGGAGCTGGAAGATGTGCTAAACGAACATCTGGGCCATCTCCTTCGCCATGGGGAGGCCAGCGCAGAGCACAAAGTGAGCCATCTTGCAAAATAGGTACACCACCACCCAAATGGTGGTGCAGCCAGTAGAGATGGGCAGGTCCATGATCAAGGCCATGGACATGACCTTCCAGGGACCCAACAGTGTCGGTAGTGGCATCAGCAACCCCGAAGGCCGACCCAGATGGTCCTTCACTTGATGACACATTGGGAACATGTCCACATACTTGGCCACCTCCACCCAAACTTGAGGCCACCAAAACTCCCGGCTGAGGAGGTGCAGAGTCTTACAGAAGCCAAAGTGCCCCGCTGGCTTGGAGTCATGGCACAGCCTCAGGACCTCCTCCCTACACAGACCTGCTGGCACATACAGGTGTCCACGGTGACAGAGGAGGCCGTCCCGCAGGGTGAAAGGCGAGGCATCCCCCTCCCCCGAATGCTGTGCCACAAATGGATCCTGGCCCTGGAGTTCACAAATCCAGTCCACCAGCATGGCCTCCCTTGGAGCTGCACGAAATTCTCCAGGCACGAAATTCTCCAGGCGTAAAATGATGGATTGCAACTCTCTCTCCGGGCCCGCGGCGTACTCCGGCTTCCGAGAGAGGGTGTCCGCCTCCCAGTTCCGAGACTGAGGGACATCCTGGAGCTGGAAGTGGAACCGGGCAAAAAAGAACGACCAGCGCTCTTGTCTCTGAAACAGCTTCCTGGCCATCTGGAGGTGCTCCAAATTCCTGTGGTCAGTGTGGACTACCACTGGGTGTGCCGCCCCCTCCAGCAAATGCCGCCAGGTCTCAAAAGCTGCCTTGACTGCCAGCTGCTTCTTCTCCCAAATCGTGTAGTTCAACTCTGGAGGAGAGAGCTGCCAGGAGTAGAAGGCTCAATGCAGCAAATGTCCTTGTGGATCCACGGGTTGGAGAAGCGCTGCCCCAATGGCCATGTCTGAGGCGTCGGCCTCCATGACGAAAGGTGTGTGCGAGTCCAGGTGCTGCAAGATTGGAGCCAACATGAACCGTGCCTTCAAGGCCTCAAAGGATGCTTGAGCCTCCACCGTCCACTGGAACTGGCCCTTCCCTAGCAACAGTCGGGAGATGGAGCTCGCCAAGGCCACATAGTTGTCAATGAACTTCCGGTAGAAGTTCGTGAACCCCAGGAATCGCTGGACATCCTTCCTGTTGTTAGGGAGCACCAACTCTATCTTGGACTGGTCCATGGCCACGCCCTGAGCCGAGACCTGATAGCCCAAAAAGTCCACCTCTCAGAGATTGAAAGCACACTTCTCCAGCTTAGCATACAAGCGGTGCTCCCTCAGGCGCTAGAGGACGGCACAGACATGGGCATCCTGGGCAGTCTGGCTTGGAGAACAAATCAGAAAATTGTCCAAATAAATAACCATGAACCGGTCCAAATAGTCCCTGAAGACGTCGTTGACAAAATGCTGAAAGCCCGGGGCATTACAAAGTCCAAAGGGCATGACTGTATGTTCATAATGCCCATACCGAGTCTGGAAGGCTGTCTTCCATTCGTCCCCTGTCTGAATCCTCACCAAGTTGTAGGCCCTATGAAGATCCAGCTTGGTGAAGACCTTGGCGTGGCAAAGCCACTCCAACAATTCCGGAATCAGCGTCAAGGGGTACTGGTTCCGGATCGTGATTTTATTCAAGGCCCGGTAGTCATTGCAGAGGCGCAACTCCCCACACTTCTTGCTGACAAAGAGGACCGGAGCGCCCGCAGGAGACTTGGAGGGACGAATGAAGCCCCACTGCAGGTTCTTCTCCAAAAAATCCCTCAGAGCCGCCAGCTCAGGCTCTGAGAGGGAGTACATATGCCCCGCCGGAATAGGGGGCCCCGGCAGCAGGTCGATGGAAGATGATCCACCTCCTTCTTGTCGAAGACGTCCACGAAGTCCCGGTACTTCTCAGGCAGCATCACCGAGCAGTCCCGGGCCTCCGCAGCCACAGTGGCCGAGATCCTGTCCGGCCAGCAATGCTCCTGGCAATACTCCGACCTGAACAGAAGTTCCCACTGGGACCAGGAAATGTGCGGGTCATGCCGAGAGAGCCAAGACATGCGCAACACCAGCCTGGGCTTGGGCAGAGCCTCCAGCGGGATGCCGTGATGTCGAGCAAAGGCCAAGTCCATAAAGCAGCTGGAGGCCCCCGAGTCAATCATAGCTCCCACTGGCAAGAGTTCCATGGAAGGGAGCCGTAGGTTGGCAGCCACCAGCAAAGGGTCCCTTCGGGATGCCGAAGGGAAAGAGGTGGGTTCCAAAGAAGCCACCAGGTGATAATCCCACTCTACACCTGGGCTGAGTCGTTTCCCTGCGGCATGAGGCGACGTCCTTTGGCATACAAAATGTCCTGGGAGTCCACAGTAGAGACAAAGGCCCTCCCGCCTCCTCCGTTCCTTCTCCATCCTTGTAAGCCAAAGCTGAGCTCCTCCCAGCTGCATTGGCTCCTCTGTGGTCCTGGGCGAAGCGGCCTCGGAGGTAACTGCAGGAGTCGACATAGCAGACAATGAAGGAACGGAAGGCCAGACTGCCGAGCTTGTCTTTGAGCCGTAGGATGGCAGTCAAGCCAAATAGCCTGTGTTATCAAGGCTGACAAGGTCTCTGGAGGCTCAGAGCAGGCCATTTTGTCCAGAATGCCAGCAGCCAGGCCATGCAGAAATATAGCCTGAAAGGCACTGCCATTCCAGGTGACATCTTGAGCAAGGAGATGAAAAGCCACAGCATAATCCGCCACTGAGCCCTGGCCCTGCTGCAAATTCACAAGCCTGTGCTCTGCAGTCTCCACTTTCACTGGGTCTCCCCAGATCTCCTTGAACTCCTTAACAAAGGTTTGCCAGTCATTGAGCACAGGGCTATTGGCTGTAAGGTAAGGAGTCGCCCATTTATCCTCCTCCTCCTCCTCCGATTCCACCTCTTGGCTGGCCATGACAGGCCACTTCAAAGTACTGTTCACCATCCACCAGCAGTGGAGGAGGCAGCTCTGGATTCGCCCTACAGGGATCTGCAGCTAACGCTGGTTTCAGCAGGCTGAAATGGAACACCGGATGAAAATGTCTATAAGTTTTAGGCAGGTCTAGTTCAGCAGTCACTTCATTGATCAACCTTTTTACTACAAAAGGTCCTACAAATTTTGTTTCTTGGAAAGCTGATGAGTCTTTAAATGTTTAGTGGACAGATAAACCTTGCTCCCCAGTCCCACCTCTCAGTCTTTGCCCCTCGTTTATAGTCCCCCTTTGCATCCTTCATTCGTCCCTCCAAGCTGTTACAATTTGAGGCCAAGTGTCTTTAATTTTTGTAATCCAATGGGAGAGCGAGATTTGATCCGTGGGTTCTGTGGACAGCACAGGCAAATTCTTTGGTTTGTATCCATAAACTGCCTCAAATGGCGAATGTCATGTGCTCTGGTTAAAGGCCCCATTGAGTGCAACTTCGGCATGGGGCAGCAAGTTGACCCAGTTGTTTGGAAGATAATTGCCATAGCAGCAGGTGTATTGCTTCAGAGAACTTCTTTTGTACAATTCACATAATTTCTTTTGTAGGGTCCTCCAAATTGTGAAGTGAATTGGCTGCCTCTGTCAATCACAATCTTCTCGGGCAGCCCATGGTACTGATACACATGTCCAATGAATAGATTGGCCAGTGTAGCTCTTGTGGGTAGCTACTTGCACCCCACGAATTGGGCTTGCTTTGAAAATAGGTCTGTAACCACCTTATGGTGTTTCTTTGACTGAAGGTAGGTATGTCGGCATCTATTTTCAGGTAAGTCTGTTATAAAGTCCATGGCAATGTGCCTCCAGGGGGCACTTGGTGTAGGCAGTGGCTGCAGCCACCCCTGAAGCTTGCCAATCGCTAGCTTAGAGTGGGCACATATTGGGCATCCTTTAACATATGTTTCTACATCCCACTGGATCCCATCCCACAATACTGTTTTCTTACCAAATACCAAGTTCTCAAGAATCCCAAAGGTCCTGCTGCCTTTCCAAATCCACTGGTCTTTTTTGACTGCCTCTTGGATGCTTTGAAACAAAGGGTCCACAGTTGTGGTTTGGCTTTTGTTTTCATCCTCCCTGGATGCTTGGTTTCGAATGATCACTGCTAGTCCCAGCTGCTCTGGGGTGAAAATGGTTTCCTCTGGAGCATTCCTCCAGCTTTCATGTAGGGGTAATCTGGATGAGGCATCAGGCAGTATATTTTGCTTTCCAGAAAAAGCCTTTAATTGCAACCTGAAGCGATAAAATTCTTTGGCCCATTGCCTCTGTTTTTTTTCTTAAACAAATTTGTAATGGGTAACACCAAACCCCAGGAAACTCTGTGCCTGTTTTCAAGTCTTTGGGGAGGTCCAATCCAACACTGTCTGCCCCTTAGCTGGGCCCATCTCTATCCCTTGAGTGGATGCTTGATATCCCAAAAAATCCAACCTGTTGGTATGGAATTCACATTTGGGTAGCTTAACATACAGCTGATTGTCCAAGAGGCACTTTAGCACATCCTACCAACTTCACATGGGATTCCAGGTCTTGGGAATGAATCAACATATCATCCAGGTAGACCAGGACCTCCTTGAACAGCAAGTCATGCAATATTTCCTTTACTAGTTGCATAAATACCCCTGGACCTACCAATAGCCCAAAAAGAGGACTAGATATTTAAAAGCCCCCAAGGGACAGTTGAATGCCGTTTTGAATGCATCCCCTTCCCGGATCCGCACTTGGAAGTAAGCATCTTTCAAGTCCATCTTAAACAAACAACAAACAAACAGCTTCATTTATATACCGCTTCATACCCTTAAGGGGTGTCTAGGCGGTTTACAATTGTAAGGTATTTGCCCCCCAACAATCTGGGTACTCATTTTAGCGACCTTGGAAGGATGCAAGCCTGAGTCGAGCTTCAGCCCTTTGCTGGTCTTGAACTCGCCACCTTATGGTTTTGAGTGAGTGGCTGCAGTACAGGCATTTAACCACTGCGCCACCAGGGTTACTAACCTTTACCAGGTTAGTAAAGGTTTAGCTCATAGCCAATCTCCCTATCATGTCCTTCATGAGTGGGATGGAATATTTATTGGTACTGCAAATCCCATTGAGGTTCTTATAGTCAATGACCAGTCATAGAGACCTGTCCTCCTTCTCTCGGAAGAACACTGAGGTGCTGAAGGTGAAGATCGAGGGGCGGATGAAGCAGAAACCATGAAAAAAAAGGACAGGTTGCTTACATGTAACAGTTATTTCTTTGAGTGGTCATCTGGAAATTCACATAAATGGGTTATTCTGCACCTGCGCAGTAAGCTTTGGAACCTTTTTAGAGCTAATAGATGTGTTTTGGCGGTAGCCTAGCCCACTCTCCAACTGACTTACTGGCCGGTTTCCCACCTAAACCCTATGTTCCTTTTTTCCACCGTGCTATCAACCTCTAGAAACTCTTCAGAGATTCATTTTCCTGTCATACTTTAAAATTCTATTTGACAGGATCAATCTGCATTTTGGTGATAATTTTTTAACACCATTGCTCATATTTAAAAGAACCTCTGCAATTTCTTAGAGAATTGCGTACTTAAATGTGAGTTTAATTTCTGGAATAAAGTTGTCTTAATGGCAGCTTGCCTCGCCTTCCGCATTTGGCAAGGCCCTTTCTCTTCTGAAAAAACTTTTTCGGCAGAGTGCTTTTGTTTTCCTGAGGGGAGGAAATTAAATAGCCACCCCCTTTGCTGGCAAACTTGGTATAGTCTCTTTTTAACCCTGAGGAGATTTTTTTTAAAAAATGGTGCACGCCTCACTGGCACACTTGGCAAAGTCCCTTTGTACTCCAGAGGATAAACTTTACAATGGCACCCGCCTTGCTGGCACACTTTGTACCTCCTATCTCTGAGGAAAAGTTTTAAAATGACCACTGGCCTTGCTTCCTTGCAGACGCTCTTTTTGCTGAAGAGAACCTGTTTCATGGTCACTCACCTTACTTTAGTTCCTGACTAAGGGCCATTTTACCTCTGAGGAGTTATTATTGGCTGCTCCTAATTTCGGTCCTTGCTGGTCCCTGCCTCTCTGGGGTGAAACCAATAGGATGGCAGTCCAGCTTCACTCATCATTGGTCCCTGACCCTCCAGGGTCAATCCAACTGGTTGAAAGCCCAACTTCAATCATCATCATCATCAGTTACTGACTCTCTGGGGTCATACTGATGGCTTGGCAGCTTGACTTCGATCCTTGTCAGTCCCTGACTCTCCAGAGTCATACCAATTGGATGGCTTCGATCTTCATCGATCCATGATGTTCCGGAGTCAACCAATTGGCTTGCAGCCCAACTTCGATCCTCATCAGTCCCTGACTCTTTGGGGTCAAGCTGACTGGCTGGCAGCCCTATGTCCATCCTCATTGGTCCCTTACTTTCCAAAGTCATACTGATTGGCTTGCAGACTGACGTTCACCCTCATTGGTCCCTGACTTTCTGGAGTCATACCGATTCGATGGCAACCTGACATCGATCCTCATTGATCCCTGACCTTCTGGAGTCATACCAATAGGATCACTGCCCAACATTGGTCCATGATGTTCCAGAGTCATAACAATTGGTTTGCAGCCCAACTTTGACCCTCGTTGGTCTCTGACTCTCCGGGGTCAAACCGACCGGCTGGCAGCCCTATGTCAATCCTCATTGATCCCTGACTCTCTGGGGTCATACAAATTGGATGGCAGCTTGTCATCGATCTTTGTTGGTCCCTGACTCTTCAGAGTCATACCAATAGGATGGCTGCCCAACTTCAATCTTCCATTGGTCCATGGCATTCTGGAATCATAGTGATTGGCTTACAGCCCAGCTTCGAGCCTTGTCAGTCCCTGCCTCTCCGGGGTCAAACTGACTAGCTGGCAGGCCTATGTCGATCCTCATTGGTCCCTGACTCCCTGGGGTCATATCCATTGGCTTGAAGCACGACATTCACCCTCGTTGATCCCTTACTCTTTGGAGTCATACCAATTGGATGGCTGCCTGACTTTGATCTTCATTGGTCCATGATGTTTTGGAATCATACAGATTGGTTTGCAGCCCGATGTTGACCCTTTTTGGTTCCTGACTCTTTGGAGTCATACGGATTGGATGACAGCTTGACATCGATCCTCGTCGGTCCCTGACTCTCTAGAGTCATACCAATTGGATGGCTGCTGGAGTCATACCGATTGGATGGCTGCCCAACTATGACCCTCATCGGTCCGTGACTCTCCAGAATCATACCAATTGGCTTGCAGCCCTACTTTGACCCTTGTCAGTCCCTGAGTCTCCAGAGTCAAACCGTTTGGCTGGCACCCTGACATCGATCCTTGTTGATCCCTGACTCCAGAGTCATACCAATTGGTTTGTAGCCCAATTTTTTGATCCTCATCAGTCCAGTCCGACTTAAATCCTTATCCCTTCTGGACTCCCCAAGGTCAGACTGATTGACTTGCAGCTCAACGTCAATCCTCGTTGGTCCCTGACTCTCTGGGGTCAAACCGATTGGCTCACACCCACACTTTGATCCTCCTCAATGCTCCAGGGTCAACCGGATTGGCTCACAGCCTACCTCTGCCCCCGTCGGTCCCTGACTCTCTGAGGTCAAACTTATTGCCTCACATCCCTCCTTTGATGCTCGTTGACCCCTGTCTCTCTGGGGTGTCCCTGATTGGCCTACAGGTGGTCTTACATGGCACCTTCCCCAAGTATCGGGTGGTAGCCAAGTTGCCATTGTGGTGTGGCTGTATTCCGTCCTGACACTCATTGGGGAGAACAAATTTTAACGTCCTAACATCGGTACCATTTTAAGCTATACAAGAGCATTCTAATGCAGCTGGCCTTTCAGTTTCTGAGGGCTGTTATTTTCAGTTTCGCACATTCCCTGCCGTCACCTTGTTGATTCCGTGGCTGTGACTGACTGTTCTGAAGAGCCAATGTGGCTGATGCTGGTTCAGCTTTGAGGCCATAGTTGCTCCCTCTGTACTGAGGTCAACTACCAGGAGGCGCTCTGTCGATTTGAAGCCATGATTTTCCCCTCTAAATATTGAGGTGCACCACTAGCTCATGCCTCTCTGATTCGGGACCATAGTGTGTCCTTGGTACCGAGGGCCACTACCTGTGAGCGCTTTGCCAAATCTGGGGCCATGATTGTTCCCTCCTTTTCAGGCATATTATGGCTCCTACCCTGTTTCCCTGAAAATAAATCATCCTCAGAAAATAAGGCCTAGTAGAGGTTTTGCTGAATTGCTAAATATAAGGCCTCCCCCGAAAGTAAGACTTAGCAGAGTTTTTGTATATATATATATATATATATATATACAATATATAATAAATGTTAATTTTTTTGTTCAACAGTAAATGTGAATTCTTCTTCATGGAAAAATAAGACATCCTCTGAAAATAAGACCTAGCATATCTTTGGGAGCAAAAAATAATATAAGACACTGTCTTATTTTCGGGGAAACACGGTACTATTCGTCCTTCAAACCACTACCAGTGATCACTTGTTTGCTTTCGAGCCATGATCACCCTCGCACATGCTCACTCTGATTCGAGGATATGGTTATTGTCTCTATGCATAAGTCTACCTTTGTACGTTTCATAACCGCCTCCCATTTTATTCAAAACCGAGATGTATTTCAGGATGCTCCCTTGGTATTGAGAGATGCCATTGGTCGGGTATACGGTGTGCATATTCCTTCCGTACCAAGACCTGACATCATTGCTACCGGTATCCTTATATAGCTGATTCGGGGGGCGTGATACTCCCTCCATACTCAGGTAGGACATCATCATTCGCACGTTACAATTGTATGAGGATGTTCTCCCGCTCAGGCTGCACGCTATTATGTACAGATACCCATGACGGTTTAAATTGTCCTCCGCAATCGGGGACGGCTAAATGTCACTTAATGTCCACATTCAAATCTGACTTCTGAATTGTCCTCCATAATCTTTGAGGCACAACCTGGGCACTCTTGATACAGATAATCCTTCACCATTTGAGCGGCCTCCAGGATTGTACAATTAAAACGTTAGATCTCTTAGGTTCAGATCTTGGTGATGCTACAGAAGGCTGAGCTGGAGGAGCCGAGGGCCCCTCCGCTCATAGAGGGCCGTTTTAAGCCTTAACTTGTGGGGTCATAGACTTACAAAGGGTGCAAGACTGCACATTGTGCCCTTCACCCAAGCAGAGAAGACAAGAAGTGTGGGGGTCCTGTCCTGGGATCTTACCGCCACACTTTTCACATCTCTTAAAGGTGGTAGAATGTGTGGTCATGGTGCCAACAATCCAAGCTGAGTCAATAAGCAAAGAGATGGTCAAACAGTCCAAGGTCTTGGTCCAATCCAGGACTTGTGTGGCCAACCCTTGGAACTCGGTCACGTTTTCTGTCACATAGTGGAGTCCCTACGTGAGCACCATCAACTTGGTTTGAGGCTGCTCAGCCCAGAAGGGATCCTCAAACCGGGCCTGTAGAGCAACAGTGAATTCAGGCAGATTGTCCAGTTCTGCAGCTCCAGTGTAAATAAGTTATTTGAGCCAGTCTGCCACTTTACATTCCAAGTGGGAAGTCACGCACCTCACTTTTGCAGACTTGCTCAGAAATGTAGGACCCCACTCATACATGTGCACCACCACCTGTGCCAAAAAGTAGGACAGCTATCTTACAACTGCACTCCCAGTTTTTTTGGCGGCTGGGTTCTGGGTGCAACTGGCACAGTCTCGGGCCAGCACCTGGGAAGTTGTTCTTTGCACTCCACCGAGGATTGATCTTCGCAGTCACATGGGTCAGGCTCGGGTGGAGGGAGCTTCTGCTACAGTGTCCCTTCCGTTTTGCCTTGGACCAAATGCAGTTGTATCACACGAGGTTTTGGAGGGAGATCTGACACTTTGTCAGGACCGACAACAGTAATTGCCCATCTGTTCTCGTTTTGCATTTCCATCGGATGACAATCCCCCTTTGTTGCTTGCTTTCCTCCCTTTGTGCTTCCTTCTGCTTAATCATAGCATTGTTTTACCATAACTCATTACTCCTATTTTGCCATATCATAATATTACTACATCACTGTATCAACATCTTACTATATCCTATCATATGTCCCATCATGACAGAGCCATATACTTCTGGATTCTGACAGTGAGTGTGTGACTGTGAGGTGGAGAGTTTGGTCAAGGTGAGTCTCTCTCTCTCCCCCTTTCCCTGTCTTTGTATGTGTCTATGTCTGAGTGAATGTGATGAACCAGTGGATCTTCATGGGTAGAAGCTGGTGGAAGTTGGCAGGTGGAAATCAGGAATGAAGTCGCCAGACAGAAGCTGGTGATGCACCTGGGTTGAAGCTGGCGGAAGGCAGAGCCCACCCCTCTTACCTCTTGTGTTCTTGCCTTGCAGGAATGACAAGCTCTCTTTCTCCAGTTGTGGTGTGAGAACTCTGTGATTCAGCCATCTTGCTAGAGCAAAGCCAGTCTTTGTCTATTGTCTGGATTGCTGTTGTGGTTAACTGCCATCAAGTCGATTTCAACCTATAGCTACCTCATGGATGATACTTGTCTGGATACTTACATGTAAAATGTGCTTTTAAAAACCAATCAATATGTTTTTGAAAAAATTGTCCACAGTCATTATCATTATTTGCATTGTTCTATGCATGATTTATATAGAGCACAAGAGATTCATACCACCATAGAGCTGGAAGAGAAACCAAAGACCATCCAATCCAATCCCATTCTGCCATGCAGGAAGACGTATTCAAAGCAACCCTGAGAGATGGCCATGAAGCTTCTGTTTAAAGACCTCCAAAGAATGAGACTCCACTACACTGTAAAGCAGTGTATTTCACTGTCAAACAGCTCTTAACTGTCAGGAAGTTCCTTTTAATGTTGAGGTGGAATCTCCTTTCCTGTAGTTTGAATCCATTGCTCAAGGTCCTGTTCTTTTGAGCAGTAGAAAACAATCTTGCTTCATTTTCAATATGACAAAAGTTTGCCCCAAGGACCTTAAAATGTCACAATTCAACGATACAACAAGAAAAATTAAATAGAGCTGGGTAAACATAAAAAAAGAGAACAAGGTGAAGTTTGAGTGAGATTAACACATGAGCATTGGATTTCAGTTGTATTAAGCAGAGGCTGGATGGCCATCTGTCGGGTATGCTTTGATCAAGAGTTCCTGCATGGCAGGGGGGTTGGACTGGATGGTCCTTGTGGTCTCTTCCAACTCTATGATTCTACAATACTGGGAGCTGTCTTGCCCTCAGGATGCGATGTGAGCAACTGACTTTGGATGTCTTTTTTCCTAAGCAGGCCTTCCAGCTACATTCAAATTATACATTTTGACAACCAAAATACTTGTCCTGGACTGCGGCCAGCACACACCAACACACACTGATAAGAAGGCTCAGCAAGGAACTAGCTCTGCAGCTGAGAGAAAATGTACAGACCTTAGTATAGTCCAAAAGAGTAATCCAGTAGCCAAAGCCGAAGTCAGCATTGGAGAAGTCACAGAAATAAGTTCAGTCCGAGGTCAGGGCAAGGAGAAAGCAGCAGTAGTACACTTTGTTCCAAAGTCGTGAGGTCAAGGCAAACAAGAGTTCAAGAGACACGGAGCCAGCACGCAATCACACCAAAGGATCTTGCAATGAGTTCTGGCAAAGGAATGGCATCCCACAGGTGGTTAATTTGGAGACCCCCCTCCCTGTTTCCAGCTGTGCCTTATCAGCAGCTTGCTTTTCTGCAAGCCTGCAGGACCGACGCACGCAAACACTCTCAGCTATCCTTTCCTTAAAGGAAGGGACCTTCAAGCTTGGTTCTTCCTTAGGAGCCATACTCAGCTTCTGAGCCTCTGAAGGGAGCTCCACAGTTTTAGAGCCTGGCTGGGCCTCTACTCCTGGGGCTGAAATGGCAGGGCTGGGGTCTGGCAGGGCAGAACTGGAACCTGGTCTAGCCTCCAACTCCTCTTGCACCTGAGGAGCCATATCCTCCTTCTCATCCTCCGATTCCACCTCTTGGCTGGCCATAACAATACTGTAAGATCATATATTGCAATACAGTAACCCCTTCCTACCAGTGCTGAAGTACCTCAGTAAAACTTTTGTACTGGGTTATTCTACAATAGCCTTGTGTTCCTAAAAGCTGTGTTTGAAAAATTAGAGTTGGGAAAAGTTTGCTTTATTTCTGTTCAGTGCAGGGCTTGGAAAACATAATTACCAACTACACAATTATTTCCCCATTCTACATTTCTATTTTTTATTTGAACATCATACTTTGACCAGATGACTGATGCTTGTAACCTCAGCAAGTCTCCATCTTGTGTTAGTCCTGAATTCTCAGGGACTAGAATGCTTCTAAACTACTGTAGTAACAATAGGCAAGTACAGTTGGCTCTCCATATTTGCAGTTTTGATTATTCGCTGGTATTATTATTATTAGGCTTTATTTATTAAGTGCTGCAAATTTACACAGTGCTGTACATACAGTCAATTGAAATAGACAGTTCCCTGACCTCAGGCTTACAATCTAAAAAGATACCCCTAGGTCCTCCAGGGAAATTCTGCTGGAAACTGACCCTAGAGTTGTGCTGGAGGATCAGAGATTACTAGAGAAAACATTTCTCTGGGCATTTGTAGAATGATTCTTTGGTCAACTTTTGGCAGATGTTATCTTCAGCTTACTTCAATTGCTGCAAACTGAGTTCAAAAAACAAAAGTGGTATGTTCTGCATTAACATGTGAGTCTAAATAATTTCCGAGGGGGGGGGATGTTACCAAAACTGCTCTTTCCTAAAATTTTGGATACAGACGATGTCCCACATGGCCTCAGATGGAATCTGGGCTACTGTCAGCCATAATCCCTAAGGCTAGGGGACACGTACACACCACAATCAAAGTGAGGTCAGCTTCACCAAACAATGCTTTCCAGATAGTCTGGGAGTGGCTAATGACACTGTGCAATGTTTGTCCACCTTGATCAGCTTACCTCCTTCCTCAGACTGTTGTCAGACCGGAAGTCCCCCAACACAATTGAAGTGTCACCCAAGCACCCTTTGCCAAAGGTTTTGTTTCTGCCTTTGAAAACTCTTAGATTTCCTCCCTCACTGGGCTAGTCCAGATTGCAAAGGGAAGCTCTGTCCCACTGAACTCTGATCTAGCTCCTGGCCCAGTCACTCATTCTGTGACCGTCTTCCATTTCCATCTCAACTAATTGGACTCTGGAAAAGCCTCACTTTGACGTGTATCACCCTTAGAACTGCCTGTAAATCTATTCCATGCTAATTTCTGGTTTCCCTGCGCCTTGTATGAATGTGTGTGTGTTAGTGAAGTGCTGTGTGACTTTTTCCTCTTAATGAAAATAGATTTCAATTAGAAGAAGTCTGTCTCCGCTCCATGTCTTAGTAATTCCACAGTCTTCTCCATATATGTATATATATATATATCGGGAGGCAGCCACGCAGGGCTGTTGTAGCCGGCCCATCTCGCAATACTGAGCTAATAATAAATTTCCCTAATCAGACCCTTGGCTACAGTGGTATGTTTTTAGATCCCCAGGACCAATTTAAGGTCAGGAGAAGTCATCTTTTAACAACAGGAAGGTGTTAAACAAAATAGAACTGATGTTTACTCTTTTAGGATATTATTGTTTTATGATTTTATTTTTATCTTAGATGTTAAAAATGTTAATATTTTATTAACTTTCTTCTTCTATTTTTTGGCTGTACACCATGGGCATGCTTTTATCTGTATTTTGGCTACTAATATTGTACAGTGCCATCCAAATGTACAGCACTCTATAAATAAAATTTAATAATAATAATAATAATAATAATAATAGTAAAAATCAAACTCAGGTGTAAGTAGAAGGATGATCCAGGTGCAGCTCATTTTAGCTGTGTCTCTTAAAAATAGTGTTCTTTGAGATGTAAACTGTATTTGTCCAATAAAGAATGTGAAGCTTTTTTTTAATGCAGAACAATGAGATATATCAAGTTTGTAACTGAAAACTATCCAACTGAATAATTTCCAGGACAGAATACACAGGATATAGTATCTGTTCTTATAATAATATTACAAATATTTCAACAAAATAATTTCTGCATAAAGATTTGAATGTAACATTTTAATGATGTTAAAAAGCAATGGAAACATTTCCAGAAAATTTTCTTGTTCTACCTTCTCCAGAAAATTGACTTCACTGATTGAACCTGTGTCTTTTTGGAGAATATACTTGGCATATTTGTGACATTAACGATAGTGGGGTTTTCAAACTGTAACAAAACGACAAAAAAATTCCCGGCCTCCTCCACGAAATTCTATTCCTTACTAAACATAAAGCTTGTATGTAACTTTATAATCTCGTAGACTTCTTGGCACACTGCCTGTTTAAACCTCTAAGACATGTGTTCCTTTTCCTGTAAGAATAAACATCCAGAGAGAAATCATTGGAAAAAGGGGGAGAAAATCAGTCCTCTGAATGGGTGGAGGAGAATTTTAGGGACTGGAACCAAAATACTTTCTGGGGGGAGGTTTTGGTAGAAGTGGGAAAGGGGCTCTTGACCAACAGATCTTCGATTTAGTCACCCTGATCTGGAGAGGAAAGCCTCTGAGGGTCAGCTGGTTGAGCAGCCCTAAGGAGAAACTCTGACATAGCCTTTGTCATACACTTGAAAGAAGGGCAAAAGGGTCTCTCCTGAGAATGAGGCTCCAGAAAATGTGTAGAGATGGTCTCCTGTACTGGCATCATAAAAGGCCACTCGCCCACCATCACAGTTCAGAGAAACCCGAATCCTCGTGAGTTTCCCGTTTGGAGATACACGCGAGTAATGAGGACAGTTGACAGCCTTGTACTGACCTTCACACTTTCCTACAGCCCAGATCCCTCCCTCTGGCCCATAGAAAATGTCACCCTTTCTGTTCACAGACTTTGTGGCGACCCCTACGATCCACTGGTCTTCGTTTCCCACAAGGACTTCCCAGAAATGTCTCCCTGTGGTGAATTGTTCCTTTCCCAATACAAAAGGATGTGTGATGAATCTCTTCGGATTGGCCGGCACTGCTTGACTTTTCTCTCTCCATGTTACACTTTTATGATGCATAGACAATCTAAGTTTGGGATGAACTGTGTCTGGATCCAGAGTTACCATTACTGTTGGAATGAAGGGAAATAGTAAGGAGCTGCATTGCCTGGCTAAAATAATTACTGTGCTAAATGTAAACACACCACAAGAATCCCCCCCCCCCCCGCGCCGCCCGATCAGATCAATAGACTTCCACACACTATAGTTCCCTGCTTCAGAGAACCTTTGCCTTCAAGAGAGGCAACTTTAGAGGACCAATGCCTTCAAGCCCTGTTTGTGGACTTCTCAAAAGCCTCTGTTGGGCTGTTAGGCCTCATTTCAGTGAACATTTAAAACTTGGAAATTCACATGTTTAGTACCCAGTGATCATAGCTTGGTTCTTGGTTCTTGACCTCCCCCTTTACTTTACTGTGTTTACATTGAATTCTTTAAATTGTTTTTAGAATTGCTTTTATTCTGCCAACCTCTAGACATAAGGTAAGATGCAAATATTTGCATAAATAAACATTATTGGAAATAGTATGATAGACTTAAGCCTAGGCAGGACATGTCTTACGTGCTTTCAAAAGAAATCTAAATTCTTGCCTCACTTTGAATGTGGGTTTAGGCTCATCACATACAACATATGCTTCTGTATAGGTAAACCTGCATGGGAGGCCATGCAACTGTGAACTCTGCCTCTTCACAATCTCCACTTGTATGGCTCCCTCAGGGTGAATAGTCACATTTGGATTCCAAATCGAAAGTTACAGGTATATGACATTTGAATGCTTGAGCTCACTGCAATTCCACATTTATATGTGCTTATTGCATGTAGGAAAATCCCATGCACTGGCGTTATTGCCTTTCCACGACTCATATTTAAAACTATAAATGTTTCAAATGTCTGCAGATCTAAGAAAGCGTTACTCGACTGGTAAATTGTCTCTACCCTTTCTGTGAATTTGGTCCTCCACCAAGAAATTTACCTTTGTCCAGCTGTAATCCATAAAGCAAAGCATCTGGACAAAAAAAAGGAGAGAAAAAAACCAACAACAACTCAGGACCACATGGCCAAATGTATAGTTTTGTTTAACAAAGCATCCATTCATACTATTCCAACTATTGTTTCCTTATTTTGAGAAAAGTACTAAATATAAATTGAAGGGGATCTGGCAGCGAGGAAATACCACTTCCAACAGTAAGCTTTTTTTAAATAGCAACACATTTCCATGCATATTTATTCCATACATAATCACAATTGTTTTCAGTGCAACGTATTTCCAGTTAGGTATATATGTAAGCCTGCAACCTAAATAATGAAAATTTATCTCTATAGTTACTTGGAAGGTTGCAGGTAGATTGTAGTTTAGGATGGCTACAGGAACTCAAATGGACCTGAGGGATGGAGAACATGTGGAGAAATGTGGCCATGGCGGCTCAGGAATTTGGGAGGTTACCTTTAAAAAAAATTTTTTTTTCAATGCTCCATGCATAATATGGTTCAGGAGTAGAGCAATCTATAGTTTCTTTCCCATTATATCCCATATAGTATATGAATTGATCACATTAGTTCTACTGGCAATAAATGCCAGTCTCTGTCATCAAGTTCTGTTATGTTCTCTTTGCATATAATGACTAGCACAAATCTTTGCAGACATTTTGATTACCTTTGAATTGCTTCATGATGCCACCCAGATAGGGATTGATATCAGTCAAGTCCCAGATCTTAAACTTCAGCTCTGGAGGGAAAGCTCCTGGATCTGCAAAAGTCTCCTTCGCTTGGCTTTGGTGAAGAAAATCAAAGTTAACCCATCAGCTCTCCAGTCAAATCCAGATTTTCCATATAGAACAAAGTAAAGGGAGAGGACAACCTGAAGGCAGAAGGGGTGCTCTAAAGGAGGAGAGTTTTTATTTTGTATTGTTTAATTTCTATCCCCCCTTTTGCCCATAAATGAGTTTCAAGCCTTCTTACAACTGCTAATAACCAAAAAGTAACTGGAAAGTCAAAATAACAAGAAGCCCACGGCTTTATCAGTCTCACCATTAAGGCTCATTCAATGTAGACAAATGCCTTGTCTGCCCTTTGTCTCTTGCTCATGAATTCAGTGACTGCAATGGCATCACTCTAATCATATATGTTACCAAAGATGTGTGGGGAAAAGAAGGAGGATTGCTGTTGTTAGCAAAACTAGTACATTCCTCCTACTACTTAGCAATAGCAATAAGCACTTTACACTTCTATACCACTTTATCAATGCCTTAGCCAACTTTATCAATGCCTTAGCCAATTGCCTTCATCAAGCAGAGTACAGTACTTGATTTACAGACCTATGAAAGGATGGAAGGCTGAGCCAACCTGGAGCCATCTGGGATCGAAAACACAATGTTGTGGCTGCAGGACTGGCATTTAAGCTCTGCACCACTAGGCCTCCTTTTTACTTTCCTAATATTTCTTCTAAAATATTTCTTCCTGAAGAACTCTGAAATAACATATAACAGGAACATGGCATACCAACAACTCCTTTCCCTTATGAGCATCCAATGTGTGTCCCAACAGATAGCATGGAATTGGCCAGCATAGATGACAACCAAAGTAGAGGCTGCACTAAATACAGTAACTGGCATGGAGTCCAAGGCTTTCATGGCCAGCATCCATAGTTTTTTTGTGGGGCTTTTGGGCTATGTGGCCATGTTCTGGAAGAGTTCCTTTCTGACGTTTCACCAGCATCTGTGGCTGGCATCTTCAGAGAAAGATGCTGAAGATCTCTGAAGATGCCAGCCACAGATGCAGGCAAAACGCCAGAAAGGAACTCTTCTAGAACATGGCCACATAGCTCAAAAACCCCACAAAAAAACCACAGTCACTGGCTTTTCTATAACTTTTACTTGCATTTTAGTAATCTTGGGACTTTCAAATCACTTCAACTTCCCAAGCTAAGAACATTTGTTTTCTGCTGAGATTTATGCTAAAAGAAATCTGTTCTTATTTTCCACATTCCCAGCTGAGGTGACTTACTGAGTCTCTTTTTCTTTCTCAGAGATTTAATGGGTATACATTAGAATTTAACTGGTGGTCTTATTCTGTTATAAATGTTAGCATGGAATGTCGTGCTGTGTTACAGCTGATTATTAATGTTTTGTTATATTGTTGTATTAACTGTACTACAGAGCACCTGAAGATTTTATTTTATGAGACATTTAATAAGTGTATTAAAGATCAACATACTGTATACTGGGATATTTACAAGTAACTTTGTTACATACACTTTTGTTGTCTTACAATAAATACAGAGTAAAGAAATATATCTAAGAAAGGACAGGTAAATACTCTCAGCCTGGTGTGATCGAGAAAAGATGGCCATGTTTCGGCAGAGATTATGGTAGGTGAATGTAAGTGTTTCAAATGTTATAGCATAGATTTAATCTTATCTGTGAAATGCTTGCAGACCTACATTATCTCCTGACCTATGTTCTCCTCACATGCCATATACAGTCCTTTGCCAAAGCGTTATAGATGTTTATTGAGATCTACTTACGTATCCAAAATGGTGCTCACATCCTAGAAGGAAGAAAGAGAAGAAAGAGAGTTCTGTCACACACATCACTTTATGGGGTTCAGCTGGTAGCACTTCTGCAAAACTACTCAAAGACTGGGAATAGATAGAGTATCCTCCAGGAAGAATTAAGGAAACCTATACTTCTATTCAATGGCATCACTAGGGGTGTGTGCCAGTGTGGCCCGCACCAGGTGACACGCAGAAGAGGAGAGACATTCAGTCAGGCCTTGCCCCGTATGCACCATCCCTGTGTGCTCCCCTCTTCTTGGCACACAGTTCCCATGTGCTCCCTTGCATGTCATTCCCATATGCTGCCTGTCCCTGCACACCATCCCCACATGCTCACAGTCACCATACCCTCATGGTCCCCCTGCACATTGATTCTGTGCGCTGCCCCCCTGCATGCTGTCCCATTCTTTTCTTCATAAGGAAAAGGATAGGGTGGCATGGGGGGGAAGAAGCATGTGCCAACCTGAAAGCCCCACCCCCAAAAGCCCCATCTCCCCCTCCACAAGGTGAAGGGATGCCACTGCTTGTAGCTTGGGCTCTCACAAGATAATGAAGCCAAGGGGCATATTGATGGAGCAGGATCCCTGGAGCTAGGCAGAACTACTGTGGTGGAGACCTCTTTGGAACATCTGCCTAGCAAGCTGCAACCATCCTTGACATGAGTGATTGACAGATGCAGTGGCATAACTAGGAGTGTATGGGGGATGAGACCTGCACTGGTTGACACCTGAGAACAAAGGTGGCATCCAGTTGGACCCTCCTCCTGCTGCAGGGTAAGAAGAGCCGAGCTAACCCCTCCTGACTTTGCTGCAGTGGTGCCAGTCTCCTCATGAAGATGCCAACTGCACCATAGTAAAGGAGAGTGCCACGTGTGGCCTTTTGGCAATCCCCCAGCAGCCCCCTCACCCCCCAGATGATACCAGGGGTGGAGATGACACTGGGCAGATGTAACGTCCAACCTATCAAAGTGGAAGTGTATGGAAGGGACAAGAACTCTCTGAGAAAAAACATAACAACAGCATCAACAACAAGAGTGAGTTAAGAAAAGAGGGAGAGTTAGCAGAGTCCTCAAAGAGAGAAGCTGAACTGAGATCCAAGCCAGCACCTTAATAAGGAAGGGTCTGGGGTTCTGTGTGATGTGATAAGAGATTCTAAAACCTAAGTAGTATCTGAGGGGCAACTACTTCTTATATAATTGGTTAGTAAGGCGATACTCGGTATAATTAAAAGGTTAAGACATCTTCTACTTGTTACATCAATAAAAGGTGCAATTTGTTTCCATACAAGCAGAGAGCCGGTCTGTGTGATATATTATTCAGAAGAACTCTATCAGCTACACCAACCTCTCTGGACCCTGGAGTAAGCACTGAGGTTCCTGGATCTCTGCCACAGAAGGGGATGTCTGATGAGGTGAAGTAGGAGAAAGTGATGAGGAAAGGAGAAGAGCTAGACTTTTATTCAAAGTGAAAATGAGAGCTCATCTAAGAAGGAAAAAGGATCTGTCCTTGCCTGTCAAAACTAGTGATTCCTGTATTTGCATTAACCTGGCTTTATGCACATTAACCTGAAAAATCTCCAGGAAAGCAGCATGCTCTCTTAAAAGGGGAAGGATCATGAGGCCACTCCAGTTGCTGAGGAATACAACTGCCCGTTTGCTTCACAATCAGCTGTGATGGCTACGGCTGCTGGCCTTACAGTTCAACAATACCTAGAAGGCCCTATGATTTCCTCCCTGCTTTGAAATATGATATATGCTATTAGTCACACTGCTTTATCATCTCTCTGGCTTTTTCTTCGCTAACGAAGATTCAGGAAGGACTTATCCCACGCTTACTACAAGCGCGCTGATGACTAAAAAGGCCGATCCGAGATAAGCAAGTCCGGTTACAGAAAGCACAGCAGAAAGTCTCCTTCGGTGAGGTTTCCAAGTTGTGGTTCTTTCTGCGTTGTTGTTTCTCTTCGAGACTCGTTTGGCGTGAGTTCTCAAAAGAGGCTGCAGCAGCACTGTGGATAGTGCGTCTCCATGCCTCCCGATGTGAGGCCAGGGCAGACCATTGTTGGTGATCAATGTGGCCAAGTTTGAGATGTCGTTTCAGGGAGTCCTTGTATCTCTTCTTTGGGGTGCCCCTCTTTCGCTGACCCGTGGCGAGTTCACCATAGAGTACTATTTTGGGGAGGCGGTGGTCCTCCATCCTGGAAACATGCCCTGCCCAGCACAGCTGCGTTTTCAGTAGCATAGCCTCAATGCTGGTGATCTCTGCTTGCTCCAGGACAGCAACATTCATCACATAGTCAGTCCAGTGTATATTTAGGATTGTGTGTAGACAGCGCTGATGAAAGTGTTCAAGGAGTCGTAGATGTTGGCGATAGGTGACCCATGATTCAGACCCATAGAGGAGGATGGACAGTACAATGGCTCTGTACACACTGATTTTGGTGCTTCGCCTCAGTTGTTTGTTACTCCAGACTCTTTTGAAGCCTTCTGAATCCACTATATGCCTTTGCTAATCTGTGATCGATCTCTTTGTCAATCTTGGCATCTGAGGAGATGATACTTCCCAGGTAGGTGAACTCCTGTACGGACTTAAGTACAGATTTGCCGATGGTGACATGGGGGTGATAGTGCTCTTCCTGTGGTGCAGGCTGGTAGAGGACTTCCATTTTCTTCAGGCTGACTTCCAGCCCAAACAGCTCTGCAGCTGTTGCAAAGCAGGATGTTAGGCACTGCAGAGCTGCTTCTGTATGGGCAACAAGGGCAGCATCGTCGGCGAAAAGCAGCTCACATACTAGATAGTTTAGAGTCTTTGTGTGAGCCTTCAGACGGCTTAAGTTAAACAAGCTACCATCAGTACGGTAACGTATATAGATGCCGTCTTTTTCTTCGAGATCTGCCGTAGCCCTTGGAGCATCATGCTGAAGAAGATTGTAAATAGAGTTGGAGCGAGAACACAGCCTTGTTTCACACCATTAGTTATTAGAAAGGGCTCTGAGAGAGCATCACCATACCTGACTTGTCCTTGCTGGCCCTCATGTAGCAAGATGATCATTTTGAGGAATTTGGGGGGACATCCTAGTCATTCCAGGATCTGCCACAGTCCTTTTCTATTCACAGTGTCAAAGGCTTTGGTAAGGTCGACAAATGTTACATAGAGTCCTTTGTTTTACTCTCTACATTTCTCTTGCAGTTGTCTAAGAGCAAATACCATATCTGTAGTGCTCCTATTAGCTCTGAAGCCACACTGGCTTTCAGGGAGAAGTTCTTCTGCAATAGCAGGAACTAATCTGTTCAGGAGTATGCTTGCAAGGATTTTTCCAGCAATGGAGAGCAGTATTATACCTCGATAGTTTGAGCAATCAGATTTTGTTCCTTTTTTTCTTATACAGGATGATGATAACTGCATCTCGGAGATCTGATGGCAGTTCACCTTTTTCCCAGCAGCTCACAAGGAACTCATGGAATTTGGCATGGAGTACATGACCTCCGTGTTTCCAAGCTTCAGGTGGGATTCCATCAATCCCGGCTGCCTTGCCGTTTTTCATCTGCTGTATGGCCTTAATGGTTTCTTCCAAAGTGGGAGCCACATCCAGTTCATATTTCATTGGTTGTTGTATCATATGTTGAATAGCTGAGCCTTGGACTTCTCGGTTGGCACTGAAGAGATTTTGGAAATGTTCAGCCCATCGATTCAGGATGGAGGCTTTGTCTGTGATTAGTGTTTGACCACCCATACTATATAAGGAGCTTTGGACCTGGTAAGTAGGTCCAAACACTGCTTTAAGAGCTTCGCAGAATCCTCTGGAATCTCCCAGGCGTAGGTCTGAGTAGAATTTGTTTTTCTCCACAGGGTCGGCTTGCATAGTTGGGGCATATATACTAAAGAGCACAACATGAGGGAGGCGTAAGGAGATAATGCGATCAGAGTGACCTGTTGGCAGGGTTTCGAGTTTGGAGGCAATGGAGTTTTTAATCATAAAGCCTACTCCTGAAAGATGTTTTTCAGTTTTTGGTTTGCCAGACCAGTAGAGTGTATAGCCGGCACCATGTTCTTTGAGGCTGCCTTCCTCAAGGAGACGAACTTCACTAAGAGCAGTGATGTCTATATTAAGTAGTGATAGTTCATGGGCTATTAGAGCAGAACGACACTCAGGACATCCACTGTCTGCAGAATCTTGCATGGTTCTGATGTTCCAGCATGCAAGCGTCAGTCTGTTTGCACCTTTGGAGGCCGGTGCGTGCCTTTCTACCTTTGTTTTTGTTTGACTGCATCAGAAGATGCCCGTTGACCGTGGCTCGCCAACTGGGTGGATGGAGATGAGCTTTCTTTAGGCCACCTTTTCTAGGCCCCTCTCCGTATGGAGCAAGCAGTGCTCTCCTGAAAAGGCTGCTTGGTCATTCAGGATGCTGCCGAACAAGACTGTCATCTCCCGGTCAGTCTCGAGCGACCAATGTCCTGAACCGCCTGCATGCAGGGTTGGGTCTGCGGCTTTCAGTGCTTCTTTCACCTGCTGTTTCGTCCCTCACCTATCGCTACAGGACTTTTTGGGGGGGGAGGGATTGGATCGGATGTATCCTTCGAGCCTGTGCAATGGATTTTTCTGGTGAAGTGCAGCATGCACAGAACTGGCCTCACCCTTTAAACCAGAGGTTCGTCTGCTGGGCCAAGCAAGCAAGGACGGTGGCAGCGAGATCCTCAGGTCGTAGGTTTGATTAGAGTTTCCTTCTCTTAGATGGTTTACCTTCCAGGGTTAGACGAGCACCATCTGCCCGGGTTTGGGATTGGAGTTTTCCTTCTCCTAGGATGGTTGCCATAAGGCTAAAGAGCCCATCCTACCCTTTGACGCTCTTAATCTGACCCTTCGGTTGTGACCTGTCTGGCATGGGAGGCCCTGCCAGTGGCTATTTGTGCCACCGCCAGCATAGCACATAGCTTCATTAGGGAACGCAAGCCTCTCCCCCATGACAAGGGAGCGTCGATGGAGAGGGCTTTATGATACTAATGGGAAAACAGGATTTAAATGAGAGTTAAACTAGAGAAAACCAGGAAATACCTGAAGTTTATCACACAATGTTTCCTGATTTTTCTAGTTTAATTCTCGTTTAAATCCCATTTGCCCGCTAGTGTGATAAAGCAGGCAATCCTGAAGATGTACATGAGAGAAACCATGCTTCATGAGATTACAAATTCATCAACTACAAGTGCTGTTCCCAAAAGTGGTCATCTAGATGATAAAAAAAATCTTTAAACATGTTAATGTAGTAGTAGTAGTAGTAATTTTTGTTTCTTATGCACTTTTCCCCAAAGTGGGGGACAACACAGAGTAGAACACATACAGTTATTTACACATTGTAAAAACAACATTAAAACACATAAAAATAGGACACATTAAAATCATCCAACATAAAATATCCTAATTTAAAATTCATAGTTTGAAATCCATTTGGTAGGCCTGCCAAAAGAAATACTTTTTAATATTTCTTACTTTCTACATTTGTTATACTTTCTTAGTATTTACCTGTTATTTTATTTATTTATTTAATTTATCAAAAAGAAATAATTGTTAATATTTTTTTACTTTCAACATTTGTTATACTTTCTTATTATTTACTGGTTATTTTTATTTTAGGAAAACCTTATTCTTCTGTACAACACATTCTTCTGATTCCAATATGTTTTTCTTTGTTACTTACCAGTTTTAAAAATTTTGCTTTTGTGTTCTTTATTGCTAATTCTATTTTGTGCTTTTTCCTGATTCTTACGGTATGTTAAAAATTGCCATAACAATTATTTTTAAAAATAGGAAGGGCTTTCCGTTAACAATACTTAGCAGTTTATATCTAAACAAGGAAAAATGATTGCTCCAACCCTTTTACTCCTTTCATAACTGAATAAAACTTTTTATAGCTGAGGTTTGTCCTGGAGAGTTGCCAGGTGGGTTTCTGCGCATCTTACCTGCAGAAGTTCACTTGGGGGCTGCCGATACTTCTCATCCATCTCTTTTATGAGACTTGCAAGATTGGAGGCGACCCTGGATAGTTTGGCCAGGTGCTCCTCCCTTTTCCTTACAATCTCCTCCTCCACCTTTTTGATCTGGACCAGAAGACGGGACTCTTGGTCTTCCAGAAACTGGTGCAATTGTCTGAATCTGGCTACTACCATTTCCTTCTCTGTTCTTGTTTGTTTCTGCAATGAGCAAACAAAATGAGAAGGAGGCTAATGATTATTTTGGTAAGACATTTGTAAATTTTCAAAGATATAAAACCAAGATTCAGACATACAAGGCTCCAAACCTGTTATTAACAGTTTTAAAAGATAGATCAAGCTGCTGTGTTTCAGTTCACATAGGCCTTGTTGCCTCAGGAATGCATTGAAGATCTTGAGTCTTCTGCATTTTGTATTGTATTACATAGAATCATAGAATCAAAGAGTGGGAAGAGACCATAAGGGCCATCCAGTCCAACCCCCTGCCATGCAGGAATTCGACAGATGGCCATCCAGCCTCTGCTTAAAGACCTCGAAGGAAGGAGACTCCACCACCCTCTGAGGGCATGTGTTCCACTGTCGAACAGCCCTTACTCTCAGGAAGTTCCTCCTAATGTTGAGGTGGAATCTCTTTTCCTGGAGCTTCCTTCCATTGTTCTGGGTCCTGTTCTCTGGAACAGAGAAAACAAGCTTGCTCCCTCCTCAATATGACATCCCTTCAAATATTAAAACAGGGCTATCATATCACCTCTTAACCTTCTCTTCTCCAGGCTAAACATCCCCAGTTCCCTAAGGCGTTCCTCATAGAGCATGGTTTCCAGACCCTTCACCATTTTAGTCGCCCTCCTTTGGACATGCTCAAGTTTCTCCACATCCTGTTTGAATTATCGTGCCCAGAACTGGACACAGTATTCCAGGGCCTGACCAAAGCAGAAAAGAGTGGCACTATTACTTCCCTTGATCTAGATGCTATATTCTAATGATGCAGCCTAAAATTGCATTGGCCTTTTTAGCTGCCACATCGCGCTGTTGACTCATGTTCAGCTTATGGTCTACTTGGACTCCTAGATCCCTTTCACACGTAGTTTCATTCAGCCAGGAGTCCCCTATTTTATATCTGTGCATTTCATTTTTCCACCCTAAATGCAGAACCTTACATTTCTCTGCAATGAATTTCATTTTGTTAGCATTGGCCCAGCTTTCCAGTCTATTCAGGTCAATTTTGAATTTTGATCCTGTCCTCTGGGGTATTAGCTACTCCTCCTAGTTTAGTGTCATCTGCAAATTTGATAAGTATGCCCCCAATTCTGTCATCCAAATCATTAATAAAGATGTTGAATAGCACTGGGTCCAGGACAGAGCCCTTTGAGACCCCACTGGTCACTTCTTTCCAGGTTGAAAAGAAGTCATTGTTGAGCACCCTTTGATTTTGGCCAGTCAACCAGTTGCAAATCCATGTAACGGTTACCTTGTCTAGCCCACATTTTACAAGCTTGTTTGCAAGAATGTCGTGGGGAACCTTGTCAAAGGCCTTACTGAAATCAAGGTATACTGTATCCACAGCATTCCCTTCATCTACCAAGCTGGTAATTTGATCAAAAAAAGAGATCAGGTTCGTTTGGCATGACTTGTTTCTCTGAAACCCATGTTGACTTTTTGTGATTATGGCATTGGCCTCTAAATGTTCACAGACTCTCTGTTTAATTATCTGCTCTAGAATCTTTCCTGGAATTGATGTCAGACTAACTGGACGATAATTGTTGGGATCCTCTTTTTTTCCCTTTTTGAAGATGGGGACAACGTTTGCGCTCCTCCAGTCTGCTGGGACTTCTCATGTTCTCCAGGAGTTCTCAAAGATTATTACCAGTGGTTCCAATATTACATTTGCCAGTTCTTTTAATACCCTAGGATGTAGTTCATCTGGCCCTGGAGACTTATATTCATTTAGGTTAACCAGGTATTCCTGTACTATCTCTTTACTTATTCTGTGCTGAAGTTCCCCTATTCTGTCTTCTGCTCCATTATCCTTAGGTTGAGCACCCTTTGCCTTTTCTGAGAAGACTGAAGCAAAGGTGTTAAGTAATTCTGCCTTTTCTCTGTCCCCTGTTAGCCTTTTTCCATCTTCTGCACGCAGTGGCCCAACTGTTTCCTTCTTCTTCCTTTTGCTGCGGACATATCCAAAAAAGCCCTTTTTATTGTTCTTAACCAATCTAGCAAGCCTGAGTTCATTCTGAGCTTTAGCTTTTCTGACTTTATCTCTATACTATTTGAATTCATCTTTGGTGATTTCCCCATTTTTCCATATCTTATACATGTTCTGTTTAAAACTTAGCTCAGTTGAAAGTTCCTTAGTCATCCATCCTGGCTTCTTGAGACATCTTCCATTTTTCTTCCTCATTGGAACTGTTTGAAATTGCGCCTTCAGTATCTCCTTTTTGAGAAACTCCCATTCGTCTTCAGCTTTCCTAAAGTCTAGAGTGTGTGTCTGACTATGCCGAGCTTCTCCCTTCCACTGTATAACAAACTCTAGGAGAACATGGTCACTTCCACCTAAGGATCCCTCCACTATTTGATACATGTTTGTTGAATAATTGTTCTTTCCCTTGAGCAGGTCACACTCTCTCAGTCTTAGGGGAAGGAAATGGTAAACCTCCTCTGAACAAATGTTACCAAGAATACTCCGTAATAGGTTTGCCTTAGGGTTGGTGTAAGTTGAAAATGACTTGAAAGCACAGAGCAACAACAATAATAATATTTACACTTACAAGTAGATTCATGCTTTCTACTTGTGTTGCTCCTTTTTTGGCCAAAATGTCATTTCTCTCCTTCTTCAGATCATTCAAGCGAATACAGAGCAAATCCTAAAGAGAGAAATAAAGTTCAGGTTTGGATGATGATGATGATGATGATCTTGCTTTTCCTTCAGTATTGGGACTCAAAGCAGCTTACAGTTTAAAAGCACAGAACAATAAAATACATACAAAAGTGGCCATTAAAATATAATTAAACAATTACAATATTACAACTGATCACTTGTCAAAAAATAGAATACATTTAAAAAGATAAAAGCACTTTAAAAACATGCACTTTAAAACAGTACAATACCCCCTGGACATTCTTCAAAGGTTTTCTGTTTTAAAAGCCTGTCTGAATAAAAAAGTCTTACCCTGCCAATGGAATGACAAGGAGGGGGCCATTCTGGTCTCCCTGGGGAAGCAGCTCCACAGTCCAGGAGCAGCCATGGAAAAGGCCCTCTCTCGTGTCCCCACCAACCATGCTTGCGATTGGGGGGGGCAGTGGGACTGAGAGAAGGGCCTCTCCTGAGGAACTCAGTGCCTAGGCTCAATACAGGAAGATATGGTCTGCCAAACAGTCTGAACTTGAGCCACATAAGGCTTTATAGGTCATGACCAGCACTTTGAATTGTGCCAAGAAACAAACTGGCAGCCAGTGGAGCTGTTCAAAAGGGGCGTTGTGTGGGTCTCTATAACCCGTCCCTGTTAACAACAGCCTGCCTGCAGCTCTTTGGACCAGCTGAGGTTTCCAAACACTCTTCAAAGGCAGCCCCAAGTAGTTATAGTACGTGTTACAGTAGTCCAAACGGGATGTAACCAAGGCATGTACCAGCATGGCCAGATCCAGCGTATCAAGGAACAGGAGCAGTCGGTGCACATGTTTTAGATGTGCAAAAGCATTCATGGTCACTGCAAAGACCTGAGCCTCCAGGTTCAGAGCTGAGTCCAGGGGTATTCCCAAACTGTGAACCTGGGTCTTCAGGGGGAGTGTAAGCCAATCTAATACAGTACAGGCCGAATCCCTATTCCCTGATCTGACTTCCGACTGACCAGGAGCACCTCTATATTGTATGGATTAAGTTTCACTTTGTTTGCCCTCATCCAGTCCATTACTGATAACAGACACTGGTTCAGGATACAGACAGGTTTAGAAAAGGAACACCTCTCTGTCCATGACAATCGAGGCGGCTTACAGATTAAAAGATGCATACAAAACCCCGCGTCTCAACAGTTCCTGCCCTCCCCTAAAACATCAAATTAAACCTTTAAGTCTTAAAACATATAT
The DNA here is from genome assembly GCA_034509955.1 of Urosaurus nigricauda. NCBI lineage: Eukaryota > Metazoa > Chordata > Lepidosauria > Squamata > Phrynosomatidae > Urosaurus > Urosaurus nigricauda. The sequence goes on along the minus strand of JAOEGL010000002.1, from coordinate 315,023,733 downwards.
TAAAATAAACTTATATTAAAATAAACAGGAGTGAACAAGTAGGGCTACAGCATATTCAAAGGGATAATTCGGTTGGTTGGTGGCTGGGTTAGCTATTCAGGAAAGGCTTGCTGGAAGTGATCCATCTTGACAGCCTTTCTAAAACTATCTAAGGCAGTAATATGATGAATCTCCTCTGGCAGGCCGTTCCATAATCTGGGAGCGGTTGAAAAAAAGGTCCTCTGGGTCATCGCAGTCAGCCTGGTCTTTATAGGATGCAACATATTCCTCCCAGAGGACCTAAGGGCACAGGATGGATTATACGGAAAGAGGCAGTCCCAGAGATAGGTTGGACCCAGACATTTACAGCTTCAAAGGTCATAACCAACACCTTGTACTGGGCCCAGAAACCAATAGGCAGCCAGGTGAGCAATATCCTTGTTCCCTGCCCAAGATGGGCCTTCTGGATGTTACACCGGTTTAAAATTAAAATGGTACAGCCCCTTGCTGTATGACTTTTTAACATGCATTGGGATTGGATAGTAAGGGGTTCCACACCACTGCCTATCAGAGTCAATTGATTTCATAAAGTTCTTTCATGTTGGAGCAAACAAAACATTTTTTCCAGACATGGTGTTGAAGGTCTTCTTTTGAGCTAAAATAATGTGGGAACTTGTTGCCTCCATGGTTTTCAGAGAAGCCACTCTTTGTATTTTAAGGAAAGGTCCAAGTGTCTTGGGAACACTGACAGGGTCAACTTTAAACAACAACAACAACAACAACAACAAATACAACTTTCCTCTGCATCCCTCCTCACCCCTATTCCAGAGGCACTTCAGGATTTCTATTGTTTCTATTTACATACAAAAAAATCAGTTAAACTTGAGTCCAGTTTCTTTCTAATCAGTTTTCTACAAAAAACATTTTTATCAGTTCTTATCAGTTTTCTACAAAAAAATTTTTTTTGAAGAATTTGAAGGTGCTCCCTTGACCTATCGATTCAAAATTATTTTTTTACCTTGTACTTTTGGTAAGCTTCCTCCTGAGGAATGACTTCATGATCTCGGTGCTCCTTGGATCTGTCACACACCACACAGACGGGGACTCCATCGTACTCACAAAACATCTTCAGGGGCTCTTGGTGTTTCTCACAGACTCTCCCCTTTCTTTCTTCTGCTTTTGGCCCTGGAAGACTAAGTCTCTTGGTTATTTCTACAAAGCTAGCCAGCTTGCGATTTGGTCTGATTTTCGTTTCCTGGATCTTTTCTCTGCACTGAGGGCAAGAGGTTTCTTTCTCTGACATCAACCACCATGGGGCCAGGCAGGACCGACAGAAATTGTGCCCACAGTCTGTGATCACTGGATCCCTGAAATATTCCAGGCAGATGGGACAAACAAGTTCATCGTAGAGAGCCTGGATGGGAGTCCCAGGGCCAGCCCAGTCTGTCTCACCAGGAATAGAGAGTTTTGCTCTTTTTGGCTCCATTGACTGGTCAGTTCCTTCTGGAAAAGAAAAAAAAAAACATCTGGGGAAATAGGATGAGCTGATTGAACAGTCTCTAGATAAAGAATACAGTGGATCCACATGAGTTTCGTATCCATAGATTTAGCCAACCACACATTCAAACTAAAGCTTAGGGGGGGGAAAAAATACAGGGATATGGTGAATGGCAGAGATGCTCCTGCTCAATTGTTCACAAATGAATGGGCAACAGTGCCTCCTTTCTCACAACTTGAGGTCTCCGGTCTTGAATATTCACCTCTGCTATTTCCAATGGGGTGTGCCCCTGCAGCGCTTGCCCCTGTGCATTTTTGCGGGCATGTGCCCCATTGAAACCTCTGGGGCTTAAATATAGGCGAATCTCCATTTTTGTGGTAGATCAGTAACAGATCCCTCGCAAAAACTGCCTGTGGAATGCACTTCTGAGTGAGATACGATCAACCCCATCCCTCCTGGCCTTTAGGAAGAAAGTAAAATCATGGTTGTGGGACCAGGCTTTTGCACATTAATGTAATGCAGCACTTCACTGGGACTGGCTAACATTGATGGTCATAAGAACACGGATTACCACTTTGGGATATGGAAAGATCATATATTGAGATCTTAAACTGTTTGGATGTTAATTATCGTTGATTGTGCTTGTTTTAATTTTGCTGTATTTATGTTTTAAATTGTATACTGCCGGCATCTAATGATTGCCTTGTAAGCTGCTCTGAGTCCCCCCTCGGGGGTTGAGAAGAGCAGGTTAGAAATACTGTAAATAAATAAATAAATAAAAACGGAAGGTCGACTGTACAGACTATATAAGTGTACTATATATACGTTGCTCTCGTGAAAGAGAGTTGACATCTGGCATCCCTCTGGGCGCCATCCTGTCTCCCATGCTATTTAACATTTACACGAAGCCGCTGGGAGAGATCATCTGGAGACATGGGGTGCGGTGTTATCAGTACGCTGATGACACCCAAATATATTTCTCTATGCCTCCAACTGTTGCAGTGACAAAGGATGGCATCTCTCCTCTGAATGCCTGTCTAAAGTCGGTAATGGGCTGGATAGGGGAAAACAAACTCAGGTTGAATCCAGAGAAAATGGAGGTACTTGCAATAGGTTCCCCCAGCCCAGGGATGGAGATTTGTCAACCTGTCCTGGACAGGGTCACACTTCCCCTAAAGGACAAAGTTCACAGCTTGGGAGCACTCCTGGACTCATCCCTCCAGTAGACATCGCAGGTGGAGGTGATAGCCAGGGGTGCGTGGTATCAAGTACGGTTGATATGCCAGCTGTGCCCCTACCTGGACAGAGGGGACCTTGAAGCAGTGATACATGCACTGGTAACCTCTTACTTAGATTTTTGTAACACGCTCTACATGAAGCTCCAGTTGATCCAGACTGCAGCAGCCAGATTGGTCACGGGGGCATCTAGAACAGACCACATTACCCCATATTAAGATCGTTGCACTGGCTGCCGATCAGCTTCCAGGCACAATACAAAGTGTTGGTTCTTACCTTGAAAGCCCTATATGGCTTGGGCCCGGGTTACTCGAGGGAACGCCTGTCTCTACATAATCCACCCCGTACTCTCAGAAGCTCAGGGAAGAATCTGGTGGAATATACCAACACTAGACTGACGATGACTTCCCATAGGGCATTCTCGGCTGTGGCCCCAAAATTATAGAACAACTTGCCGGAAGAGATCCGTCTTATTACCACCTTAGATGCCTTTAAGAAGGCACTTAAGACGGATCTCTTCCAGTGGGCCTATCCACCTGATTTATTATAATGGATCATCAAACAATCTCACCTTGGAATTAGAACATACAATTGTTGAATCGGTAGCTATACATGCATCTGACAATGTCTAGGGGTTGGACTGTACTGTACTATTATTATTATGGATTGTTTTATATAGTGATTTTAGGATATGGTTTTAGATTGTTGTTTAAATTAGATATTGTTTTAATAATCTGTTGGAATCCCGCCTCGATCCAAAGGGAGAGGTGGGAAAATAGAAATAAAATTTATTACTATTATTATTATTATTACTACACACACAAACACACACACAGAGCCAGCATGGTGTAGTGGTTTGAGATTTGGTCTATGCTTCTGGAGACCATGGTTTGATTCCCAGCTCAGCCAAGAAACCAGTCAGGTGACCTTGATCAAGCCACACTCTCTCAGCCTCAGAGGGCCAAAAAAAACCATGATAGGTTTGCCATAAGTTGGACTCTCCAGAGAACAGGGTTCAAATCTCAGCTTGGCCATGGGAACACACTGGGTGGCCTCAATCAGGTCACACTCTCTCAGCCTCAGAGGATGGCCTTGGCAAAACAAAACAAAACCAGAAACCACCTCTGAACAAATCTTGCCAAGAAAACCCCCTGATTGCTTAAAGCAGTGCTCCCCAAACTGTGCCCTTGAAGAGGATTTGGACTTCAGCTTCCAGAATCCCAACATGGCTAAGATTTCTGGAAGCTGAGGTCCAAAATCTGTTAAAGGGCACAGTTTGGGGACCACTGGCTTAAAGGCACACAACAAGAAGAACAAGAACAACAACAAAGCCCCCACCCACCCTGCTGCTCCAGTTCCCTTCTTATAATTACAGCAAAGGGTGGAACTCAGAGACAGATAGAAAGAGCAGTGGAATTAATAACTGTCATTAACTGTCACTTTGTAGCTCATCATTCTGAGACGACTGAGGCACGCGTCGGCCACTCATTGGCCCTTTGGTTTCTGCCTTCCTATTGGCTGTTTGGTGCACGCTTCCTTTTGTCTCATCCGCCTCCGGCGTTCTAATGGCAGATGGACCTGCTGCTGCTCCCCATTGGCTGATATTAACTGAGAAAAAGGTGGGAAAGGTATAGAAGGGAGCAAGAGATGTTGCCCACTGAGCGCTTAGGAGGGGCACTGCGATAAAAACAAAATGCCGTGCCTTAGGAGCTGGTGCATCTTTGCGCTTCTCTGCCCTTTCTGGCTGCCTCTATGTTGTGCAGACTTAAATTTGCTTTAGGAGTTTATCACACAAAGGAGGTCGGGAGTTTATCCCATGAATTTCCTGGAAAAATAGCATAATTACTCAAAAAGATTTCACAAGATGTTGCACAAAACCCCGTGGGCACAAAGAACCACTAACGCACATCTTTTTACTTTCGAGATTTCAGTGACAATGCATTTCCAATACCAGTTTCTTTGCGCAATTGCGTGTGATAATCATTTGCACAATGACTCGCTATTTTCACTTTATTTATGAGATGCTTGAAATGCACTTTAATCTCTCTTTAACGCCAAAATTAGCCCCAGTGTGATAAACTCCTTAGATGGATTAAGGCACTGGAGTGCAAATAAAGACTTTCATTTTCAACCACTCTTAACACTTTAAAGTTTAAAAGTTGGTCTCCCACTTTTTTGTTGGCTTCCTTGTAAGAAAAGAATAAATAATTCATTAATTTTTTGGGGCTGCAGTAACTCCCGTCATCCCATTGGTTATGCTTTCTAGGATGAATGGGAGTTGCCTTCCAACAACTGGTGGGTCACCTACTCAGTCTTAGAAAAAACAACCCACAGAGATTCTGGCACAGGAAGAAAAAAGTATAATTGGATTGGTAGGGTCTCCTTCTTTGGAGGTCTATAAACAGAGGCTGGATGGCTGTCTGCTAGGGGTGCTTTGATTGTGAGTTTCTGCATGGCAGAATAGGGTTGGGTTGCATGGTCTTTTGGGGTCTGTTCCAACTCTAGGATTATCTTATTCTGTTCTTAGGACAGAAGGAAAGCTAAATCTCATCATTTCTGCTGAGTCTCCTAAGGAGTTGCAACTTCCAGCAGCCCTAAACAGCATGTTGAGGAATGCTGAGAATTGCAATCTAACAACACCTGGAGGGCTTCTCTTTGCCCACTCCTGTCTCAAGAAAAAAAAAAAAAAAACAAACTCTGTTTTCTCCCCTACCCAGAACCACATCTCTAGCTTTCCTTGTGGCTGTGGAGTTGTGGATCAGGGCTGCTGGACGTTGGTCTCCCTCCTTGCTTTTGCAGGACAGAAAGGCAAAGGGGGTCTGTCTCTCTCAGTGTTGAAGGAAGCAGGTTCTCTTGGCTAGAGAGGATGGAAGGTGTCCTGCCCCCACTTATTTTTAAGGAATAGGGGGAGGGTTCATGCCATTGAAGTGGGGAGATGAGGGAAGGAGCCTTACATTGAATGGAGGACTCTATGGCCATTGCCTTCCCCATCACCATGAATGGATGCGAGAACTGAACAGCAAAGAAATGAGAAATCAGGTCCAAGAGTGTAGAGTAGGGACCAGTTCCCAAGTGGTGTACTTGGCAGGAGCTTTCCTCCTGAGCCCGGCAGAAAACAAGAAACAAAATGTTTTGCAGGTGAGAGTATGAAGGGGACCACAGTGCAAGTAAAAATGGATAGCCATTCATCCATTTGTCTATTTTTCCTTGTAGATTTTCTAAGGAGGATTATCCTAGCCCCCTTGCCATTTCCCTGTGTTGTTCTCTTCTTAATCCCTCTCTCCCATTTCAGGGTAGGACCCCAGCTTCTATTTCCAATGGAGAAATGGGCAAGAGAGGTAACCACTGATTTCCCTGGTGTGGAGGATACTTTGGATACCAAACAAAGCTCCCTCTGGAGCTATAACTATAATAGTACAAGGAATTAAGTTACTCCTCTTTATATAACTATAATATAACTTTTTATCTAAATATAATATAATAATACAAGGAATTATAACTATAAGAGTACAAGGAATTAAGTTACCCCTCTTTACTTCTGGTGGCATGGTGGTGTGTGGATCACACTCTTAGAGAAGACTCCTGAGGGTGATCGCTAGTTGCGGAGATGGGATCGATCGGGGTGAAGTACCAGTCGATCAAAAGTATCCTCCTGATAAAGGGGAGGCAGAGGGGCTCAATGAAGGACCTCCAGCTCCATGTATTTTGTCTTGAATAAAGGAGAAAAAGAGAGTTAATGGGCAACATAGAAGAGCTGTAGAGAGATTTGAGCAACCACGTCTGCAACAAGTAATTGCAAACCACAGCTTTGCGATAGAGGATCCGCCGCCACTTTTTAAATTTTGTTTTGGATCATTGCAAAGACACCTACACTACCAATTTACCATACTTTCTGCACGAAAAGACCCATTTATGTGGAGATGGAGATGGAGCAGAGTGCCCCCTGAGGTTAGAACAAAAGAAGCCAGAAATACATGCTGCAACTATTAAGCAGACCCTGTTCTCAGAGGGGTAACACAGAAGGAGGTAAAAGTGTTGGGTTCATCATGTCTGACGTGTGTTTTACAACGGCTTGATTAAGCTAAAAATGTTTATAAATGCTTAGTGTTTTAGAATAAAAGTTACACCACAATTCAAAAAGGATGTTGAGAAGCTGGAGTGGACCCAAAGGAGGGCCACCACTCCTTTGCAGTCAGGACACATCTGGTCACTCACATGCCCTTCAAATGCCACTCACATGCCCTTCAAATGTAAGTTTTTTGGGGGGAGGGGCTGCCAAAAACCCTACTTATCAATCTTGGGGTTTCCCCCCCACCCCCAGTTTTTATAAAAGATTTGCATTGTCAGCTGTGTGAATAACAAATGCGAATAGATCCAGGATAAAACTCTGCATGCCTTGAATGTGTTTTGAATATGTCTGCGCCATCAACTCCATCTCTGTTTGCAGTGCAGACATGTGTGAACAACAGAACTCAGAGATGTGCATAGATGCGGTTCTGGTTTTTAAAATAGCGTGAACAACAAAACTGGAATTAGATTATTCACATAGTTGTGCTAAAAAACAAACAAACATCTGAATGACTCCTTAGTCTTCTCTGTAAAAGAGCTCTGATGCCACAACAAACTACAAATGCCAGGATTCATATCACATGGAGCCCTGACAGTTAAAGCAGTGTCAAATTGCATGGGCACATATTTAGAAGAGGGCTGAACCTAGACATTTTGCTGCTGGGAGCAAAGCAGCAAATGGCACACCAGCCCTAACCCCAGCTCCATCCAAATCAAAGCGTTTAGTCTGCAAGGGCAAGGAAGTTATTTAGCAACAGGAGGAAGAAAAATCCCACTCTTGCCCTCCAGATACCATACTCTCCACCTGGCCTGATTTGGCATGGAGAGTCTGATTAATATAATGTGACTTGAACATCCATGGATTTTGTTATCCACAGTAGACAATGTGGAAATTGAAATAGGCAAATTTCTCATACCTTGGATCAAATGTTGATGAAATGGAGACTTCAGTCAAGAAATCAGCAGACCAGGAATGGGAAGGGCAACTATGAAAGAACTAGAGAAGATCATAAAGAGCAAAGGTATACAACTCAATACTAAAGTGAGGATCATCCAATCTGTTGTATTACCCCTTACAATGTACAGATGTGAGAGCTGGACAGTGAAGAAGGCAGATGTGAGGAAAATCAACTCATTTGAGATGACTAAGAAGCATGAATTTGTATTTATATTTCTGCTTTTAGCTTTTATTTAGTAATACCCTACATTTTTCTTGCATGTCATACATTTCACAGTGACTTGTCCTCCTTTGCAGTTATCACATCTGGCCACCTTGATCCAATAAAACCCTGGGAGTCATAGTTCTACAAGGTTCTGAGCTTTCTCTTCCAAAGAGGGTTGGTGCCTCATGAAGCTACCAATTCCAGGATTTTGTAGGATGGAGCCATGGGAAGAAGTAAGCTAAGACTGTCTACAGCAGTTTGCTTTTGCCTGAGCCTCCTCTCACCCCTGCCGAGTTAGTTGTGTGCAAACTACTTTTGCACTTTGAACTCAGTTTGCAGGATTTGAAGTAAACTGAGAACAAAGGGGGAAAGTGGGAGGAGGAGAGAGAAACTGGGACATTTAAAAAACAGCTGAAAAAGTGGCAGGACCTGCTCAGCCATGTAAACCCTCTTGGCCAAGTCACACTCTCAGACTCAGAAGGCAGCAGAGGAAAAGCCAGACCCCTCATCTTGACAGCCTTCTTGAACTCAAGAACCACCATGGTCTATTGGTTTGAGTGTTGGACTATGACTCTAGAGATCAGGGTTCAAATCCCTGCCTGGCCATGAAACGAGTAAGAAGATAAGTGAAACCATATTTGCAATCTGAGTTTCTGTTCAAAGACTGTCATGCTTTTCCTCTAGCTTTGGAGTTTATCACACGGGAGGAATTTCTCCCAATTTCGAATTGAGCCAATTCAAATTAATGTAAATTCCCTAGTTTAGCTAATTTACACGAATTCTAATTGCGCTCAGAATGTATTCAGAATGACTTTCCATTGCCCAAAAATAACCCCCCATTGCCTGAAATTGCATGAGATACTCTTATACGCATTAATGTAAAATCTATGATTGCGTTCAGAATGACTTCCCTTTTGCCAGAAATTGCGTGAGATACATTCATATGCAATTATGTGAAACCCCATGATTGCGTTCGAATTGCCATTGCATTATACCCCCAAATTCCATCATATGATAAATTCCTTTGTGGACTAAATGTCAACAGAACTGCAAGAAAGCCAGTAGTGGTAAAGGTATGCAAGGAGATATACATTGCAATTCATGTTGTTGTTATATATTCTGAGCCAGTGTGGTGTAGTGGTTTGAGCATTGGACAATGATTCTGGAGTCCTGGGTGTGAGCCTCCTGCTCAGCCATGGAAACCCATGGGTTGGCATTGGGAAAGTCACTCATTCTCAGCTTCACAGGAACATTAAGGCAAAGCCCCTCTGAACAAATCTTGCCAAGAAAACCCTATGATAGGTTCACCTTGGGGTCACCATAAGTAGGAAACTCCTTGAAGGCACACAACAACAATGCCATCAATCAGGCAAATGCGACCTAGGTGGCCAGACGTCCTCCTTTTCTAGGACGTCCTCAATTTCAATTGTCTGTCCAGGGTGAATTTAAATAGATCCTCTATTTTGAGCATGACCGAGAAGCATGATTGTACATTTATATCAGTGTTTTTAGCTTTTCTTGAGGAAAATTTTTCTTGAGTCTCCCACATTTTGCAGTGCCTTGCCCTCCTTTGCAGCTGAGATCTGGTCACCCTGAATGTGACCAACTCCCACCTCCTAAGGACATCTAAAGCAAGATGAATGATATACAAAGACACCTTGAAAAGGAACAACTACAGTATTTTCAAAGCCACACAGCCCAAATCTCCTCTTAACAAAAATATTGTTACAAGAAAACCCTGTGATAGGTTTGCCTTTGGGCCACCTTAAGCTGGAAATGACACTTCTTTACAAAATGAAAAACCAATAGTGAAAGCAACATAACATCATATAAATTGGCTATCATACATAGTAGCCCATCCTATTGTCTACCACAGGGATAGGCAACTGCAGGAGACTAAAGGGGGGGGGGGATTAACTCTCACAGAAGATCATAGAGGTCTGTACCTCCTCCCCAGCAAAAATTATAAAATTTAATTTAAAAAAAATTACCACTAAATGCCTCCTAGGAATAAAGCGGGATATTTTGTCATGTTTTTAGATCCCCAGGGCCACTTTAAGGTCAGGAGAAGCCTTCTTTTAACAACAGGAAGGTGTTAAACAAAATTGAACTGTTTACTCTTTTTATGATATTATTGTTTTGTGATTTTGTTTTTATTTTAGACATTAGGCATGCTTTTATCTGTATTTTGGCTACTAATTTTGTACAGCACCATGCAAATTTACAGCGCTCTATAAATAAAATCTAATAATAATAATAATAATTAAAGCTCAAGTGTAAATAGAAGGATGATCCAGGTGCAGCTCATTTTAGCTGTATCTCATTAAAATTGTGTTCTAATACAACAGGATTTACCGTCTTTTCAGAAAGTTACAAATCATTTTCAAGAATAGACATGTTTTTAGTAACAAAAGAACTAATTCTGAAGATAAAAAACATGGAAATACTAACCAGAAGTATGTTGGATCGCAACCCTATTGTAATGAGATTAAAATGGGTACAAGGGGACAATCTTGGAAATTGAATGATATATTATTGAAAAATAAAAAAAATGTAGAAAAAAAATAAAAAAAATTACAACAATATTTTAAAGAAAATGAATCAGAACAGGTCACAGATAATCTGGGATGCTAGTAAAGCAGTGCCGTGTGGAGTACTAATAAAAAGGAGAACAGAGGTCAAAAATCAACGTCAAAAAGAAATTACTAAGTTAGAAAATGAGATTCAAAATATGGAAAAACAACTTATAAAAGATCCTACCAATGAAACTAAGATGAAATATTTAAAATGTTTAAGAATACAATTAGATCAAAATCTGTCTGAGGAAATAGCAAAGAAAATGGGATATATAAAACAGAAAAAAATTGAATTGGCCAACAAATCAGAAAAATGATTAGTATACAAATTAAAGAAAGAGCAGTGTAAAAAACTGTTTACAGAGATTGATTATGGGAAGAAGAAAATTAACAATCAAGAAGAAATAGAAAAGGCTTTTTAGATTACTATACTACATTATATGGAGCCAACGAGATTTCAGATGACAATATAAAGACATATCTTGAGAGACAAAATAAAACTCAAACAACACAGACAGATATTGAATGTTGACTTTACAGAAACGGAAATAATACAAGCTATAAAAGATTTGAAGACAGATAAAGCACCTGGACCTGATGGATTCACAGCTTTATATTACAAGATGTTTATAGATAAAATTAAAATACTGTTATTAAGGACATTGAATGGCATCTCAAATCATGGTTTGCCAGATATGTGGAAAGAAGCTAACATTACACTTATTCCCAAAGAGAGGAAAGATACACAGGAGATAGTAAACTACAGGCCAATATCACTTCTAAACGTCAACTATAAGATAATGACAACAGTACTGGAACAAAGATTTAAAAAGGTCTTAATGGACATTATTGCCAATGATCAGACAGGCATTTTACCAAGTAGACAATTGAACAAAAATGTATGTAGTATTATCAATTTAGTTGAATATTACAAAAAAAACAACGATAAAAAATTGGCATTGATCTTTGCTGACGCAGAAAAGGCGTTTGACAACGTGGACTGTAAATTTATGAAACATTGATTCGAGAAGATGGAATTGGGAATAAAATTCTGTGATTTGATTAAAAAAATATATCAAGGACAACAAACAAATTTATTAATTAAGGGGAAAAAACAAAGAGATTTGAAGTGTCGAAAGGAATGAGACAAGGATGCCCACTCTCTCATCTATTGTTTATTATTACTTTGGAAGTATTATTAAATACAGTAATATCAGACAAGCTAAAAATATTCAAGGTGCCTGAATTAAGAATGAGTAATATAAATTACAGGTTTTTGCTGATGACTTGGTTATTATCTTAGAAAACCCCATACACCAAATAAAAGATGTATTTCAAATAATCAAAGATTTTGGAAGGATTTCAGGATTTAAAATTAACTGCAAGAAGACTGTTCTCTTAACTAAGAACCTTTCCAAACAAGAAGGAAAATATTTGGAAAATTGCTACAATAATAAATGTTTATTTATATTATAATAATAAATGTTTATTTATATTTCGCCCCTCTGGGTGAGCAATAACTACAAACTGTGTAGTTAAAAATAAAGTTAAATATTTAGGGATCTGGATTATTAAAGGGAACTTAGATCTATTTGATATTAACTATAAATTGAAATGGAGAGAGATTAAAGCAGATTTGGAAAGATGGAAAAAGATAAATCTTTTGTTGATGGCTAGAGTTGAAGCTATAAAAATGATCGTTCTACCTAAAATGATTTTTTTTATTCCAATGTTTACCGATAACTCAAGACCCTAAATCTTTTAGAGAATGGGAGAGAGATTTTTAAAAATTCCTCTGGAACAGAAAGAAATCAAGAGTCAAATGGGAGACAGTGATGAAAAGTAAAATAAATGGAGGAAGGAATGCTCCAGATTTTGCATTAAATAATCAAGCTAATGCACTCAACTGGGTATGGGACTGGATACATCTCGAAAACAATAGAATATTTCAACTAGAAGGATTTAACAACTGGTTTGGCTGGTATGGGTACCTATGGTACAATAAGGCGACAATACATCAAGAATTTAAACATCATATAGTTAGAAGGACCCTTCTCTATGTCTGGATTAAATTTAAAAAACAAATTTACAGAAAAATCCCACTTTGGATATGACTTTGAGAAGCCTTTTTTGGAAGATGGTCATCACTAAAAACTTGGTTGAGATATAGACATATTAAAAAAAGAGAAAAGAGATTATGAAATTAAATTGATTGAAGAACTGAAACAAATGGATACAAATATGCATTGGTTCTTATATGAGCAAATTAAAAAAAGATATAAAATGGATTTGAAATTGAAAAATTTTAGTGAGGAAATTGAGGAATTTGAAAATTTGATAAATAGTAGAGAAAAAGGAAAAATGGCCAAAATAAGACCCTGTGCTCATTAAAACAAGAAAAAGATCCTGTAACAGAAAATATCGTAAAATAGGCTATGAATATTGGAAGATGTATAGGACTAAGTAGTTGGGAACTTGCCAGAGGGAAAACATCAAAATTCACCAAATAACTACAACAAGACTTTCCTTAGCAAAAAGATGGAAAAAACAAGAAATACCAACTACAGTATAGATGAATGGCTATTTGAATTTCATGCCATGGAGGAGATGGATCGACTCACTGTGATGTTAGACCAGCGAGATGTGGATAAGATAAATGAATGATAAATGTAAAAAAAAAGATAGTTACTACAGTAAGTTAATGATGAATTGGATAAGCTTCTCATAGGCTTATTAAGAAATGATGTGTTAAATTTAACCAATAAGAGTGATACAATGAGGCTAGACATTAATGAATAAGACATTGAATTATGGATAAACAAAGCATTTATTATTGCTGTAATGAAGGAGATACTCATGTAATATACTGTAAATATTTGTTAAAATATGTTATAAAACAAAGCAATTTGTTTTACGTTTTGGAAAATTTTTAACAAAATATTATAAATAAAAAATGGTGTTCTTTGAGATATAATCTGTTTTGTCCAATAAAGGATTTGTAGATTATTTTTTATACTGTACAATGAGATATATCAAGTTTGTAACTGAAAACTACCCAACTGAATAATTTCCAGGAGAGAATTCTTTTAATATTCTTTTAATAATATTACAAATATTTCCACAAAAGATTTCTGCAAAAAGCTTTGAATGTGTTTGAATGTAACATTTTAACGATGTTAAAAAGCAATGGAAACATTTCCAGAAAATTTTCTAGTTCTACCTTCTCCAGAAATCAATTTCACTGACTGAACCTGTGTCTTTTCTGAGATGGCATATTTGCGATATTAATGATAGTTAGGTTTTCAAACTATAACAAAATGACAAAACATTTCCGGCTTCCCCTACAAAATGCCATTCCTTACTAAACATAAAGGGGCTAAACAGACAGGCAAAAAGAGGTGTTTTCAGGCTGGCTTGAAGGCATGGCATTTAGATGACACAACCTTGAAGCCAGAAGAAAAGTGCCCTTATGCAGAGAAAAGCCATTTCAAAAAGAAACAGCTTTTTCCCACTTCTTCCTGGCTTGAAGCCTTATCATGTGGTCATGACATGCACACTCCAACTGCCTTGGGAGCTGGTGGTGCGGTCGATGGGGTTTCAATGTGGCTTCACAAAACGCAGCTTCAAGCCAATTTTTCCTGCCTGTTTTGCCCCAAAGTGTGTACGTAACTTTATAATCTCACAGACTTCTTTGCACACTGCCTGTTTAAACATCTAAGACATGTGTTCCTTTTTCTGTAAGAACAAACTTCCTGAGAGAAATCATTGGAAAAAGGGGGAGAAAATCAGTCCTCTGAATGGGTGGAGGAGAATTTTAGGGACTGAAACCAAAACACTTTCTAAGGGGAGGTTTTGGTAGAAGTGGGAAAAGGGCTCTTGACCAACAGATCTTCGATTTAGTCACCCTGATCTGGAGAGGAAAGCCTCTGAGGGTCAGCTGGTTGAGCAGCCCTAAGGAGAAACTCTGACATAGCCTTTGTCATACACTTGAAAGAAGGGCAAGAGGGTCTCTCCTGAGAATGAGGCTCCAGAAAATGTGTAGAGATGGTCTCCTGTACTGGCATCATAAAAGGCCACTCGCCCACCATCACAGTTCAGAGAAACCCGAATCCTCGTGAGCTTCCCATTTGGAGACACAGGCGAGTAATCAGGATGGTTGACAGCCCTGTACTTACCTTTCCACTTTCCTACACACCAGATCCCACCCTCAGGCCCATAGACAATGTCACCCTTTCTGTTCACAGACTTGGTGGCGACTCCTACGATCCACTGGTCTTCGTTTCCCACAAGGATTTCCCAGAAATGTCTCCCTGTGGTGAATTTTTCCTTTCCCAACACAAAAGGATGTGTGATGAATCTCTTCATATTGGCTGGCACTGCTTGACTTTTCGCTCCCCATATTGCAGTTTTATGATGGATAGACAGTCTGAGTTTGGGATGAGCTGTGTCTGGATCCAGAGTTACCATTACTGTTGGGGTGAAGGGAAATGGTAAGGAGCTGCATCGCCTGGCTGAATAATTACTGCGCTGAATCTAAATACACCACAAGAATCCCTCTGCCCAGATCAATAGACTTATACACACTATAGTTCCCTGAGAGATCTCTTTATAATCCAAAATGGGAAGTAACTTTTAAAATTACATTTATAATAAATCTATACTCACTTAAGCCCTGAAGAATTTGTAAAATGAACAAAACATGTAGAGGAAGCAATTAACTATAAGAAGGTATGTAGCTATACTCTCTCCTCCATATCCACGGATCCTTTATCCCCAAATCTAATGAGACTCGAGCATCCATGGATTTTGGTATCCATGGGGATTCCTGGAACCAAACCCCAGTAGATACTAAGGGTCCACTGTAGTAGACATTCAGAAATCTATTTGAAAGTAATGGGATAGCTTTAAGGATTGGAAAACATCTGATACTGAGGGATAGGAAGTTACTTTATTTTATTTTTTTTCATTTTTCTTTTTTTTACTCATTTTTCTTTTCTCAAAAAATGTTAGAAAATATGTCTATAAATGGAAAATGGTTCATTCATTTAATAGTAACAAGAAATTATTTTACAAAACATGCCTTATTCTACTGCAAATTATTTTGTGTAATACACAAATATTTAGTGTGTACTGTAGGCCAAAACACACTGCAGTAATAATCCAATTTGAGAATGCTTTAACTGCCCTGGGTCAATGCTAGGGAGTTCTGGGAACTGTTGTTTTATGAGACATTTAGCTTTCTGTGACAGAGAGCTCTGATGCCACAATAAACTACAGTTCACAAAATTCCCTAGTACTGAGACAGGGAAGTTAAAGTGGTCTCAAACAGAATTATTTCTGCACTATGTATTGGCCCTGGGTTAATAGGATGGATTTTTTGGGATGAAGATCAATTTGTGTTCAGACTCAATAATTCTCTTTTTATTTTTCAAAATTGTTAGTTTCTATTTTATTGTAATTTTTGAAGTCTTTTTATTCAAAACATTGACATCAAGTTGATAACGTTCATCACTGGGGATAGAATTGGATTGGGGAGGGTAACAAATGGAATCAGCTTCCCTCTGACTCCCAAATGCTGAGGAGAAGCAACTTTACAGGCCTTCAAGTCCTGTTTGTGGACTTTACAAAAGCCTCTGTTGGGCTGCCAGGCCTCATTTTAGTGAACATTTAAAATTTGGTAATTCACATGTTTAGTGCCCAGTGATCATAGCTTGGTTCTGGTCTCTTAGTTTGTAGACAACCCCCCTCCCCCGGTTTACATTGTCTACACTGAATTCTTTAAATTGTTTTTAGAATTGCTTTTATTCTGCCAACCTCCAGTTATAAGATAGGATGCAAATATTTGAAAAAATAAACATTATTGGAAATAGTATGATAGACTGAAGCCCAGGCAGGACATTTATTAAGTGCTTTTGAAAGAAATCTAAATTCTTGCCTCCCTTTGAACTTGGGCTTAGGCTCATCACATACAACATATGCACAGGCTGGGCGCTCTGTCTTCCTTCCCATACTAATCCAAATTGATATCTACAACATACTTCTGTATAGGTAAACCTGCATGGGAGGCCATGCAACTGTGAACTCTGCTTCTTCAGGATCTCCACTTGCATAGTCACATTTGCATTCCTAATCAAAAGTTATAGGTATATGACATTTGAATGCTTGAGCTCACTGTGACTCCTCATTTATGTGTGCTCATTGCATGTAGGAAAATCCCATGCACTAGTGAAGAGTTATTGCCCTTCCACAACTCATATTTAAAACTATCAGTGTATCAAATGTCTGCAGATCTAAGGAAGTGTTACCCAACTGGTAAGGTGTCTCTACCCTTGCTATGAATTTGGTCCTCCACCAAGAAATACCTTTGTCCAGCTGTAATCCATAGAGCAAAGCATCTGGATAAAAAAAGGAGAGAGAGAAACTCAGGACCACATGGCCAAACGTGCAGTTCTGGTTAACAGAACATCCATTCATACTATTCCAACTATTGTTTCCTTATTTCAAGAAAAGGAGTAGATATAAATTGAAGGAGATCTGGCAAGGAAATAGCTCTTGCACCTGTAAGCTGTATGAAAATAGCAGTAGTAATAATAATAATAATAATTTGTATTTGTATTTCCCACCTCTCCCTTCGGATCGAGGTGAGATTACATCAATAGAGCAAAAAAATACATACAGGGGCTTTACAGACCTTCCAAAAAGGGCAGTCTGGCGCCACCTTTTTTTACTGTGCACCTTTGCCGCAGCAGCTAGACGGAGTGGCGAAGGTGCGCAGTAAAAAAAGAGTGCGCAAACCCAGACCCTTTTTTGCGTCGTCGCAGTTGTGGCGCAAAAAAGAGAAAAGGCGCCATAGGGCGCCTCTAGTACATCACAGCTGTGCAGCTCCATATAGAGGTTGTGCAGCTGCAACAGTGTTGCTATGTAAGTCATTTAATCAGCACTATGTAGTGACAATGCCTCTGTCACGTGCTAGGATTGCGGGGTGTGTGTGTGTGTGTGTGTAAGCCCCGCCCCGAGGCAACCCTAGCATGTGATGGGGGCTCCTCAAAAGGCCGGTCTGTACCGGCCCACAGTGACATATTTCCATGCATATTTATTCCATACATAATTACAATTGTTTTCAGCGCAACTTATTTCCAGTTAGGTATATTAGGTTCCAGTCTGCAACCTAAAAATGCAAATTTATCTCCACAATTACTTGGAGGGTTGCATTTAGTTTATAATTTAGGATGGTTACAGGAACTCAAATGGATCTTAGGGATGGACAACATATGGATAAACGTGGCCATGGTGGCTGAGGAATTTGGGAGATTACATTTTTAAAAAAGTTTTTTCAGTGCTCTATGCATAATAGGGTTTATGAGTAGAGCAATCTACAGTTTCTTTCCCATTATATCCCAGCTAGTATATTAACTGATCACATAAGTTCTACTGGCAATAAAATAACATTTTAAAAATTCCAGTCTCTGTCATCAAATCCTGTATAATAATAATAATAATAATAATAATAATAATATATTTATTTGTATCCCGCCTCTCCCTGTGTTGGATCGAGGCAGGTAACAACAAGTGGGGAACAGTTTACACACAAAAAACAAAAAACAACAATGTGCTACAGCATTAAAAACATAATAATCTAAAATAATAATTCAAAAACATTAAATTAGAATTCATAATAAAATTGGAAAACATCCGATGGGGGCAGTGAGACAGATGGACTGTTAAAAAATTTGAGGAGGTCAGTTAGGGAAATTATATGTTCTCTTTGCATATACTGACTAGCACAAATCTTTGCAGACATTTTGATTACCTTTGAATTGCTTCATGATACCATCCAGAAAGGGATTGATATCAGTCAAGTCCCAGATCTTAAACTTCAGCTCTGGAGGGAAAGCTCCTGGATCCTCAGAAGTCTCCTTCTCTTTCCTTTGGTGAGGAAAAACAAAGTTAACCCATCAGTTGTCCAGTCAATTCCAGATTTTCTGAATAGAACAAAGTAAAGGGAGAGAACAACCTGAAGGCAGAAGGGGTTGCTCTGAAGGAATTTTTTTTTCTTTTGTACTGTTTAATTTCTATCCCCCATTTCTCCCATAAATGACACTCAAGCCTTTTTACAGCTGCTAATAACCAAGAAGTACCATAACTGGAAAACCAAAACAACAGGAAACCCTCATCTTTCAGTCTCGCTGTTAAGGCCCATTCATTGTCGACAAATGCCTTAGCTGCCCTTTGTTTCTTGATCACAAATTCTTTGACTGCAATGGCATCACTCTAGTCATAGATTTTACCAAAGATGTATGGGGAAACGAAGGAGGATTGCTGTTGCTGACAAAATTAGAACATACCTCCTAGCACTTAGCAATAGCAATAGCACTTTACATTTCTATACCATTTCATAGTGAACTAAGCATTCTCTAAGCAGTTTACAATGCATTAGCTAATTGCCCCCAACAAGCTGAGTACTTATTAGGATGGAAGGCTGAGTCAACCTGGAGTCATATGGGATTGAACACACAATGTTGTGGCTGCAAGACTGGCATTTATTTAAGCACTGAACCACCAGGGCTCCTTTTTACTTTCCTAATATTTCTTCTAAAATGTTTCTTCCTGAAGAATTCTGAAATAATCTTTATCAGAAACATGGCACACCAGCAACTCCTGCTCCCTCAGGAGTATCCAAAGTGTGTCCCAATGGAAGGCATGGAGTTGGCCAGCATAGATGACAACCAAGTTGCAGGTTGCACTAAATGCAGTCACTGTCTTTTCTATAACTTTTGCTTGGCCTTAGTAATATTTGAGACATTCAAATCGCTTGAACCTCCCAAGCTAAGAACATTTGTTGTCCGCTGAGATTTATGCTACAAGAGATCTGTTCATATGTTCCACATTCTCAGCTGAGGTGACTTACCGGTACTGAGTCTCTTTTTCCTTCTCAGAGATTTAATGGGTATACTGTATGTTAAAGCAGAACATAGAATGGACGGATTTTCACAAAACAAAGGGCAACACAGTGCAATACTGCATTTTTACTGAAAATGGGCTCTATCTTTTGAGATGTGGTTGTTGTTTGTTAAAATACTATCAGAATTTCAAATATAATTTTAATATAGTATAGAATATGCTATTATTCAAAATAATAAATAGCACAAGCGACTAGATTTTACATTGATTTCAGATGAGTTCATATTTGTTGTAGTTTTCTGAGAAATGTATAGGAAACAAGTCAGGTATTAACAAGTCAGCTATTAAAGATATTCAGAATTTAACTGATGGTCTTATTCTGTCTTAAATGTTAACATGAAATGTTGTACAGTGCTACAGCTAATTCTTAATGTTTTTGTTATATAGTTGTATTAACTACAGAGCACCTGAAGATTTTATTTTATGAGACAGCCACACATGCTGGCAAAACGTCAGAAAGGAACTCTTCTAGAACATGGCCAGATAGCCCAAAAGCCCCACAAAAAAACCTATAGTTAATAAAGATCAACCTATACTGACATATTTACAGGTAATTTTGTTACATACTCTTTTGTTGTCTTACAATAAATGCAGAAAGGACAGGTAAAAACTTTCACTCTCATTTGATGGAAAAAAGATGGCCATGTTCCAGCAGAGATTCTGGTAGGTGAATGTAAGTCCTTCAAATGTTACAGCATGGATTTAATCTTAAACTGTGAAGTGCTTGCAGACCTACGTTCTCTCCTGAGGAGAGAATCCTGTTCTCCTCACATGCCATATACAGGCCCTTGCCACAGCATTATGGAAGTTTAGTGAGATCTACTTACGTATCCATAATGATGCTCACATCCTAGAAGGAAGAAAGAGAAGAAAAAGAGAGTTCAGTCACACACATCACTTTCTGGGGTTCAGCTGGTGGCACTTCTGCAGAACTACACAAGGCCACTCAATACCTGGGAATAGATAGAGCATCCTGCAGGGAGAATTAAGGAAACCTCTGCTTCTATCCAATGGCATCACTAGAGGTGTGTGCCAGTGTGGCCCGCACCGGATGACATCCCAGAAGAGGAGAGACACCCAGTCAGGCCCTTCCCCTATGTACCATCCCTGTGCGCTCCCCATCCTGGCACATAGTTCCCATGTGCTCCCTGTCCCTGCACACTGTTCCCACATACTCACAGTCACCATACCATCATGCTCCCCCTGCACATTGTTCCCATGCTCTTCCCCCCTGCATGTCATCCTTTTCTTCATCAGGAAAAGGATGGGGGGAGGAAACATGTGCCAGCCTAGAAGCCCCACCCCCAAAAGCCCCATCCCCCCTCCACCAGGTGACACCAAGTGCAGGGACGCCACTGCTTTTAGCTTGGGCTCTTGCAAGAGAATGAAGCCAAGGAGCATGTTGATGGAGCAGAATCCCTGGAGAACTACTGCGGTGGAGACCTCTTTGGAACATCTGCCTAGCAAGCTGCAACCATCCTTGACATGAGTGATTGGCCAATGCAGTGGCATAACTAGGGGTGTGTGGGGGCTGAGACCCACACTGGGTGACATCCCAGAAGAAAGGTGACACCCAATTGTGCCCTCTTCCTGCTGCGAGGTGAGAAGAGCTGAGCTGACCCCTCCTGACTTTGCTGCAGTGGTGCTGGTCTCCTCATGAAGATGCCTGCACCGCAGTAAAGAAGAGTGTCAAGTGTGGCCTTTTGGCAACCCCCCAGCAGCAGGAGGTTCACAGCAGGAGGCTCACAGTGGGGTGTGGACGTCACTGGATAGATGTAACTTCCAACCTATCACAGTGGAAATGTATGAGAGGGGCAAGAACTCTTAGAGAAAAAACACAACAACAGCATCAACAAGACTGAATTAAGAAAAGAAAGAGAGCAGAGAGTCCTGAGAGAGAGAAGCTGAATTGAGGTCCAAACCAGCAACTTAAGAAGGAAGGATCTGGGGTTCTGTGTGGTGATTTGATAAGAGACTCTAAGTAGTATCTGAGGG
Organism: Urosaurus nigricauda; assembly: GCA_034509955.1. NCBI lineage: Eukaryota > Metazoa > Chordata > Lepidosauria > Squamata > Phrynosomatidae > Urosaurus > Urosaurus nigricauda. The sequence continues at coordinate 315,002,257 of JAOEGL010000002.1, read as the reverse complement.
TCAACTATTTCTTATATAATTGGTTAGTAAGGTGATACTTGGTATAATTAAAAGGTTATTGAGTTGAAACGAAATTAAGACATCTTATACTAGTTACAGGTGCAATTTGTTTCCATATAAGCACTGAGCCGGTCTGTGTGGTATATTATTCAGAAGCACTCTACACCAACCTGTCTGGACCCTGGAGTAAACACTGAGGTTCCTAGACCTCTGCCACAGAAGGGGTTGTCTGATGAGGTGAAGTAGGAGAAAGTGCTGAGGAAAGGAAAGGAGTCAGACTTTTATTCAAAGTGAAAATGAGAGCTCATCTAAGAAGGAAAAGGGATCTGTCAAAACTAGTACTTCCTGTGTCTGCATTAACCTGGTTTTATGCACATTAGCCTGAAAAATCTCCAGGAAAGCATGCTCTTTTAAAAGGGGAAGGGATTCATAGTTTGAAATCCATTTGGTAGGCCTGCCAAAAGAAATACTTTTTAATATTTTTTACTTTCTACATTCATTACGCTTTCTTATTATTTACCTGTTATTTTTATTTTAGGAAAATTCTTCTGTTCAACACATTCTGATTCCAACATGTTTTTCTTTGTTACTTGTTTTTTAAAAATTTGTTTTCGTGGTCTTTATTGCTGATTCTATTTTGTACTTTTTCCTGTTCAGTATTTTAAATATTGCAGTAACAATTATTTTTAAAAATGGGAAAGGCTTTCCATCAACAATACCGTGTTTCCCCGAAAATAAGACAGTGTCTTACATTAATTTTTGCTCCCAAAGATGCGCTAGGTCTTATTTTAGGGGATGTCTTATTTTTCTATGGAGAAGAATTCACATTTATTGTTGAACAAAAAATGAACAATTATTATATACTGCATATATATTTATATACAAAAACTTTGCTATGTCTTACTTTCAGGGGAGGCCTTATATTTATCAATTCAGCAAAACCTCTGCTAGGTCTTATTTTATAGTGATGTCTTATTTTCGGGGGAAAAAGGGTACTTAGCAGTTTCTATTTACACAATGAAAAATGAATGCACCTGTACATTTATTGATTGATTGGAGTTATATTGTTCTCAGCTGCATGTAACAAAGCTGGTTTTTAATACATCAGACTGGACCCCTTTACTCCTTTCATAGCTGAATAAAACTTTTTATAGCTGAAGTTTTGTCCAGGAGGGTTGCCAGGTGGGTTTCTGCTCGTCTTACCTGCAGAAGTTCACTTGGGGGCTGCTGATACTTCTCTTCCATTTCCTTAATGAGACCTTCAAGACTGGAGAGATCCCTGGACAGTTTGGCCAGGTTCTCGTCCCTTTTCCTTGCAATCTCCTCCTCCACCTCCTTGATCTGGGCCAGAAGACGAGACTCTTGGTCTTCCAGAAACTGGTGCAACTGCCTGAATTTGGCTACTGTCATTTCCTTCTCTGTTGTTGTTTGTTTCTGCAATGAACAGACCAGATGAGAAGAAAAGGAGGCAAATGATTTTTTGGCAAGACATTTGTAAATCTTCACAGATATAAAACCAAAATTCAGACCTACAAGGCTCCACACCTGTTATTAACATTTTTAAAAGATAGATCAAGCTATTTCAATTCACATAGGTCTTTTGCATTTTGTATTACTGTATATACTGGAGTATAAGTTGACATCATATATATGTTGAGGTCAGGTTTTGGGGCCAAAATTATATACTCTGCCATGACTTGTGCATAAGCCAAGGGTAAAACTTAGAAGACAGATGGGCTGCAAAAGATGCTTGATGGATGCATGCATGCTCTTTTTAGTCCTCCTCAACCCGACTGTGTCCCTGGAAAACCGCTGGGCTGAAGGGGAGGTTTGAGGGGTGAAATTCCACTCTTCTTCCTCCTCCTCAGCAGGCTGTGTCCATGCAAGCCAGGCTGAAGGGGAGGCTTGAAGGGTGAAATTTCTGTTGACCCGTCAATAAGTCTACCATGTTTCTTGCGTCATTTCTCCACTCAAATTTCTCCACTCATAGTCAAGTATATATGGTACATTTGATAGATGTTTATTGAACAATTTTTCTTTCCTTTGGGGAAGTCACACTCTCTCAGTCTTAGGGGAAAGAAATGGTAAACCTCTCGGTGTAAGTTGAAAATTACTCGAAAGCACACAACAACAACAATTACACTTACTAGCAGATCTTGACTTTCACTTTCAGTTGCTTCTTTATTTGCCAAAATGTCATTCCTCTCCTTCTTGAGATCCTCCAAGCGAACACAGAGCAAATCCTAAAGAGACAAAGATAGTTCAGGTTTGGATGATGATGATCCTGCTTTTCCTTCAATATTGGGACTCAAAGCAGCTTACAGTTTAAAAGCACAGAACAATAAAATACATACAAAAGTGTTCATTAAAATATAATTAAACAATTACAATATTAAAACTCATCACTTGTCAAAAAACAGAATACATTTAAAAAGATAAAAGCACTTTAAAACCATGCACTTTAAAACAGTACAATACCCCCTGGACATTCTTTAAAGGTTTTCTGTTTTAAAAGCCTGTCTGAATAAAAAAGTCTTACCCTGCCAATGGAACGACAAGGAGGGGGCCATTTTGGTCTCCCTGGGGAAGCAGCTCCACAGTCCAGGAGCAGCCATGGAAAAGGCGCTCTCTCGTGTCCCCACCAACCATGCTTGCGATGGGGGGGGGGGGGGACTGAGAGAAGGGCCTTTCCTGAGGAACTCAGTGCCTGGGCTCAATACAGGGAGATATGGTCTGCCAAACAGTCTGAAACTGAGCCACATAAAGCTTTATGGGGCGGTACAGACTGTCCAAAAGCGGCGGTCTGTTACCACCCCAGGAAGTGACAAGATGAGGCCAAGGCTGCCACACTAACAAAATGCCACTTCCCTGCGGTCTCAAAGCGGGGTGCAGCAGAAGCCCTGGATACCCACTGCACCCCGCTTCCCTCAGCAGTGCTGAAGGCAGAAAGGGGCCGCCACTGCGGCCCCTTTCTCCCCAGGTCTTTGGCACGGCCGTCTGAAGGCAGCGCCAAACACCCAGAGCAAAAAAGGAGCTCAGTTTTTGAGCTCCTTTTTGTGTTGCGGGAAGGGCACGCTTGGCGCCCTCTGCGGCGTAAAGTTGCCATGGCGCGCACAGCGTTTCTAAACATTGTGCGTGCCATGACAACGTTATGGGGCACCTGTATGGACGCCACCATTTTTAAATGACAGCGCCCATACGCTTTGTGGTTAGGGAGGGTGCGGATGCTGTGCCCTCCCTAACCCTAAAAACGCCCCAAAGAGCCCTAAACGCACCTCTTCAGGTGCATCTAGATCAGGCCAATATGTCATGACCAGCACTTTCAATTGTGCCAAGAAACAAACTGGCAGCCAGTGGAGCTGTTTCAAAAAAGACGTTGTGTGGTTTCTGTAACATGCCCCCATTAAGAGCCCGGCTGCAGCTCTTTGGACCAGCTGAAGTTTCCAAACATTTTTCAAAGGTAGCCCTAAGTAGAACATGTTACAGCAGTCTAAACGGGATGTAACCAAGGCATGTACCATCATGGCCAGATCCAGCGTATCAAGGAACAAGAGCAGTTGTTGCACAAGTTTTAGATGTGCACAAGCATTCATGGTCACTGCAAAGACCTGAGCCTCCAGGTTCAGAGCTGAGTCCAGGAGTATTTCCAAACTGTGAACCTGTGTCTTCAAGGGGAGTGTAACCCAATCTAACACAGGCCGAATTCCTATTCCCTGATCTGACTTCTGACTGACCAGGAGCACCTCTATACTGTTTTGCCCACATCCAGTCCATTACTGATGACAGATACTGGTTTAAAATCAGGACAAGTTTAGCCCAGGAAGGTTCTTTCTGGATCTTACACCGGTTTAAAATTAAAATGCTACAGCCCCTTGCTGTATGACTTTTTAACATGCATTGGGATTGGACAGCAGGGGTTTCACACCATTGCTTTTCAGAGTCAATTGATTTCATAAAATTCTTTCATGCTGCTGCAGACAAAACATTTTTCCAGACATGGTGCTGAAGGTCTTCTTTTGAGCTAAAATAATGTGGGAACTTGCATTTTAAAGAAAGGTCTAAGTGTCTTGGGAACACTGAAAGGGTCAATTTTCCTCCCCCTCCCCATCTCATCCCTAGAATCATAGAGTTGGAAGAGACCCCAAGGGCCATCCAGTCCAACCCCCGTGCCATGCAGGAACTCTCAATCAAAGCATCCCTGACAGATGGTCATCCAGCCTCTGTTTAAAGGCCTCCAAAGAAGGACACTCCACCCACTCCCCGGGAGAGTGTTTTCCACTGTCGAACAGCCCTTACTGTCTGGAAGTTCCTCCTAATGTTGAGGTGGAATCTCTTTTCCTGTAGTTTGCATCCATTGTTTTGGGTCCTGTTCTCTGGAGCACCAGAAAACAAGCTTGCTGTCTTATCACTATGACACCCCTTCAATTATTTAAACAGGGCTATCACATCACCTTTTAACCTTCTCTTCTCCAGGCTAAACATCCCCAGCTCCCTAAGGCATTCCTCACAGGTATGGTTTTAAGACCCTTCACCATTTTGGTCACCCACCTTTGGATATGCTCCAGTTTCTCAACATCCTTTTTAAATTGTGGTGCCCAGAACTGGACACAGTATTCCAGGTGGGGCCTGACCAAAGCAGAATAGAGGGGCACTATTACTTCCCTTGATCTGGACACTATACTTCTATAAATGCAGCCTAAAATCGCATTGGCCTTTTTAGCTGCAGCATCACACTCGACTCATGTTCAACTCAAGGTCTACTTGAACTCCTAGATCCCTTTCACACGTAGTCTCCTTAAGCCAGGTGTCCCCCATCCTATATCTATGCATTACATTTTTCCACGGTAAATGCAGGACCTTACATTTCTCACTCAGTGTTTAAATTCATTTGGTTAGCTGTGGCCCAGCTTTCTAGTCTATGCAGGCCATTTTGAATTTTGATCCTGTCCTCTGGGGTATTAGCTATTCCTTCTAATTTGGTGTCATCTGCAAATTTGATAAGCAGGCCCTCTATTCTTTTGTCCAAGTTGTTGATAAACATGTTGAATTCCACTGGGCCCAGGACAGACCCTGTGAGACCCCACTGGTCACTTCTCTCCAGGATGAAAAGGAGCCATTGTTGAGCACTCTTTGGGTTCAGCCAGTCAACTCTATTCCAGAGGCCGTTCAACAAAAATACCAGTTAAACTTAAATCCAGTTTCCCTCTCATAATTTCTTATCAATTTTCTACCACAAAAAAGTTTTAGTTATTTTTCCCCAGAATATGAAGGTGCTTCCTTGGCCTGTCAAGAGTCAACCTTATTTCGTATCAGTTCTGGTAAAAACAGAGGGATAGAAAGATATATTGATATTATTATTAACCTTGTATTTTTGGTAAGCTTCCTCCTGAGGAATGACTTCATGATCTCGGTGCTCCTTGGATCTGTCACACACCACACAGATAGGGACTTCATCATCCTCACAAAACATCTTCAGGGGCTCCTGGTGTTTCTCACAGACTCTCCCCTTTCTTTCTTCTGCTTTTGGCCCTGGAAGACTAAGTCTCTTGATTATTTCTACAAAGCTAGCCAGCTTGTGATTGGGTCTGATTTTTGTTTCCTGAATCTTTTCTCTGCACTGAGGGCAGGAGGCTTCTTGGTCTGACTTCTCCCACCATGAGGCCAGGCAGGATTGACAGAAATTGTGCCCACAGTCTATGATCACTGGATCCCTGAAATATTCCAGGCAGATGGGACAAACAGCTTCCTCACAGAGAGCCTGGATGGGAGTCTCAGTACCAGCCCCATTTGTCTCATCAGGAAGAGAGAGTTTTGCTATTTTTGGCTCCATTGACTTGTCAGTTCCTTCTGGAAAAGGAAAACAATGTGGGAAAATGAGCTGATGGGACAGTCTCTAGATAGAGAATACAGTGGATCCACCGCATCCACACATGCTTTGTATCCACAGATTTAGCCAACCACAAATTCAAAAATAAAACTTAGAAAAAAATAGAGATATGGTGAATAGCAGTGGCGCTCCTGTTCGATTGTTCACAAATGAATGAGCAACAGTTCCACCATTACCAATCACTATGCCTCTGTATTTTAAAAAAAGTTTAGTCTGAATCTGCAGTTAACTAAATCAATGGATCTGGAGACGCCAACCAACATGGTCCAAAACACACTGCCTAAATAATCCAGTCTGAAACTGCTTTAACTGCCCTGGCTCAGTGCTAGGGAATCCTGGGAAGTGTAGTTTGTTGTGGCACCAGAGATCTCTCTGACAGAGAAGGCTTGTTGTGGATTTCTTTAAAACCAGGGAGACCTGGTTGAAAAGGAAACCGAGTTTATTTAGCTGCAGCCATCTCCAGAAGAAAACTTCCAATTTCTGGAGACCATGATTTACAAGTGGCCTAGTCTTTTATAGTACTATGAACAAAGCAAACTACAAATTACATTCATTAGATATACATAAGTTAAACATATACACCCCTTTTAAACTCATTGGATGCCAAGAATATGTTTCTCCATCCTTCCTGGATACCCATCAATCAAATAATAATTAAATAATAAATAAATAACATTTTCCTTTATATCCCACTTTTTGTGAGAATAATCAACATGGCTTACAACATTTAAAAACATTCTACATACAATAGTATATATACCTCCCCCCCCCAAAGAATTAAACATGTTAAACTTACATAAAATAAGCCATTAATATCTAATAAACGATGGGCAGAATAGTAGAACAATACAAAGTATGTGGGAGAAGTCACTATACAGCTGATTACTTTATTCTGGAAAGGCCTGCCAGAAGAGATCTGTCTTGACAGCTTTTTTACAACTGTCTAAATTGATGATTTGAAGGATCTCATCCGGCAGGCCGTTCCATAGACTGGAACTGTTATCTATATGTTTTTCTTTTACTGTCTCCAACTGTCCTGTATTATTCTTTTGTTTTGAATAATAGCTTAAAGCAGGAACCAATTCAGGGCCGTTGCATTCCAGAGCCAAGGATTTGACATGACCTGAAATAGCAACCTTTGCTGTCAATATATTTCAGCACTATGGTAATTTTCAACTCTTGAGCAAGTGAAATTCCAATTCAAATCTACCCTCTCTACAGGCTAAATGCCTCACAAAACTACAGTTCCCAGGATTCCCTAGCATTGAACCAGGACAGTTAAAGCAGTCTTAAACCTGCAGTGTGTTTTGGACCTATGTTCCTGCAGAGGTTGCTCAAAGGTGGAAGCCCAAAAAATGCATTGCCTCCACTGTTGCCCTTCATTAAACAGGGTTTTCAGCATTTGTGGCTTTTGGTATCTGCAGGGGGTCCTGGAACCAATCCCTTGCAGATAACAAGGGCTTGCTGTATTTTTAAAATAAATTTTGGGTATTTAGACATAAGCATACAGTACTGAACAGTATATTCTTGTTGCTAGAGGAAAGTGTATTATTATGTAATGTTTGGGACTATGGTCTCCTGCTGCTATTGTATTTTATTGTCCTAGTATTTGTCTTGAACTGTATTTTTTGCTACTAGGGGAAAGTTGATATCCGTTAGTTAAATTATGTTAGGGTATATTGTAATTTACAGTGGGCGCTCCCCTTACACAGGGATCCATTCCAGATCCCTCCGTGTAAGGGAAAATCAGCGTATTCTGGAGCCCCATTGGAAGTAATGGGGCTCGTGCCCGTGGTGCACTGACGCTCAGCTGCATTATGATGATACTGTGGATTTTGTTCTTTGTATTTTTACTGTATGATTATTTATTGTATCCAATGCTCTGTTGTAATCCGCTTTGATTCCGTGAGGAGTAGGCCGAATAGAAATAAA